>CM067881.1:9182500-10382500 GCA_034621355.1 Mycalesis mineus
GTTCGTAGCCGAATGCAGACGACAATAGCAGACGACGTGTTGTAATCTACCTTTCGTGATGAGCGACACGTTGTTTTCCTAGATAGGTACATAGAAATCAGTAGTGTTGTCCGTTGTCGGCTACAAACAGGCACCATATTTGTATGTTAGAGGAATGGTCAGCAACGCTGTGTCCCTGCGACACGTGGTCGACTAAATATGTCGGTACGTAGTCGTCGACGTATCGACTACCCTAACATAGAAACCAGAAGTGTCGCTGCGATATTTCACCAGCTGCTGTCGTCTGCAGTCGGCTAGGAACTTGCACCCATAGTCGGCAGTAACTATGACCACTGCATACACCGATTGCTTTGATAATTGCAATTTTTATTGCTGCATTTTTCTTTTGAAGAAACGAAATTAAAACCGTTATAAAGATAACTTTGGACTGTGAAGCGTTTGACCTAGTTGTCACATCGGATATCAAATGGTTGCATTTGACCTTTTATTCCATTTTGATTTTTTACAAGCTTTTACCTGCAATTTTGTCCTTGTATATTTAGGCGAGTATTTTAAATTTATAAATAACATGCATAATAAATACGTAACATACACATTGTTCGATTTTCAATGTTATCAGATTAATTACATTGATATGAAAAGAAAAAATAATAAATTGAGTAGTTACTCAATTAAATTTAATAGTTACTTCTTTTAATAATTTAAATAAATAAATATAATAGCTAAATAATTTAAATTAAAGCTTTTATTAACTAATAAAAGCTTTCATTTAAATTATTTAGCCATGCAGCTTACTGAAATTACATACAATGGGAGGAGGTGGCGTATCTTTTTTATAATTTACTTAACCATATTATCTATGAAGTCGGTGCCACCTGTAAGCTTTCTACTTTAAAGGTGATACCTAATTCACACAAAGTTCTTTGCTGCTTTGTTGAATAAACTTTCCTTAAACTTAGATGGCACCAAGTTTATTGATTTAAATTAATTAAAGTAACTAAATGAATTTAAGTAAATTAAAGTAACTAAATGACGCATTTAATTTTTTACTTTTTAGTGCGTTTTGAAGTCGGTTTAATTTTTTATTATTATTTTTTTTAACATTTTGATTTTCATTTTGATATGAAGCATCAATACAAAATATTTTTTGTTTTTTTTTATAATGTAAAAATTATAATATAATATAATTAAATATATTTTAAATGAATTGGCCGATCCGATGTGTCTAATTTATTTCTTTTTGCTAATATACGCGTTATAAAGAATATTACAGTTATAAGGAATATATATTTATACATATAGCTAAAAATATACATAATAGCTATAATTGCTGTCGCTGTACCGATATTTGCTGTGGGCGATGGGCACTCCACATTGTTTGACCACCAGAGCAAACAATATAACTACTATTAAACCTTTCGAACTACCGACAATACCATTTACTGAAATGTGTTTCACAAAAAACGTTAACGGTTCGTTTCGTTTTATACACTCAAATATTTCGTTTGGTAAACATTGTTCAGAATACTGAGCTGTTATAAAAAACACTCAAATATTGAACCGCAAAAATAGTAATTATATACTCTGTTTTACTGTGTAACTATGTTTTACTTGTCATAGTAGTAGAGACAGTCCATTTACGTAGGTTAAAATACCTACGTAAATGGACTGTCTTTACTTTTTAGAGATTGAATATGCAGCTTAGACTCACCACACTGTTCAAATAGTAAGAGTTAGTCGTTAACGATGCTAATGCCTCAGTCTTATAACGATCGTTAATTAAATAATTATATTAATGACTACAGCATAACGCGAATGTAACACCATCAACTTTTTATTTCTGGACGAAAGTTTTCTGGAAGAAAGAAATTCTCAATATTTAAAAAAAAGATCTCGGCAACCAAACTTAGGACATTGTGACCTGCAACAAAATAGGCTGCTCTTTATGACTGGTTTTAGCTTCATAGCTCCTCTCCAGTATGAAGGGAGACTAAGCTCTGTAGTAGGTCTAAATTTAAATTCAGTCAACAAGTCACAACACTCTTACTCGATTTTGTTTCCCGTCTTGTACAAAATAAAATTTTCTAACAAAGTAAGGTTTTTACTTTGGTCAATTCGAGTAGGTATATCAAGCCAATGACCACAATGTAATTCTTCCGAGCTAAGACGTTGCAATACGTTTGTTCCGGACCGTATCTTCCTTTTTATAAGATGTCCTCGGAACTTACGAGTTCCGCCTCAACTCACCTTGCTAAGTTCACAACTTCGTGAAAGCTAATACAATGCTCTTTAACCACTAAATTTTTAACCGACGAAAAAAAAACGGAGGAGGTTCTCAATTCGACACGTATATTTTTTTTTATGTATGACCACGCATAACTTTTTACAGTGTTGTCCGATTTTGATAATTCTTTTTTATTGGAAAGAGCATACATCCAAGGTGGTCCCATTGTCATCATGTTAGGATCTAATGATGATATCCTGGGGAAATTGAAGAAACTCTTCAAATTTTGAAGGCACACTTGCAGTGATTTCGGTTTTTGTCTCGGTATCGGTAGCTTTTTGGCTACTAGTGCCATATAATATACTATGACAGTATAGTACGAGTACGATACGTGGCGATAAATCACTAAAAAGTAAGAAATAAAAATTTTAAAATAAAAATAGAACCGACTCGAAACGCGCTAAAAAGTAAAAAATAACCGTGTCATTTAGTTGCTTCAATTTAGTTAAGTTAGTTAGTTATCTAGGAGTCAGTGCCAGCCAAGGTTTTTACTTTAAGGACGTTACCTAGAACCCACAAACTGCTAAAATAAATGTTCCTTAAACTTGGCTGGCACCGACTTCATAGATATGCTTAAGTAAATTAAAGCAACTAAATCACACAGTTATTTTTTACTTTTTAGCGCGTTTTGAGTCGGTTCTATTTTTATTTTAAAATTTTATTTTACCTACGAGTACATAGGTTACAGATAAAATATTTTCGAAAGACGGTTTTGTTTACGTAGTCAGATAGGCGTTTGACAAGCTCTTTACTGTGTGAACTGAAAAAGCGTTTGCAAAGTAGAAACATGTTTTTGTTTATAAGTTAAGTAACATCCTTCTATGATTAGTTGCCATGCAAACAATTTTAAACGGAATTCGGTGTCACAAGCTTTCCCTTTGTAGCACTTTAAATAATTTACTAATGCGTTTTTTTTTTGTGCTGACGATCCAAGATTCCAACCCAGGATACCAACGAGGCAGTCCTGAATAGAGGTCAATGATCTCTATTTAGGGCGGCTGTGCTTTTATTTTACCAATTATTGTCACATTAACTACATATAAATATATAAGCGAAAAACCTTGATTGACCAATTTATTGCGGAATCGCTAAAATTTTTACACTCGACTTACTTTAATTTAGCTTAGTTACTCAATTCATGATATCGACACTAAGGACGGTTTGCCTGACATAGCGGGTGAAACCAAAGAACAGACCTAGTCTAAAGCAAAGTTAATTAGTGGTATTTTCTTATTTAACTATCAAACACTCACTGAAAAAAACAGTTAGTAACTGTGCTTTAATATAACTACCAAGATCTTTAACCAGTCAATTTTATAACCTTCTTTGTCTTCAATTAAGAGCAGCTTCATTATCGGCCTGTAACTAAGTGGCGCTCTCTATAAAAGGCTAATTTGGAGCTCGTCGGTAATTTCCTTGATGACATTGGTCTCTCTGATGAGCCGGTGATCCCAGTGTCACGACAAATGGCCGGTAATACACTTAGACGGGACGAGGACGTCTAATAGCGCGACGTAACGTGATTCGCTAGTGCTCTATTACCTTAATGCCCCACAAGAGTTCGGCCGACAAAGGAAGGATCTTAATATAATAATATCGGCGGGCGGGCACGTACGTATGAGTAGCGATGTGTAGAGCATTTGAATTTGAAACGAATTCGGCAAGCCGGTGGGTACTTTGTGTATTTATAAAAGCTTTTAAGGCAGCCGACGGAGCCATTATAGAAGTAAACTACCTTTGACGTGAGATTATCCTTTAATGTTTCACACTTGAGAGCATTTAATGGGAAAGATGTGTTAAATATAATATTGATGGGTTGATTATTTATTTGCAATTTAATTAATTCACCCTTAACAGATTACTTGAACAACAGAGTACTTTAATGTCCCACTACGGGGCCAGGCCTTCTTCATAGGAGCTTAGAGTTAACACGCTGTTCCACAGCGGGTAGGTGGGCTTAGGGTGATAATGTTTGATTCACTAACGATCGCTATTAGATATAAATGATAACAGTGCTAGAAATAATCATATAGTTAGTGCTTCCCCAAACGAACTATTTCAATAGATCTGTATTAAAACTAAGAGTAAATAAGCTTGGGTCGGAGAACGGTTTCCAGCCGTTCACACTCCTGCATTTCTGCTACGCCCGATTTCGAACCCAATGTTATTTATTTATTTATTTATTGATCAGAAAAATCAACAGCGTGACCAAATATACAAAATAATCAAGATATTTTTCTTAAATTTGGCCAATAACAGATTTTTCGTAAAAAAAAAACAATTAATAACTACAAACTGAAACAAAAATCAAATTCACAATAAAACTTATGCGTGTATGTGTGTGTGTGAGTGCGTGTGTGTGAATGCGTGTGTTTATGTGTGTTCGTGTATATGTGTGTGCGTGCATATATCTGTGGGCGTGTGTGAATGTTTGTCGTTAGTGTGTTTTGGTAACTAGTTCTGAAGCTTATGAAATACTGCAAGATGTCTCTTAAAAATACTTTTTGAATAACGGAACAAATCAATATCTGTGTAGTGTGAATTGTACTCCCGTGTTATTCTGGTTTATTATATTATACTCAGGTTCTTCTAGTGGGCCGTTAACATAGTCATAAAACTATTACTATACTAATCCCACCAACTCACATTGGAGTAGCTTGGTGGGTTTAAGCTCGAGATATTTCTTACAAGTCAGGGAGACAGATTCTTTTATTGGGCCATTAAAACAATCATAAAACTATTATCACCCTAATCCCGCCAACCCACACTGGTGCAGAATGGTGGGTCTAAGCTTCAGATATTTTCTACCAGTCAGGAAGTCAGGTTCTTTTAGCGGGCCATCCCTTTCTAACAAAAAAAGAATCATTAAAATCGGTTCATAAACGACGAAGTTATCCGCGAAGACACATAAAAACATTTCCCTCTTTCTGACACACTCGGGTAAAAAAAAAGTATGTAAGAACACTTCTCAGACTTTTTTCTATAAGAATATGTCATTATATCGGGGATCGGCCAAGCCATTTAGAAGTTGTAGGGGAACATATAAATAGTGCGACAGACGCACAGACAGACAGACAACAAGAATTTATAGCTTTCCGCAGAAATGCAATAACAGTATATAGCTTAAACTTGAATGTAGATACTTAAACCTACAGTTAGTCATCAACTTAAAAACATAGCGATAACACTGACGTGGATTGCATTTCTCACTAGGGTTTTTCTACTACGAATATAGACTAAACTATAATATTATTAAGCTGTCCTTATATCCATCTTAAACTTGAGTGTACTTCAATCTACCGTCAATCACCAGCCTGGTCTTGACAGATGGTAATAACGTGAACATCCCACTCCTACTATGAATAATTGTAATAAATTCTGACATCATTAACATAATATTCGTATAACGTTGAATTCTTGCAGCTTGCTTCTGCAAAAATATTACATACTAGCGGAAAATCTCTATATCCAATATCAATTCTTACTCTTTTAATATGTGCAATACAGAATTCTTCTTCTTCTCCTTTAATGACCTTATCAACCTACTCATAAAATAATTATCATTTGAGTCACTATAAAATTGTAGCCATTAGATTATAAGCTTTAAGTCAATTTTTGATATCAATACATCACACGAACGTCTCGTCGATCGGGTCATCTTCAATTTCATTGTCAGTCCAATATGAAAAAAAAAAATGATTTGCAACAGGCTTCAATACTGACGTTTTTTTCAAGAACCGACATTCTACTGATAGTAAATTTTGAGTACGATTTATGTTAAGGTTATTTGTTTTTGCATCCATAAACACTTTCAACGTTAAGAAGTTTCTGCTCTTTAATTAAGTTATTTTTTATTTTAAAAAATATGAAACTATTAAGAATAAGTTTAGCGTTAAGTGTTTTACATATATTTTAAAGAATCTTGACTTATACTGACTATAATTATTTGTTACGTTCTAAGCCAAAATTAATACATATGATTTCCAAAATTAAAAAAATATACTAAGTATGATTTTAAGCGTTTTCACAATGTATTGAATTTTGAAAACTATGTGCAAGATTTTGAGTAATACAGAAATCAACAAATAAAATATACCTACAAATTTTACCATTTACAATGATCACGTAGGTGCGTTAGACCACGTAGTTAGAGTAAAACATAAGTTCGGTATACTGGGATCCAGCTATTTGCCTCACGGGGATACATAGGATAGTACTCTAACAATATTAGTTTTAAGAAATTAAACGAACATTTTCTAAAATAAAATTAGAATGTAGACCTTTTGTACCTGTAATTTTGGGTTTCGAGAAATACTATTTTCTCGAAGTCACCAGTTTATTTGAACACCATATGACATGTCATAAAAACATACAGAAATAATATTAAAAAGGAAGCAGAAGTACAAAAGGCGGCCTTATCGCTTAGTAGCGATTTCTTCCAGGCAACCTTGGGCTTACAAAAGCGTAATATAATAAGATACATACTAATACACAAAAAAATTACATGAATAATAAAATAAATATCATATGATAAACTAATACAAAAACTTAACTATGTTAAGCAGTCCATTGAAAAACATAGGAAGGCAAAAATATATTACAGAAAGAAGAAATTGTTTACAGTTTTAACTTATTTCTCGTATTTTTTTTACCTCGTACACGTAGAAAAGAAAACCGTCCTCAGTATATAGAATATCTTTTGAAGATCTCCGTGATAGAGGGGTATGTATCTATACTAATATTATAGATGCGAAAGTAGCTAACTCTGTCTGTCTGTCTCACTTTCAAGCTAAACTACTAAACCGATTTAAATGAAATTTGGTAAAGAGATAGGACATACAGAGGCTACTTTTTTTCGAATTATCACAAAACGGAATTTCTCGCGCTAGTATATTATAATAAGTAGATTGTATTTCCTGGAATAAGTTAAAGTATGATATCCAATTTTCTTAATTTGTTATAATTTCTGTGAAATAATCAAAGCTTGTATTTTAATTACAAGCGTATCCTTTTTCGAGATAGAAATTTTCCAGAAACCTAGGAGGTAAATAGTGCCTGTGTAGGTATTTTGAGTGGTAAATGATAAAATTAAAATAAACTGAATAAAAATAATCGAAGTACATACATTATTAATATCATTAAAATTGCTAGTATGATCGGAATGTCTTAAGTTTCACAATTATATATATAATAGTATTTGTTTATTTATTTAAGTAAAAATATACATTTTAATACAACATTACAAAAATTGTTAAAACGGTGAAACAAAAACTCATCTGAGTTTGTCCGTACACCTGCACTCATGTTAGTTAATAATAGACAATTAGAATTAAAAAGCATAATTTTAAGAGACCGATGTGCAGCATTTTATTTGGATGGTTTCAGAGTAAATAACATACTTATACTATAGCCAAACTCGATTGAGAATGCTTGTCAACAAACAAATTTAAAATGAAGGTAGAAAATGCAAAAGATTTTACGCCTATTAGGCGTAAAATCTTTTGCATTGCATTTCAAAATTATGTTTTGTGTTTTTAAAAAATCTTATTTAAAAGATACTGAATATATTAATTAGTTTTAAGTTTACTAATCTAATTTACTGTCATGAATTCGTCATTAACTATTTAATTAAAAAAAAATAGTTGGAAAATGACTAGTGATTTCTACCTTCATTTTTAATCTGTTTGTTGACAAGCGTTTTTAATCGAGTTTGGCTTTAGTATCGGTAAAAACAGTTCCTGTTCTATATACAAGTAGCTGTAGGCAAAGATTCCATTTTAGATTGCAACATCACTTACCATCAGGTGTGATTGCAGTCAAGGGCTGACTTGTAATTAATAAAAAAATTAGCAATGTTAGTCTTTGTAAATAATATAATAATTACATTTGTGTATAAAACTCGTTTCGCCTTAGTTTAGAAGAACCTTTGAAACGTCAAGCCTATCTATTTGTAATAACACCAGATTGGGGAGTACTTTTAAGAATTTAGAATTTGTAAATTGTAAGGCATGTAAGACTCGTCGGTTAAGACACGATTCACTTTGCGCTTGAAAAAGTAAGGTTAAAGACTTAAGTGAAAGGTAAGTGCACGTAGAGTTAAAGAGCTTTATAACAGTAATAATAGCTTCATAATAAAAATAATATACGACCCAGTGTCAGTTCTTGAAAATAACTGTGCATTGCTCTACTGGGATCGAACGATTATCACTGATAGGTATGTTGTAGCCAATAGACCTGATCAACGCGCCGTGCAATGATTGTTGATATTACTGTTCCACATGACGATAATCTGGTGAAAGCTGAAAAAGAAAAAGTATCAGAATACTTGGACCTTGCTCACGAGATTACCGCCATGTGGAATGTTGACTTGACAATTATTGTTCCTAAAGTCGTTTCAGTTAATGGTCTTATAGCGAAAAGCTTCGACCAACACCTTAAGAAGCTTTCGCTTGGCTGTTGGATCAAGGGTCGGATACAGAAAACGGTAATTCTTGAAACGGCGCGTATTGTGAGGAGGTTCCTTACTCTGGAGCCCTGACCACCAGTTGCTTGGACCCCCGGGCCCCGCAGCAGGCGGACTGGAATTTTTCATAAATTTTTATAGTGTTTTTATAATTGTTTTATAAGCATTGTTGTAAATAAAAAAAAAAATGTAAATAAATAAATGATAGAAAATAATATCTTTATTTACCAGAATGAAGTACAATATGGATATTATAAATTAAATTACAGCTCACATTCTACCATAACACATGCTGTGCAAAGTAACTTAAAGTTATACAACAATAAGTTTTCTGGTTCAAAATGTAGCGAGATTAGAGATTAGATTATAATTATAAGATAATTTTTTTCTTTTTTTGACATTTTCTTTTTTTTATTGAGAAAGAATACAATAAGGGACTTAAGCTAACTTATCCTAATAACTATACAAATCATGCCCACGTGGAAAGGTGGCAAGAATGATCAATTAAAATCAAATCTGTTATTAAATATATATAGTATGTATTACATTATTAACTTTGTTTTTATTCTGTATTAATGTGAGATTTGATAACTATTGTACAGTTGAAGAAATATTTCATAGGATTACTTTTCATGGTCCTGTTTTTGGTAGGATATCCAAAATATGTTACAAGTTAAATAACATGCAAATTCTAGGATAACAAACTATAGCACATGACAACTATTCCTACATTGAACTGTTTATCGGTTTTGTATTAATTATTTATCTCTTAATCACTAAAAGCTGGTCATTGACCGGTATTATGTTAGTACGACCTGATACGAATTTGTTATGTATTTATAAGTAGATAATCGCATTTTGTTTAATTGCGACCTTTAGTTTTACTACACCAAAAGTACATAAATTAATGAGAGAAATTTAATTATATTTTATCTTAGTTATACCCAAATTCCCTAATCCAGATAGGTCATATTTTTCCTTGGTTCAAAAAATATGACCTATTGTTTTTAATATTGCAGTTGTCTATTGTAATATTGCATTGCAATTAATTTATAAAATAGCGCAGTTCCTATAAATAGATAATTATGATACATGAATACAGTATAATTGTATAGCGTCTCTAAAGATTAAAATAATAAATTTAAATTTCTCAAGCCCTTATTATGTTATGTATGTCCTCAGTTTAGACAATTTAACGTCTTAATTAACTTTATAAGGAGTCTGAAAATTAAAGAGGCTGCTAAAATCTTGACATGATTAAGTGCTCTTGTAACTTTTAGGTTTATACCCCTCACGTGAAGCCATTTTGTAAATTACTCGCGTAGATGTGACAGTAATTTCTTAACAAGTTCCTTATCTTTGATCTTATACATAAATATATACATAGAATGTATATATTCTATGTTTATATACAAGATAATGGTGTATTGTAGGAGAATATGTAGTTACTACAATTGAGAAAGGTATGTTCAGATCGTTTGAGCATGTAGAGAAAATATATGAAAGCAGATTAACAAAAGAGATTTATGAGGCGTGGGTGAATGGAAATGTTGGACGGTGAAGGCCTAGGCCTATGATCAGTTCAAAAGTACCTTAAACAGATTAACTTGTGTAAAAGGATTAATGAGAGTGGAAGAAGCTAAGATGTTTGCAAGGACCGTGACAGTTGGAAGGATGTAGTCTCTACCTACCCCTATGGCAATGAGGCGTGATGTTATACGTAATATACTTGTACCCTCGTAGTAATAATGCAAATCGCAAAGATATTTAACCAAACCATCAAGTATCAACGACTACAAAAATTAATAAATTACATAGGTAGTAAAACCTTCAATAAATTTTTAAATTCTGAAACTAGTACACGGTATTTTTCATGTTTCTAAACATTTGTTTTTTTTTTTTGTTATAGTAAAGTATTGTTAAATTAAAGGCTCTATGTAATATACTTATATTTATACTATCTCATACTTCTGTTACCTCAACAGATTGGCGACAGAGTGGCCGGACTCAAATCCAGTCTATATCAAATATAGCCTTCTCCTATTTGAATCGAACTAATATCATACCCAATATTAACACAAGTAAACTTATTATAGTAACTCAACTGTTAACCAATCAGGCAATAGTCTACAAAATACTGCACCTTCTAGCTTTGTATAATATAAAATTTCTCATTTTTTAATATCGTTTCAAAATTGAAATGTCCCAAATATTTTCATATAAACGTGTATTAGTTTCTTAATACACGTTAAGTTCACTCATTACAAAGCACAGGTAGGCATTTTGCAGGAAACTCATCAAGGTAGGCACTAAATGTTTCATATAGCAAAAAATATTACGAACATAAATAACAATGTAATTAGGCTCGCTATAAGGGAAATTAATTTATTTTCATAGCTGATGAAAGTGTAACAATATTGCTTGGTACGAAAATAAATTTGATGGTATTTTAAGATTAAAAGTATTACGTTATAATATAAAGGTGGAAGGTGTAATTTTGTTTATTGGCTTCGCTGTTACGTAAATTTTTGTTGTTAATAATAAAATATTGCATTTTACAGCATTTATGAAACCCAAAAATATATTTTTTCATCAGTTTTTGATTTATTCTTTATCATTCATTTTTAATTTAAAAACAGGACTATATGCAAAAGGTTGGGGGTTTATACTAATTATTATGATTACTAGGTCTACTTTTAGTTAATATTTTCAAATTCGATATTTTGTCAAATTTCTTGTAAATGTAATTTTGATCAGTATCGATTGAATATAAATTTATTTCAAATTATTTTTTTATTGATAAGTAAAGAACTATTTTAAGTTCTACAAAGATTTAATTATCTTTTTTCTCAGATATATTATATATATCGCTCTATTAATTAACACGCATGTTGTTAAAAACGGTGTATTAGAGTAAAAAATGGGTTATCTAATAAAATAATAATTAGGAGCGTCTAAGAAAAATATCCGTAGCGGCTGTAGGAAATTGCTCAAAGACAAGAACTTAATACTCTTTAACGAGACTGAGATAAAGACGTAGGATTCAGATTTCGTATTCTTTTTCTGATCTTAATTTTAAACCTGAACGTTAACAAGTTTATGATTAAATACTCTTAATTATATAGACAAACCTCCTATGCTACAAACTGAATGATTGCACTTACTATATCTACGAGTAACCTATGTAATAAGATATAGAATGTAGGTACAATTTTTTCAAACATTAGTTGACTTACAGTTATAAAATTTTCTTTATGTAGGCTCACCGTGGGTAGAATTGACGTATTAATGAATTTATATATGTATATATTACTATTTTCCTGTAATATGAAACGAGATACATACTTAATTATTTTTATGTGTGATCCAATTTAAATATTTAATGCAGTGAATTAAAATTTGTTTCAATGTTTGACGGTAGGTTACATTTATTTAAACTTTGTATTCTTCATATATTTATTTACCTTTTTTAAAATTTTTAACAATGTTATAAGTAATACAAAAATATACATAAAAACACTATTAAAAATTTATAAAAAACTCCGTTTGCGGGCGATGTGCTAATGTTGACGATGTAAATAAAACTACATATTATTTAAAAATTATATTATTATTGTAATTTTTGTGCTTACCTATTTAGAAAACTTAATATTATCGCGTAAATTCAAAACTGGTCAATTACCCACACATGGTCAATTATACGCATGTTGACCCTGTCTTATCTTGTATCCAACTTAAAATGTTGACAAGAGAATGCATCGTTGTGTAAAGTCTGATATATTGATTATTATTGCAAGCATGTTCAACAATTAGTCTACATTATAATCCTATTACGTAATTGTTAAATCGTTCCCACTATTCCAGCAAATCGTCTTATAGCCTCGACAATTACACAGACTAATTAATAACGGAGCTTTAAAGCTAATGACAAGTCATTTGCAGTACATTATAGCTGTCGCAGTATTGTAGTTATCCTTAGCTTTACGGTAATGGATGGCCAGAGTGGACCATCTGAGAACGGTTTATGGTCCGCTAAATCAACTGTCGTTTATAATATTACTTCAATTTATAAAATCGAATGAAGGAAACCAAATTAAGCTGTCGGTCTAGTTGTTATCCTTTGTGGCTTCGGTCACGGAATCCCGGGTTCGAATCCAGGGTCGGGTCACGGTTTAGTTGTGATTTAGTTATTCTTCTATAAAATTTTCAAAACATTCCAAGCTGTGGTGGTACGTGGTGTGGTGGTCGGGAATTTTGTGGTGGTACACACCCGTGATTCGGAGAGCACGTTAAGCCGACTGTCCCGGTCACTACCATCAACATCTGATACTTAGTGATCGTTAGTAAATGAACCATTATCACTCTAAGCCCGCCAACCCGTATCGGAGCAGTGTAGGTCTACGCTCCATATCCCCTCTCCTATAAGAAGGGAGGCCTGGCCTTGTAGTGGGCTGATAGTGGTGATAATGACTATTTCAATGACTAATTTTGTTTAACTTGTTGGTAAACTGCCTGGTTAGTGTCCACCCAGGTAATTGTCGGGGTCGTAATATTGAAATCATTTTTTCAAGAAATTCTTAGCCTGGTGTTTTAAGTATGATAATATACATTAAGCCATAGGTCCCGGCTGATATCATGAATATTTGATAGCGACTTTTAAAGTTAAGTACTTTCACTATAAGCCAAACACATTGTAGCAGCGTGGTGGATCTAAACTCTATATCCGCTCTCCAATTTATATGGAGGAAGGCACCGGCCGTTAGACTCATAAGTTCAAATATGAAACACTGTTAATATTGCTTAACAATTATGAAAGTAGGTACTTCATTTAAAACAAACTCGTAAGTACTGTGCGAATTGCGATGTATCTTTTATAGATAAATTTATTATCTACACAATGTTGTAAAAAAGGACCCATGTGGAAATAAAAAAACATACATTTATTTTGAAATTTCCATACAAAATGGTATGTAAAAGTCGTGAAAAGTTATTTTCAGAAAGCTACCACAAAAGAAACTGTTTGGATGTTGAAATTTTGTACTATCTATTTCATTCGAAATTATGGCGCACTCTTTTTTGTATTATTTTAGCGTCCTCTATGACAGTCTCTCACTGAAATGATAGTGAAATTTGCTGTGTTTGTGCCAGCGTGGACAAAGTTATGTGATGTTTTCATAATAGTATGGAGTAATCGGGCATTTTTTTTGTTTTATTTCTCTATGACCTGTTTAGTGTCTATAATGATATATTATAGCTTAAAACTACTTACGTGTGATTTATGATAAAATGTTGTGGTCTTATTCAAATGTTTTATGCAAATAAATAATTAACTGATTGATTTAATAGGCTCAATAATAATATCACTACTTAAACTATAATAATAATTATCAGCCTATTAATGGCCCACTACAGAGCCAAGCCTCCCTCCTTATAGGAGAGGGGATATGGAGCGTACACCCACCACGCTGCTCCAATGCGGGTTGGCAGGCTTAGGGTGATAATGTTTCATTTATTAACGATCACTATCAGATGTTGATGATAGTGACCGGGTCCGACGGCTTAACGTGCTCTCCGAGGCACGGGGCAACACCACCCTATTTCCAAACTCCAGGCTTGGAATGTACTGAACATTTCATAGAAGAATGAAAAAGCTGAGAATTATTCCATGACCCGACCCAGGAATTGAACCCAGGACCTCGTTATCGAAGTCACATAGGCTAACCACTAAACCAACGAGGCAGTCTATAAATTATTATAGTCGGATTATATTAAGTATTGATATTAATCAATACGTAATATAATCCGACTGGTAGTTTCAAAAAATAGTCAAAACAAACAGTCAGACACAAAATTGATTTTAAATTAAAATACCGTATTTACTTTCATATGCATTTTGTGAAATCTAATGTGAAATCACAAACAGACAAATTTTAGTTATATGCCTAGATAAAGTTATATTAGATCTTTTGTTATTTTTAACCAAGTATCTAACTCCAGTTCAAATCTCGCTGCCAATGTTTACAGTACAGCAAATCCAAATCGACGGGCACATAAATTTTCGTATAAGCTGCTGCATGCACTAGACACTGCCAGTTGAATATCAATTTCAAAATTAAAGCAACAGCTATAAACAACATGCTGCAATTTATATGTTGAACAAAAACATTTTTCTAAAATTAATATTTTTAATTCTTACAAAATGATTTTGTTTGACGGCGTGTATGACGCAGTATGCCCTGTGTATAAGTCCTGGGTTATTAAAATTTTCTTAGGTAGTCCAGGTCCGGCTGGTGGTATGGAAGATTTGACCGTGGCTAGTTACCATCCTGCTGGCAAAGACAACCACCGCCAAGTGATTTAGCGTTCCGGTGCGATGTCGTGTAGAAACCGAAAGGGATGTAAATTTTATCCTACTTCTAACAGGTTAGTCAGCCTACTTTCTTCTCACAATCTTCATTGTCACTTAACATCAGGTGTGATAGCAGTCAAAGGCTATCTTATAACTTGTAATAAATAAAAAAATAGATACTGTGACTCTATTTTTAAAGACTTACCAAATAACAACCTCGTAGAAACCCACGCCACGGGACACATTGTGTCACCCGACTGAAATTATAAAAAAAAACACCAGTTTTATTTCGGGCGTTAGAAATAATGAAAATCGCGTTTCTTTGTCGACTTTGTGTACTCAGTGTCGTATCCAACTCGTTCCGTAAAATTCAATTTTGGGAATTTGTTTCCTTCCGACGAATGCGGGGCGGAATACTAATGCCGCCTTACTTCTGCTAAAGGACTCGTACCACCTAGTTTTATTTTAATCTGTACACCAAAACGTAAATTCGGTTTAACGTGTTTCCCATTTTTTATTATATTTTGTATTGATATTGGAGTTTATATTTTTATTTTTCTTCTTCTTCTTATATATTTATCTATTCAGTACAAGATCCTACGTTAAAACTTAAGAAGCATGATCATAGGCGACTCCATACAAAAACTGCATACAACGTGTCACTGCGTCAGTACTGTTTTGTATTTTTGTGAAAGATTTGTATTTTTGTATGTAACGAATAAACTCAAAAAGTACTGAACCGATTTTAATAATTCTTTTTTCATTAGAAAGCTACATTATCACTAAGTAACATAGGCTATATTTTATATTTGTATTCTATATATTACCCAAGTTATCACAGTTTTTGTCGCGCGAGTCGGACCGTGAAATTTATTAAATCGGCGTAAATCGCGTGCGCTGTCTTACCTATTGGATATAATTGAAAACATTGTATGAAAACTTTATGCATCTTAAAAAGTTCTACAAAAAAGTCCGCGATAGAATATATCTATCTTTTATATTTTGGCAGATATATAACTTTTTGTGTTTTAAAAAATCTTTTAATTCATATGCTTACGGTTACGTCATTATTTATACAACTAAACTTATATCCATATTAAAATAAATTATTTAATAATCACAAGGATATTATAGAGATAAGATTTGCTTTTTACAGTATGTTAATTTGTTATATAGTTTCGGAGATATTACAAAATTTCTAAAAAGTGCGACTCAGTAATAAAACATTTTATTATGAAGCTAGACTCAAAAGTGATCATTTATAAGTTTTTATCTAAATAAATAATTAATATTTAAGACTGTCTCAATACCTGATGATTACTTATTGAAATTTTGAAATCGGACATTCCATTCAAAAGATATCATGATATTGTCGAACTGTTTCGTATTTCCCGGCCATCCACGAAAAGTTTAAAGAAGATCCAATATTTTTCCTAAAAAAGAAAATCTTGGAACGTTGATTCATGGTCGTTTTAGTTAGCATGCTTATAACTTAAATATCTGTACCAATTTAAATATGTCTACCCCTGCGAAGCCGGGACGGGCTACTAGTTAATATATAAAAATCATAGTGTCGCTGCGACACGACGTCTGCTGCTGTCGACTGCGGTGGGCTACCAACTCGCACCTTTACATTGACTTTATTTTTTATGAAAATATTATGCTCCATCTGTCGATCAGTTTATCGTTCTTTTTATTATCATTTTAATTTACATTAAAATGTTAGCAAAGTTTTTATATATGAACTATAATCCTTTAACACTTCAAATAGGACAGAATCATGAATCATCAGATAGATTTTAAATTTAACTAACGCTAACTGCTAACTTCGTTTATGAGGCGATGGGTTGTTAACAATTAGGTAACAACAAAAAATTTTCTGTTGAAACCTAAAGCACTGCACAGTTATAATAAACGTCAATGGACTTTTTTGTTTCTTTTCTTCGCCTAGTTTCGCGGAAAAGTTGTTACCGGCTCCTTTGTTCTAAGTAACGCAGAAGCACAAGTTTTTCAGTAAATAGAGCCAGTCATCCAAGCGAGCTACATTATAATTCCTTTCATTTCACATTTATCTCTTTTCATTAACTTCTCTAATTTTACGTACTTCTTAACAATTTACATTTTTATAAGCAGTTTTATAATATTACTGAAATTAATGAGACGTAGATATTTTGCCTTAATTATGCACGGCAGACCAAAACGTTTTATTTATTTATTACTAGTTAGCCTGCAGTCACGCCTCATGGTAGGTGTTATGCAATCTAAGATGAAAGTGGGCTAATTTTATTCCCCCGCTTCCATCTTACAAACAAGCAGAACAGACGACGTGACACAGCGACTGTACTGGTTTGTATGTATTTCTATTACTACGACACGTATAATGTTAATGTATAATATTTATGTATGTAAATGTATATTTTGTGAACTCAGAATTGGTAAATAACCATAAATCTTACAAGTTTTACTAATTTTTGCCCGGACCCTTTTCAAAACATCCAAAATGACAAGAGATCATAATCACGCAGTTCCCGCCATCTTGGCTTGTCTATTTTGACAGTGTATGTCATTGTCAAAATAGTCTATCACATACTGACATTGACGTTCCGTAAATTCCGTTCATAAAAATCGCTGTCGCTGCAACACGTCGTCTGCGGTCGGCTACCAACTTGCACTCTTACACTGACTATAATTTTTTATGATAATATTATGCTCTGTCTATCGTTCTTTTCATTTACATTGTGTTATGTTGTACATTTACATTATGAATGTTAGCACAGTTTTTAACTATGAACTATATTACTTTAACTCTTCTTTAGGACAGAAACCTGTGTTAGATTTTAAAATATAACTAACTCGGACTTCTAACTTCGTTCATAAGGCGATAGGTTGTTAACATTAACAATTAGGTAACAACTAAAATTTTCTGTTAAAACCTAAAGCACTGCACAGTTATAATAAACGTCAATGGACTTTTTTGTTTCTTTTTTTCGCCTAGTTTCGCGGAAAAGTTGTTACCGGCTCCTTTGTTCTAAGTAACGCAGAAGCACAAGTTTTTCAGTAAATAGAGCCAGTCATTCAAACGAGCTACATTATAATTCCTTTCATTTCACATTTATCTCTTTTCATTAACTTCTCTAATTTTACGTACTTATTAACAGTTTACATTTATATAAGCAGTTTTATAATATTACTGAAATTAATGAGACGTAGACGTAGACATATTTTGCCTTAATTATGCACGGCAGACCAAAACATTTTATATATTTATTACTAGTTAGCCCTTGTTGACCGCAGTCACGCCTGATGGTAGTTGCTATGCAATCTAAGATGAAAGTGGGCTAATTTTTAACCGACCAAAAAAAACGGAGGAGGTTCTCAATTCGACACGTATATTTTTTCAATCACTAAAAAGTAAGAAATAAAATTTTTTAACAAAAAATAGAACCGACTCAAAACGCACTAAAAAGTAAAAAAAATGTGTCATTTAGTTGCTTTAATTTACTTAAGCATATCTAGGAGTCGGTGCCAGCCAAGGTTTCTACTTTAAGGACGTTACCTCGAACCCACAAACTGCTTTACTACGTAAAATAAATGTTCCTTAAACTTGGCTGGCACCGACTTCAAAGATATGCTTAAGTAAATTAAAGCAACTAAATGATTGATTGATGATGATTTTTTTTTACTTTTTAGTGCGTTTTGAGTCGGTTCTATTTTTTGTTAAAAAATTTTATTTACCCGCTTCCATCTTACAAACCAGCAGAACTGACGGCCGCAATGGTGCAGATAATTTATAAGGCTAAGGTTCGATTCCTGACAGGGCTGAATAAAATTTTCTGAATTGGTCTGAGAATGGCTGGTGACGACCTCGGGCGTGGCTAATTAGCACGCTACCGACAAAGACGCACCGCCAAACGATTTAGCGAATTTCCGATTACGGTACAATGTCGTGTAAAAGCCGAAGGGGTGTAGATTTCATCCTACTCCAAGTTAGCCTGCTGTCATCTCAGATCTAATCAACACTTACCGTGAAAACGTTAAGAGCAAAAAAAAATACAATCATCATTACATTGTGTGTCAAACGCAAAGTGTAAAGAAATAAATGATGGTTATAAATTCACGGAACACAGCTAATTGCACTCCCATGTGGAGTAAGTACTGTGTTAGCACGTTCGCAATGTGTGTACAATAATGCGGCCCATTGCATCTCGACGAGCATTTAGATTTTATGTTCCACGAACAAAGACTTAGAGAGACGACTTGAATTAAAATAATATGTCAGTATATGCATGCTATTAAGAATGATTAAAAGTGTATGGTCTTATGATGAATAGGATTATTTATTCGTGCCAAAATTGCTATAGTTTATTTTATAGTAATTGATTAATAGGAGTTTCAACCAAGAATCTTGCGTACCTAATTGTAATTTTACCTGTAGCCGTGGGTGCATCCCAGTAGTACCCTATATCGTAGTCTAAATTGTAATTTTAGTTCTATATAGTACTGTAGTATAGTTTTTGCTCTACTTACACCATATAAATTATTAAATTTATATTATTTTAATTGATATTTCATTTTTTTTAACAAAAAACGTCCCTTGCGACAAAAGCTAAGTTGTTAAAACCAAGTAGTAGTTGTGTCTAAAAAAAATATAGCGGGACACAAATTTTACCACTTTGGAAGTATCTTTCGCGCAAACTATTCAGTTTTAAAAAAATATATATTAAAAACCTCAATACCATTTTAAAGACGTTTTGTGCAATTTAAGCAAAGTTTTACTCGATATAGTATGTTTATAGATACTCTCAAATTTAAGTGTACATTTATTATTGCAATCAAAAGAGATTCCATATTATACTTATAAAAACTATACATGCTTTAATGTAACGTACAAAGAAGATATTGATATCGACATTTTTGTCCTATACAGAACTAAGGATTATCATTAAAGCTTTATTGCGTATGTTATATATCATTGAACACTTGCTTGATACCTTGCGTATACAATATGATGAAATGGCCTCTTAAGAGCTACCCTATTACACGAGTCCATCATAATAACGTTGAATAGTCGTTCCGTGTTTTGCTTATCTATGATAAAATGTCATGGTTCATAATGTCATCATGTCATAGCTCTAACTAAATTTCAGTATTGATAGGTGGGTGTACGAAATTGGCACGGCGCGTGGGTAGCCTTGCGCAATAATAACACTGCTATTCACAAATACCAAGAGCGTATTGACTTAGTGTCAGACAACTCTACAAACTCAAAGGAAAACATTCCGTTACAGTGTCCGTGTTCCAGCTGAAATTCTGTGAGTTCAGCTAACTAACTACTCAACTTGGTCCACAAGTTTAGAGTCTATTAACATGAAATCAAAACAAATTTGAATTTAATTAAGTGGTAGTACATACTATTTGATGTGAGTAAGTGAAAACTGCCTCAATGGTCCAATTATTAGCCTATACGGCCTCGTAATGAGATTCCTGGTTTAGACTTTGAAATATTAAAGTACGTAAAAACATTTATTTAGTATCATTATACGTACAATATAAATCACATTAAACATTACTTATTACTTACTAAATTGTAAGTAAGTAATATTACTATATTACATTAAATATTACTAACTAAATTAACTTGAGGTACCTAAGAAAATTGATGGTAGGTTTTACATCGCCTTGCCTTAAGGAGCACATAAAGACATTGGTCCTACACATCTCCGGGATGAGAATTATAACTAAAATCTGTGAACAAAAAAGATCAGTTTTTCATTATCTGATCTAATACTTACTCAGATCCGTTAAGCCACTTAAGCTAACTTCAAGACTGAGTGTAGACTGACAGTATTCAATTAAGTACCTAGTAGCAAATTGTGTGTTTAATACCATAGAAAAAATGCTTCACAATTGTACGAACAAAGAACAAATCTGCAAAACAAACACACTTTCACATTCATAATATTAGTAGGAAAGCGGGGATTTGCCTCATATATAAGAGCTACTTCCACAAAGATTCTGCGAAGACTAGAAATTACGTGCTCTATTGCTCTCGCAGCTGGAGTGCTCTCCGTTAGCATATGCAAATGTTTGTAAACGATGACGCGATGCATCACATTTCCTTGAGAAAACCAAGAATTCTAGTAAAACACACACAATAGAGAAGTGAAAATATTTTTCATTTTTTATACACAGCATTATTTAAGCGGTTCTACAATATTTTACTTTGATAAAATAAGGGCAGTAAGATTTTTCAGCTACTCTAAATATATATCATCATCAGCCTGTATTAGTCCACTGCTGGACATAGGCCTTTCCGAGAGCGCGCCACCACACACGATCCTCTGCCTTTCTCATCCAGCCACTGCCCACTACCTTTTTGAGGTCGTCAGACCATCGGACTGGAGGGCGTCCTTCACTGCGCTTAGTGGTTCGTGGTCTCCACTCCAGAACACGCCGGCCCCAGCGACCATCTGCTCTGCGAATTATATGGCCTGCCCATTGCCACTTCAACGTGCTTCTCATTTGAGCTATGTCTACTACTTTGGTTCTCCTTCGGATTTCCCCATTATGGATTCCATCTTTCAGAGAGACTCCCAACATAGCTCGCTCCATAGCTCGCTGAGCAACCTTAAATTTGTGGATGAGGCCAACTGTCAGTGTCCACGTTTCTGCGCCATAGGTCATTACTTAAATATATATACACCGTGTTAAATTAAGCTCTTGTTTGTTCCAATTTCTGTTCTGTTCAGCCAACTGAGAGATAGAAACTCCTAGATCATATAAAAGCCTTGTACTGATAGGCTGGAAATTCAGGATACAAATAAACTAACACACACAATACAATGGTTAAAATATTTTGTAAATTTAATACAAAGCTTAACAGAGCGGGTTTACAATTAAATATAAATTAACTGTGATACGATAGAGGTTTAATTTTTGTGGAATGAAGATTCGTGAACACTAACTAACTAAAACTCTTCAGGCGTTATAGTTGGGGTTCTGCGTTCTAATAATTTTAGTAATTCTAATACCTAGATCATGATTAAAAACGGCTTGTGTACATAGGATTATATTCGCAGAACGCAAGCTTAAACTTAAACTTTGGCTAGACAAAAACCCTACGTAAATTATTTATAGCGTTAAAAATACAAAGTCATATTTTTAAACTACATAGGTACTTGAATGTTATTCTTCTCATGAAAAGAACGCTGCAAATATTATGCGATAGTAAGTTTTATAGTTCATTCGTAAGAATGCAGTGAGCGCCGGCCGAATCCCGCCTCCTAAACAGTCAAATCTTTTCAAATTACAAGGTCAAATTTACAGAGACCAGTTGAAGGCATAGTTTCAAACGACGCACGATTTGATTGGCTAGGGGGCGGGACTTTCCTGCAAACAATGATAACTCACTACATTCTTAATGCGAACAAACTATATATATTGATATTTGCTAGTTTTTTTAAGCTATTGTATAGCTTTTATCGCGGGCCTTGAGCGTGGAGACCAAATACAGAAATTCCGTAACGAAAAAACCTAACACCCCCTGAGTATCAAAAACATAATATCAAAAGCACAATTTCGGCAACGACGTCATCGGGGAACGTAGCTTAGCGGTAAGGCACTCTAAGTGCCTGGATTGCCAGAGAGACACGGGTTCGAATCCCGTCGGATCCGCAATTTTTTTTTTTTCCAAGCGTAAAATTTAAAAAGTCATTTTTTTTAAATTAATGACGTTTGGCAATATCACGCTTAAAAAAAAATTGCGTAACCGACTGGAGTCGAACCCGCGTCTATCTGGCAATCCGGGCACTTAGAGCGCCTTACCCCTAGGCCACGGTCCCGATGACGTCGGTAGGTAAACATAGTTGATAAAAAATGCTATGCAATAGCTTTACCGCGGCAGTGTCCGAGTGCCACACGTCTTTTTTTAACAATATTAGCGTAAAGCTTAGTTATAAACTAAATATACTAAGCCGCACAACACTAGCAATACAAGTACTAGACATTTCTCTATAGGTAATTTATATTCGGGACGCGATTCTAAGAGAGGAACAAAATTTTAAAATTGAATCTTGCAAAACGAGCCGTCTGTGATATTAGAGACACTACAAAAGCAAGTCTCCTTAGTCAACTAAGGTTTCTTTTCACATAAAATGAATAAAATGGCAATTTAGAGCCTCACTAGCTTCACGGTTATTGGGTTGGATATATACTTGGAGTTTTAATTTGAATATTGATTATCTTCTAATTATTCTGTCTTTATGATTATACAAAATGGAATATTAGTTATTTAAAATAGCACTAAGATATAGAGAATTTTTTTCTTTAAGAATAAAATGTGCAAGTTCATAGCCGACCGCAGACGACAACAGTAGACGAGGTGTCGCAACGAAACTATTTGGATGTACCTAAGCATTTCTATGTAAAAGATTTGTAGAGAAGGACACGTTGTTTCCATATAATAAAGACATTCAAAGTAGTGTCGCTGCGTAACGTCGTCTGTCGGTTACGAACTCACACCTTTAAATACCTGCTGTTATCCCGCCAACTAATTTGTATTAAATTATAACAGTTTGCAATTTAAACTAAAAATTCCTAATTGTGATAAAGCAATTCGCTTGGTATACAACTTCATTAACCGGATGACAAAATATAGTTATGCAGAGTTAATAATGTATGTAAGCAAACCATTTGAGACATACGGAATTAATTACCATCATTTATATAATTAATATTGTCATTCATTTAGATTTATTATTATTCTTCACTATAACATTGGATTTCCATCAGACTGTACAAGTTTTATTGAAATGGAATTGGAAAGTAAATTAAAAACAAGCTCCTAATTATTCAACAGCTCCTTGCAGTCGTCATATAAACAGGAACGATGTTATTAGACAACGTAATCCTAATAATTACCCGGCTTAATATGATTAGGAGCTCAGGTAGCATCCTAACCATTTGATATACAGCCACATAAGCCAATACATCTGCTAATAACCTTATAATATACTCCATGGGATTCGCAAGGGATTTGTATAAGCTTAGTACACAATAGACTATTAACCCGGGGTTTAGTAAGTAGGCATGAATAAGTGTGGCTTAATTTAAAGCAAACTGTAGGATTGAAGACGTTATTTTGGTGAAGTCGTAGTTAATTATATTGCACGAAAGTTTTTAAGTTTAATTTCGTGTTTGAATTACGATGGTTGTTTCGTTTTTACCTGGATTAGTTTGTTGTTGGCTTTTCTCGGACCAAGGCACGTTTGGAAACCTCGTAGCTTCAATTATAAATTTCTGACTTAAAATAATTATTAGCACTAAGTTAAAAATAACATGTTGATTCAAAATAATTACAAAGATTTCACTGAATAAATATATTTTAACTTTTTTGGCTTTTTGACAAACATATTTTATTAAACTATCACAGTGATTTCCCCTCAAGAAGAGGTTGGGGTAGATCTCTGACCACTTGGCTGACGACGGATCAAAAGGACCTGAAGGAATTGGGACTCTCTGACGAAGACGCTTATCAGCGATCTAAGTCGCGCCGAATGATTGCGAAAGCAGACCCCGCGTAACGGGAACATGCGAGGGAAAAGAAGAAAAAGAAGAAGAAGTGATTTCCCCTCAAACATTTGCTTGTATACACATCATTCATCACTATCATCTCAATGAACTTAGTTTTACGGCCTACTAAACTGGCTTTACAGGAATGCGGAGAAGTATGAAACTAAGACCCACAACACTACTGCAATAATGGGTTGGCGGGCTTAGAGTGATTATATTGGAATGTATTAACGATCAATATTAGATAAACTGAGGACTCAACACACAGAACATCGAAACTAAACGAAAATATACTTACTAAATCGATTTAAATAAAAATTAATACGAAGCGATATAGACTAACCTAGCTAAGGCTACCAACGAGGCAGAGTTTATCCAAAACTAAATAAATTAAGCGATTTCAGAGACGACATTAAATTAATTAGGCATATTATTATTTCGTACATTTTGCCGAAGTTGTTTTCATGGCTAAGTGACCAAACGATAGATAAAAATATGTAACCCAGATTAGAATAAAAAACATTGTTGTTATCTAATTGCGAGGTCGATGAAGAACCGAAAACAAATACAGGTTAATTAACTTAATCAAACAATTCATGTTTGTTGTTGGGTAATTAAGTCTTGGTTTGTATTTGCAAGTCTAAGGAACAGTCCACCTGAAAACGAAAGGTAGGTAGGTAATAAAATAAAGTTTTTTGCAGTAAATTGAATAGGTGTTTATTTATTTTATGTTTTATTTTTCCTGTAAATTTTAAGTTCCTATTTATTCTGAAAGTAAGTACCTTTTTAACCGACGAAAAAAAACGGAGGAGGTTCTCAATTATTACGACGACACGTATATATATATATTTTTTTTTATGTATGACCACGCATAACTTTTTACAGAGTTGTCCGATTTTGAAATTTCTTTTTATTAGAAAGAGCATACTTCCAAGGTGGTCCCATTGTCATCATGTTAGGATCGGATGATGATATCCTGGGGAAATTGATGGAACTCTTCAAATTTTGGAAGCACGCTTACAGCGATTTCGGTTTTTGTCTCGGTATCGGTATCTTTTTGGCTACTAGTGCCGTATAATATACTATGACAGTATAGTACGAGTACGTTACGTGGCGATAAATCACTACAAAGTAAGAAATAAAAATTTTTAACAAAAAATAGAACCGACTCAAAACGCACTAAAAAGTAAAAAATAACTGTGTCATTTAGTTGCTTTAATATACTTAAACATCTCTAGGAGTCGGTGCCAGCCAAGGTTTCTACTTTAAGGACGTTACCTAGAACCCACAAACTGCTTTACTACGTAAAATAAATGTTCCTTAAACTTGGCTGGCACCGACTTCAAAGATATGTTTAAGTATATTAAAGCAACTAAATGACCAGCTATTTTTTACTTTTTAGTGTGTTTTGAGTCGGTTCTATTTTTTGTTAAAAATTTTTTTAAGAAAACGTTTTTAATTTAAGTCATGTACCACTTAAAAACTTTGTGCTTTCCAACTTATGTACAAATGAAAGGCTTTTTAAAAGATACTGTGTGTCAGTAACTAATCAAGTCGGAAATAAATAACATACGAACTAAAAATCAGCAAATCAGTACACGGGTAAATAGCTTATTTAAATTCAAAATTCGCTTACTTTTGAAACATCAAATTTGATTGTTTATGGTTACACTACAAACATAAATAAAAACTAAAAAAATCCTAAGCTGAAAATCATCAAATAGTCTACAAGTTGTGGTCATATACCCATCGTACATTTGCGGACTGCTCTCAAGTCAAATAAAACGATTTCAAGTGCACTTTTCCCAAAGACTCTTATAGTTTTATATAACGCAATAACCTACGTCTCCAACACGATATTACCCCTTACTGCGGAAACTTTTACAATAGTCTTAACATCTGAGTCATGGAGCACAGACAATAAATATAATGTCAGTATTTCAGTTCGGTTTAACTATTTGAAGAACATTGGATCTTGCTTTGAGAAGGTTGTGAAATTACGAATGAATGTTATAGGCAATTATCGATGTTGATGTCGTTGCCCCAAGCGATTTCAAGCTCCAAAAACATTAAAAATAAGAGGCTTGATAAGATGGAATGACAAGTATTATGTAAATAATTGTTTGTTATAATATTATCCATTGTCCAATAAAAATTATAATTTTTTATAGATTGGACAAATTTTCATGTCGTCTGTGTGCACGTTAAATCAATGCTATATTAGATTTTCAATCTATCGTAGATGAAGGGTACATAAGAAAATCAAACGATAAATAAATAATTAAGATATCGAAACTTATTTAATGCACTTTTATTTTCTGACTTGCATATTTTTCCTATCAATTCTAATATTATATAAGTAGTTTGAGTGCGCGTTAGAGACTACTATATTGTCTGTTAAGTCATCAAAGAGTATCAAAAAGTTTATACGACTAACTTACTACTACTACTTAACTGAACTTAAGATCATTTCAATCCAGCCTCTGAACGGTTGAGCTAGCGAAGCCTTTTAAGAACCATCCCTGAATCATATAGTTAATATCTTCAAGGAGTATCGGACCGGAGCTCGAGACAAAGTTGCGGAGGGTAGATAACAGTCACCGCACATAAACACTCCATACACAAGTTAGGGTCAAATAGTACTCGTAAACTTTATCAACAGGGTGGGGAATTTTCTTCTATATAATTTTTATTTAAACGTAATTTTGGGCAGACGTACGTACGTAAGATACGGGCCAACTACAGGATCAGCCTACGTCCTTGTAAGAGAAGGGATTAGAAGCTTAAGCACATCACGCTGCTTAGATGAAGGTTGGCAGGCTTTGAGTGATAAAAGTTTGCAGCTTCTAAAGATCACTATCAAACTTTAATGACAATACCTGGGACCGAAGACTTAAGTATTCTCCGAGACATAGCATGGTATGGTAACATCACCTATTCCAAAGAGGAGAGTCTTTCTTGGAATAAAAACAGTGTACGCTCGTACATAAATAAAACAGTAGATTACTTTTACTATGTATTATATTGAATGATTTAAATTATTATTAACGATTCTTCCGAATAAGGTGTCAGTCGCGTATATATGTAGATCGGGAATTTGACAATTCGTCGGTGTCGCCCTCAAGCGGTTGGCGTTGGTTGCGTGGCGCGCCGCTCCGTTTTAGGTGAACGCCGCGCGCGAACATGCACCCGGCCCTGAGATGCTGCGTTAGGGCTTCTCAGGAACATCGTGGCGCAACACGCAGATTCTGTTGAGTGCGCGGCGTACGGTCCCCTTTGAGGTTGCGACGTCAGCAACTCGGGCCACTCCATCAGCGCCCGGGTATATTTGTTTGATGCGTCCCAAGCGCCAGTAGAGGGGTGGCAAGTTATCTTCTTTGAGGACAACTAAGTCGTCCACCAGAATCTCTGCAGATTTTCCTCGCCATTTCGATCTGGTCTGCAACCCGGATATGTATTCTAAACTCCAGCGTCTCCAAAACTGTTGGCGCATCAGTTCAATGCGTTGGAATCTGTCAAGACGATTAGGATTAGTGTCTTCGAGACATGGAGATGGCAGCGACGTCAAAGGTCTACCAATTAAAAAGTGGCCAGGTGTGAGAGGATAGAAATCATGGGGAGAAGAGCTTAAAGGATAAAGGGGGCGGCTATTTAGGATGCTTCTATTTGTGCAAATAATGAGGATAATTCTTCGTAGGTTAAATGATTGTTTCCTAATATCCTAGCTAAGGTAGAGTACAGGTACAGTAGGTAATTGATAGGCACATTTATTAGTGTATTTATATTTATAATATATATAATAAGTTCATTATAAATATTTTTTGAAAATGACAATTGCTGTTAAGTATTTTTAACCGACGAAATAAACGGAGGAGGTTCTCAATTCGACACGTATATTTTTTTTTTATGTATGACCACGCATAACTTTTTACAGAGTTTTACCGATTTTGATAATTCTTTTTTTATTAGAAAGGGCATACTTCCAAGGTGGTCTCATTGTCATCATGTTAGAATCTGATGATGGTATCCTGGGGAAATTGAAGGAACTCTTCAAATTTTGGAGGCACGCTTACAGCGACTTCGGTTTCTGTCTCAGTATCGGTATCTTTTTGGCTACTAGTGCCGTATAATATACTATGACAGTATAGTTCGAGTACGTTACGTGGCGATAAATCACTAAAAGGTGAGAAATAAAATTTTTTAAATAAAAATAGAACCGACTCAAAACGCACTAAAAAGTAAAAAATAACTGTGTCATTTAGTTGCTTTAATTTACTTAAGTATATCTAGGAGTCGGTGCCAGCAAAGGTTTCTACTTTAAGGACGTTACCTAGAACTCACAAACTGCTTTTCTACGTAAAATAAATGTTCCTTAAACTTGGCTGGCACCGACTTCATAGATATGCTTAAGTAAATTAAAGCAACTAAATGACACAGTTATTTTTTACTTTTTAGAGCGTTTTGAGTCGGTTCTATTTTTATTTAAAAATTTTTGTTATTAAAATTGATGTTCATATTTGTCTAAGGTATATAAATCTAGTAAACTATATAGATCTATTTGTACTAGACCTAAATATAGCTATAATTCTAAGTATAGTTAGAAAGATGGAACAATACTCGTAATAGATACTCAAAACAAGACCGGCAAAATGTTTAAAAAGAGAGCAAAAGACGTAAAAAATTTTGTACCTAAAAATATAAATAAAACGAAGCTGCGTTGAGGAAGTTTGTCACTGGCAAGAACAATAGAGTCTTCATTGAAATTGCTTCCATGTCGGATCTGAAGCTGTATAAAAGACGGCTCTTTTGAGCGTTTCACTCTATTGATGTGCAGACAGGTGCGCTGTTGGTTAAACTTTTTCAAAGGAAACTTGGCAGACGGACGAGTGGTATCCATACTTATCAACGCTGCTTAAATTTTAGCATTTTTTAGTTGATTTTTAGACATATAAAAACTTTTTTATTATTTGCATAGTTAGGTATGTGTGAGTGGGTATAAGTGTAGTTTTAAGAAATCTATTGCAAGTTTACGTATAAACTTAGGTAAGTAATCAGTTATGGCTTAAGATATTTAATAAAGGTTCATATAAATAAGTTTTATAGATATTCTAAGGCACCCATCTGACGTTTTCACGTACATTTACCCACGCCCATCACAGAAAATACAATTTCGTGACTTTGGATAATTAAAAATAGGCATGTTTGTGTCACAAAATAATTATCACAAATTAAAACAACAAAGTAGTGGTAAACATTTTATCTCAAAACTATTTTGTAGTACTTATTACGCAATACGAAGATTATTGTAAGATTATCGTTACGCTTTTGTTGGCAAACCCTAATAAGGGGCATATGTACATAAGTACATATATTTAAATAAATAATATTTTTTTGGAAAAAAAACTCAACATTCTGCTCGAACTATCGTGATGCGAATCGACTATATACAAATTTTCAAATAACAATTTATGAAAAATCATACATCAGGTGGATGTACTGGGTTCGATTCCCGGCCGGGACGATAAAGATTTTCTGAAGGTAATGATAATATGTAGTAATATTGATAATTGCTGAAAGAAATAATTTGTTTTACAAAAGCCCTAAATCTAGCAACAAGGGCTAAATTAACGAGTAGGCCGGCCCGTTGAAATTTACGTGACAATCTATGCGTGCGTTCTAGCTAGTAGATATAGTCAGACAAGATTTACTATCTCGAATAGTTTGTCGACTCTGGGGCACGCCTTAGTTCGTATTCCGCATGGGAACATTCTGAAGACAGCTTGAACAAACCCGGCTTGTAATTCACTGACGCTGAAATCAATTAGAGAGATTCAATTTAAGGACATCGTTACATTTATAAGATGATTCAATTATGGGTTCGGGTTTAATTAAATTAGCAAAGCTCAATTTTACGACTAAATTAATTTTTATTCAAAAATAAGGAAGCATATAAACATTGCAGTGCAGCGGCATTTTGATATGACGGAAGTTTAAAAAGATAGTTACTTTAATCCCATCGACTATGCAGAAAGGCGCGAAGCTAGACATGGCTACAGCCATGTCTGTAGCCATGATTAACTTCTTAGTTTGTCACTGATTTAGATGACGTAAAATCCTAATTGCGGAAGCGGACATATTTGCTGGCCGTGTGGACACTAGTTACGGCCGAAGCCTTCCACCAGCTAAAAGTCAAACTAACAACAAGCCGCGTTTTACGTTGCGTGTCAGCTGGCAATGTCGCGCGTTGTTGTACATCGTTGCCGATCTTGTTGTACGTCACTTTAAAGTCGATTCGAGGCTGAATGAATACAGTACGGTAGACGACTAACTAAGAAAGGGAAGTCTTACGAGCGTGAAATCAAATGAACGGATATTCTGTCTCGTTTAATTTACATAACAATCTATGCATGTTGCGTTCAGTAGATACTACTGGTATAGTCAGACAAGAGTTACTATCTTAAACAGTTATTCAGCGGAGAAACGCCTTTGTTCCTATTGCACATAACGGTTTAAGAAAGCAATATCGCATGTGACAAGAACCAAATTAACGAGGGGGTAGTCTTCCTGAAAACAGATAAGCTATGCACGTTGTTTACGTAAATAGTGACTGCGAATAATAAAAGTCTCAGACGAAATTTATTTTACTAGAAACAATGTCTGTTTGATAAGATTTACTTACTTGAAGTCTGTTGCATTTACGACACGCCTTCTCTACTATCCTGCTAGTGGATTTTATGTTATTAAAACACTAACATTTCCTATATTGATTCGAGTCAAAAACAATGTATCATGAAGTCATTTTGGACTGTGCAATTTTTTTCGGACTGACAGTGTGACGAAGTGAAACTCTCTTAATTTAAAATTACAGATTTTTTTTAATCTACTACAATTTGGCCTATGACTGGTATCACACCTGATCTTAAGTAATGATGCAATCTAAGATGGAAGCGGGCTAACTTAAGAGGAGTAGGATGAGATCCACACCCCTTTCAGTTTCAACACGACATCGTACCGGAACGCTAAATCGCTTGGCGGTACGTCTGTATCAGTAGGGTGGTAATTAGCCACGGCGAAAGCCTCTCACCAACCAGACCAAGACAAATTAAGAAATACTCAATCTGCCCCACTGGGAATTGAATCCAGGACCTCCGTTTTATAAATCCACCACGCATACCACTGCGCTGCGGAGGCCGTCAAAATTACAAGATACGAGTATAAAAACAAAATAGAAAAACAAAACAAGATACTTTTATATTTCATAATTTATAATTTTTAATTTGTTAACTTTATATAAAGCAGATAACGTGAAAACGTATGTTATAGAGGTTATGGTTAGATGAGTTTTACTACCCTAAATAGTTTGTCTAGTCTGGAACAAGTCTGTTTCTATCCACCTCCGCCTAAGGAACACTAATTAAATACGGCATGAATGAACCCTGGTTGAAATTCAGTGCAGCCATATTGAAAATTGAGTTTACGTACACAATCGTAAAGTTTGTAATCTCAATTAGTATTATTATTTATTTTATATGAAAAAAAAATAACTAAACAAGCGTAAAAGGTGAAATATGTTTTTAAGTTAAATATGAGCATAAGTTTGGACAGCTTCGGGCAAATTATAGCAATGTCCTTTGGTATAGATTGGCACATACTAGGACACATTTTATTCCGAAACTAGCAGTCGCCCGCGACTTCGTCCGCGTGAAAACCTCTTTAGTACCCTTTTAATTTTAAAGACAGACTTTCAGATAACGTTTGCTCTTTCCCCGCTTCCCCTCTCAATTTAATTTTTTTATAGTTTTCCGTGAAGCAATATCCTCTGTCCCGTCCCGTGTACTAAAGATCTACATTTTTGTTAAACAATGTGCGATATTACAGTACATTAACATTAACAATATATTATATTTATGGCAAGCTGATGTGTATAGCTTATATAAAAAAGTCTATTTCACTTTTGAGTCTAGTTTTCATAATAAACAAAATAATTTACAAACCGACACGCAGTTCTAGAGATTAGCACGTTTAAACAAACGAACAAACTTTTTCGTATATTATATAAATATGGTCTGCCATGCCAAACAAATTGAAAGAAAAGATCAAAATTCGAATTCTCAAAGAATATCAGTACCAAAATGTTGACCCCTATTCAGTACGTATAACATAACACGGAGGAGGTCAACTTAACTTGGACGATGTAGCGGCAGTGTTATGTTTTTAGAAATTTTGTAATATCTCCGAAACTATATAACTAATTAATCAACAACACATTTATTTGGATAAAAATTAATATTATTACGTTGATACACGTATATAACTAATTAATCAACAACACATTTATTTGAATAAAGATTAATATTATTACGTTGATACACGTACTCTTAACAATTTCGATCAAATTTGATTACCATAAAAACAATATATATATATATATATTAATTATATATGTATATATATATATTATACAAATATATATATATTTTGGTATCTTAAACCATTTTCGCAGCGCACGCAACGGAAGCCCTCATGGATCAATAATTTTCCCCGTTTTTTTCACATTTTCCATTATTTCTTCGCTCCTAATAGTTGCAGCGTGATGTTATATAGCCTAAAGCTTTTCTCGATAAATGGTCTATTCAACACAAAAAGAATTTTTCAATTCGTACGAGTAGTTCCTGAGATTAGCGCGTTCAAGCAAACAAACAAACAAACAAACAAACTCTTCAGCTTTATAATATTAGTATAGATTACAGCTACAACGCTACTTCTATGCGTATTCGCAAGTATAACATGACAAAGGGCTTAGTAACGGTCATTAAAAAACTTACAATGAATCCGGATCGATAGACATTATAAGATAAAAATATATCTAATGATATAAAAGAATGGATCAAAGTTAGGACACAGAAAGCAGTAGAAACGGCGCGTATTATGAGGAGGTTCTTCACTCTGGAGCTGGAGCTGGTTTCTTGAGTACGCTAACGGAGGTGCAAATTTTTATTTATACATTTTTAATAGTGTTTTATATAATTTGTAGCATATAACATTGTTAAAATTTTTAAAAAGAAATGTAATTAAAAAAAATGAGAGAAAAAATTTAAAGAAATAAAATTTAATTAAAAAAAATAAAAGATGTATGTAAGTACGTAATATATAATAATATGTAAGTTCTGCTAATAACTTGAATTTATATACGCACTTTGATATACATAGTTACTAATCGTTAAGACGGAATTCACTATCCGGAATTGTCAGTCTAGACGCGGACACGTAGTCATTCCTACTTTGCATAATGATCTCCTTGGAATTCACTGCAGCGATAATCAATTTCACTGTTTCTGACAGATGTTAAGTTTGTTTGCTGATTTAATAGTGCGAACAATACAATTACTACGATTATGCGATCGATCAAAACGTATTATAATATTCCTTTTTTAGCTATCATCATTCTATGATGGCCAATTATATAGAGCATGATTCTGAGAGCTATGCTCGCTATGCTGCTCAAATGCAGGTTGCAGGACTTCGGGTGATAATGTTTGAATTTGCAACTATTAGGTTTTTATGTTTGTGACACATGATTTATAGCGAGTAATTGATTATTTTTTTATTAAGCTATTGCATAGCTTCTATCGCGGGCCTTGAGCGTGGAGACCGAATCCAAAAATTTCGTAACGAAAAAACCTAACACCCCCTGAATATCAAAAACATAATATCAAAGGTCTAGCGGTAAGGCACTCTAAGTGCCCGGATTGCCAGAGAGACGAGAGAGAGAGTTCGAATCCCGTCAGTTCCCCAATTTTTTTTTCAAGCGTGATATGTCAAAAAGTCATTTTTTTTATAAGCGTGGCCACGATTCCGATGACGTCGGTAGGTAAACATAAGTTGATAAAAAATGCTATGCAATAGCTTCACCGTGGCAGTCTCCGAGTGCCACACGTCTTTTTTTATTTATAACTGGGTTTGTCGGCTAAAGGTGCTCTCCGAATTATTTTAAATACCACCTTAAATAACCATTGGATTGACAAGGTTATCTGAATGCGTAGGTATTTAGAAATATCGGAAAATATTAAAACAAGCACATTTTAAACATTGAAAAATTTAAATTTCTTGCAAAACCGAGGCGACAATCACCCTGCAAATTAGGGATTTCCTTGAACAAATGAAAACAACGTAACGATAAGCGAGTTACTAAGAAAGGAATGTCCCACGTGACAAGGAGCGAATTAATGAGCGACCTGTCCTATTCTAATTTACGTTTTAGATAGTAGATAGATACTGTAGTAAGGCTAAATTTACCATAGGGAATGGATTTCAAATCCTTGGGTATTCTGACACGTCTTCATGACTATTTAATATGAAGAACCGTAATTTAAGGAAGCTTAATAATAAATAGTTATATTAGACCTTTTCTTAAATGATCAATTGTTAAATAAAATATTGCTGTATTTTTAGCATATTTTTTTATTATTATCTTATACTCGATAAATTATTATTCTGAAGCCAGACATTCACTTTTTAAATAATTAAATGCACTCCTCTGCAGTATATTATTTACTAACGGCCGTCCGCGAAAAATTCTGTTTTGTGATAGTTCGTAAAAAGTAGCCTATGACTTTTCTCAAGCTTCAAACTATCTCTGTACCTAATTTCATTTAAATCGGTTAAGTAGTTCAAGCGGGATTAAGTAATAAAAAGACAGAGCTATTTCTGAATTGGTAATATTAGTATACATTTCTTCTTCTTTTTTAATTTAAAAGAGTAAATAACAACTAAGTTAACCAAAATCCGAAATCTGTGACGACGAAACCTAACCACGTTTATTTTATCTATAAACAGATACCGAGACTGTCTTAAACAAATTTAAGAGGAAACGAAAATTGGCAAACTTTAATTAAAAGCTATTTTCGATTACGTTTCAAACTTAAATGATTAACTAATTTATTTATTGGCACAGCATCTATTTAATGATTGGAATGCTTTAGGAGGCTGTAATCGCAATTCAAAGTAACGAAGCACTGCAAAGCGCTTACCATACATTTAAATTCCAGTAAATTCGGTCTTATCCTGACGTTTGTACCGTGTATCGTACAAATAGATTTACATACGTAGTCTCTTGCATGTACCTATTTGACAAGTGTCTGATTCTCCTAGTAAACTATTACTCATTAGGCAAAGAGAATGTTAATACTATGCATGCTGAAGCAATTTTAACATTGCTAGCCTATTTTAACTATCATCCTCCAATGCTGATTGGCGGACTTAGGGTGATAATGTTTGAGACCGGAAACGGGACCGATAACTGAATGTGTTCTTGAAAGCTTGGGGTGTAGCACCACCAACATATCAATTCCGGGTTGAGGATTTATACCGATATTTCTTGAAAAGCAATTATAATTGAAAAAACGTATCTTTATCATCTGTCTTACTTGTATGTCACTCTGACGTGAAACTTTTTAAGCTGCAGTTACGTTAGGGTTGATCTCTCCCAGTCTGTTAAACACATTGTTCTAACGCGTCTCTGATCCCGATGTCAGGGTTTTAGGAGACACCCAGAGAATCTGTTTGTTCGTGCTTTTGTCTGGCCATAGAACTCGACTCTTGAAAAGCTTCAGCATCTGCCAAACCTATGTCTGTTGCGGTTACGATCACATATAGGGATTATGTGTCAGCATGCAGCAAGATAGCATTATCTCGGGGTCTCACTCGAATCCTACACTCTACAGCAAGCATATTTTCAGATAAAAAAGGAATCGATCCTTGTGATAGCAGTCTGGCAAATTTTCAATCATAAATATTATTCCAACATTATGAGAAGTGGCTATATAGCTATTAAAAACATGAGAAACGACAAAAAAAACTTCTTTTTAAAACTCCTAAAACTATTCTTTTGTACATCAATAGGCTTTTGGTTTCTTAAAAAGTTCTGTTTCATACAGTTGTTTTTGGTGCCTGCGCTGAGTTTGGTAGAAAGTTATTACCGGCTCTTTTGTTCATTGTTAACTAAAAGTGCAAGTTTTATACTAAATACTCAACTTCTTCAGTTTTCTGAAACATAAGTTTTAGTTTTCGTTGTTATTATTATTACGTTTTTGAATATTAGATGTAAATAGGCAATTAATAAAATTATTATTGAGAGTGAAAGTAACTTTAATTCACTCTTTCAAATGAAATGAAATGAAATGAAATTTATTTATTTTTCTGCACATTATGTTACAAAATTCAGTGTGTTAGGCTTATAATTATTTGACAATATAATAATGTGGGGACTGGAGCTTGCACTGGGTAAAAACCTGTGTTGCAAGACACCAGGCCCTATCCCCGCACCTTATGGTTAATATTAATCCTAACAATGTGTGACTGTATGTGTTATTGTGTAAATATATGAGTGTTATGTGTATTTTGTGAGTTTATGTATGTGTGTGAGCGTATGTGTGTGTTTTTGAAATATCTATATTATAATCGGAATCATTTTTGTATAATAAGAAGATTTTCTGTGCAATCGTAGTCTAGATTAAGTAACCATTGAACTAGGCGTTTTTTGCACTGATGTTTATTTAATTTATCTATGTTTAGTTTCTTATTGGCAATGTTGTATATATGTTTCCCAAAGCAGCATGGAAACCTAGTTGTAAATGACTTTTTATAACTTTTCGGTTTGAATGTATTGTATTGACGTCTCTTTCCTATATTATTACTTCTGTCTTCATAGCAATTGTGATATTTTAGTATCAGTTTATAAATAAACAATTGTCTAACAGTCAAAACTTTATATTCAGAATATAGCAATTTTGTAGAGTAGTGATAAGGTAAAAAGCGACTTACTTTAAGTAGAAGTCTTTGTGCTCGTTCAAGATGCAACATGTGTGTTTTTGCCGCGCCACCCCATGTATCTATTCCATATGTTATTAGTGATTGGCATAGTGAAATGTATACAGTTTTAATTAGTTTAGTATCTGTCACTTCTCTCAAGTTTTTGAAAATAGCCACTAACTTTCGTAATCTATTGGAAAGTGTTTTAATGTGATGATCAAAGTTCAGACATCTATCGATCAGTATTCCTAAATATCTCACATAAGGTACATTCTCTAGTTTTGGACATTTACATTGTTGGTCTATACATGAGTTAGTATGTGCATAGATACAGTAATCTGAATCTATTATTGGTTGTGATTTGTTTGTAATGGAGAAAGTAACATATTTGGTTTTATCAGCATTCAAACTAAGGCGATTTTGCCTAAGCCACTGTGCAATCTTATTAAATGCTAGCTGCGCTTGCGCAAATACATCTTCCCAATTTTTTCCCCAAATAATCAATGCAGTATCGTCAGCAAAGCTCATAACTTTTCCATTTTTAATTTGCAGGTTACAAAGCTGGTTCATATATACTAGAAAAAGTGTCGGGGCCAGAATACTTCCTTGTGGGACGCCATGTGTGATTGGGAGGGCTTTGCTAGTGGTATTAGCTATCCTTACTGACTGGCATCTATTTGATAGATAGCTTTCTATAAGTTGTAATTGTATGCCTCTAATTCCTATAAGTTCTAATTTTCGTATAAGAAGGGGTATGTCCACGGTATCAAAGGCTTTTGCTAAGTCTAAAAAGACAGCCAAGCACTTATCCCCTTCGTCCAAGTGTTTTACAACACAATCCACAAGATCGTAAACAGCATCTGATGCTGACATTTTCTTACGGAAACCATATTGGTTCTTAGATATTAACTTATTTGTTTCTAGATACTTAACTAATTGTTTATTTATAATTCTTTCTAGTACTTTAGATATACATGGTAAAATAGATATTGGGCGGTAGTTTGATATTTCGTTCTTGTCACCTTGTTTAAAGACCGGTGTGACTATTGATTTTTTTGAATATATTTGGGAAAATGCCAGAGTTAAAAGATAAATCACAAATATAAACTATGAGGTCAGCTAACAATTCTTTATTTTGTTTTAATATTTTGGCCGATATACCGTCATAGCCTATAGAGTTTGTGTTCTTAAGAGAATTTATTATGGAAATTATTTCGTGAGTATCGGTTTTTAATAATACGAAGGAATTCGGAGGATAATATGTTGTGTGTGTAAGGTTCATCAAATTAGTATTTTTGTCGGTGCCAACTGATATTTGATTTGCTAACAACCAACCTGTATTAACGAAATAGTTGTTGACTTTATTTACTGACTGAAATGGTGTTTCTGCTATTTTGAGTAGATTTTCTGAAGTGACTTTTTTATTTCTAAAGTGTGTGACTGTATTAATAATATCCCAGGTTCTTTTTAAATTTTTAGCATTTTTTAATTCTTGTTTATAGTATTCATTTTTCAATTTTTTAAGGATAATTGAACAGAAATATTATTTAATTTGATAAAATTTTAAAAACTGAAAAGATACTAATTGCAGTTTTGCTTAAAACGTGTCACTTTTATTTGACATCGATCATTTATACTGTCTCTGCGGCATACTATCTTCTAAACGAAGGTTATATAGGTTAGGACCTAAGATTAGGTACTGAAGATCCAATAGGCCAATCTAAAGATATTATGTTGATTTTTTTAAAGAAATGAAAATCTCTTTTTATAAATTAAAATGCTTAGAAAAATTAATTCGCGCATAAAATGTCTAATTAATTAGGACTTATGACACAACATGCAACAAATTATTATTAATGTATATACTTTTAGGAATTCTAAAAATTGTACACAAATCCTCCAGCTCAATTCGCATTAAAAGAACAAGATATTCACAGTAATGCTGCTAAATCTCCCAAGATTCTCTACAGGAAATGTTCTCTTTATCTTACACCATCCTGTTTCCGAAGGCGTTCCTTCCGCTTGCCTTTCCGCACGGCCGCACTACACACCGATACTAACAAAGGTTTGTTATGAATAAGCCTATCTTTAACATTTAACATCTTGTTATCTTTTCTTTTATTTACACGAGTTAGCCATTGATTGCAAGCTCACCTGATGGTAAGTGTTAGTTACAATATAGGTCGGGATTTCAAATGATAAAGAACAATAAATTGTTATCTATTATCATTTATACAACAGTAGTGATTATACCTAATTTTCGTAAGGTAAGGTAAGGTTTCGGGTTTCATTAAATCTTACCCATAACACTCTATACTTAACATCTCTCCGAATATATATAATTGTCATTACATAAAAACTTATACGTAAATTCATATATTTTATCCTTTTATCAGATAAAATTTATAGAGCACCGTCTAAAAAAGATAAAAGTTTGATATGAACAATTTTATTGATGAATTAAGAGCGATCTTGACTTTAGCAAGGACGATATTATATTATTGATTATTACCATCAATCAATAACTGTAAAAATCTGTGATAAAAATAAAAATAGTACGTAAAATATTGGGGGCATGGCTTTGAATCTTTAGTAGGTTGAGTAATAATAGTAATGTAATAATAGTTCTAACAGTAAATTGACCACCTCTATAGCATTAATTGTAACTAAGAGCTCCTGTATTTGATTAGTAAATTGAATTCAGGAGCTTCGCACAATTTAGGTATGTATAAGCTAGCCACAAATTCAGAATCTCAAAATCCCTGCCACTTCTGCAAAAGTCATCAGTCAAAACACCAAGGTAGGGTAAGTTCTTTTATATTATGGATGCAGTTTCCTTGACTATTTAGTGAAAATTATTAACCGACTTAAAAAATGAGATTATAGTTTTATATAAATGGGTGGTTTGAAGTTACTATATAACTGCTGTAAGAAATAAATTTGCAGTAAATTTGACACAGGGATAGATTTTTGTCCGGAAATATTTAGGCTAATTTTTAGCTCAATATTTTTACAAATATGAGATCAGTATAGATGACACCATGTGCTAGAAACAAATATGTGTCTATGCCGATTACAGATGGTTGATACTAGGTATAATAAATTATTATCGAAATATTTCAAAACAATAGAGCGGTGACAAAAAACTGATATGAACAAAATATGTATGGGAAAATTCCAACAGTTGTGCAAGCGACTGTTGCAAGTGTATTGTTTTGCGCCCGTGCAGATGTGCAGGGATTATCATCAATCACCAACTGCAATTTACGCAAGGCCTTTTACAGCGCACGCCGCCATTTGTGTGCTACCGATCAGGATTACGTAGCATTAGTTGAATCAAATTGAGTTCTAAGTGCTCTGCGGAGCTATGTGTTATCTGAAATTTGGATTCAGCTTTTTGTCAATATATTTGGCACTTATATGTAGTTATCATAAAATAATAATAATAATGTTCTGTAAATAGTATTTTACAGAACACGCTCGCCATTTGTGTATTTCTGATCAGAATTTTTCAAGGGCTTTTACAGTACACACTGCCATTTGTGTAATACCGTTCAGGATTACGTGGCGATAGTTGTATCAAATTGTTTTAAGTGCTTTGCGAAGCTATGTGCTTTTTCAAAGCTTTCCAAATCTAATTGGTAAATACTAAACTATTATAAATCGTACGTAAGGATTTTACGGTGCACGCTCGCCCTATGTGTAATTTAGTTCAAGATTAGTAAATCAAATTACAAAACTGATACAAATGAAATACATAGTGGGGAAATTCCAACAGTTGTGCAAGCGATTTTTGCATGTGTATTGTTTTGCGCCCGTGCGGATGTGCAGGGATCATCATAATCACTAACTGTAAATTACGCAAATATTTTACGCCACTTGTGTATTTCTGATCAGAAATACGCAAGGTCCTTTGTGTGCTGTCAATTTTGATATGAACAAAATACACAGTGGGGAAATTTCAATAGTTGTGCAAGCAACTGTTGCAAGTGTATTGTTTTGCGTCTTTTATGTGCTACCGATCAGGATTACGTAGCATTAGTTGAATCAAATTGAGTTCTAAGTGCTCTGTGGAGCTATGTGTTATCTGAAATTTGGATTCAGCTTTTTGTCAAACTACTTAGACTGCTAACATGAAATTATCAGTTGAACGAGTAAATTAGTTTAGTTTAAGTGCTGAGTGAAATCGAAATCGAATTTATTTTAAGTTGACAAATCGCGTTTCTCTTCGGTGAAATGTAAATTGAATTTACTTCCTGCTTTACGTCGTTTTATCTTTACTACTCTTTATGTCGCAACGCTATCTGAGATGTATTGGGTATACTCGTATTTCGTTCATTGAATTTGCTAATGGAGAAAATTTTACAGATAAATGTTCATACGATACCCATTGATTAAGAAAAATATTTCAAATCCAGATTGAAAGCGAAGCGATGCGTCAGATTTATCAACTACAAATCATTAAGAAACAATTTTTTTTATGGAATTGGTGATGAACCTTCAATTCCACTTTTTATAATACAACTTTCTACTTTACTTTAGTGATGGGAAATTGAGAAAAAATTGCTATTGGCAAAAATGCAATGCGATCCGACGCTTTGCCTCTGCGACAGTCTGACACCTAAAACTATATAAAAATATTGCGACACTTAGCGCACAACCCATCGTGGGCTCATTTTATTAGAACATGATTGATTTCTTTAAAAAGGAGTAACACTTAGTATGTTTGTATAATTTTTCGGTTGGTATGTACGGAACCTTATTACTATGGTACATATGAAACATTTAGCTTTTTGCATTCCTTTTTTATCTTAACCTGTTCTAAATTTATTAAAATGTTAAAATGAGTTAGTAAGAAGTTATTTAGTACTTTCTCTTTACGATTATACGTACTTATTAACTTAACCAATGTGTTGTTACATTAAAATATATCGTTCAATTAATTGTTAGAAATAATAAATTAGATAAAGTTACTGGCGTTGCTTGATTGTTGTTCTATTTAACAATAAGATAATACAAATAAATAATAATTATCACAGTTACGAAAACGATGGTAATTGTTACAATATCGATTTCGTGACAACTTTGCTTGGAATTTTCCACATGGAATTAAAATTAAAACAAATAAAATCTATAAAGTAAAAGTAGCTTAAGGTAGTCCTTATAACATTAGCTATAGATTTAAAGAGCCGTCAAAATGGGTCCTGCCGTTTCACTAAATACTTAGCCAAAATAAACAGACAGAGACAAACATTTTGAAATATAAAATTAGTTTTATCAAAAAAATAGATACTTTTAGAATCGTATAGTGTGATATCGGGGTAAAACTTTAATTTTAAATATTTGTACCTTCAGTTATTTGTATAGTTATTAAATGTATATAAATATGGATCAGGGGTCACCCCTGATCTACATTTGTCGTAAAAGAAGGTAATCATATTTCATTTTGATTATAAGTGAAGGTAAGATCGTCTTCGACTTTTCTTAGAGATAAACTAACAATTTCGAATGTCGTGATAGTGATTATCAGGCGCTTATCAGGTGCTAGCGGGATATGGATAGCAAGATAATCTATGAAACGTCTTGAAAAACTTTTCACAATATTAAACCTTATTACTATAACAGCATAGAGTATTAATTAATATGCAATTAATATGTTTTGTAATCATAGAAATTCTTCAGGAGATACTTGAAATCCGTAAAGGTAGGAGCAGTAATATAAACTATATTACTTGCATTTTCAATCCATAAATACACGCCCGCAGATACAATCACATGGAAATAAAATGGGATTATATTTTTTAGATCCCGGCATAATTTTATTTCAGGGTAACAAAGTTTCTATATTCATCTACATAATGTGACACGTTAAAGTAGCGTTTAATTCGTGTAAAGGTAACTAATTTCCTTAGGTATTCCTTATGTTTAAACACTATTTAGGGACACTTTGGTAGCTTTTATGTAATTAGTTACATTTTACAGCCCGCATTGAGGCTGTTAATAGGTAATAGGTAAGATAAAACAGTTACAATACAAAGGTGTATTGTAACTTATTTAGGTACTAGTTACGAGATAAAAGAAAAGAGCTCGAACTCAGGACTTCCTGATCTAAGCCAATAAGGCCAATCTAAGCCAATAAAGCCAATCTAGTGGGCCAAAGAGGCAATCATCTGTTACTAACATAAATAACTATCTGTTACATAGATTAAAGACTACTAGATGGAGTCATAACGCGGCTGTAGGTTCAAGAGCGTGACAGTGACACAAGATTATTTTTTGTCCCTTTCAGCGTGTTCGTTTTTATTGTTTGTCAAGAGTGGAGTTTGTTACAAGAAAGGGACGTATAAAAAAAATTTTTTATCGACTTGTACTTGATAGTGATCATATGAAGGGTGTATGTGATGTGTTGAAATTATCCTCTGTAAGTAATACAAATAACTATCTGTTATGTAATATTTCACTTTTTAACTTTTCATGTTGTCTATTTTGGCAACGTCACTGTTGATTAAACACTTTACAATTTACGGCGTGAATTTCAAAAGCATTTAAAATATGTGACTTGAATGAAATGTTGTTCGTATTTTTAGTTTTTATTTGTGGATGGTTTAATTTTAAGGACGCGTAACGCAACCACAAAATGTACTTTTAAATTAGGTTAGAAAGAGATACAATATCATTCAAGTAATATTTTTTACATCTTTTAGTCATAAAAAATATTAATTTTATTTTTCAAGAATAAATTTTTTATATTATTTTGATAACGGCTTTACATTATTTCTATTATTTTTTTTAATTTTATGTTCGGTGTAAATATACACATTATTATAACATAATATCGATTCTACGCAACCTTCAACCTCATTGACCTACAGCAATATTATTAAACAAACACAATATGTGTGACGTAATTTCGCTTAAGTATATTAAGAGAATCCCTCACTGAAAGAGATTATGCACTACTTGCTATGTTTGTGTAATAAGATTTGATCTCGTAACGTGACAAAGCGACTATTTATAATCCTCCAAAGCCTCCTACGAGTACATACTCTGTATTTTTTTCGATGTAACCAACTGTCTTTTATAACCATTAAGTGCCAATGTTTAATGCCTATCTAAGCTAACTTATCTTGAAAAAGTAATGGCTCTATAGTTCCAGGTAAAAAATCATCAAATAGGTCCTCGGTTCGATCAGTAACCGTTGGACAATTTATATAGCGAGAAAGAAAAATATCATGTTAAAAAGTATTAATTAAAAACATAATATATAAACTGCCTCGTTTGACTAGTGGTTAGCATGTGGCTTCGATCACGAGGTCCTGGGTTCGATTCCTAGGTCGGGTTACGGAATAATTCTGAACTTTTTTATTCTTCTATGAAACGTTCAGTACATTTCAAGCCCGGAGTCTGGAAGTTGGTAGTGTTACTTCTCCGTGCCTCGGAGAGCACGTTAAGCCGTCAGTCCCGGTCACTATCATCAACATTTGAGAATGACCGTTAGTAAAAGAAACATTATCACCCTTAGTCCGCCAACCCGCATTGGAGCAACGTGGTGGGTGTACGCTCCATATCCCCTATAAGGCGGGAGGCTTGGCCCTGTAGTGGGCCGTTAATAGGCTGATAGATAATGATTATGATAATGATATAAACTCGTTTTCTTGTTATTTATCAAAATTAGGAATAACGGTTAATTTACTGTCTGTCTTACAATAAACGGCTATTACTTCTTACTACGAATTCGCACTCAACCAGCAATACATGAAAAATACGAGATCAAAATAAAAGATGTCAATGGTAAAATGTGAATAGTTTAGCTAGACCGGTCACAGTGTCCCGAGAGTTGATGTAGTATAGAAAACTTATATCCACAAATTCGATACACGAGGTGATATGCGTAAGTCGGGTACCACGTGGGTCCAACAAGCTATGACCTTAAACCTAGCTTAATCTTCGTTTAACGGTTGCTGTAACGCGAAAAAGGTCATCAACCCGCTGCGTAGATTACGATTTCTCGACACTGTAAAGTTACATCAGTAACGGTGTCATGAACCTGTTATTCGAATGGTCTTATAATTCTTACGTCAGTTACATCGCTACACTGTTTGCGACTGTAGTGCGTCTATGTTAAAATATTTCATCAGACTCGGTGTCAAATAAAACAGAATATTTTTTGTTTCATAGATATCGCCAATCAATGAAAGTTTGTCGACTTTTTTCAAGTTAATGTGACTAACGAATTAAAGTAATACGAGTCTTTTAATATAATTTAAATAATATTTCTATTACTATAGTACTTTTGAAATAACTGGAAAACAAAGATAATTGAAAATGGAAAACTTCATAATATTATTATAGACGTTTCCAAGTAAAACATTTAAAACATACCTTAATATAACAACTATGTTATTTATACATATTACTCTTTAAAGAACAAAGTCTATCAAAGTCAAAGATAAGCAACGCTAAGGATTTGAACGCAGTTATCATAAAAAGATAGAGCAATTCAAAAGAAAGGTTTATACCTAAGTATAGTTTAAAAAAGAATATCTTAGAACAGATTATACACGCATCTGTAAAAACATAATTTATTTACGTTAATTTGAATTGGCAATATTTGTAAGATTGCGCTGAAGTTACAGTCAATTACAACTCAAACACCTACGTACTTATACCTAAATCGTGTGTACTGAAAAACATGTGATGTTATCGCATGGTCCGGTTCGATTACACAGATATAGTGTCAATTCATTGATGTTTGTGAGATTGTGTTGGACGGTCGTTTGCGCGGAAAAAGCAATGTGTGTTTAATGGAATCCGCACACAGTACTGGTGGATACTGGGTTGCTGTTTCGAAGGCTGGCGTTGTAAAATATTGCCATAGTTTGGAGTTGCGTAAGGATATATTTTTTTTATTTGGTAACACTCCCTACTTTTATAAAATATTATAAATACCAGTGAAATTGATCTTACAATATTATGATTCACTATATTTCTAGTTAGTTTACATTGTACGTATAATCAGATATTAGATTAATGAACTATTACTCATTAAAAATTGTAATTAATGGGTAAAAAAATCGAAAATGTGTCATCGTCTTTATTAAAAAATTGCTACAAATATTAATATTAATATTGGAAAATTATATTGTGAGTTGCGCTAATGAAAAAAGATTGCTTTTTTTATTTGTTAATAATTTTTAGTACCTACTTCATTTAATAACAAAAAACGTGACATTTAATAACAAAAATGAGAACTTATTATTACTTGTAGATATGATTTACTAATATACTATTGTATTTATTAGAAGTTGGTTACGCCATAAGCCTTTGATGGACCAATACAAAAAAATAAGTTACGCCATTTTTAACTTATTAGCAGCAGAACCGATTTGGATAAAATTTTACAAAGATATAAATAAGTTACACTCTGAGAAAATAAGCGACAACTAGGTCTACGTAGATAAAACCGCGGTGAAAAGCTTATTAAACTGTAACAATTAAGACAATAATTTATTGTTTCCATGTAACACACCCACCCCGATAACAAGGGTTATCAACTTAACCCTAATTATTATTATATTAAAGGAAAATTTTCATGTTCTAAAAATAAAATATAACAGATATTGATGAGTTTTAGCACATGGTCGTTATCTTTTTAATCTTTTTAATATAGTCTACTTTATGCTTTATCTGAATTACTATCTACACGTCAGTTTTAATTATTCTACAATTTTTGCTTTAATCTTTTAATCTTTGTAGTATGTTATTTGAGCTACATTATTATGCCTAGCAACTATGTTCGGTGTATTCTTTTTTTTTTAATGATAAGTAGATGATTTAATGCGATCTCGATTTTCGCGTCATGCTAAATGACTAACATATTCTCAAAAGATAGAAGTTTCTTAGAATGCGTATGACTCATTTATAATCATCATCATCATCATCATCATCATCATCATCATCATCATCATCACCATCATTACCACCACCACCATCATCATCATCATCATCATCATAATCTCTAGGTAAAGGCGTATGTAATGGCCGACTACATAATCCGGCCTCACTCCTTATAAGAAAGGGCATAATTATGGAGCTTGGCACCACCATGCTTCTCCAATTCGGGTTGTCACACTAACATTGATAATGTTTAATTCTGTAACGATCACAGTAAGATGTTTAATGATAATAACCGGAAATAGTAACTAAGCCAAGGTAACACATTGAACCCAACGCCGGACTACGAACTTCTAATGATAATTTTTTGAAAGAAAAAAACTTAATGTTTCATAGCCTTAGCCAGGACTAAAGCACAAAACCTCCAGATTCCAAACCACGTAGGCTTACCACTGCACCAACGCGGCAGTGTATGATTTATTCAAACTGTAATAATTACACCTGTGTTGCTACACTAAATAACATGGAAATTCATGATACACTTTAGTCAGTAGGGTCGTAATTAACCAAGGTCAAAACGTACCAACAGATCAGACCTAAGTTAAAATAGAAATATTTAGTACCAAAGGAGACTGACCATTTTGGGCCCAACACGTTACAAAAATGAAATATATCTTGAAAAATTCTTTATTTTTTATAAATCAAAATCACTAAAAATAATTAGTATTCACAATTGCAAACACATTTGAAAACATGTTGTACATTTTAGGTTTTGTTTTGCAAATAATGACAGCAGTGGGTCCGGTATAATTGAAACTGGCAACACTGGTAATCGTTCTATTTCCATTACTTAATTTCAATATCATGTCATCAATTTCATTGGAAGCTTTCAATTGAATTGAATTGGCTAATAAATTGTCTTTAAATCTCTATTCTGAGATAACAATATAATGAAAACGTATTGAAATTCAATTATTCGTCAGATTCTGACTATAAAAATAGGTTTATAATTGCAAATTCGGACATATATGTCAAATAACCCACATAACCTAACTCGTGTATTTGTGCTCATATCTTGATTATGCAATTGTCTATTAAACTGAAATTAAACATGTTTAAAATTGATATTATTATTTGCCGAAAGACACTTATTTGGACATTGTAACGGTTTATCAAAATTTGGGCCCAGCAATGTATGAAAAATGGCCATGTCAATGTCCTTTGATCTGATAGGGGAATAAAACTGAGATCTTAACAGTAATAATGTAACTGCACTAAAGAGATCAACATCATAAGTGTACGAGGCTATGAGCAGCTTGACGTATGTATGAGGTAACAAATCGATTGTTTACAGTTTACATTTAGCTCTCCCACGACGCGTTTCATACGAACGTCTTTGATACGAATAACAGATCCAAATACTCCAAATATCTACTGTTTTATTGAACTTATCAAGAAAGTATTTTTTTTATCGACCACAACTTGGTCCTTGACTGCTATCACATCTGATGTTAAGTGATGATGCAGTCTAAGATGGAAGCGGGCTAACTTGTTAGGAGTGGGACGAAAATCCACACTCCTTTCGGTTTCTACACGACATTGTACCGGAACGCTAAATCGCTTGGCGGTACGTCTTTGTCGGTAGAGTGGTAACTAGCCGCGGCGAAAGCCTCCCACCAGCCAGACTAAGACAAATTAAGAAAAATCTCAATCTGCCCCGCCGGGAATCAAACCCAGGACTTATAAATCCACCGTGCATACCACTGCGCCACGGAGGTCGTCAAAAAACAAACAAACAAAAATCAAAAACAAAACAACAAAGTTTAAATGATACCAAAGTTATAAAAATGAATGAAAACTAAACTACCACAAGAAGCGTTAATGGCGGTACTTTTACGGTCCAGTGGTTAGACTGTGTACTTACGGATCCGTTAATGACGGTACTTTTACGGTCCAGTGGTTAGACTGTGTACTTACGGATCCGTTAATGACGGTACTTTTACGGTCCAGTGATTAGACTGTGTACTTACGGATCCGTTAATGACGGTTCTTTTACGGTCCAGTGGTTAGACTGTGTACTTACGGATCTGTGTTCGAGTCTTGGGTCGGATTAAGAAATATAAGGTTTTACTTTATTGCAAGAGAAGCAGAAAGTTAGTGTATGTTAGGTTCATGTAAAGCTGTTAGTCCTCTTTATTATCATTAAAATCTGATAGAGATCGTTATAGAGATCGATATATATATATTATGTATGACCACGCATAACTTTTTACAGAGTTATCCGATTTTGATAATTCTTTTATTATTAGAAAGGACATACTTCGAAGGTGGTCCCATTGTCATCATGTTAAGATCTGATGATGATATCCTGTGTCATACATAGTACGAGTAGTAGTACTATTATACGGCACTAGTAGCTTTTTGGCTACTAGTGCCGTATAATACTACTACTACTCGTACTATGACAGTATAGTACGAATACGTTACGGGCCAATAAATCACTAATAAGTAATAAATAAAATTTTTAACGAAAAATAGAACCTAAAATAGTTGCTTTAATTTACTTAAGCATATCTAGGAGTCAGTGCCAGCCAAGGTTTCTTCTTTAAGGACGTTACCTAGAACCCACAAACTGCTTTACTGCGTAAAATAAATGTTTCTTAAACTTGGCTGGCACCGACTTCATAGATATGCTTAAGTAAATTAAAGCAACTAAATGTCACAGTTATTTTTTACTTTTTAGTGCGTTTTGAGTCGGATGTATTTTTTGTTAAAAAATTTAATATAGTACAGCGACCTGTAGCCCTATATGAAACTATGATTTTATTAGTTTACATGATTATCGAATTCATCTGCATATCTCTCTGTCTAACGCGATACTAAAGATAGAGAGAAATTCAATACTCACATGTCTACTAATAAAAACATAGTAACAAAATAGGGCTACTGGTTATTTAGTTGATCATTCCAATAATGACGATGATGTAAAACTAAAGATGGGGTATTTTTCAAAATGTAGAAATATTTACAATGACTCGTAAGTAACTAACACTCACTAAAAGGAGAGACATTAATGATTACGCAGATCATCATCATAATTTTTAGTGGTCCAATATAATTGATGACGGCTACCGCTAATACCGTAAATACCGCTAGTGTAATTTATGACCTTGTTATTTTTCGAACTTACTTAAATTCTCATTTGACGGTCTTTGTGGCGCCGAAGTATGCGCAGCGGACTTATATTACGCAGGTCCTGGGTTCGATTCCCGGCTGGCACATAATTAAGATTTACTATAGTAATCCGAGTGTAGCTGGTGATAGGCTTCAGTCTAGGGGCTGGTTACACGCTACTGACAAAAACGTACAGCTAAGCACTTTAACTAACTAAGGCACTAAGGCGTTCCGATACGATGTCGTCAAGAAACCGAAAGGGGAGTGGATTTCACCCTACTCGTAACAAATTACCTGCTTTTATTTTATTCATCTTCACTTACCATCAGGTGTTATTGCTGTTGCGTTAACTACAGCGTTGCTGTTACAATATGATTGTAAACGCCATTAGGTTATTATCAATCTAGCTATATTATAAAGTGAGCCAAAATTGTGACTGTTAGGTTAAGGCTATTTTTTGTATGCCCCCGCACACCTTTCACCGCCAAGAAGTCTCTGTTGTCAAGGTTAAGGTTATTTTTTTGACTGAACAGTTGCAGTTTAGAAATATTGATTGTCATTCTATAACATAGAAATCTTTCAATTTTCAGCTTTTACTGAAGGGTTTCTATTATTATTTTTTTCGAGTAAGTTCCTTGTGTAGATTAAAAAGGTCAATAAAATGTATATACAATATTATGGAATAAATTTCTAGTATAAATAATTATAGCTGTTTCGACCCAGTTATTGCATCTACATAGATTCCGTTCCCGTGACAGTATCGAGAAATCGTTGTTAGTAATCGTCTATATTACGAAATGAGTAGATAACTAAACTATATTTCAAGTCTGTGTAAAGTTTAATAGGGTTCGTTTTCAGTCAGTTAGTGGTATTTGGATTGTTACATGTAATGATTCTGAACAAATTAATGACCGTCGGAAAAATATTATTTTTTAAATTCCTATATACTACCTATTAGAATGTATAACTACATAAGAAATTCTATCTTGAAGCTCATCCAGAAGCACTAGCTAGATGTGTGACATCTCGAACCACAAACAAATATAAATAAATGTAACATAATAATTTGTGTGATATCATTTTACTAACCGCGACATCCGCGCTACATCTTTTACACAACTTCACTTTATTTCTGTTAGCAGCGTTTAGAAAAAACTAACTCGTGTAGAACGTGCGAGTATATAATATTATGTAATTTGTAAATAGCTATTAATATTGGTAAATATTAACAAAGAATTCTGCCATTTCTCATCTATGAACTTCTTTGTAGGTATATTTAAATTAAAATATTATTTATTTTTGACGTTGAAAACTAATCACTACATAAAAATTAAATTCACATAGAAATAATAAATCAATAAAAAAATCAAAAGCCACCAAAAAAAGTACTAGTAATACTAATACTTTTTTGTAAAAATGTAGTAAGAAGTACTAGTAGTACTAGTACTTTTTTGTAAAAATCTAGTAAGAAGTATCTACTAGTAGTACTAGTACTTTTTTGTAGCATATTGGTAGTGTAATATGTATATCGCGGCAATGTCGGTTATAAAAACAAGTGAAGTCTGGCCGCGATAAAAAGAAATTAAAATAAAAAATTTTAAAATATTAAATTTTTCGGATAAATATAACTGAATCCTACTCTGCGCACCAAAAATAGCTGTTATTACAATGCTCTTCTAGGATTTTTATTTACTTATTTAGCTCAAGAAAAAAATATTAGCCTATTTCTAGAGCAGATAAGGATTCTTAAATCAGTCCCAACCACTGGATTTGTTTAACCCTTTAACGATAACTGTCAAATATTAATATCATATTAATGACGTCGACAGAGACTGGCGGCCTAACAGGGGTATAATGCCACCAACTTTCAAATTCCGGTTTGCCATAGAGAATTCCTCGAAGGAAGGACCGATCAAAATAACCTATACCTAATTTATCAACAATATTAAACTGAGTTACAGTACAAATTCTTATATAAAACCCTTTCCTGCTGTATTTTACTTTGTTTCATTGCATGAAATAACCAAGCTGTTGATAATTCCCACTTGAACAAGGATGTAACTATATAAGATAAGCACATAATCAATTATTTGTTGTTGATAAAATATCTTCGTACCAACTATTATCTGTGATACCATTTTGTCAATTTTACTAATAATTATTTATTATAAAGAAAGAATATAAAAACAAAATTTTTTTTTAGTTTTTTTTTCGGATAAAATATAATAATATCCGATCTTAATGTAGCTGAGCTTTTGTACGACATTTTACCCCAAATCTTATTTAATATGCCTGAGAAAATGCTATGAAAATCCATTTACTAGTTCGATGTTAAGTTATTAACCTTCTGTGTTTAATTCATTAGTTTTCACAAAAATGTATAGAAAAGTTTCGTGCGATTGCAGACGAAACCCATAAGAGCGTGTTCTCACTATGTCGTGACGACAAGATTGTCGCGCAGTTTTATTTGTTGTGGCTTGTGTATTTAAATGAAGGTGTTCGCATATAGGACGGCACGACTAATTACTAACGCCGAACGACTTTATTTTTGTGTGACTTTATTTCTGTGAGAACAGATTATTGTGACAATGTAAACAACAATGGAAGTGTAATAAATAAATCGTTTAAGATTTAAAAAAATAATAAAATGAGAGGACAAATCCGAGACGCGACTGTTGTCGGTAAATTCATTGGCACGACGTAGTAGGAGCACGCCCTAAGTAGGTACTCTAATGATAATAAGTTGCAGCCGTGGTTTATAATTCCTATTCGAAAGAAGATTAGGAAAAAAATAATAGGTATATTATTTTGGTGTACAGTGATCTTTTGTACATGTATCAATAAATCACAATTATAGATAGTATTTGATAGGAATTATTCGTATATTATCAAGAAATATAAATATGTAATTCTATCATCTGTCAATAAGATGACGAAAACAGGGTAAAACAGACTAATAGATAGACGAAAGGTTGATTTAATGGTATGGGTACTTAAAATGTCAAAATAATAATGGTCTGTGAAAAAAATATAGGAAAATTATGCATACCCTAAATGCGATATTATGAAATTACCCTTTTCCTATAAGAGGATTTTTATAAATTTAAGGATATAGATAGTCTAATTTTAAAATTTATCATAATGCATCAAAAGTGACTATTGCTCATAATTGTCTTGACATGGATAATCATTTGACACTGAACAATCAATACCCTACAAAACAAAATCAAGCAGATTTTATTATCAAATTATGTACATATATTTAAACTTTTGTCAGAAATAAAAAATAGCAGTTTATACCGATATACTTCTTGTCACAAACTTTTTGTATTTACTTAGATATGATCCTTAATATCAATAAGTAGCAGTTAGTCTGATTATGAACTTGAAGTTCATTTCATAACATTATTTTCATTGGTGACACTGACCTCGTCTAGAGCAATTTGTCATTACTACGTCACTATAAAATTGAGTGGCTCTATTAGCTTCTATTTTATTTTTAGTTAATATTAGTTAGAGGTGGTTTTTGAATATTAATCGTCTTTATGAAATTGTAAGTCGGTACTAAATGTAATATAGTAGTAAGTACTAATCTCAATATCTCGTAAGCTGTAAGTGCCTAGGCTCTAAGTCCTCGCAACACAATTTATTTTCCAAAGAACAATTGGTGATTTTGTTTTGGTTTTGTTTGAATTTTTTGGTTAATTTATTATATTGTAGAATTTAATTAAGATCGGTGAATAATAAAAATAATAAATTTTTCGTATATAGACGTAAAAATTAGTTGCTGCGGAATGTTTTCCTTGAAACTATTCTTGTTACATCCACGTAACTACCAAGTGCTAATTAATGACTTGTTGCCTGAAAATCCATTTTTCTTGTGCAAATTTCTTAACCATATAGATAGATGTGTTTAACTTTTTACGTCACAAGCCGGACACATCCCACGCTTTATTTCCATAGGGGAAGGCAGAGACCACATCCTTCCACTTGCTACGATCTTTGCATATCTCTCACACTTCTTCCAATTCCCTTAAACCTTTCATAAAAGTGGCTTAGGGTACTTTTGTATGGCCTTTAATCAGAATGTCCTGGATTTGATACATGACATAATTAATATCAGTAATAGTACTGAATTATGATATTTTTTTAATAATATATAAGGTTTAAACACCAGAGTTATTGTTAAATGCAAGATTATGTAGTATAGATTATAGTTATTAATATCGAGTGATGTTATGTCAACAACCTCAAACGACCTTTTTCCATTTAAGATTGTACTGTCGATTGTAGCATGTTTACAGCTTAACTCTACAGTTGTAAAGTGGTAAATTAAATCATAACTTAAAGAAGTCATTTCTTATAATTGTAAATTAATTTAACAAAATATACAAGGAACTGCTTAAATTACTTAGCAAATTCTTAATGAATCTAAAACGGCTCTAACGATTTTCATGAAATTTTATATGCAGGGGTTTTTGAGGGCGATAACACTTAATTAATACCGAGCAAAGCTCCTTACTTTACTTCCTTATAGTACCAGGTACTGATGCTTATACGATAAAAATACTTTTAGCAAAAATTAGAACCAACTCAAAATACACTAAAAAGTAAAAAATAACTGTCATTTAGTTGCTTTAATTTACTTAAGCATATCTATTAAGTCGGTGCCAGCCAAAGTTTATACTTTAAGTGCGTTTACTTTTTAGTGAATTTTGAGTCGGTTCTATTTTTTGGTAAAAAATTTTATTCCTTACTTTTTAGTGATTTATCGCCACGTAACGTACTCGTACTATACTGGCAAAGTGTATTGGTTAATATACGGCACTTCTAGCCAAAAAGCTACCGATACTTACACAAAAACTGAAATCGCTGCAAGTGTGCTTACAACGTTTGAAGAGCTCCTTCAATTTTCCTAGGATATCATCATCAGATCCTAACATGATGACAATGAAACGACCTTGGAAGTGTGCCCTTTCAAATAAAAAATTAATCATCAAAATCGGACAACTCTGCAAAAGTTATACGTGGTCATACATAAAAAAATATATATACATGTCGAATTGAGAACCTCCTCCGTTTTTTTTCGTCGGTTAAGAATAAAATTAGTGGTTCTTTACAACTCTACAATCGAACACAAAAAACCTTGAGAAGGTTGCTAATTCTTTACACAGACCGACACGTCGGTAATGAATGCTATAATTGAATTCACGATGTTTCACTTTAGTTTTAAAATGAAATTTTATTTTAATAGCCACGCTAAAATGTGTCTTAATTCTTAAGTCTTTATTAACCCAAGGGGTCACGCGGCACCCGCGGAATATATTTTATAAACAATTGTAATATAATCTGGTTAAAGGCAAAGTTGCTGAGTAAATTATTAACCACAACATGATCACCACAACACAGTTTTAATCTTATGTGGGATCAAAATAAACTTTTTTTTTTTTTTTTTTTATTGATAAAAGTACTTTAAAATTATATTTTGCTACATGACCACTAAGAAACACTAAAATAATTAAAATTATTTTGTTACAGTTTAAGGTTGGGATAATTCATGTCGGATTAAAACAATATACGCAGTGTAAAAGATGTCCAAAACAAATTCCTTCGTGTTATTACCGCAGACGGACAAGAAAATGCAGAAAAGGATAAAATTGGTACCACCAGATGGAGGATGGGGCTGGATGGTATTATTAGGAACGGCTCTTACAAATGTAAGTTATCATTATACTCCTAATCAATACATACATACATACATAACATCACGCCTCATTCCCAAAGGGGTAGGCAGAGACCACATCCCTCCAGTTGCCACGGTCCTTGCATACTTCCTTAGCTTCTTTCACTCGCAGTAATCCTTAATCAATATCGAATATAAAATCCCTCTTAGTAAGGAAACTCTTATCCTTAGATAATGTTTAAAATAATCATTTTGAATAGGTATTTAGATAACGAAAGATAGTAATTTATATTAACTGCAGTGGGGTTCAACTATAAATAAAATGTACTTCTCGTTTAGTTAAATTGGCATACATATTTGTAAGTTCACAACTAGGGCAAACGGAAAAGAATTCTACAAATGTAAGAGAAATAAGAACATATTTAGTTATGATGTTTACGGTTCATACAATCTGCGATATTGTTTTCCTTATTAGTTATTGATTTTTGAGATACCTAATATCGAATATGATTGTTTATTTAATACTCGTACAGAGCCTATCTATTTGGCACAAGTATAATAGCTATATATCAGTTTTCGTTTATTACGATAACTGGAGTATGACAGTCAAATCCTGGTATACAAGGGTCGTTAAACGAAAAAGAGGAAGGCCAATCACCAAGTAGACGGACGATTTAACTGCCTTCGAAGGTACACAGTGGACACGATCAACCTTGGGTAGAATACAATTGAAGAGGAAGGGTAGACCTTTGCCCAGCTGTGGAATGACATTTAACTAATAATAATTATATACACGTCTTTGTAAGATAGTTTGTTACAGCTTAAATAAATAAATTAATAACAGCTATATTTTTTTTGTTTCAGATATTTAATCAGTCAATGTTATCATTATTTAGTTTGTTATATGGAGATGCACTGGAAGCAATGGGACACAATACACAGGGTGCAGCTATCGTTTTAAGTACAATGTTATTTGTCTCAAATTTTGGTGGACCGATAGCTGGAGCTATAGTCAAATTATCAAGTCCTAGATTTGTATCAGTATCAGGAGCAGTTTTGTGTACAGTTGGAATTTTGTTCAGTGGATTTTCGACAAACATATGGCACTTGATATTAACCTACGGAGTTTTGTTAGGTACAGTATTAAACGGATTTATGTACTTCTGAACCAATAATAAAATATAGATTAAATTATTTTTTAACTTTCTTAGCATTTTCCAGGTCTCGGCCTGGGTTTTATACAGAACGCTTCATTTGTGTCTATCAACGGTTACTTCAAAGACAGAAAAAGTTTGGCTGTTGGTCTTGCTATGGCGGGAACTGGTGTGGGCCAGACTCTAATGCCACACGTGGTGCGATATCTTTTGGAAAATTTTGGATTTAAAGGAGCTTGTTTACTATTGGCATCTTTAAGTTTACATGGGGTAATTATCTCATTATAATCAAAAGAAATTATAATAATTAAACTTAAATTAATAATTATAATTTACTTTTAATTTTCATATTTTTAAATCTGTTTCTAAAAAAATCTGTTTACTTGTCGGTTTTGTGAATTCAATAATATGATTATACGATTGCTGAATTTTACTATTTAATTTACAGATATGCGGAACACTGTTGTTGCAACCTGTGGAATGGCACATGAAAAAAGTTGAAGAAGAAGTTGAGGTTGACGAAAAAATGCATCTTCTTGAAGAAAACAATAAAGAAGCACTTAAGAACAAAGAGTATAATGCTAACGGTAATGTAACATTCAAAGGCACAAGACGTGCTACAGAACCTACACTTTGTTCAGACATTGGAGTTGAATCACCAAAAAAGACATTATCACAAAGCAACAAAGAATTACAAGTGCATACCAACGGCAAATCAGTTGAAATACTAAATGGTAATAATATTTTTTATAAAATTAAAAAAATTGATAATTATAATTGACTAAATTATTTGTGTTTATGTAATAATTATTATAATAATTGACTTAATTATAATTAGAATTGACTGTTTAAAATTACTTATAATGTTTTAATTATTTTTAGGAAACTACACCATACCAACACCAAAGAAATCAATGTTCAGGAAAATATATGACTTATTTGACATTTCTCTCTTGTCAAGTCCTCGTTTCATTAACGTGATCATTGGTACTGCAATTACAGTAGTATCTATACAGAACTTCAGCATGTTGTATCCGTTGTTCTTGCAGGTATGATATTTAAAAAAATCATTATCTAAATGTTTTGTATTTAAATAAGCTGATTATATGATTAACTGCAATGCAATATTAATCTGCAAATGAAATAAAAAGTGCTTGCCTTGAAAATGCCTATTCACTCTTAACTAGACTATATCTATATTATACTCGTAGGTGGTAGGGAAAATGGAAGCTAACGGTACCATGTCTTTAATGGGTATGTAGAAATAAGCCTGATGTTAACTGTAGGTGTGGCCAAAGATGAAACGTGTCTGTTTACAAAAACCCTGTTCATGTTTGTTTTTAAAGATACACGAGTTGTGAGAATCGAAAAAACAGACCTGAGAAAGGTATATAGACCGTAGGTACTAGGATCTAGAACAATGCGGTACCACCCCAGAAAATATCTGGTTATAAATAGTACGATCTATAAAATATAATAATATATCTCATATCAAATAATATATTTCAGTGTCCAACGTCATTCGATATGTTCTTCTTAGAGTTATTATTCGTAGAATTACCAATTAATAATAATTAATAATAATTACAGTAAACATAACGTTCTAACAATTTTATCTGTTAAATAATGGCAACGAAGGCAGACATGTTAGCATTATTTTTAACCGACGAAAAAAAACGGAGGAGGTTCTCAATTCGACATTTTTTTTTTTAATATATGACCACGCATAACTTTTCACACAGTTGTCCGATTTTGATAATTCTTTTTTTATTAGAAAGGGCATACTTTCAAGGTGGTCCCATTGTCATCATGTTAGGATCTGATGATGATGTTCTGGGGAAATAGAAGGAACTCTTCAAATTTTGGAGGCACGCTTACAGCGATTTCGGTTTTTGTCTCGGTATCAGTAGCTTTTAGGCTACTAGTACCATATAATATACTATGACAGTATGACAGACAGACAGACAGTGACGAGTACGTTACGTGGCGATAAATCACTAAGAAGTAAGAATAAAGAATTTTAGCAAAAAATAGAAGCGACTCAAAACGCACTAAAAAGTAAAAAAATAACTGTGTTATTTAGTTGCTTTAATTTACTTAAGCATATCTAGGAGTCGATGCCAGACAAGGTTTTTACTTTAAGGACGTTACCAAGAACACACAAACTGCTTTACTACGTTAAATAAATTTTCCTTAAACTTGCTGGCACCGACTTCATAGATATGCTTAAGTAAATTAAAGCAACTAAATGGCACAGTTATTTTTTACTTTTTAGTGCGTTTTGAGTCGGTTCTATTTTTTGTTAATTTTTTTTTAAATTTTTAAGTTGTTATGTTCAGTTAAATGCACGTTAGGATAAATGTTAATTACTCATAATTGTTATTAAATATTGCAGAAAAAAGTATTTTTGGATAAACAACAAACGGCAAATTGTATGTCAGCCGTTGCTTTAGCTGATATTATCGGCAGACTCACATTGCCAGCGTTTCAAGACAAATACAACATTAAAGCCAGAACAATGCTAATCATGACCAGCATATGGCTGATAGTAGTAAGACAAAGTAAGTAATTCTAATTATTTTTTATAGATAACGCCGCAATCAATATAGATAGCTAAGATAACTTTACTACGCTGTCCTATTTAATATCTATTTTTTTCCTTAACTTCTTATTTGCTCATAAATTGTATAGTATTTTATTTTTTTTTTACATGGTAGAGCTCTAGGTGATAGAGCTTAGCTGAAGTAATAATTCACAATATATTTTTTCTACCCTCAATAAGCATCAATGTAGTCCGGTGTGAAGGGTATGGTTTCCGGTAAAGTTACACACACTTAAGGTTTAAGGTATTTTAGCATACGATTCTTGGACGCCCTGTAAAGTTATGCTTAAAGTAATAATTATATTCCATGGTTTTCTTCTAAAATCAGATGGACGACCGATTTGTTCTGGAAATAGTTGACAGAGCAAGAAGTAAGAAAAAATATTCTTTATTTTTAATTGACTGTATTATAACAGAATTATTTAATTAAGTCACGATTTTTATTTTTATTTTAGTTCTCGCGTATCAAACTGATGTTTACGTACTTCTGGCTATGTCTGCTCTGTATGGATTTGGAAGAAGCATGGTAATTGTTGCAAGGAACATCGCTATATCTGAACAGTGCAGGATGGATCAAGTACCCTCAGCCGTGGGTTTGGGCATGTTGAGCATTGGTATCATTGTACCACCAGCAGGATATTTCCTCGGATGGATCAGAGACTATACAGACAGTTACATCATCTGCATAACGGCACAGAATATATTCCTGGTTGTCTTTTTGGCTATGTGGATCCCAGACATGATATTTTTATACTACCAAGAGAAAAGGGAGAAAAGGAAAAAAGTCGAGCAAGCTATATCATAACAATAGTATCATTATTTGTGGAATGCAATGTTTACTTACTCATTGAATTTACCAATATTGTTGTACTATTAGATGTACATATAGATTAGGACCCGCACAGATTTTCCTGTGATATGTAACATAATAAAGTTGTATTATAAGTTAAGGTCTAGACTTATTGGCTGTGAGATATTGAATGTAAAATATATAAAGCTATGTATCAGACGATTCGATCGGGTACAAGCGAGCTTTTCACGCCAAATTCATTTAAAATACAAACGTTAAGACTGGACAAAACAGTGTTATATTAATATGTGAAGATTATTAATTTATTAAGTAATTTAAATATATAATAATCTCTAGTCTAATAAAATATGTAAATTGAAAAAAGTACATTAAACATTTTGTTTTATTATGTTTATTTATACTCAAACTGCATCACTTTTTATTATTATTTATTGTTACAATACTGGCGGTCCGTGGCGTAGTGGTATGCACAGTGGTTATATAAGACAGAGGTCCAGGGACCATTCCCGGCGGGGCCGATTGAGATTTTCTTAATTTGTCTTGGTACCGCCAAGCGACTTAAGAGTTCCGGTACGATGTCGTGTAGAAACCGAAACGGGTATTGATTTCATACTACTGTTACAAATTAGCTTGCTTCCATCTTAGATTGTATCATCACTTAACATCAGGTGTGATAGCAGTCAAGGGCCAACTTGTAGTAGATAAAAAAAAGTGGTTAAAAGTTTCATGGTTAATACTTAGTTTCTCAATTTGTTAAAAGGTCTTTTTTTTCCTTCTAAAATAGGAAAGCTAAGAAAGACATTCGGGAAACCCTCACAAAAGGATATGTAAAGTACACAGTTCTAATACCTATTTTGAATAACATTGGTAAACTAAACCGGGGTTTGCTTCGTAAAAATCTGTGCTGCGGTATTGTGTGTTCTCATAAAAATAAGAGCACCGTATTACAGTTAACAGCAGTTTACGGAGCGATCAGTTCGGAAATCTCATGTTTAATTCAGATGCGGACGCTGGAGCAGCACGCACCGCGCCCGATGACTAGCATATGGATTTAGCCGCTTTATACCGCACCCGGGAATAAATAAAACACCATCATAACCCAACAAAAATTGCAAAATTTTGTCTGCAAAATTATATCTTAATATAATTCAAAACAATGTCGCTTTTTGACGTCTCTCAGCCCATTTCAACGGGCTATTACAGGGCTTAGATTGGGCTTGGATTTTACAAAATACGCAACGGATTCTCATTAGATATTCATTAATACATTCAGTGACGATATAAGAGGAAGGTTTGTATGTATAGCCTTATATTATTTTCTACGTGATTGAATGGCGCCGGCGCTCGCTAGTCACTACATATTATAAAATAAAGTTCTCGGCCGCGTCTGTCTATCGGTCTGTCTGTCCGCTATAAGCTCAAAGATTACTGAACGGATTTTTGTGCGCGTTTCAATAGATATAGTGATTCCTAAGGATTTAGTATGTTCTTAGAAAATTGCAATACACTATTTTGCTCGCGGACGTACACGCTATTAATCATATAACACATATTCGGGGTCAATACTATTTATAACTCCTATGAAAGTAAATGTATATAGTAGATTATTTACGAGTCCTAAATACTTCTTGAATTTTAAGCACTTGAATAAGAAAGCAAAGCAAACAACATTACAGCGTTTTTTTTAAATATACTTGAGGATATTAAATGAAAAATCTTACAGCAAACTTGATGGTACACGTCTTACGTTGAGTAACCGTATGCCTGTCAAGCTTTCGTCTATAATATGACCATTGACAAGTATCATCCCTATGCTTCTTGGTTACAGAATTGATGAGATGACATGTTTATTATTATTAGTTTTAGATCTGCCATTGCATAAGTTTAAGCAATGTATTAAAACTCACTTACTGACTCAAGGTTATTATACTATAGATGAATTTTTAAATGACAAAGAGGTTGAGTGGCAATTGGATCAGCTTTCAACTTCACACAAGTAGTAGAATAAATAATTTTATGTAACAATACAGTTAATATTGTAAAAATTAATGATTTTAAAAGAGCAACTGTTGAGTTTCTTGCCGGCTCTTCTCAACAGGACCTGCCTTCCAAGTCGGTGGTAGAGTCACTACAAATAGTCTAATTTGACGTTTCAAAAGTGCTTATAATTAGCCTACTTGAAATAAATTATTTTGAATTTGAATTTGTTGATGATTCCCTATTACTGTAAAAGTCAATTTTTAAAATATTTATTTTATGTACGCAAGAAATCCGCAACATAAGTAAAATATGTTATATTTGTTGAAGTTCAGTTAAATAATCATTATAACAAATAAAAGGACAGTATAAAATAATACATGTCATAAAACATTCTCATTTTACTCGAGTTAGTTAATTTTATTTTAAGCCATTTAAGCCAGTGGGACGTAAATCTGGGATGTCCTTTTTATATATTTCCAAGGCAAGGCTAGTAAATTATTATTTGCTCTCGGATTTTTGTATATTTTGCTCTTTGTCGTCTAGGAATATTGTGGAGCAAGCCATTGTATAAGAGAGTATTTTTTGTATTACACTACGAGTAATTAGGGCGTTCATTTAAAAACAAACTTTGGAGAGATCACACTTTTTTGTTAATTACCTGTAGGTATACGATTATACCTATACTTTAAATACGAGTACATAGTTAAAGCGAGAAATTTTTCTATATATATAATTGTATCAAACTGGAAATCTAAATTGAAATTAAATTTTATGAAGGCTTATTTTTTTAAATGTTGTTTTTATTTTACTTTTCGAAAGTATGCCGTAAGTTTTTAAAAGTACCTTAATACAGACATCTTTAAGTGTTATAAAGAAAAACTACTACAAAAAATCTACATAACGTTGCAATTTTAGTATTTTTGTAGGCTTTTTTATAACAAAGGAAAGAAGAACAAGCGGTAACTTCCTCTTAGATGTGTATCGTAAAAAAAATTAAGGAAAATATTCTGAATATCTAATTGGATGGCTCCAATATCGAGTGAAAATTGGAAATTTTATATAGGCGTAATAGGAAACAGTCATTTTGCAAAGAGGGTAATATGTATGCATATCAAGTCTGCTACATTCTCGATACGTACGAACGAACAGCTGAAATTAGTCGAGTATTATGAAATATCAATGTTACTGCTTAATATTATGCATTAAAAATTAACTATATACATATGAAAAAAGCTTGGCTTCATTATTGAGTAGACAAAAAATTTAAAAATTATACCTGTTTGGAATAAATGTGGCAAAAATTGTGGTCTAAATAATTTAAATTTGTTCACTTAAAACAAGTTTAGTTTATAATCACCTTTGAATTATCAAGTTCGTCTGTTGTGTTGTCTTACTACTCTACTAGTTCAAAAAGCAGATTATTATAAACATTATTAACCAAATTTCTACTAAGAAGTGCCGGCACAAAATTCAGCAGGTACTCTTAATAATGCATCTATTAATCGTACTTAAATATAGCAATTCAATCCAGGTCTTTGTTGATTCGATTTTAGTCCATGGTAGGTATGTGTTAAGAGATCTACATTTGATTTTGCTAAATCTAAAATAATTGCTGAGTTTTAATAAATAAATTACCTTACAATAGTGTTTAGAATTTTCACATCAGCAATACTTTTACTATCTATCAGCTAAAGTGTATCTTATAATATGGGTATAAACAACACTACAATGTTTAATATAACATTTAAACAATAACATCATTATGTGAAGTGCAAAATAAATAGATGCTAAAAATCCCTATCTCAGCTACCAATTGAGAAGTGTGTATCGTTTTAGCTAAGTGTTTTCTTATCTTATATCAAAGTACCATTATCGATACATGCGTATGGCGCCATATACTGATAAATGAAAATAATATCTACCATAACTGAACTACTAATAAAAATAATTATGTTCCTGAAGCACTGACCACGAGCCGAGCACAAGTTGAGCACGAATTCGTGTAACTTGAACTGTGTTTATGAGCCTCGAACGTTCGACAAACGTTTTTGCGGACAGTAGGTACTCTTTGTGGCTCGTTGAAGGCTTGTCGTGCAATAGACACTACGAATAAGGACGAACAAAGCGGTTCCGTTCGTGTTGGACTCCTAAGGGTAGGCGCACCTTTTGATGGCCACACTTCTATAAACCTAGAATGGAACAAAATGCTCAGAATAACAACATATCTAATTATGTTTTAATTTATTTATTCTCAAACTAACCATTATTAATATACATGAGTTCTCCAGTATATGTAATAAAATATTATTGAAAAAAATATTTTGTTTATTACATAAACTACTGAATTACCTAAAAAGTTTAAAAGTTGCTGAAGTTTTCATTGAGCGTAATATAACTTTCATAATATAAGTTAACGTTAACTAGTAGGTATACGGGAGAAGGTAATGCTCGAAACACACCTAACATACACAATATATAATTTGATTGAAAGTCAGTATTAATCCTAGGTCTATTTAATATAGAGTTTGCTCATACATCGCTTTATAAATCATACTATTAGGAAAAATTTCAAAAACTTCAACTAAGTTGAGTCGTTTATAATATACTATAATTTTTACCACCGAGTATAAAAAGAATAGTATTATGTATAAGTCTGAAATGTCCGTGTGTATGTGTGTCCATTGTAACTTCTAAACGTATGGATTGATTATGCTGCCGTATTATTGTATAAAACCAGAATGTTTGATTCTTTAATAATTTAGACCCCTTTCGGTTTTTTTTTATCGACTACAAGTTTGCCCTTGACTGCTATCACACCTGATGTTAAGTGATGATGCAGTCTAAGATGGAAGCGGGCTAACTTGTTAGGAGTGGGACGAAAATCTACACTCCTTTCGGTTTCTACACGACATCGTACCGGAAGGCTAAATCACTTGGCGATACGACTTTGTCGGTAGGGTGTTAACTAGCCACGGCGATAGGCTCCCACCAGCCAGACCAAGACAAATTAAGAAAAATCTCCATCTGCCCCGCCGGAAATTGAATCCAGAACGTCCGTCATATAAATCCACCGCGCATACCACTGCGCCACGGAGGCCCTTTCCGTTTCTAGTCGACATCGTACAGGAACGCGTTGCTACTTACTTGCTTTATACTTGGCATAAAATTACCATCAGCTTATGAAGACATTACACACTAATGAAAGGCGTGAAATTCTATACTTCTCGTGAAATCATATTTTTTAAAATATTGCAATTATAAAGATGTTTATAAATAGGCTATATTAACCTACCTTGGACTATAATTATAGTGTAACTCTAGCATAAAACAAAAACCTATCCGGCAAGACAGTGAGTGCAGTTGAATACAAATTGCTATATTAAATGCAACTGTTTTCTCAAAATTAATTACTTAACGTGTGTCGCCACAGTTGGTCTCTGTGTCGGCTAGTAATGTTTATGAATGCAGTTAATTTAATAGCAGAACGATTCTGTATACTTCATAATGTGAGCAGAATAAAATGCATTAGATTTGTAGGGGTTTGCTTTATAGTCACTACTTTTGATATCAATCTAATCTCCACATTGTAGCTATGTTTAAATTTCCTTCTTTAGTTCATATTTCAATCGAATCTTCCATCCTTATCCTTACACATTATAAGACAATTTCCTCGTCTCTATTGTCTATCAGTCTGTTCGCGATGCACTCAGTGAGTACTGAACGAACTGCCATGTGATTTTCACCAAAAGATTAGTCCTGAGGGAGATTTTAGTATATAATTTTTAAGGTTTTCTTTGTAAATTGGATGAAATATGACTTTCTTGGAAAAGTCGGAGTAATTTTGAGCCTGGGAGCTTTCGTTGAAAATGCTGATATATATATAGGTATTTGAGATATAGCAAAACATTGTATGGAAGAATAGCTGCTTCTCTTTATTAGGATATATAAATTTCAGCGATGACATATCTCTATTATATCTTATGAATATTATTGTTTTAGAAAAAATGGTTATGTTTTCTTTTTTATTTACAGGGTTTTTAGAAGGTTGTAACACATAATTTACCACGCGAGCGAACTTGCGGGCGTCTGCTAGTTGTATACTCGATTTACTTGAAATTAAGCGTAGTTACTCATAAGCACTTACTAAAAATTGTTTTCTCGATACTCCCACAAAAACGTAATCTACGCGGGTAAAGCGGGAACAGCTAGTATGTATTATGTCTTATGTTGATTGCAATTCCATCATAAAAGTTTTATCAATTATACGCAGTGTATTGATAATTAGAATTAAAAAAATATTACACAGATATACGCACTGCGACTGCGTAGGCAATTCAGGTAGGTAGATATATTTTTATTTTTATCAAGCTATATCAATAAATTTACACATTTTGATAAAAAGTTAAAAAACATCGCAGTAGTATGAAACCCATTGGAAAAGGAAGAAAATATCATAAAAATGAAAAGAAAAATAAAGATCTTTCAGATCGCCCGTAATTTATTTTTCCTTTCCTTTTTTGATCTTCTCCTCCTTTTCCAATGGGTTTCATCCTACTGCGATTTTTTTTGGTTTCAAAAATTAAATGCACTGGTCTATATTGAATGTTAGCCACTTTTCAGTTCGATAGCACGTCTTTTGCCAAATAGAATATGGGTACAATTGAGCGAATTTGTTTAGTTGTCAGGTAAAAATTACACATCACGGACAAACCTTGCAATATTTTGTAAAAGCTGAAAGTTTGTGGCATAGAAAAATACGGTAGGCAACTATGGAGATTGACGGCCTTCGTGGCGCAGTGGTATGCGCGGTGGATTTATAACACGGAGGTCCTGGACTCCATTCCCGGCAGAGCCGATTGAGATTTTTATAACTGATCAGGGTTTAGCTGGTGGGAGGTCTCTGCTATGGCTAGTTACCACCCTACTGGCAAAGACGCACAGACAAGCATTTTAGCGTTCCGGTAAGTTATTGTATAGTAACCGAAGGCGTCTTAGATTGCATCATCAGGTGTAATTGCAGTCAAGGGCTAATTTTTAATGAACAAAAACAAAAAAGATCATGGTGGTATTTACATTGAACTAAGCCAAAAATAAATCTGTAGTTTACCTTATTTATATTTTCAAGCGTTAAAAGATTAATTCAAATTTAGATTAAATCAAACTTTTACGATGTACTTAATATATTTATAAACTATTTGAATAGATAATAATCTATTATTATATTGGATTTTATCTTACTAGATTATTATATCTATTATTTCTTATCGATCAATATTGCAAAACATAGCTATAACTTTAATCACTGACTGTTTTCATTTTCAACCCCTGTAAATTAACAAAAGTAGTAACCAAACAATACAGAGTTCGAGAACCTTCGTTTGGAATAGCAAATACCGCAGACTACTTGTAGCAGACTGTGGACCCATATGGTGCCTATTATTTGCCGCCCTTTAACGACCATGTTTAAAATAATAGTTGTCCGTAATTAAATCATTTGTGTTTTTAGTTATATATATAACTAGCTTTTGCCCGCGACTTCGTCCGCGAGGAATTAGTTATTACGACAGCCTAATTTTTCTAAGCTTTGAATGTCATATTTATTAATATCTAATCAACTGCCTAAGAAATAGGTCGTAAGCTTTCAAAATGACGATACTTTCATACAACATTTCATCCCCCCTTTAACCCCTTACAACCCTTTTTTCGCAATTAAAAGTAGCCTATGTCCTTTTTCAGGCTCTAGACTTACTGTGTACCAAATTTCATTTAAATCGGTTCAGTAGTTGCAGAGTGAAAGCAAGACAGACAGACAGACAGAATTACTTTCGCATTTATAATATTAGTTAGGATTAATACATATCTAAAATGTTGACTTATCCTTTACCGTTGGACTTTCTTCAATTCTTCTGTCACGAAATGTGTATAGCCAGAAAATAATCTTTATAATACACTGAAATTCATAATTTATTTTAGGCTAGTCGGGCTATATGCTTGTGTTCTTGTCAGCAGCAACTCCTATGTACATCTAATAGTAATCGTATGTATAATATGATTTTTCGCTAATACATACTGAAACAGCCTGGTGAGTTTAAGCTCCAAATATTGTAAATATTCTCTATTTAGGTATAACGCTTTATTGGGTTGCACTGCGAGCATCAAATTTTTTATTTATTTTTTATTTGTACACCACAACGAAGAAAAACAGAATAGAGACATAAAATACAATAAGTACAGATGGTACAAAATGCTGCCTTATCGCTTAACAGCGGTTTTTTCCAGGCAATATAAGGTTTAGGAAAACATTAGGATAGTAAAATGCATCTATGCATCATGTCTTGACGACTTCCGTGGCGCAGTGGTATGCGCGGTGAATTAATAAGACGGAGGTCGTGGGTTCGATTCCCGGCGGGGCAGATTGGGATTTTTTCTTAATTTGTCTTGGTCTGGCTGGTGGGAGGCTTTCGCCGTGGCTAATTACCACCCTACCGACAAAGACGCACCGCCAAGCGATTTAGCGTTCCGGTACGATATCGTGTAGAAACCGAAAGGGGTGTGGATTTCATCCAACTCCTAACAAGTTAGCACGCTTCCATCTTAGATTGCATTATCACTTAACATCAGGTGTGATAGCAGTCAAGGGCCAACCTGTAGTCAATAAAAAAAAATGCAGGTATAAATAATACGTATAAAATACATATACACTAATGAATAAACAATTACACAAAATACCTATATACTACTAATACCTATATACGACTAATATATATATATATTCAATCAATGCATGAAATTGGATGGGCTGATGGGCTCAGCACAAACATATGAAGCCCAAACATTTTATGACTGCCGCGCGGTACAAAACTGCGCTGGTGTAAAAAATAGTAATGAATAAAAAATAAGAGAAGCAAATAATACTGAAAAATCACACCTCGCCTTCCCTCCGTAAGTTCTGTAGATGCATCGTTATGTTAGCAAGGAAAAATAAAACCTCAGTCAAAAAAACATCAAAATCTCATTAGTTCGCATTTCATGCCGAAACGACACTACGGAAGCAGTATAACTAATGTACAGTAATAAACAGAGACGAGAAAATGTCGTATTTCTTTTTATAACTTCACTGTTTCATCCATTACTGGTTTAAAAGGTATCTCAGTGAAATAGAATTATAGAGGTAATTTTGTCGTACTTAATTAGATTGTGTACATGTTTTTAAACTTTGCTTGTTCTTTGTCATTGTTAATTTTGTTTACTTGTAACAGCGACCATCTAATGTAATTAATTCCAGGAAACTTGCCACAGAGCCACAGATTTGAATTTTTGCTTTTAACCTTTTTATTTTTTAAAAGGAAGTACGTATCAAAACAAATAATAGTTATATTTTGTTTTTTCTCGTGCTTCGAAAATCTTTTTATTTTTTAACTGATTTAATTAATTTTTATCTGTTATCTATAATTAAGTTTACTTTTTTATTTAAGCATTTTCGTAATCCTATTCGATCGATTTTAAGGCGATTTATACATAATAGTTTGTAGTACGGCAATTTGATAGATTATGCTGTTTAGTATTCTGAAAGTTATGTGAGTTTACTTTGGAGTGGGATTTGTTTTATGAAAATCATACGTAATTTCTTTTTCCGTGGCGCAGTAGTATAGGCGATGGATTTATTTGACGTAGGACCTGGGTTTGATACCCGGTAGGGCCAATTAAGATTTTCTGGTCTAGCTGGTGGGAGGCCTCTGTCGTGGTCTAGTTACCATCCTACCAACAAAAACGTACCGCCAAACTATTTAGCGTTCCGCTTCGATGACATGTAGAAACCGAAGGGGTGTGGATATTATCCTTGTCCAAACATGATAGCCTGCTTCCATCTTAGATTGCATTAGCACTTAAATATATCAGGTTTCATTGCAGTGAAAAGTTAACTTGTGGTAAATAAAAAAAAATCTTTGTTATATGAAAATTCCACGCGGATAAAATCACAGGTGTCCGCTTGTTAAAAATAAAACAGTGTTTTTACTAAATTAGGTTAAGTACTAATGTAGCGTACTTTGCTCTATTGATAAAAATGTTTTTCGCGATTCATGCAATGATTAATTTGTGTTACACTCGAAAATATTTTGTTGATCAATCGATAACTCCGCACCTTGCTAATAAGTAAACTAAATAATTCCGAGTATTTTCAATTAAAGTTCTTGATATAAGTGACCATGATCTATTAGCATTTTATTATCTATCTACGTTGTTATTATATATCTATGTTGTATAGGAAAAGTTTAACATACCTACTAACAAAGATTTGTACTAAAATATTAAAAAGAGTGAGTTAATCTAAGACCTAGTGCTACACCAAAACAAGTAACACATTTAGCCTCTGTATTATACTTATGGCTTGTGAGTTACGAGAGTTGTAGACATGTGTCCAATCCATTGCAGTGATTATAAGTGCAAAGTGTTGGTCAATCCTTATCAAGTGGACTGACGACATCAAGCGAGATACAGGCGTCACAAGAACGTGTCCTGCAGTAGACGTCCATCAGTTGTTAATAATGATGATGATGATGATGATTTAAAAGTAATAGAACTATTTAGAACGTTTTTTTGTATATCCTACGAAGTGTTGCTCTGATTATAGGCGATGTTTTCCCATTTGTAATGAAGTCAATTTCACCACAAAATAGTGAAAATTTTGAATTCTCGCAAACAAAAACTCAGGTAATATTTTAACCATCATAATAAAGTTAGATGAGTTTATCATCAAATTTAAAGAAATAATTTAATTAATTCATTTTAAATGACAAAAGAAAGCAAAAAATAATAATAGCTTTGACAAAAAGCTCTGCAATTTAATGAACGCTTCAATAAATGAATCTCTAGGGACGAAACAAATAACAGGAAAAAATAAATGAACTGCGTTTTATGACACTTTTCGATTGCTCAAAGCTGCTGCAATACTAGTGGGGACTGTTTATTGCTTTTATTCAAGTATCTATAATAACAAAACGTTAAAAAATCTCATTGCGACGACGGAAGCCGTGTTTCGCTTTTGTCTCCACTTGTCTCAAGAGTTAAGAACGGAATCCGATAAATAGTGTTTTTTAAATCAATTTTGTACGAAAGTTAGTGAATAATAATGAAAAGATGTGGACAGGAATACATTTACGTAGATATATATCTCTATAGAAGATTTGTAATAGCAGTAGGAAAGTAGGAGACTCCCCTTGACAGTATGAGAGGCTAAAATACAAATGAAAAAAAGCTATCTATGTATCGCAATAGTTTTTTTTAATCGTTATATTAAAGTATAAAAATTAAATTTACTTAAATAAATAACAAAGATCATTATCATTCAAGTTGGTTGATCAATATTATAAATTAATCTATAGCACGTGAAAAAATTATAACAGCTTTGAATTAAAATAATTCCAAACTATTTTATTTGGTTACTTGAGTTAAGTAAAACGAAGTTCTTATAACGCTCAATGTTAGTGAGAAGTTCGCTCATTTTTAATAGAAAAGAAACCACTTAAAATCCTTTAGACCCGCAAAAAGTTTCTTGCTGAAAAGCCCGGAGGCGTAACCGGTGCAAAATTACTAACGCGGCAAAATGTTCAGTGGGTAAGCATGACAATCCCATTACTGCATCTCAAGTGATACGCTCTTATCTCTATTTGATTTTATAAGAAGCGAAGATGATCATAGCATGACAGTGGGAATAAAGACACTGTTTATTTTACAGTCAAAGAAAATTGTTTAATCAAATTCAATATTATATTGTTGAACTTGGGCAGTTGGTGGTCACAAAGCCTGTATCTTCCTTTTGAGTCTATGGTAGTTATTACAAACAGTCAAAATAGACGTTCCAAAAGTGCTTGCAAACAAAACCGACTTGAGAAATTGATTTATTTTTAGCAGGTTATGCGACCAGTCGGTCGGTTATCCGATTAATATCTGATATTGATCGTTACTATAATCAAACGTTATCACCTAAATGTTAGCAACGCGCTTTGGAGAAGCGTGATGGGTCAAAGCTCCATAATATCACAACTATAAGAAGAGAAGAATAGTAGGACGTAATGGTAGTTTGCATTAACTCAACTATTAATAACTTAATTTTACGCAGTTTGAACTATAGCTTTTTTACCCGACTGCGTCAGAAGGAGGGTTATGTTTTTCGAGCGTATGTATGTATGTATGTATGTATGTATGTATGTATGTATGTATGTATGTATGTATGTATGTATGTATGTATGTATGTATGTATGTATGTATGTATGTATGTATGTATGTATGTATGTATGTATGTATGTATGTATGTACCTATGTATGTATGTATGTATGTCCATTTCTTCGGCACGCGCTACAGCCTGAACGGCTGAACGGATTTTGACATGTGAGGTGTCGTTGAATTTGTCAAAATTGTGGTAGTGACATAGGCTATATAAATTTTCAAAATGGGTACCAATTGAAAGGTTGTAAAAAGACCATTTCAAAAATATAAATATCATATCATGTTCATATTACTTTTTTAACAAAAAATGGATTTCTATACCATAAACTAAAACTAAAAAGTCCAAATAAAATTATTATTATAAAAAAACTGAAAAGAGAAAAACAAGGATAACTATATCCGTATAAAATTCTAATACTATATGGTGCTGCAGGCGGGGACAAACCTAGTTTTGGTAGATCTTTCTTTCCCCGCAGGTTAAAGTATTTTGTCCCTGTTTGCAGCACCATAAAGTATTTAGAATTTTATACAGATATTTGGTAATCTTTTTTTTTTTTCAGTTCATAACTTCTAAGCAGTCGGGTTTTTTGTTTTTATAATAATAATTTTATTTGGTTTCTTTTTAAAAACCAAATTCTAATGGCAGTCGTAGGCAGCAGCTAGTCTATTAAATATTATATTATACACGCCATTTCTAGCATAGGCAAGGTAAAGTTGCCCACATTTCGTATCCTTATTATCTGCTGTCACAGTGTCATTTTTCACTTATCCCATTTGTCTTGTCGATGTTTATTGAGTTCACTCGAAAAGGCGCTATAAACATTTTCTATTAAAGATAAGAATTTTTCCGTATTGAGAAAAATATTAAAGTGCACTCCCAATTTTTAACAACTTTTCAAATCAACTGTGACAAGGGAAGAGATTTTGGCTTATTTATCACAACCTTACGGGACATCGTCCGCGCAGATTTTTTTACTTATTGATTCTTTTCACAACTTTCGGAAATCAAGAAAAAAATTAAGTTAAAATAAAAAAATTAAAAAGTAAAATGGTTTACGTGGATGTGATCGTTTCATTTGTTACTTTTACATTCACAAAAAAAATTGTATAATATAATAAGTGTTGGTGTACTATAAAGAATCAATTTTTTTATTCATAATGATGGTTTTGACGATGAAATAAAATATTAAGGTTGTGTTTACGTTCTATTTTGCTTTTATTTCCTCCTACATATTATATTCAATTGAATCTACCTTTTTAGAAATCTATAAATAAATTCAAAACCAAACATACTTGAAAAGTAGAAAAATGTTAGAAAACTTAAAGTTAATATTATAATATTATAAAAGAAAATTTAACGTAAAAATATTCTCCGTAATCCGACTTGAATACGCAGATGGAAGGTCAAACGTGCAATAATCTCGAAAGTCTTTTTAAACGAGCTCAAGAAAGTTGTTCCCATTTTTTTCTAATGTTACTTGTTCTTTTGTATTTAAGTGAAATAATCTTGATACAAAGGGAGGTTTAAACATGTAAATAGGCTTTTATTAACCCCCGGCAAGATGGAGAAGTGTTGTGTGTTTTTATTGCAGCATTTATTGCTTTTCTTCTTTTTTTCTTTACTAAAGCTATGTATTTATTTCTTACTATTATCTTGTATTGCTATGTATTCTTTATTGTTATTTACACGGTACTTCATCCGTATCGGACAAAACCCGATATCTATCTGACAATCCACCGTAGCGGATTTAATACTTATGATGCAATTAATTATCGGCCTCCTTATACAAGAGCTCCAATGCAGATTAGTGCGCTTAAAGTGTAATTCTTTCACTATCAACTGGTAATAATTTCTGCGACCGATGGCTTAACGTTCTCTTTGAAGCAAAGCACAATTGCTTCACAAGTGAAAACTATGTAATTTACTGAGAATTTCTTGAGTGAAGCTAAACTTTTAAATGCAATTTAAAATTTTTAAATGCAAAGTTAAACTTTTAGTAGCCCATATCAGTATTTCATTTCGACGAAATTCGACTGTTCGAGTCTCGACGTCATCACTATCTCTCTATGTCTACCATACCTACTGTAGATAGAGAAATATTTTTAAAATATAAACGGCAAAACTACTGTCGGAAAATGCTTGGCTAGTTTCGAACCCATACGAGGTCCTTAGTTATGAGCTCGCTTGTCCATGCAACACGGTGTGAAGCAAACTGAGAGCCGCGCGCACGTAGCGCGCGTTGAGAGGGAAGCTGAGTTTCAGCTGTCTATACTTTATTAATACGAAAAATACTTGCGATACTTTAAATTCTAATAAAGAGATATATAGAGACAACATAGAGACTTGCACTGTCGAGTTTCGTTACAGTATCGACATGCAAGTCTCGAACCGCACTTGTGATTCCGAGCCATATAAACTGTTAGACCAAGACAGTTTAATAAAGGGGTTACTTCAAGTTCATTTAAATCAATAATTTACAGCTCGCAAAACTTTTAGAGGCTTGAGTATAGGTGCTTTAAAGTGTGTAACTAGCACTGAGAAATTGTCAGTAGGGGAGCAAGAGAATTCCATTACTGCTTTTGGATCGACACGATCTTACTCATACAGTTAGGTGCAAGTAGGTCGGAGTTCATTATACGAATATATCGTAAATAAACTGTGGATGAATAATACTAAGATTGTATTGTTATATAATTTTTACGGCCTCCGAGACGTCGTGGCATGAATCGTGGATTTATAAGACGAAGGTTCTGGGTTCATTCCCGGCTGGACCGATTGTAATTGGTCCCGATCTGGCTGGTGACAGGCTACTGTCGCCAAACGATTTAATTCAAATTCAAAATCATTTATTTCAAGTAGGCCAATTATAAGACTAGTTACCCTGCCGGCAAAGATGTAATGCCAAACGATTTAGCAATACGATCTCGTGCAGTAACGGAACAGCGGAATGAATTACATACCACTTCTAACAAATAAGCCGCTTCCGCCTTAAATTACATGATCACTTATCACAAGTTGCAGGCAAGGATAAAAAAAACCCTTTTCTCACTTCACTTGCTCAAAGACCTATATTGTACTGGAGCTGGGCTAAGATCATCATCGTCATTATCAGCCTAATAACGACCCACTACAGGGCCAGGCCTCTCTTCTTACAGGAGAGGGGATATGGAGCGTACACCCACCACGCTGCTCCAATGCGGGTTGGCGGGCTTAGGGTGATAATGTTTCATTTATTAACGATCACTATCAGATGTTAATGAGAGTGACCGGGACCGACGGCTTAACGTGCTTTCCGAGACACGGGGGCGTAACACCACCAACTTCCAAACTCCGGGCTTTAATTGTAGGTACTGAAAATTTCATAGAAGAAAGACAAAGCTCAGAATTATTCCATGACCCAACCCAGGAATCGAACCCAGGACCTCGTGATCGAAGCCACATAGGCTAACCACTAGACCAACGAGGCAGTTGGGGGCTAAGATACTCGTAGCATATTGTAAGTAATCTCTACGAGGAAAACAATTTATTTTTATAAATTTATTGCATAGTACTCCAATATACGTATACCACTGACAAAATCACAGCTTTTAGTTCCACTTTTACATAAAATATTATTTTTTTGAAATAGTAACATGAAGTCTGTATTCTTGATTATTCTCCTTATCAATAAAGTAATTTTCGTTTTTTTAAACGAATTGTATTAAGCTGTTTTTAGTAACTTTCACAAAGCCAATGAAACTTTTACGAGCAAGTGAGATGATTTTCAAAAAAACAAATCTCTTGTTTTTTTGAAGCATGTGAGAAGCATTATATGAAAATGACTAAACCAACATTTTTTTACGATTTAGTATTATTTATAAACTACCTATATTATATCTACCATAATAACCAATGATAGTAAACAAAACCGAGAGATAATAACAGTATCGCATAATGTCGAAAAAACTGGCAAAAGAGCTGTACTTTCGCGATCTCAAAGCAATACGTCTAATCATGTCTCATTAAATGTCTTCCATATAAAAATATAATAAACATAGAAGTAATTGGATTTCCTTACAAACCTATGCAATGCGCATTTACTGTTCGTCGAACAGAAACGACGCGGTAAACTCATAAAACCTTATCTTTCTCCGTCGTGGAGCGTTTGAGTGATCTATTTCACTTGCAACATTACTCTCTTGTAACAATAATGATTTATTTTTTTACTTGAGAATTGTATGTTTTCTTATTGGATTGATTTTAGATTTCATAATGTATAATGGTTGAATCTGATCTGGGATTTTACTTTTGTACATTAAAGTGTGATTTATGAGAGAGTTCCTTATTAGGTAATAGCAACGATTCGTTGGGTTATAGGCATTATATTTAAGAAATCATTATAATTAGAATAGTTAATAATATAATATAACAAATATTCAATTTTTATCCATTCTTATGAAATATTAGGTATAAACAACTTTTGTAAAAATTTATAAAATTACCGCCTGTATCCAACAATCCAGAGAAAGCTTAAGGTATTTTAAGAAGTTTAACACAATTATACATTGACATATTAATAGTTAGATGCAATTATAAGAAAAGTAATCGTTGACTCAACATTCCACATGGCGGTAATCTCTTGAGTAAGATTTGTGTATTTTGACAAATTATTAAATATAACAAAACAGCATAATTAATTTTTTAAAATGTAAAATAATCTATTTGTATTAAAATATATTTGTGATTGACAAAATCATGTTTATTTTTTTAAAAATCTAGAGCTCTTTGATTTATTTAATAGAAGATTATGAATCAGTTGATTAATAGTGGCTATTAAGATTGGAGTGTAATTTTATAAAACGCATGCTCTTTCATACTCTACTTTATTTATTCTCGCGCAAGCTATAATAAAATATTAAAACTTTTAGCAAAAAAAAAATATCTACAGATTAAGCACGAATGAGTAGACGCGAGTGAATATTATGGTACCCGCAATTGATTACTCAAAATTACACTTTATTTTACTCAAAATTATATAATTGAAATTCAATAAATCTACCCATTTGTATTATAAAATCTTTAAGCACTCCAACAAAATCTGGTCGATCTAACTTGCCAAAGCAAACACTCCATCAAGTGGGTCCTGGGATTGAAGTACCCGCAACAATGACGGTCTTTGGCTTTTGTAATACTTTATTATGTGCCGGCAAAGATCCCCTGACAAAACTTTATTGGGACATTGAGTATGAACACTCTGCTGATATGAGACACTAGTTATAATGGAGTACTTACTAGATAATATTTTATTAAAGAAGCCTCATATAAAGAATCTATATTGGAGAGGGTGGGCGCATTTCGATCATAAGATCATATTTTCTAAGATATTCCTTTACAAGTTACTTCAGTGAAGGGACCTATTAATGTAGGTAAATGATTGAAAGGAAATTATGTTATGTTTGGCAAAAAAACACCTACAATCAGACAATCAAAATATACAGAATACTTGGTCGAATTTTTATTTATAGATTAAGTTGAAAGTATACACAATTACTTAACTTATTTAACTTAGGATAATCGTATGTCTAGAATACATGGTTGACATTTACTTATTACATTTAGTATTCCTTTCTATACCTATTATAATTGTATTTTTCCTAATAACATAACTGTGAATAACTTATGAATAGCCCAAATAGTTTAATTTACAAACTAGATCCAAATTGCAAATATCAGACTCATAGCAACAAATTAGTCTCTGTCAGCTCCTATTTTCGGATGGTGTATTCGATATTCTTGTCTAGCGGAGTGTAAGTACTTACTTCCTCTTTGCGAGTTACTCGTAGTTAAGGTTCAGTAGATGTTAAGTTCATGTTAGAATACACTAGGCGGTTTTTGGACAGATATTTAGTAAAAATAAGTATTTATACGAAAGTTTAGGTGGATGAATGGATAAACGGATATTTATTGTACAATCATGAAAAACTACTGAGTAAAGTTTAATTTCCAGTCATCACCTCTCCTCAAGGTTTTCACGGAAGACGGTGTCCTGACGAGCACAGGAAAATACTGAGTGAGGACTTTTTGGGTACACGACATCATCATCCTGCATAACGAACTATCTCATTATATTTATTTTGTGACGATGTGTATCTAACATAAACACTTTTCTTTCTTTCTTTAAATGTTTAGTACATAGATATAATATAAAATAGGCATTTTTTTATGCCGAAGAGTAATTAGTTATTGCAGGATAGTAAAGATACTAAACTCACGCGGATACAAGTATTAGATTAATGTTTGTAGATACATTAAGGCCTGTGTGCACCAAGATTTCGGTTATCATAACCAAAGGTTAACATAAGCTAAACGTAAAATTTACTATTCACGACAACCTGTACACTGGTTAAGGACGTAAGCACGGTTAAGATAACCGCCCGTTTTACGTCTTTAACCGGCGTACGGGTTTATTATAAGTAGTAAATTTATAGTAAAGTTATGTTAACCGTTGGTTATGATAACCGAAATCTTGGCGCACACAGGCTTAAGTTGTTAATTTTCTAATACGACAAACCAGAAACAAACAATACGCTAAAATCTATATTTGGTGGAAGACTTACATAAAAAATGTACAGATTTTTCTATTACCAGCTTTCTATATAATATATTCAGACTAGAGGAAGCCTGAGGTTTCACCTGTGTAGTTCTTGGTCCTGAAGGAATTTTGGGATATAATTAAGCCTATGTGTTATGTTGATATGTAAACTATATTATTGTGAAGTTTCATTGAAATCCATTCAGTAGTTTTTGCGTGAAAGATGAAAATAACAAACATCTATCCAAAAATACATACAAATTTTCGCCTTAATAATATAAGTAAAGATAGGTTGACCGACATCTTAAAAAGCTTTCGCTTAGTTGTTAGATCAAGGATCGGATACAGAATGCAGTAATTCTTGAAACGGCGCGTATTGTGTGGAGGTTCCTCACTCTGAAGCCCTGACCACTGGTTGCTTGGACCCCCGGGCCCCGCAGCAGGCGTAATGGATTTTTTTTTATAAATTTTTAATAGTGTTTTCTTCTATAATTTTATAAGCATTGTTATAAATTTTTAAAAATAATTTTAAATAAATAAATGAAAGAAAATAAAATTAGAAAAAATTGAAGTATTATATCAAGTATTCACACCGTAATTTCAATTACATTTTAATTACATTTAAATAAATTATGTTAAAATGATTCACCCCGTGTGAACCGAAGTCCTAGCTACAAAACGGTTCGGTTGCTACCACCATTGACTGGTCATTCCTCTGTTTGGATTTTGGCGCCGTCGAGTCTCGAGTTTAACAATACATTATTATCTATCTACTAAATTATCCGTAAGATAAGTAATTAACCAATGCATAAAATGATCTCTTACAATCGATGAAAAATAAAATATACGTTTATATACGTACGTACCACATATGTGTTAAAACAGACTTTGAAATAGAGGTTTTGTACATGGTACTTTGGTTTAATTTGGTTTTTCCACCTTCCAGGAAATCAGTCGAATTTCTGAACCTGGAGTAGGGCAGTTGGATGCGTTACACCTCCTTGCTTTGGAAAGCACGTTATGTAGTTCGTCCCGGCCATTATCAATTAACATTTGATAGTTATGTTTAAAATATTATCACCTCGCCAACCTTCTTTTCTTATCACCTCGCCAACCTTCTCTTCTCTATATTCCCTTTAGGAAGGGAAACCCGGGCTCTGTTACGGTTGAAATAAGCTAATTACGACAAAGTCAACACTGCTTAGTAGAAATATATTACCTGAAAGCATACCAAAATAATGCACTAGAAAAAGAAAAATATACGAATAACGTCATTAATTCTGAAACGCCGCGCCGCTAAATGATTAAAAATGGGGTAAATGGAGTGATGTGTACTGAGTTTTACAGCAGCAATAATTCATAAGCCGAGGGCGTAATGTGCGTGAAATAGATTCAATGCGCGCTCTCTTCTAGAAGAAATGTGCAAATTCGCCTTCGCCCGATTTGAACGTTAAATTATAACCAGAATGGGTGTTACGACTGCGGGATGATTCAGACACGGTATCGTATATTGAAAGCAGCCGATTCGAACTCATGTAACTCTGTAAATTGACATAAATATAGTATAAAACAACATCGCTTCCTGCCCTTTCTATGTACGCTTAGAAATTTTGAGGTATCTCCAATGGGAAAGATTACTCGAAAATTTTCATTACTTCTAATAAACTAGAATTAAAATAAAAATAGGGTTAAAAATAAAACTAATATTCGATAAATTACCACTATATAATCCAAGTTATTAGGCCTGGCGCTTTAATTTTGGAGTAAGGGTCTTCCGTCCCTTTCTCACAAATTGAAAATTTGTTCTGAGCTAGTATGCGTTACTTAAGTATGAAGATCAATTTGCTATCCAGTTTGAGTTAAGTTACTATTTTTGCTACTGCCATCATTACAAAATGCTCTCCGTTTCATAGCGCACTATAATAAATTAATCAACATGCGACAGGCATCTTGAATGTAAATTTTAAATCCAAATTGTTGCCAAACTCTAGTCGTATCGTATAAAAGCAAGTGAACGTGTTGCTCGGAATATTAAGAACATGAAATGATGTACACATCAACCCTGTCCCCTGGCTCGAGAGTGTAGTTACACCCTTTCCGAGTGTAGTTACACCCTCACTTATATTTATATTGTTTTTTCATTTTATAAGCATATCCACTTACTTTTGTTTGTCTAACAGTTTCATCATGTTATTTTTAAACAACAAGAAAAAATAAATTAGTAGTATTAAGGCTTTTTCTAACTGAATTTATCCGGGAAAGTATTACCGCCCTGCTTATATTGTATACCGCGAAATAGTGTTGCTCTATTGTGGTCTGAAAGATATGGTAGCAAGAAGGATAAGATAGTAGGTATTTTGATATCTTCTCTATTACACTTATAGCAGTCTTTGCTGAAACTTTTCCACCAAAACTTCAGGTCGAGAGACAGGACGATTTCTTCACTAGGATATTTTCTTCACCACGCATACAACACAAACATTTTCATAATTTACTCAGGCTATCATCAAAAACCTGTCAGGAATCGTTAATGAATTAAATTTTCACCCTAAATCCCAACTCGAATTGAAGGCACTCGGAGGAGCGTGGTGGGTCAGCACTGCATATCTATTTTTCTACAAGGAAGGAGGCCCTGTAGTGGGCCGTTAAAGGGTTAATGATGATAATGAATTTCGCATAAAATCGTGATGAAAACTTTATCAACGTATGTGGAAATTAATAGAAAAAAAGGCGAGAAAATAAACGCGTCGGATCGTTGTGAAGCAGCCATGAATAATCCCGCCGTCAGTGGCACGCGAGCTCGCTGCCCAATTAAAAACCTACTCTTTCCACGACTTTCAGCTGAGAATATTGTATAATAAGCCAATAAAATACCCCTCTCTACGCCCACTAGGGCCGGTTATGAAATATACACTCGCCTTTATGGCGGCTAAATTAAATGCATAAGTCGCTGTGAAAAAACTAAAATGTTATAAGTATAAAGTGTATTAACTAGCACTAGCTGATGGCCGTGACTTTGCCTTAGTAAAATCCCTGAATCGCATTTTTTTATTTATGAAGGCGACTCCCGGTGTTGTGAGACCGCTGGAATATATTTTCCTGCTCGATTACATAAATAGTTATTAACCATCAGTACCAGTTAATGATAATGGTAATCCAAATTTAAAAAAATAAATAAATAATTAATAGTAATTAAAAATCTATTTACAAAAGATTTTTAATTACTATTAATTATTTAATTACTTTGGTTTTATTTTTTTCTTGACATAAGTATTATATCAGACATTTTTATTTTTTTTTATTTTTCATAGATTGACTTATTTTAAAAGTTTGGAAAGTGGCATAATTTATATTAATTTTATGTCAATTTAGTAATTTTAATTGTAATTTGCATACTGTATACATTGGTTGGATGTTTGGCTACCTGAAGAGTTTTACAGACAAAGAATGTAGGTACATTCTTTGACTGAAAACTCTTCATTCTGGCAAATAAGGAATGATTTGATTTGTTTTGATGACCGAGACTGAAAGCTTAACGTGCTTTTCGAGGCATAGCGGGTGACATTACCAATTTCCCAAATCCGAAATGGATTTTTTTTATAAGAAAGAAAAGTTAACAGTCCGATCCAAAACTCTATCTAAGGACCACATGGTCCTAAGCTACAGAATACTAATTAGAATCAGAACAAAGACGCAATAATGCAATTATATTCGGCAGTCTAATGGGCGTTTGACTTCAATCGTCACCCCCTTTAATGTTTTATGTGAATAACAGCAATTTCGGTTAAAAGACGGTTCCAGAAAAGGAATACTTATTTCGCCCCAATTGTAAAAGGTTCGACGGAAGCTTTTGCCTCGTTCGTGGCGAAAAGTGGCCACTTATATTGAATCTTACATAAAAATTCAAATTCTCAATACGCTTTATGTGAATAGGCCTTTACCGAGCTCCTTTGAATGTAAAAATTTAGAATAACCTTTATAGTAAGTAAAATCATTAGAGCTTAAAAAATGGATACCTAGAATATCCTTCTGATGGTTGAAGAAGAAGAAAAATTGTGGTAAGTATCTTTAAGAGTTCCTTTTGGATTTCTACTTCACCATCGCATATCTTTCTAAAATCAACTCCAAACTATACTTTTCATAATAACTTACCACATTGTACTATTGCAAGTTGGCGATCGATAAAAATAAATAATTATCTTGACGAGTACCTGACTACAACCTAGATAAATAAGTAACCATAAAATGAGCTTCTATCTCATCTACCTGTCACGTACCTACAGTGTATTTTTATCGCAATGAGAAAATAGTTCACTGAGTGTATTGCTATTTTTTTCTAAATGGGATAAAGTATTTATCTAAAAAAATATTTCCGTCTATGATTTCTATTAAATATGCCCTCATAAGTATAATAACGTGTATCAGATATCTACATTTATCATAAGTAAAACCAACAATCAAAACAACGAAATATTTATTTTTGTAAGCTATTTCGTTACCGTTCAACAAGTGGTTTACAATAAACAAACGCCCTCCGAGATATGGACGCCGCAGACTTTAGACAATACACCGAACGAAAGGTATGTTTGGTAAATTGTGACATGAAAAAAAAAATAGTCGGGTGGGTACTAGACTATTTTTTTTTTTGAATACGAAAGAGCTTATTTTAGTTAATTATTTAAAAGCCAATACTATAATTCGACCACACTAATTAGTAATTTTCGATAGAAACAAATTCAAATAACTACGCTAATTACTTTAAAAAATAGTGTAATTTTAATATTAAAATACTGGTTTGTAAAGCTGATGCAATATTGTTTTTACTTTTTACCTTATATTTGTAAGTAAATAAATATAATATAAAATTTTAGCAAAGGGGCAGCGTGTTAACGACACTTTATTTCCGCGATTGACTTGATGATATTGGTTGTTATTTTTTTTTAACATGAGGTTTGCCGAAGCGCGTTATAAAAATAATAGTACTGTACCTATTAATATTACTAGCTTATTAATAATTTGTATATAAAAAATAAAAAGCTTCAAAACGACCTTAGTTGTTCAAAAACCAAGAACCTAGAGGTTGTGCTAACTATACTGCATAAAAAAGCTTTTTTTAAGGACATGATGCTATAATTTCATAAGAATTATCTGTCATTATAATTTTGATTATTTTTGATATGTATAAAATATAAGGTATAATAAAATAATAAAAATAAAAATGGTCTTAAGACAGTCTTGCTCTAAGTTTGCGCTAGCAGCAATGTTACCAAATATGTACGGTTGTACTAATTAGGAGGAATGGGAGATATTGTAAACAAATTAATATTAGAACACACATTGCGCGTCCGTTACATTGGTGATGACAGGTTATGAGAATGCTTTGTTACTGAGCGCTCCACGGCCAACTGTTACTTTGTTTATAAAGTTTTGCCCTTTAGTTTTTAGTTTCCTTTGCATGTTTGTGCTTTGGCTAACAACTTCTGTATGTAAAGTGTTGTTTTGGATTTAAAAGTAGAGTTCCCGCTTATTTCGCATTAATAAGCTGACTATCTATAGAGATAAAGAAAGATATGCTACTTATCTCTATTATGAATATGTATATATGTATCATTTTATGTGAGTTTATATATCTGTATATATACATTATCTATATATTTTGTTTTATTACTATTTATGTATTATTAGTATGTAGGTGTATGTAGTCTATTTATTATTGTGTTGCACTATCCGCTTTCCCTCATTTTATTCCAACTGTGCGGGTTGTCTGGAGGAGATCGCTTTCAGCGATAAGACCGCCCTTGTACATATTTAATCATTGTTTTATTTATTAATCTATTTGTTATTCTTTATGTGTGCAATAAAGATTTGATCTATCTATGTATCTATCTTGTTCACGGACGATGATATAGGAAGTTGATAAAAGATTTTATACTTACGCTGTACGTTTTGCCGCGTGGAGTTGGAAAATTGGTGGTATTACACCCGGAGCTTGGAGAGTACGTTTACCCGTCGGTCATTACCATTAACATCTGAAAGAGAAAGTTTTTTATTCATAACGAGTTAGCTCTTTACTGCAATCATACCCGATGGTAGGTGATGATGCAATCTAATATTGTGGTGGGCTATCTTGTTGGGCTTAGGATAAATATATACCCCTTCTAGTTTCTACGCGACATCGTACCGAAACGCAAAATCTTTTGGCGGTACGTCTTTGGTGACAGGGCTTTAAGAAGCCAAGGTTGCCATTGGCTAAAACAGTTAAACTTTTGACTGCATTATTTGATAAGTCGCATGCAATTAAAGTATTTAAATAGTAAAATTAATTCAAATTTAAAATCACCTTCGCAATGTTATTACGAGGCAGATGTAAATCGAATATTTTAATATCAATTATAACTTATATATATCATTTTTTGCGCAAAGGATTAGCCTGGCTATCCAACGCGGAAATGCCACCGTTCCACGGGCATGATTTGTATAGTTATCAGGATAAGTTAGCTAAGTTCCTTATTGTATTCTTTCATACTTAAAAAATAAATATACTTATATTAAAAAAAATAATATTTGCTTAAATACATTCCACAACAATGCTTTATGAATATAAAATGCAGGTAACTATACGCTGGACACGCAAAGCATGAGACAATTTCTTTAAAAGCCCTTAATATCTTTTTGAGAGCGCTTATCGCGGAAGGGGTAATACTAAACAAGCCCCGCGTTGAACATTATTTAGAAAAAAAGAGGAAACCACGGGGAGTTTACTTGTTTCATAAAGGCGGGTCTTTGTGGCATCAGATAACGGTAGATTTGCGGCCATTCCATTAACAAATTACCTCTTTGCAGCTCCTTTGCGCAACTAACGACGCTTTTTTGTTAAATTAACGCAAACTTTTCTGTCTTCGTGTGATGTTGTAATTACCTGCAGGAAAATATTTTTATTTTAACTGACCAGCCGTATTTTGCACTAATTTTTATCATCAAAAGTATGATGACTGTATAAATGCAGCGAAGCTTAGTGCAGTTTATCATATTATATTTTTGACGACCTCCGTGGCGCAGTGGTATGCTCGGTGGATTTATAAGACGGAGGTACGTGGGTTCGATTCCCGGCAGGGCAGATTGAGATTTTTCTTAATTTGTCTTGGTCTGGCTGGTGGGAGGCATTCGCCGTGGCTAGTTACCACCCTACCGACAAAGACGTATCGCCAAGCGATTTAGCGTTCCGGTACGATGTCGTGTAGAAACCGAAAGGGGTGTGGATTATCGTCCCACTCCTAACAAGTTAGCCCACTTCCATCTTAGACTGCATCATCACTTAACATCAGGTGTGATAGCAGTCAAGGGCCAATTTGTAGGCGATAAAAAAAAAGTTTTAGGAAACATCTTTTCATTAGTACATTTCTGTTTGAAAAGCCCACTACACGATCAGGCTGCCCTCTGTGTAACAAATGGAATTTATACCTTTAACGCGCCTCGCTGCTCCAGCGGCGTGAACATACCTATAACAGTTAATGTTTAAAACATATATCATCGATAGTGACCGACACAGATCGCTTGACGTGCTCTCTGAGATCCAGGTATATCACTGACATATGTGTCAATGAAAATTTTTTGCAACAAAAAAGCCTCATTATATTTTATAGCCCAACTCAGGGCTCAAAACCTAGGTCCACGTGGTCCGAAGCCACACAGGGTACCCACCGGACCACGAGGCAGTTATTCACTTACTGGAAGGTTATTATCTCAGATCATTAATTAGTTTTGTCTTTAATCTTTTTAAGTAATAAATTAATGACAACGTGTTATTCCACGCTTAATAAAAAAGACAATTTATTTAATTTTGTATTAACCATTAAATAAAAGTAAATAATATTTTCACTTTTTAAATAGCAGCTTTACAGTTGTATAATTTTAACGCCATCTATGGAGGCGAGGATGAATTAGGTCAAGTTTGGGTTCGAAGAAACGAAAAGGTTTGAGAAATAAAACAGCCTACACTCGGAAAATATGGAATTAATTTAGAAAAGCTCGCAACAGCATTCGGTTTAGATAAATAACACATAATATATTACAGCTTTAAAATTAATACTGTAGCAATTCCGTGAATGAACAAAACAGACCATTCCACAATTTCAATGCAATTTTCGATTATCGAGCCAATTCCTGAACTAGTAATAAGGAAGTTCATCAACGCAAAATGGAACTGCACTGGATTAACACAAAATTTCGATGTATTTCCAAATGAGTCACAACAAGATTGTCAATGTAAACCTAAATATTTATACTCATGTATAACTCATAACTGCCCGCGACTCTGTTCGCGGATTTTTTTGTTATAGTTTGTCAAAAAGGAGCCTATGTCCTTTCTTATTACAAGTTTGCCCTTGACTGCAAACACACCTGATGATTAGTCATGATGCAATCTAAGATGGAAGCGGGCTTACTTGTCAGGAGTAGGATGATATCCACACCCTCCATATCCATGGCCTCCTAATAGCAAACTCAAACTTGTCAATGTGGTTAGGCGGCTATCCTTTGTTGAATTAATCATAATAATTATAACTTTATTACATTAATAAAGACTTAAATTATGGAAAAATATTGGGAATAGTTGTAAGGTTGGAGGAGCAAGTTGGAAATTGAAAATTTTACATTGAGTCTTGCTCCGCTCGACGAAGACAGACCAATTTGTTGTTATCAATCTTAACAAGTATAGCTTTATTATTTACGGTTTATTTGACGCTTTTAATAATAATTTTTAAGACTTAAAGATTTTTGCTAATAATGAACAAAACAAGCACTTTCAGCTATAAGTACAAGGCAGTCCTTTCTTTGTTTTATCACAATAGAACAGTTATAGTTGAAACAGACTGCTAATGTGACTCTAGCATGGTTCGCTGCAGTCGAATGCACTAAAGCTACACATACATACACGGCTCTGTTATTTATCACAACCCGTTCCGTTCTGTGATATTACTTTGAAACGACTATAGCGATTTTAATTAAACTAACTAAAACTTTTGGTTATACTACCAACTACAGTTAATATAAGTTGGTACAAGACATTGATTGTATTGCTTGCCTAAATTGAAAACTATGAAAAATATTACAGAAACTTTATTTTTAGAAGTGAGTTTTTTTAAGGTTAATAATTGTTTTTTTAAAACACTATAACAAGCTGATTTTAGATGGATTTATGGTTTTAACACTTGTTTTACTTATTTGCATTGCAACAAATTCTTGTGATTTTATTAGTAGATAACTGCAACTTCATAGTAAATTTAGAATCATGCGAAATTTCCTTAGTTTTCCACCTACATTTAAAATTTCAGTCAAAGGACATTGCCAAAAATTGTATGGAAGTGTGCCCCAGGCTGCCCAGTAATGATATATATGTCATTAAATAGTGCAGATTTTCTATTTACAGAAAAACAAAGTTGTATGTAGCTATGCAGTCGTAGGAAAAAGTTATGAAGGTTGAAAAAGTTGATTTTTCATACTACGACGACAGTCACGTGATTCAAAACACAAAAAATCTATTGAAATTTTTATTTTTTTGATATATTTTCAAGTGATTGCTATGAAACATGGGTAGTTGTTTAAAATTCATTGTGTATTTAAATAAAACAGTTAAATATGAGCATAAAATTATACAGCCTGGGGCAAATTTTGGCAATGTCCTTTGTTCATTATTAGTTGAATTAGTAACAAACATACCCACTTACCCACAAACTTTAAAACTTTCATCTAAATTAGTGTAATAAGATCATGTTTTCACATAATACCTATTTTATATGTAATAAAGTATCCAAAATATTTATAAAAATAATCATCCAGGAAGCAAAATTATATAAATAGATGAATAGAAATCAGTTGCAAATGAATGTAGCGTCAGGCGTAAATGACGTCAGATCCGGCAGCGGGCGCAAGCGCACCGGTTCCGGAAGCCGGAAGTTGCGGTGAAGCGCAATCTGGAGTCGGCCAGCGGGAAACAGTGAATCAAGTTCAGGCTGCCTCACTGTTTTATGTACGGCATTGTAAAAGATAAATGGGTGCGTTTCGTTCACTAGCCAGCGGCTGTGGTTGCCAGAGCTTATCCTTAATGTATGTGTTAGTGGAATGTGGCGTTTTCGGATGAGTAAGGAACGCGCTTTAAAAAAATATTAGTCCGTTTGTTGAGTTTCGGTTCCACGCCTCGTCTAATATTTACGAGTAGTTTACATAATACCGACTGACCACAGAGTTAGCGAGCAGCCACAAGTACTGTAGTATTCTATGGTCGGATTTAACATTCGGTAAGCTTGTTATCCCCTCTCCTATAAGGAGGGAGGCCTGGCCCTGTAGTGGGCCTTTAATAGGCTGATAATGATGAGTGATTAAGCTTATTTTAGAGTTTTCTACTACCATCAACTAGTGTCTTCTTAACATTATCAAAATCAGCCTACAATTTTAACTGCCTTATAGGAGAGGTTAACGTCATAGTCAAATGGATGAAATGTTGACGTTATAATATTAAATTGAATGTGGTTGACATAACAATGTCCTTACTAATAATATAAAGGCAAAAGTTAGTAATTATGGATGGTTGTTTGTTATTCTTTCCCGCAAAAACTACTGAATTGATTTTGATAAAACTTCACAATACTTTCATTTAATTTTTTTTTTTATCAACTACAAGTTGGCCCTTGACTGCTATCACACCTGATGTTAAGTGATGATGCAATCTAAGATGGAAGCGGGCTAACTTGTTAGGAGTAGGACGAAATCCACACCCCTTTCGGTTTCTACACGACATCGTACCTGAACGCTTAATCGCTTGGCGGTACGTCTTTGTCGGTAGGGTGGTAACTAGCCACGGCGAAAGCCTCCCACCAACCAGACCAAGACAAATTAAGAAAAATCTCAATCTGCCCCGCCGGGAATCAAATCCAGGACCTCCGTCTCATAAATCCACCACGCATACCACTGCGCCACGGAGGTCGTCAAATATATCTTACATATCAAAACGGGAACGAGAATAACGAAGGAGCGACCGCAGGCTTTCCCTAGTTCTCTATAACGTTGTCGAGTTATATGGTGGTTCGGAGTTGGAGTGCAATTACCATAAGATTATTTTTTCAGATCCGATTGAAGTTAATGCAAGGTTTTTTCAAGGTTTTCGTGGAAAATCGCTAAATTTTCTTAGTACTTGTTCTATATCTCCGTATACCAATTATTCTATTTACTCGAATCAAACGGAGCTCTAAAACATTTCGGCTACAAAATTTCGGTTAACTAAAATTTAGTCTACATGTCTCCGTGAATCGCTAGTCTTGTGGCGCACATGTTGAAACTTTCCTACCAAACTACTCGAACGTACAGCCCTTGTTGCTTGCAACCTGCTTCTGTTTACATCCGTTTTGAAATAGATATTAGAAGATACGTTTGCTTTTCATGAATTATTCTCATCGGTCACAAATAGATATTGGCCTTTCGGGAATTAATGTGTGATTTGTACACCTTTAATTCTCTTCCTTTCTTTAAAAAAAACTCATCGATCATCTATCGGTGAGTTCTAAATCTTAATAATTAAGTTGTTTTTTTTTGGTTCTTCTTTCATTGTGTGATTATTTGACTGTTTGCATATTTCTTTTTGGTGAGTGTTGTGTACACTAGTAATTGATATGCGTATAAGTGAATTTGAGCATTTTGATAATTGTATTTACTGGTATTTGTGTTTATATGTATATTGTTAGTGTACTTAAATAAATAAATAAAATAAATACAAGTGATTAGGTCTCTTCTAGACAAGCGCGCTGTAGACCTTATCATAGGCCTTTATTAAGTATTTAATTTAAAGCCCTTGTTGCAACCTGCTCCAGTGTTTTTATCCGTTTTGATCTCGATGGTACAAATGAGGAAGTGTTAAATGTGTGATTTGTATACCTTCAAGACAAGTTCCCATAAGCCATAGTTTTATCAAAAAAAGGAGAAAAAAAAAGCTATGTTAATTATTTTTAAAAAGTATGGTTAAGTTTTTTCTTTCGTTTTAAATACAATCCTGGGTATGTGCTACATTTTATGTCGCCTCGTAGATCTTTTACGCTTGATTTTTAATACTCAAACGCGAAATCGCCGTGGCTAGTTACCACCCTACCGACAAAGACGTATCGCCAAGCGATTTAGCGTTCCGGTACGATTTCGTGTAGAAACCGAAAGAGTTGTGGATTTTCGTCCCAGTTAAGCCCGCTTCCATCTTAAAGTGCATCATCACTTAACATCAGGTGTGATAGCAGTCAAGTGCCAACTTATAGTCGATAAAAAAAATCTAATTTTACTACGTCTCGAGTCGACTTACTTTGACATATAGATACACAATAAAAATCTGTCAAAATAAGTTAAGAGACGTACTTATTTGATTTGCATTTGATTATTCGGACGTTAGTCTATTACATTTGTATTAGGCATATTTTTTATTTTCTTAAAATATTTTTCTGTGACTGCTAAAACTATCGAAAAGAAGCATTTGTGAACTAGGCTATTGTGGAACTTTGGCTTTCGGTTTTGATTTGTTAGGTCAGTACCTAAATTCAATTTAATTATTTCCCGCCGTTTTACCACTCTATAATGTATCGCTGAGCTCTTCTGTGGCTAAATTCGTTTCGTTTAATTATTTTATTACACAAAGAACAAATATGCAAGCCCAACTGCAAACAAAATGTGCTGTTTGTGATTCTAAAGCAGTGTTAGTTAGAATAGCTCAGAGCATGTTCAAGCATTTTAATTCTCTAATGCAATATTCTCTCACATCATAAACTATATTTTTGCAAAATTATACTCAAATTTAAAATAACAAAGCATAATGGCAGATTATTCTGAATACGTAAAATTAAAAATATAAATTATCTACATTTCTTTTTTAACTGCGTTCTTAAAATTAACAGATTATAATATAATTAGATTTTAGTTTGTTACAAAATGACACAAAACATATTTTATTTATTTAATTTTCTACAATTTAGCCGTTGACTGCAATCACACCAGATAGAAACGGATCGGCTTTTTAACCGACGAAAAAAAAGGAGGAGGTTCTCATTTAGAGGAGGAGGAGGTCATTTAATTGCTTTAATTTACTTAAGCATATCTAGGAGTCGGTGCCAGCCAAGGTTTCTACTTTAAGGACATTACCTAGAACCCACAAACTGCTTTACTACGTTAAATAAATGTTCCTTACACTTGCTGGCACCGACTTAGATATGCTTAAGTAAATTAAAGCAACTAAATGACACAGTTGTTTTTTTACTTTTTAGTGCGATTTGATTCGGTTCTATTTTTTGTTAATTTTTTTTTACTTTTTAGTGCGTTTTGAGTCGGTTCTATTTTCTGTTTTAAAATTTTTACTAGTATGAAATCCACACTCTTTTCAGTTTCCACATGAAATCGTGCCGGAACGCAATCACATCTTGACGTTACGTCGTTACCGGTATGGTCGTACTCGTAACTAGCTACGGCCAACGGCTTCCAGCCGGATCTGGCACAGTTAGGAAAATCTCAATCGGCCCAGCTGGAAATAGAACTTAGGATCTCCATCTTTTAAGTTCACCACACATACCGCTGCGCCATGGAGGCCGTCAAAAATTGATGTAACAAAGTATTTATAATTTTAGTTACTGTTCTGTTAATACCAAAATTTCAAAACGATTGTTATAAAATATTTCTAAACCAAAATATTCGGAGCAGCAGTTCTATGTGAAACACTAGTCTTGTTACGCGCATGTCGAAACTTTCTCCAGCGAACTCCTCCCGAACGAAGCGTAAAGGCTTGTTCCTTGCAACCTGTTCTAAGGTTTGTTTTCAACTATAACTACATTTGGCGAGAATAAAATGTATATTACTAGCGAACTGCCCCAGCTATTCTTGGACTAAAATAATTATTTTAAAATTACTTTTATAATACTATTGTTTCTCTACTCCTAAAATCCAGTACCTTTACAATTTGTTTTTGAAAAAAAAGCAGAAAAAAATTTAATAGGCACGTTGGTGTGTTAATAATTTTTTTAAAAGCTGGTTTTATAAACTGGATTTGTATAAGCTGGTTCTGATGTCATTCCTCTTCTTCGCTCTTTACCATTTTAGATCTTAAAATCAACGAATTTAACGGTACGTATCTGCTGTGTTGACGTTCCTTAACATAACAATAAATCAATACATCCGAAGTCAAAAGGTTTTCCCAGGATAGATTTTATTTACAAATATTAGTCTGTGAGAGTGAGTTTATCTATAATTAACGAATATTTACGCAGTGAATGTTAATCTCTCAAAAAACTGCGTATGTAATTCACTTAAGAAAACTATCGTAAAAGCGATTAAATGCTTTTACATTATTTTCGCAAAATGCTCAAAAATGTTTTGAAGAGAAATTATATTTCTATTGTTGATCACTGCACAAAAACTTGTACAATAGATAAGCAACGCGTTGCAAAACTTTTCATAAACTACGGCGTGGCGTGGAACTTAAATATTGCTGAAGCTTTCGAGCATTTTTTGTGACAACTGATGATTTAGCACAGGTTCAGATGACAAATAACATTACTGCGTGTAATCCAGTTGCGTGTCCTGATAACCATACTATACATTCAATCGTTCACATGCAACGTACGACACCGCGTGTAATCATAGACTGTCTCTTTTATTTATTACAACAACCCTTGACTACTATCAGGAAACTACACGATATCGTAACGGCATCGTTTGGGGGTAAGGCGGTAAACCATTGCCGGTCCTGAAAGCATCCCAGCAGCCAGTCCTGGACTGAATAAAGAAAATCTTCATCTTCCAATTACTAACTGGCGTTAAGAAAATATTGCAATAAATGGTAACTGCAAAGCTATTATTTAATTTTATGTATAAAATTAGAGTTATGTATTTGTAGAATCAAATAAAAAAATAAACTGGAAAATTAAAATTTTCCAGTTTATTGTGTATGCAGACACTGATAGAAAAATTTCTTTAGACCCTACCTTAATTAAAAGAAATTTATTTATTAACGAACAGGTATTAAGATTTGAGTTTTTTACTAACGTCAATTACGATGAGAAATTGTGTGAAAAGCAAATTTTGTAATTATGTTCAGGCTATGACGTCACACCACAATTTTGAAAACAGTTTTAATCATTCATTAGCTTTCGTACAAACAGCCGATTCCGCTGAACATTTTACATAAGCGTGCCGAAACAACGTTTTATGTTTTTGTTTTGATTTAACGAAAAGTTCTTGTTTATAACACTCTCAAATCTCATGCGTATTGGACCGTGATGCGTAAACGTACTCTGGTTTATTGATAGACTTTTGCCAATTTGTTCGTTGTATTTTTAATTGAATTAAAATTAAAAAAAAATATATATAATAATTATTTTATTATCATAAGCCTTTTTTGAGGTGTAACCACAGGGTCAGGCCTTTATATGAGAGTATTTGGAGCTTGGAACCACGCCACCCACGCTGCTCCGACACAAGTTAAGAGACTTAGGGTGGTAAGAATTTAAGTAGTTGACTCAACAACAACAACAATGGGGGTGTAAGGGGGATGATAGACCAGACCAGGGAGACCAGTCGGCCTCCCCAAATGTCAATCTCTCCTGCTCGCGGTGCACCCTGCAGACGGACCAACGAGGCTCTGGCGATCGATGAATGGCGGTATAACCATTGCAAATAGGCTAGAATACAAAATGAGGCGAGTGTCAGGCAGCAGTGACATTGGTTTGAATAGTCTAGCCCTGCGGTGACCAACCCGCCTGCCCAGCGTGGTCATTTCTTTTATGGGAAACGGCAAAAAAAAACACAGCCGCTAGTCCCCTGCTCCGCTATTCCTGGCTCTGGCAGTGGTCATGGTAACGGCAAGGCAGGGGGTGTCAAGAATCTCCGGCAGAGATTTCGCTGCCAACCCCGACGACTGGACCTGGCGACATTTAACGCATGCACTTTGAGGACTGACGAAAAATTTGTCGAACTGGAAGAAGTATTGAGTAAGTTGCGCTGGAGCATTATAGGACTGTCTGAAGTCCGACGAGAAGGCGAGGACTCGATAATCCTGAAATCCGGCAACTTACTATACTACCGGGAGGGCGAACATCTGTCCCATGGTGGTGTTGGATTTATCGTTCACAAGTCCCTCGTTAACAATATTGTACGTGTCGAGAGTGTGTCGAGCAGGGTAGCGTTCCTTGTCCTCCGAATTACCAAACGGTATTTGTTGAAGGTTATACAGGTTTACTCACCGACCTCGGCACAACCCAACGAGGAGGTAGACTTATTGTACGAGGATATTTCAAAAGCCCTGCATGCTTCGAAATCCTACTACCATGTTTTCATGGGGTATTTCAATGCAAAGCTGGGCGAGAGAACTGGTTCAGAATTGAGAGTGGGGCAATTTGGTTATAGCAATTGTCGACCAGACGGCATATATTCAACGATGTCTCTGTGATCAATAGGGTCGGCAGTGATCACCGACTGGGAAGAGGCACGTTGAATATCAATATACAGCTTAAACGGTACCGACTGGTGAAGTCAACGCTCCGACCTACTCGTGCCCACATTCAAAACTCCGAAAACTTTCAACTGGAACTCCAAACCATTGGTACGGGAGCCCAAGCGGGGATTTTGGGATTTACTAAAGCGCGGCAGATTAATATACAGGGGGATACCTTGTACCCGGTTAAGTACCTCCACGAAACATGAGGCCCATATCTAAGGCCGCCCGTGAAGGATACAGGATCAGATTAGTAAAAAAAAAATTGGCCATCAGAAATTCTCGAGCGCGTCAGATTAAGGTAGGGTGAGTTAATTACATCCTAAAAAGTGTATATTCCACTAATCTGACAATTTGAGAGCGACGTAAAGAAAGGGAAGGGCAGCAAAGTTGTAAAAAAAAAAGTCAAGTCGACATTCTCGAGCGTAGCTAAATTTTTTTTTATTTTGAAGGAAATAATTCAAGAATAATGAAAAACATATAATCTGACGATTTCAGCAAGCCGAAATAACGAAAATACGTCGATAAAGTTAAATGCGTGCAGCTCGCGTATAACTTTTGAACGACTAAACCGATCGGAATCTACTAAACGGCGTTCTAAAGATTATTCTCAAAATTAGATTTCCTGTGAATTTAAACCTATTCGGACCGATAGATTTTGAGAAATTTTGTAAAAATATCAAAAAAATTTTTTTACAAAGTGGTTTTTTTGGAATAACTTTTGAACGGCTTTATCGATGAACTTCTAAAACTAATCCGACTTTGAACTTAAAAAACCACGCCAATCGCCACCAACTTGGTTAAAATCGGTTGATTCGTTCGAGAGATATTGTGAACGAAAGAAACCCGAAAAAGTGTTTTTTCGGGATTACTCCGAAATTTGTGATTCGATTAATAAAAATTGCAAAATCACTTACGAGGATAATAAAACTGCGTCGAATGCCGTCAACCGCGTGAAAATTGCTTGATCCATTCAAAAGTTATTGCGATTTATTGAAACTTCTATCAGACTTTCGAGCTGGGAGAGCTCATATGCAAATAATATTTCTATATATTATTTCTTTTAACTCCAAAATGTCATAAGTACAATTTTAAGCGCCCAGGAATGGAATTAGCGGGAAGTTGCAGGGATGGCCTTTGAGGTGAACCGTTTTTCTAATTTTCTTTTTGTCAGATTAAGCGAATCCCTCTAGATAATCGTCAGATTATGAGACAGTACGTTTAGAATATAAAGATGAACCATATATATCTTAATCTGACGCGCTTGAGTATTTCAAAATGGCGAATTTTTTTTGCACATTATGATAATGGCCGCGAGTTTGCGTCCTATCGAAATCGTCAGATTAGTGAATGAGAGCTTTTTTGTGGTGCACTTAACACTCCCTTAGAAAATCTGACGCGCTCGATTACATTTTTTATTTTTTCATTTTCAACCCTTACATACAAACACCCACATCATGCAAACGATCAGATTATTATACGTACATTAACACAAATACGTAGGGCATTGATGCTATCAATATCTGACGCGCTCGAGAATGTCCATGCAACAGTTTTTTTTTACATATTTAAAAATTTATAGCCGCTTCCCCCACCGATGTAAAGGTATATATCATATAACATTTTTTTCTTCCTATCACCTAAGCTTTGCAACCCAATAGGTCTCTACGACGCTCGAGTAAATCCCCATTTAGCATCCTGGGCTCCCCTACTACATTATTTATTGAAAATATCTAATGTCAAGGTTGGTTGTAAAAAGTATGACTTTCAATATGAGGCTCCCGAATCTGAATAGACGAGATTCTGAATACACTACAGATTCTGTTTTTTCACCTAGAATCTACTAGGTACTCGTATATTATATCTAAAGCATTTATATTGTGTTTTATTAATAATTCTCAATACGTATCGCGAGTAAAACTGTGGGGTAAAATCTCCGCAAGCAAAATTGAAAGGCACCGTATTACACATACAATTAGATAACCTCCATTTTCAACATGGCCGACCAGATGACGCTCCTTTCAAACGTCTCTCAATTAATAACTTTGGAAATTAGCGGGAAGGGCTAATTATTCTATCTTCATTTAGAAATGGATGCTTTTAAAGTAAATCGATCTGAAGTCAAGGGTGTATGTTTTAACAAGTGTTTTTAAAATTCACTTAATTAGATAGGATTTGATATAATTATATGGGCGTAGTATAATGTTGTATATATAAATAGGCCTGTCTATCGTGTGCTAGGCAATGAAAAGTAGTAAGCAATAGTTCAACGGGATATAGACTGCTCTAACTGTGAGTATGTATATAACTCGGCGTATGTATTTTTACTCGTTTGTGTTTTTGTTGATTTTTTATTATATCCATAGTTGTAACAACTCGCAGTTTAAAGGCCCGTGTTACATTGGGAATTCAGACCCCGCTTTGATATCTGACGATGACGGTGTTTATACGGATAATACACAATAGCAAAATAATGCACATACGTACCTTGGTCTGCTATTGTGCTCAATGATTCTTCACGCGGGACAGGGATTTTCTTATGATGAATTTTGCGCGCAACAGCTCTTCTCCCGTTTTTTTTTTTCACGAACTGATCGTTTCGTCCGTAATTTTGAATCTGACAGATGATGTCACCTTCACTTGACAGCAGTAGCTCCAAATTTGACGAGTACATCGTGCATGACAGCTTGTAGGCTGTCTGTTGTCACTGTATAAAATCGGTACTGTACTAGTCATCGTTATTAAAATGGAACAATAATTAATGACAAATATTTCAAATATTGATATAGGATTATTAGGGTTATTAAGTTTTTCACAAATTCTCAGATTTTGTAGTTATAAATTATTAGACAACTAAAAAGTATTCTTAAAATAATAGACTACCTAAGAACAACATAAAAAAAAATTCAATTTCACTGCTTTATTAAAATTTCACAAACTAAAAATCAGCGTAGCGCGCAATAAAGCAATACATTTTTACAAGCTGTTGAAGATATGAAAAATGAGGGCGACGTTTTCATTCGCTGAAAGTGGCGAAGTCGCCAATATCTTAAAGGCAAGTCGAAATCTATCGGTTCATATCTTCAATCACACGGACATCTGCGTAAGAATAACGGGCGGGTTGGGGTTTGAATAGGGAAACCGCCAGTGTGTGGCGCGCCCCCGACAGCGTTCGCACGCTTCTCCCACGGCGGCGAACACGCGGAAAACTTTGGAAACTTTACACGACAAGTGATTGCATTGTCTGTCAAAATAAACACTAACACGATCAACCACATCGGAGAGAATTAAAGGTAAGTCCCATTCTCTTTCGCTCCCGTGTGTTTTGAATGTGTACGTTTATTTTTCATGCCGTGTCAAACTTTTTTAAAGTTATGAATTTATTTCCTGCAGTTACAAGTTGGAAACTTGGTGTAGCTTTTTGTTTGTGCCAATAAGGATTATTGGTTTTGTGTGTTGTAGAAAATGTGCATTGGTTTTATGTTATCCCGCTTTTTATTGGTTTTCTGTTTGATTTTAAATCCTTCTTAAATCTTTTTTAATTTAATTTATAAACAAATATAGAGTTTCGGATAACTTATATAACTAAGATAATCACGATAATATTCAATAATTTTTGCACATTAATATTTTTAAGTAAATTAATTGACATGAAATTTTATAATTTTAATTATGATTATAGTACTTAATAAATAAAATAAAGTACTTATTTGATAAATAAATATTTGAATTATTAGACAACGTTATAAATTAGTGCTTAACAAGTATTAAAAAAATAATTAACAAAAATATTTCAATAAATTAGAAATACAATTTTAAAGATTTGAGGCCTTTATTTTCTGTAATATTTTCAACATAAGATAAATGAAACAAAAAATAAAGTTATTATATGAGTAAATATAATCAAATCGATTGATTTTATAAAACAATTTAAAACACAGTCAACGTAACATCTTGAAAATAACTAGCAGTGCAAAATAAAATATAGATCAATTAAAAAGAACAATATGGCGAGCACGTAATGCTTTCAAATGACTTCTCGGAAACACCCACTAGACCACACGAGGCTTACGAAAGGAAACAGCACATAACAAAACAACATATTCAATGTTATCTGATTGGGTATATTCTTTCTACACTCAACGGAATATGTTTGAACATGATATGTTTCAAATAAAAAACTTAAAATATGGTGTTGGCTTTTAATCTGGGTTTGCAAAACGAGAAGATATTTACTAATCACGTAAAAATATTTAAATAATAATGTAAAGTGGTACTCATTCAAATTATTATTAAAATGTTATTAAAGTAGGTAGGAGATTATATTTGTAGAGTACGTAATTATCAGGATTAAGTGTTTTGGATTAATTATTTAGGTAGATACAATACATTTTTAGTTACCATTAAATAACAAAAAATAGAACCGACTCAAAACGCACTAAAAAGTAAAAAATAACCGTGTCATTTAGTTGCTTTAATTTACTTAAGCATATCTATGAAGTCGGTGCCAGCAAGTTTAAGGAAAATTTATTTAACATAGTAAAGCAGTTTGTGGGTTTTACGTAATGTCCTTAAAGTAGAAACCTTGGCTGGCCCCGATGCCTGAATATGCTTAAGTAAATTAAACTAAATGACACAGTTATTTTTAACTTTTTAGTGCGTTTTGAGTCAGTTCTATTTTTTGTTAAAAATTTTTATTTCTTTTAGTGATTTATCGCCACATAACGTACTCGTATTATATTGTCATAGTATATTATACGGCACTTGTATCCAAAAAGCTACCGATACTTACACAAAAACCGAAATCGCTGCAAGTGTGCCTATAAAATTTGAAGAGTTCCTTCAATTTTCCTAGGATATCATCATCAGATCCTAACATGATAACAATTGGACCATTTTGGAAGTGTGCGCTTTCTAATAAAAAAAGAATTATCAAAATCGGACAACTTTGTAAAAAGTTATGCCTGGTCATAATAAAAAAAATAATTATAATGGGTCGAATTGAGAACCTCCTCCGTTTTTTTTTCTTCGGTTAAAAAGAGCTTAAATAACATTAAACAGATTTATATTTGGATATATCAAGGTTAAATGTTTTAGATAAAAAATTTAGCTAAGAGAAATTATTTTCTGTGTTTTCAATATCAAAGGAGCTTTAATAACTTTATCCAAGTGTTTCTATTTTCTCTAGACCAAAGGTAGATTTATTAGTTTTACAAAGTTTCCCAGCGGTTGCTTATGAAAACTTTAACTCTCTACTTCATCACTTGTGCGGTTTCTCAATTTTATTGTTTGGTTCTTATTTTATTACTTTTTAGGATATTTTTTAAATTAAAACAATTATTTTAGACACTTAAATATGTTAACAAGTTCGAAAGTTAACAGTAATGTTTCGGAATGTGGAAAGGATGAAATTCTTCTATAATAAATGTATTACAGCATATTCACAGGCATCCTTCTAATTTTGTGAGCGTATTAGGCAAATATTGGCTTTAAAGAAAGGTAATGGGAACTTTACACGTCCGCTGTTAATTGGCTAAGACACGTACGATGAACTTTAATGGTTATTGTCCGCTCTGCACGTTGTATTTTGAACTACTGATGGCACTAAACTGAATAATAGAAAATCAACAAACAAAATATACTTTACACCTAGTAGATGCCCGCAATTTCACTCGCATAGTGCCCGTTCCGTAAGTTTGTCAGGATTAGCCTACGTTTCTACTCTGGAGTCTGGCTGTGATACATAAAAAAATATTTAATATTGTAACTGATAGTATCATAACTTAGCTGGAACAAACAAACAGACAGACAAAAATAAGATTTCGAATTATTATTAAAAATAAATATATTAGATTTCGAATTATTATTAAAAATAAACATATAAGATTTCGAATAATTAGAATTAACTAGCCGGAACAAATAGACAGACATAAAATTATAAAATATCGTATTTTGGTGTAGGTATGTAAGTACCATATATATTCATATGCACATGCATATGAATATACATATATACGCTACCTAAAAAACGGTTATTTCAATATTACAAACAGAAACTACCAAAATGCTGTTAATTTGAAATTACGAACAGACACTTCAATTTTATTTATTTGTATAGTTTATAATTATTTATATAAATTACTTGTTATTACCTATTGCTATATTCTTAACGGCTTTTTTTGACGCTAAGGAAAGTATTTATCGTTCGGAGACTGCGCAGTACAGAATTGCGCATTCTCCGTCCGGGTACGTAGGACTCGCTGGCTCTGAAGCAACCAGAATACCTGGTAAAACCCAGCAGAGCTACCTGCGCTCTGGTTAGGACTGTCCAGCGACACCCACAGTATGAAATCAACAATATCAGCCTATTCTTAATTTCATACTGGCCACTATAGCGTCAGGCTATTTTACTTTTAGGCGAAAGGTGGAGCTTACCTCACAACTTCAATTACTCGTAGGTTGGTGTGCTTAGGGCGATAAAATGTGAGTCTGTAGGTACTAAACGAACATCATCACATGTTAATAATAACGACCAGACATGGCGATACCTTTTCATGACCAAACAGAATTTGTACGAGTAAATATTATACAGATATATTCGGATCACTTTGATATAAATTTCCCGAAGTTTACGCGGTTTGAGCTGACACAATTGCATAATATTGCTCTTCCATATGTGTAATGATATTACAAATTCATATCAATATTATGTAATTCATTCAAAAATTTTTAACAAAAAATAGAACCGACTCAAATCGCACTAAAAAGTAAAAAATAACTGTGTCATTTAGTTGCTTTAATTTACTTAAGCATATCTATGAAGTCGGTGCCAGCAAGTTTAAGGAACATTTATTTTACGTAATAAAGCAGTTTGTGGGTTCTAGGTAACGTCCTTAAAGTAGAAACCTTGGCTGGCACCGACTCCTAGATATGCTTAAGTAAACTAAAGCAACTAAATGACACAGTTATTTTTTACTTTTTAGTGCGTTTCGAGTCGGTTGTATCTTTATTTAAAAAAATTTTTATTTCTTACTTTTTAGTGATTTATCGCCACGTAACGTACTCGTACTATACTGTCATAGTATATTATATGGCACTTGTAGCAAAAAAGCTACCGATACCGAGACAAAAACCGAAATCGCTGTAAGCGTGCCTCCAAAATTTGAAGAGTTCCTTCAATATCCCCAGGATATCATCATCAGATCCTAACATGATGAAAATGGGACCACCTAGGAAGTATGTCCTTTCTAATAAAAAAATAATTATCAAAATCAGACAACTCTGTAAAAAGTTATGCGTGGTCATACATAAAAAAAAATATACGTGTCGAATTTAGAACCTCTTCCGTTTTTTTCGTCGGTTAAAAATGCATTAATTTAACATTTATAAGTATCAAATATGCGCCTCAATAGTTTCATAACTAAGATATCTGACTCAATTTCGAAAGGTTTAGGGTTTAATTAAATAAATAAGGTCATTTTTAAAAAATCTTGACCAGTAGGTATATACATACTTACAAAAAAAAATAATTATAATATAATATAAAATTTCGTCCTCTGTAAATTTAGTGTCGGTAACGAGTATTTCATTTATTCAGAAACTTGATCGTCCTTATAGAAAATCTCGATAATTTTCTTTGGAGTACCTTATCGGATTTTCATCTTCATCATCAGATTACGAGCTTAAACAACTCAAAGTGCTCTCTAAGGCACGGGATATGCCTTATAATGCCGATAATATACTAACTTTTGGTTTCTGAAAGAGAACCCCAGTGGTCTAATTTCCATAGTCTGTCTTTGGACACACGTCTCCGCTTGATTCACCTGTTGCCGATGTAATTTTGTGGTTTGCGAGTTATGTGACTAAAGCATCTCAAGCGCAATTCCTGGATGTTACACGCTATGTTGAGAATACCAGTGCAGCCACGAGTATGGTAGAGGCTCAAGACCGATAGAAGTATTTATGAAAATATAAAACGAATAAATTCTTTTTTTAGCTTAAACAAAGTTACATAGACCACGTATGTCCCATTATTGTTAGAATATCCAGAAAAACTCTTTAAAATTCCAGACTATAATCTAGGTGCAACACAATTCCCACAAAACTACCCATCCATAAGGTTAAAATCGAATAATCTATACCTGTAAATTTTAATCACATTGTTTCAGCCGTTCTGGAGTTATCAATATTGTAGCTACTTTGTCTTTATTAAATAAATATTATGTTTACCAAACTACTTGTATCTGCAGGTAAGTATAAACGTAAAATTATAGTATTGCAAAATATACATGATCGCTATATTATCAGAGGTACATTAGACTTCACGGCCTCTGATATAACAGAAAGGAGCTTTCGTACACAAAACGTTGAACTGGAAACTCGTTATTTATAAGTGGACATATCCGTACAAAACCATAACCAAACTTATCTCCATGAGATTACACATTCTATAAACCTTTTTGTGTAAACCAGTACGACGCGATCCAGTAGTTCCAATATCACGACGCTGTATTGATAACTGAAGTGTGTCTCGAATTTTTCTTCAGCATTATCGCGCTTTTGCGGAAAAGTAGTTACCGGTTTGTGATCGCCTCCTCACACATTTTGAATCGACACTCATGTTCGTTTACACCCGATGTGTTCATGCATGGATACACTCATAACAGTGAATCATTATTGACTGATCGAATCGCAAGTCGTCGGGTGAAAGGCGCAAAAGTAGCGCCTATTTTGTTCTGTTATGCTACGACAAATATAATTATTAGAACTTTGGCAAATATGAAAACACTTTTCATCATGTTTTGAATTGAATCTCATGTTCGTTTACACCTGATGTGTTCATGCATGGATACACTCATAACAGTGAATCATTATTGACTGATCGAATCACAAGTTGTAAGGTTGAAATGCGAAAACTAGCGCCGGTTTTCGTGCACACCTACTCATAAAAGAAACTGATCGAGTCGCAAGTCGTCAAGTTGAAAGGCGCAATAATAACGCCCATTCTTCGTTCTTGTACTACGAAAACATAATTATTGGATCTTTAGCAATTACAAAAGAAAAACATTTAAGAACATTTTGAACCAACACTTATGTTCGTTTACGCTGAAGCTATTCATGCATGGAAATACTCTTAACTATGAATTATTAGTGATAGATCGAATCACAAGTCGTCGGTAGAAAGGCGCAAAAGAAGCGCCTATATAATTGTGTTATTCTGCGTGAAGTAGATATAATTATGGGAGCTTAAACACTTAAAAGAAAAATCTTGACTCATATTTTAAATCGATACTCACGTTCGTTTATACAAAAACTGTTTATATATCGAAACACTTTTAACAATCGGAAGTCGTAGGTTGAAAGGCTTCAAAATAACACCTATTTTGTTGCATTATGCTGCGAGAAATGTAACTATGGAGACTAGAAATTACAAAGAAAATTACAATCACATTTTGAATCGATACTCGTGTTCATTTGCATGGATACATTCATAATATTATTGGCTGATCAAATCCCAAGCCCTCATTTGAAAGACGCAAGCGTTTATTTTACTACGGGGACCATAATTATTTAAAATCTACGCAGCTGTTTCAGAGATTTGCTAGAATAAATTTTAAAACGACAAAACTTTAAACATTTATTTTACAGAAACTTTCGTATGAATTTTCTAATATTATTTATGTGAAATAACAAAAAGACTTAAATTTTATTTATTTGTATAGATGTTTAAGAATAAACATAATATCAAAAATTACGGAACCGACGGGATTCGAACCCACGTCTCTCTGGCAATCCGGGCACTTAGAGCGCCTTACCACTAGGCCACGATCCCGATGACGTCGGTGCCAAAATTGTGCTTTTGATATTATGTTTTTGATATCCAGGTATACGGCCTGTAATGCCATCTACAGTATGAACTGAACATGTTACAATACTATTTGTATAGATGTTTGTAGCAAGCTTAATTTACTCATTACAATATTGAGTACGTAGTATAATATTGAGTGAAGTGCAACAGACGTTCTCGCATCTGTGTTTGTTCCACTAGAGCAGTTTCCCACTAATAGTTGTCTATTGGGCTGAAATGCAAATAATAATAATTCTCTCGTATCATGTAAATGGACACACAATATTGTTTATTGTAATGTGTGGTTGCACACATTCCTACCTCTATTTGCAATTATCCTAATTAAAACAGGAAGAGGCATGAACTGAAATCTGAGAGTACTGAAGTTCGATTCTCACTCGTTGGATTCTTATTATAGTAACTATTTCTACTACTAAGCTCTATTAATTTTTATAGAGAGGAAAAAGGAATATAAATCATGCTTCAAACACGTGGCTAATAGTATTTAAAATTATAAAACGCCAATTTCTTCTCTTAAAGGACTGACCGATCAGTTTTTCTACAGTAATGCAGTACCTACCTACGATATTTTATATGTAGGTACCTAGTAGAAAAATAAACTATAAATCTGAATCAGAATATTTCAATCTCTAACTGTGGACCCCATAATCGTTGACTCTATGCGATATAAGGAACTCTGCTCGTCGTCACTCTAGTTATGATAAAATAAATTAGAAATAGCATACATTATTAAGCATTTATGTTAGTTTTTAAAGTAGCGACCTTTTTCAGAGTCACATGGCTTCACCGGGCTATAGCATCTGACAGCAGGACGGTGGGAAATATGCAGGAGCCTTGGTGGTCCTTATATTTACTTGGTGTTTTCATGCTGGGTCTCGATTCTAAGCTTGTCGGTAAGCATAGTTCTTAAATCCCATACTTAAACATAATCAACAGATGATTTTTACCAACATCTTTTTATGCTGAATCAATTAGTTATGAAAATAGAGCTTACATTTTTGTTACAAACGGGCAAATCATTGTTGCGCCATTCTTTAAAATTATATAAAAGTTTGAAGTTTTTTCACGTGAAAACGTCTTATAATTCAATAGAGCCGGCTGCACGCACGAAAAAACATGACTCATGCGTTACCTCGCTTTGAGGCGTTCCATGTAAGGCTGGAAGTGCAAGCGAGAGCGCAGAACGAGCGACAAAGCAGCACAATCGGCCTTTGCGTTCGACATCCGTCTATTAAATATGATTATTAAATATATTAATTTTAAATTAAAAATTAATATATTTATAATATATTAATTTTAAATTAAAAATTAATATATTTATTATAAATTTAAAACATAAATTTATAAAATCAATATCAATTATTTTATTAATTTAAATTAATATTTATAAAAATATACTTAAATTAAAAGTTTTAATAACCAATTAAATGCTACCATTCCATCTGTATTTTCTTCAGACGTTGTCACGTTCAACTATCGTCAGTAAACCGACTTTACAGACAACCAATTTTTTTATCCTAGTATAACATGATATGATTTATAGCGGATCTCCATAAAAACATCGTATTTGCAAATATGCATTGCAATGATGTACAAACTTATTCGAACAGCCTATAGTCACATTTTGTAATAAATTAAGTATTATTAATTATTCATTAATCCCAGTTAACAGTTTAATTGTATTATTGAATCGGTTTTTATAAATCATTTTAACTTAGTAATAAATACGTTTACATGAGATATGCAGTGCTTTATTGTTTAGTTGTTCTTACCAGAATTCTTTTGACATTTCATATCGTAGGTCAAGCGTTTCAACCAGAGTTTGCGGAGGCTATTACAAATCTGACAGTACCGATTGGACGGGACGCCACATTCAGATGTCTCGTACACAACTTAGGTGGATATAGAGTAAGTGTTATCAGTTTGTTATTGTATGTACTTATAAGTTCAATTGGTTATCTGGTTATTTCTACTTTATTGCATAAATAAATTGCGGTACGTAAATAATATTCAAAGTTTTAGTGAAGTCACATTTTTTTTGTTGTATTTACTTACTTGCTCTTTTTACCCGACTGCGTCAGAAGGAGGGTTATGTTTTTCGAGCGTATGTATGTATGTTTGTCCATTTCTTCGGCACGCGCTACAGCCTAAACGGCTGAACGGATTTTGACATGTGAGGTGTCGTTGAATTTGTCAAAAGTGTGGTAGTGACATAGGCTATATAAATTTTCATAATGGTGGCTATAAATGGGGAGAAAAAAAGGGGGATGTGTGTATTTTTTTCTTTTATCGATGTGTGTATTTTAGCAATATGGGTACCAATTGAAAGTGCGTAAAAAGACCAATTCAAAAATATAAATATCATATCATGTTTATATTGCCATTTTAACAAAAAATGGCAAAAAGTGTACTAAGTGTACCGTCTCATTTCTATACCACAAACTAAAACTAAAAAGTCTCAAATAAAATTATTATTATAAAAACAAAAACCCCGACTGCTTAGAAGTTATGAACTGAAAAGAGAAAAACAAGGATCACTATATCTGTATAAAATTCTAAATACTTTATGGTGCTGCAGGCGGGGAAAAACGTAGTTTCCCCGCAGGTTAAAGTATTTTGTCCCTTCTATTAGAATTAATAATTTTATTAGAATTAAGGAATATATGAAAATTAAAAAATATATTTTTATAAATATTATTGCTACAATATTTTTTCTACAGGTTTAATAATACATTTGAAGTAAGTATATTTTATCATTGTAAGTCCACAGTTTTATGGATCTAGTTCTTCAATTTTCAAGTATCTAGATTATTCGGTAGCTAAACTTTAGACTGTATGATCCATTTGGTCATACAGTCTAAAGTTTAACTATAAGGGTCAGATCAACAAATAAAAACTTTTTGACTTTAAAACAATTTTAGTTAGAATGCCAGTCATATCTTAAAAGTCTGAAAGTGCCGACTAAAGACAACAGCAGACAAATTGTCGCAGCGACACAACCAATTTCTATGCACTATTATGATATAACTTTCTTTGCCAGCGGTCACTTAAGGTACCAATTAGTAGGCTACGAATCAGCGATGACGTATCACAATGATACTACTAATTTCTGTATGTTTGTATGTTCAAAATACGTGTTGTTCGCCATGAATCTCATTCTAGAAATACTATAGGATGCCCGCAGTTTCACCCACGTAAATTCTGTTCCTGTAACAATTTTGGGATAAAGAGTAGCATACGTATTAATCCAGGATGTCTTACCAAAATTTTACTAAAATCGCTTAAGCCGTTTAGTCGTCAAGATGTAACAAACATACATTAACAAGCCTTCGTCTTTATAATAGTAGTATGACATACAAAGCAGTAGAATCCCTGCAACACAGCCTGTTGTTGTCGTCTGCAGTCTGCTACAAACTCGCACCCTATAACATGTCGATTTCAAATTACCTCTATTTACACCATGTTGACCTTTCCAAAACTCATAATATAGTTTAATTTAGGGAGGACATTAACAAGTTTGTGTTGAAGCTAAACTAATTTTCAGGTCGGTTGGGTAAAGGCCGACACGAAGGCAATACAAGCAATACATGTTCATGTGATAACTAATAACCACAGAGTGGGCGTGTCCCATAACGGACAGACCGTTTGGAATTTACACATTAGGAACGTGCAGGAGGAGGACCGGGGACAATACATGTGTCAAATCAATACTGACCCAATGAAGAGCCAGGTATTTATATATGATCCACGTAATATTTTAACTTCTTTGTTATATTAGCAGGAATAGAGTTCAGCTTTGATAAATAACAACTAATATTTAGGCTTTAACTTAGGAAAGGAGTAACTTTTGAAATAAATACGACGACTTCCGTAGCGCAGTGGTATGCGCGGTGGATTTATAAGACGGAGGTCCTGGGTTCGATTCCCGGCGGGGCAGATTGAGATTTTTCTTAATTTGTCTTGGTCTGGCTGGTGGGAGGCTTTCGCCGTGGCTAGTTACCACCCTACCGACAAAGACGTATCGCCAAGCGATTTAGCGTTCCGGTACGATGTCGTGTAGAAACCGAAAGGGGTGTGGATTTTCGTCCCACTCCTAACAAGTAAGCCCGCTGCCATCTTAGATTGCATTATCACTTAACATCAGGTGTGATAGCAGTCAAGGGCCAACTTGTAGTCGGTAAAAAAAAAAAAAGTTGCCTCTTACGGCAAAGTAATTTAATATTATACGAATTTATTTAGTAACCGATTATTTACATCATCATTTTTTACATCAATTAATTAATTATTTAAAAATAAATATATTTATACTGTAACGAAATAATGCGATGTTTTTACTGTGGTATATACCTGATTCAAACAGCCAGAACTTGAGGAATCATTTTCATAATTCAACCCATCTCAACGATTACTACTCTCCAACTTTCCATCCAACACTTTTTTTCCATCTATAAGAAAAATTAACTGAAACAACTATCGGAATAATAACGGTGGCTTCGTCACATCGTAAGTAACTCTCTTGTCGCAAGTTTTTGATAACTTATTTTCTTCTACTTTCACCAAGATATCGTTATGATACTAACGAAATAATTTAATCAATAAATTTTTTTTCCTGTACGGCACAATGTATGATTACCTACCCAAAAACAAGCTTAAAATTAGAATTTAAACTATCGCGAGTGTTATCCATATTAATACTGATATATCCAAATAACGGCTGAAACTCACGTCACGTTTGTCGGAGTATGCCCGACTAGTTTCGAACCCATGCGGGGTCCTTAGTCATGAGCTTGCTTGTTCCGATAACGCGGAATAAGCAAGGTCATGACCCCGAGGAGGTTCCGTGACGTGATTGTTCCGGTAACGCGGAATAAGCAAGCCCATGACCCCGAGGAGGTTCCGTGACGTGATTGTTCCGGTAACGCGGAATAAGCAAGCCCATGACCCCGAGGAGGTTCCGTCACGTGAATTTGAAATTAAGAGAACGGTCATAAATTATTATAACTGTCATTTGTTTCTAATATGGAATGTGTAGAATATAAACAAAAATATTATTAGATTCTTATTTTTGTTTTTGGTACTTGCTTACTTTTATAATAAAACAAAAGTATAACAAAGTGAACACTTTTTAATCATTTACGTATATTAGTTTGATGTCAAAGCACTCCATTCAGTATTTTCAGTTGGTACATCTTGTAATACATTACGATTATTTCTTTTGTGTTCATCGGTTCCATTTTTCCTGCTATAACCATGGATTTTGACCTGTCTGTATAAAAACTCCCTCGTCATAATCTCTGGGACGAACATGTTTCTGCTTCTGAATAAAATTTTATCCCGAGGTCCCCAGTTGCTTACAGGGAGAAATAAGTTCCTTAAGCTATCGTTCCAGAGGAATCTTTTAACCTCGATCAATGCTCCAAGTAAAACAATAAGCAAATAAATGCTTATAAATACGTAAACCATTAACTCATCAGTGTTTATGGACAAAGATTTAATGAAGTAAGAGTTGTCGTATTTTTTCACTAAAAGTTGAGCGCATCTCATATAAATCATGGCTAACATCCAAATGGGGTTCGTAATCCAAGCAATTTTCCAGAAATAACTAGCTTTAACACCAACCATAAAAATAATATCAACGTTGTGCTTTCGGAAACCGTATATCCAATAAGTTGCGACAGAAAAGAAGAATGCGCTCGTGAGTTGAATAATATCCGTAACATCTGACAAAACTACAGTAAGATCGGAACAATAGAAGGGAAATGTTATGACGTTAATTGAGAAAATTAAACAAAAACAACTGAAATGTTTATATTTCTCAACAATTTTCCAAGAGTTTGTTAAATGTTCCAAAAAAAATAAACATAATATGGAAATATTAATAAGTAGAGAGAGATATATTGTAGAAAACCAAACAAAGCTCCATATAGGCATGCCGTCAAAATAACTGAGTATCTCCGAAACAGATGCAAATATATTGAAATACATAGTATCACCGATTTCTAATACTTTTTCCTCTTCCCCGTGATAGTACGATACAGTTTTAATGCCGCTGAATAAAATGAGCGCAAACATGAGAGTTAAAAATATAGAGAACAGTGGCACAGTCACAGCAGTCATAGCTGCTGGACTACGGAACGGGGCATCTCTAGACAAATATCCAATCATACCGCACCCTACCCCGCAGGCCAAAACACTCTGAGGTAAAATATAAAAACAAATTTTATAATCGACTTCAGCCCAATTAATACCAATTTTTGTCGCATACCAGGTCCCACTAGTCGATAACGCAACACAAAATAACAAAAACAAAACTATACACATATATGAAGCTAAAACTCTTACATTAATTTTAAAGAACTTGTCCTTTTTTATTAGGACAATAAACAACGCGGCACTTGAAACAGCGCTAGCTAATATTGGTCTCCACAGATGAGTACAGTTTTTATTTTTCGTGCTATTATCACCGATTTCTTTTTCGAAAAAACAACTGCTCGCCGTTTGCATACCACAATCCGAACCAAACAATGTCTGCGCTTCCAAACAATGTTGAAAGATAGATGTGTTGATTCGTTTAACCATACATTTTGTGCCATTATAGTCATCGCAAGAGAACCATGGTGGCGGATCCAATGCAGAATAGAACGTATATTCTAAATACCATGAGCTTAACACCATCAGCAGTATCACTTTTAATATAACTAAATAAAATGCACCATATCCAACACTTCGTAAAATTGGGCAGAAATTCCATGCGGATACCGCGTCGTTATTTGTATATTGTGAAACGCAGATCTCGGAATAAACCAGTGGTATTCCAATAAAAATTGCAGAAAAAATATACAAAGCTGAACGTAGGTAAAATGCAGTATGGGACATGTCGACGGGAGCGGATACTACTGATATTTCGTTCATCATCCAAGCCCACATTATGTATCTATAGGTGCTATAACTATTCCATCGGCACTTAATTTCTGGACTACATTTAGCATTATTTCCCATGATAAAAACAGAAATATCTTTCAAATACTAAAATTTTAATTTTCCTAAATGCTGTGACAATTACGCCGTAAAATGCAAGACCATCGCGTTTTATAACAAACTAACAAACGTAATAAACGTTTTCCATTGTCCTAAAAACAAATAAAAATATAGGATATTTCCATATAAAATTTCAATGCCTATTTTTTTAATTTTCAAAAATTAGTTTTTCTTAACTGCTTCTTCTTCTTCTTCGCTGACTTGTACAGTTTTGTGAATTGAAAAAACAATGTAAATAAATTGTTTAAAAATGGATGAGACTGTTTTTAAAACCCTAGCAACAATAAAACCTCCACAGTTTGATCTGACAAAAAAAGCTGAATGCTTACACTATTTATAGATATACTTTAACATGGATCGTAATTTAACCGTTTCATTTTCGAACGCCAGTTTAAAATGCGAACGAACTAAAATTAAATTGCGATTACAATAAACGTCGGAGAGATAAAGTGAATTAAACTACGCCAGCGGGAAGCGAGCGACGCAGCGGGTAATGATTCGTGTATGGTCCCCCTAAATTATTGCTGTGCGCTGTAATTTATACCCGGGCCTGATAACGGCATAAATCCCCGGCGACAGTGCAGCTGCAGGCTTCGACGACGTCGACGCGGCATGACGCCCCTTGACGTAATGTGTTTCAAAAATTATTTCACTGTAGGCACGCCAGTTTATCAATTAACAACTTTTTCATTATATCTCTGATGATAGACAATACGCTGCTAATTTGTTCACCGTTTTTTTTTTATTGAAATTAAACAAATATGCTGTTATTAATCAATTAACAGTGTTTACTTTATATATCTGATGATAGAAGATACTCTGCTAATTTATTAACACTCTTTTTAATTTATTTCTGATGTAGTTCATCAGTTAACTGTTTTATATATCTGATGATAGAGATGACGTTGCTAATTTATTGTATATCTGTAATAATAATTGATAAAATACAATATCATGTATTTTATCAATTAACAGCTTTTGTATTACATAATTATCTGATCATAGATAATACGCTGCCAGTTTATTATTTAACAGAGTTTTGTTATACGTCGAAAGGTAGGGATTTTATATAGTACTATTTAAGTAGATTTACTATTTCTGTGTAATTACCATTAAAAACTATTTTCTTCACATTTTTGGAGTAGGTACGCTGCTACTATATCAAAATATAAAATTACATTTTCTTATGTAAATTCTTTAAACATAATTTATGAAGTACTTCTAAAGTGGCTTTACTATTTCTGTGTAGGTACTCTTTTTGTAAAGTAAAGGCTATAAATATAATCATATTTATAGACATTTAAGAGGATAATGTTATAATATTCCCGGGTTGTACAGTGTTTAGTTCAAGTTTATGAAGAATAATGTTACAGTGTTTTTATCACAAGATAGATAAAATATAATATACCTGGCGCTATTTATGGCAGACTTACTCTACTTATTATTAAGTACCTACTTACAAAAAAATTATTTACTCTGTGGTACAAATTCAACCGAGAGTCAGTTTAATTTGCTTATATCACCTCATCATTTGACGACCTCCGTGGCGCAGTGGTATGCGCGGTGGATTTATAAGACGGAGGTCCTGGGTTCAATTCCCGGCGGGGCAGATTGAGATTTTTCTCAATTTGTCTTGGTCTGGCTGGTGGGAGGCTTTCGCCGTGGCTAGTTACCACCCTACCAACAAAGACGTATCGCCAAGCGATTTAGAGTTCCGGTACGATGTCGTGTAGAAACCGATAGGGGTGTGGATTTTCGTCCCACTCCTAACAAGTTAGCCTTCCATCTTAGACTGCATCATCACTTAACATCAGGTGTGATAGCAGTCAAGGGCCAACTTGTAGTCGATAAAAAAAAAAATATCACACGTTATTGCAACAGTGTACCTAATGATATTACATTCAGAGTAATGATACGCAGGAATCAAAATCCTTCCTTCTTTCTTAAGATAGTTCTAATACTGCCGCACTATACAGCAAAGATATTCACAAAGTCTTTGCTAATTTCTAGTGAAGGCTTTCGAGACGTTACTGGCAGCATTTATGAAGGGTGGCTATATATACCACATAATATTAAAATAGAGAACAATTAGGCTTAAAGTATATAATTATTGACGTGACTACGTCTTATAATTCGATAGAGCCGGCTGCACGCACGAAAAAACATGACGTCATGCGTCGTTACCTCGCTTTGAGGCGTTCCATGTAAGGCTTGAAATGCAAGCGAGAGCGCGGAACGAGTGACAAAGAAGCACAATCGGCCTTTGCGTACGGCAGCGTTCGACATGCGTCTATTAAATATAATTATTAAATATATTAATTTTAAATTAAAAATTAATATAATTATTATAAATTTATAAAATCAAAATCAATTCTTATATGATAACGTATTTATGTTTATTCTTTTATTTACAGTTAAATATCTACATTGAATTAAATAAATAAAAAAGTAAAAGCTTAAACACTACAATATCCTAAACTATATATAATATTTAAACAATAAAAATAAAAAAAACAGTAAAAACCTTAGGCGTCATAATATTCCTCCGAATCGGTGTCGAGCGGTAAAGTGCCCAGAAGGCTGGCAGCATTGCCACGTTGAATGGCAATGCTGATCCTCTGTCCTAAAAAGAGACCAGCCTTCTAGTCACGGGAGGCGTCGATTAAACGCTTTGAGATTTCTCTATAAAAAAGCGAGTACTCGGACCCCACGGTCCCAGCGTTTCAACTCCAAACGGCTCAAATACATAATCACCGACGAGGTTACTGTACTTGCGCCGTTTGAGAGTATACGCTGATGCAGCAGCAGCGCCCGCACAGCCCATCGTGCTAGGAAGATGTGAAGGCGCAAGGGTGTCCACGCAAGTTGCGTCCCACACCAAAGGCCTTCCCATCTTCCATGGCATCAATGACATGCCGTCTGGTTTCTTGCCATCGTCGCGCGCCAAGCCGTTTGGTTCTAAAACAGCTGGCACGCCGGCGTTGACAAGGGCACGACGTATGATGTCATTGAGGCTAGCGTGGCGGGCTATGCGACCAGCGCTCCTATTGCAAGAAAGACCGTGGTGTCCGAGTTTATCGACTGCCCCTCCACAGACACACCGATGCGGAGAAACACTAGGAGCATCTAAGCGAAGATAGGTGGCAATACGGAAGGTGGTGTCGTCCAGCAAGGTACCAATGCTGGGCGAAGGAATGGCTTGTAACCAAAAACCTGATTCCCACTCTCCCACAGCCAGCAAACGGGCACGCTCTGCGGCATTGACGCAGAGCGTGCCCGTGAATAAGTTATATTTATTTTATTAATGTAAATTAATATTTATAAAAATATACTTAAATTAAGAATTTTAATTACCAATTAAATGCTACGTTGTCACGTTCAACTATCGTCAGTAAACCGACTTTACAGACAACCAATTTTTTTTTAGATGGGTTATTTAGATGTGGTGATACCACCGGACTTCGTAGCAGATGAGACGTCTGGAGACGTGATGGTACCTGAAGGTGGAACCGCGAGGGTATCCTGTCGGGCTCACGGGCAACCGACACCACGAGTTATGTGGAGGAGGGAAGACGGAGGTGATATTGTTGTTAGAGACCCAAATGGTGTTAAAAATAAAGGTAATAAAAATTAAGTTCATTCATCGGATAATTAATAACTTTTTTGCACTTACTACGCAACGCAAACTTAAAGAATTATGATATTTTTTTAACAAACTGAAAGCTCCCACTTAAATAATTTATCATATGTACCCACAGAACAACTATGCCCACTTTAGTTTTTAGTTTTTTTTAATATGGGTAAGGCTTCGTGCACAAATCTTCGATTTTGGTCTCTAAGCAGCTAGTGGGATACCGCTGTATGCAGGCGGCTCAAGACTTCGGTGTTTATAAGTCCTTACAAGAGGCTTATGTCCAGACGTCCACTGCCTTATGATGATATTTAATCCTATTGTAAACTATTATGTAATATATCTATTTATTTTAAATATATTTTGAATAGTGGCAGTATACGAAGATGAAGTGCTGACTCTAACCAAGATATCCCGATCAGATATGGGTGCGTACTTGTGCATCGCAAGCAATGGCGTACCCCCCACAATCAGCAAAAGAATCATGATCAAAGTACACTGTAAGATTTGATATTATATTACTCATATCTCTAACACATAATTCGAAGAGCTAATAAACGTTGCCCAAGGTGCTAGAACGGCGACCTCGCACCGGAAAGCGAAGTGGTGGTCGACCCTCCTCTTGGAGAAGTTAGGCGTATCGCAGGGAGCCGCTGGCCAGAGGCAGCACAGGGTTGTAGTGTTTGAAAGTCCCTGAAAAGTCCTATGTCACCAGTCCTATGGCCACTGAGAAATTTTTTAAGGAAAATAAATTACTAAAAATATGTAATTCGCTCTGATTTAACAGAATTTAAAACGAACATCTGAACATGCCTATCTATTTCTATCTATTTGATTATATTGAGCTGAGCATTCTGTTAAATTGCCGAATTAGTTATATTATAATTATGAATGATAATATTGTTTTGTTTATTTTGCAAAAATGTGACTTTCTTGTAATTCTTTTAGACGGAAAGCAAATTTAGGGAAAACCCATTTAGACTAAAATGGCTGACAGGAAATTCGTTCTAATTGTTGTTTATTTCGGAAACTTTCGCGGGATTCTTGTTATTAATGGTGTTATTTTATGTCCGTCTGCAGTGTCTTTTAATTATTTTTGCTTCAAACACTCTTTATTGTTCACTTCAACTTCAATAAAAAAGTTCATTGAATTCCCTATGATTTGTAACAAAAAAGTTCAACATTTGTTATTATTTCATAATTCAATATTTCCACTTACTACACTAATTCATACTAATAATAATTATGATTTCGATTTTGAAAATCAAATTATGGGGAAAGAACACAAAACCTATCGGATGTCAATCCAAAGCTATTGGATAAGATTTCTTTGAGCTAATCCTCTTGTGTTTTTCTCCGTTAACAGTCCACCCAGTGATCCAGGTGCCCAATCAGTTAGTGGGAGCCCCGCTGGGGACTGACGTCACACTGGAGTGCTACGTCGAGTCCTCTCCCAAGTCAATCAATTACTGGGTTAGAGATTCAAGTAAGTGTTTATATCTCAATAACAATGTATCCAATTAATTTTTATTTACAATATTCGCAAGCTCAGACGCTTTCAGAAAATTAAACAGTGCCAATTAATTACATAAAATTAACAGACAAACTACAATATTTTTCTTTTAGGGCCCTTATTTTGGTTTCAAAGCCCTATCATAATTTTGAATAATTTATCCAAATTACAGTCACATGTTTTCTACTCTCTTCTAATACCTAGTACAGATCTATTCCTTTGCGAATTCCATAAGAACAAATATGGCAGTTAATTTCCGTTCGCAGTCGTACCAACAAACAGTATCCATGTTATGTCTTTAATATCACGTATTTACATTGCCTTATATTTACCTAACAACACATGGATATAGAAACATTTCAATTTCGCGTATCTGGAACATTTGTACATTTATTTTTCACTTACCTACATTTTTAATGCAGATAATTTTTAAATATATGTAGTATTAACCTAAATGCCTAACAACCTGCCTTCCAAACCGATGTTAGAATCCCTACAAATAGTTTTATACTACCTTTCAAAAATGCTTGTAAACTGCCTACTCGAAAATAGAAATAAAGCCTTTTTTTAATGTTATCCGCGAGTTTGGATTTAATTTTCCATTAGATTTAACCATATTCTGTACATCGAATCTCTGAGCCTTCAATATTCGCAATGAAAATGTATACTAAAATAAAACGCTATAATAAATATAACCAGGGTACTATTAAACATGTTAAAAGATGTCCGATAATAGGTATTCTAAACATTCGGTATTTAGTAATTACGATGCAATATCACTTAAAACCTCGTTGCCTCGTTGGTCTAGTGGTTAGCCTATCTGGCTTCGATCGCGAGGTCCTGGGTTCGAATCCTGGGTCGGGGCAGGGAATAATTCTGAGTTTTTCATTCTTCTATGAAATTCTGTGTACATTCCAAGCCTGGAGTCGGGAAGTTGGTGGTGTTACACCCCCGTGCCTCGGAGAGCAACGTTAAGCCGTCGATCCCGGTCACTTTATTGAATATCTGATAGTGATCGTTAATTTTTTTTTTCTTGTATGTCTAATCTGCGACTCGTCCCAGGACTTTAAGCAAATCTGTTGCGAGAGTTATTGTTTTGTGGAGGTCGAACCTCATTAGGAGTCGGCCTTCATTTGGATACTCTTGGATTCAGCTGTCCAGGTCGAGAATACGTTTACATTTAAGACGCCTCAAAGAAGTGTCTGTCAACAATCTTTTAGCCAAAGTGTTAGGGTGATTGCGGAGTCTTTTCTTGTATTTTTGCGATAACTCCCGCACTTCATCCTTTATTGAACTAATTTGAAGATTGTGATGAATTTCTTCATTGGTTATGAACCACGGCGAGTATGTATGTATGAGTATGCATTCTCTGTAGGATTTCAAGACTAGAGTTGCATGCACTACCCCACAGTTGTGCGCCGTAGGCCCAGGCCGGCTTCAAGATGCTTGTGATCGTTAATAAATGAAACATTATCGCCCTAAGCCCGCCAACCTGTATTGGAGCAGCGTGGCGGGTCTACGCTCCATATCCCCACTTTTGTAAGGAGGGAGGTCTGGTACTGTTGTGGGCCTTTAATAGACTGATAATGATAATTATGATCACTTTAAAAAATGTTAACTATCTTTATTATACTAGGATCCTATCTACGTAGACGCTTTATGTAAATTGAGGTACACATTTGCTTAGTTGTAAGACCTTGGGAAAGAATTCCAGACCTTGGCCTTATTGATGACACAAAGTTATTTTAGTTTCAGCATTGAGATTAAAACACAATGTATAAACCGATAAAAGAAAAAGTTAAACTTTAAATACCACGCGCCTTGTCGAAAATTGGTCTAGTTTTTTGGCAAGCGTCAAATAGGCGGGGCGCTTGCAAGTAATGAGATATTAAGATTTAATTTACGAGTACGAGGGTTTAAGTCTTAAGAAAATTGACCTATTGTGGTAAAATAAGACAATGCTCGTTAGTGCCAGTTGAGTGGACACGGCGTTTACGACTTCTCTCGGCGGAGACTAACAAAGCGTTCGTAATTTATATCTCGAGTGTACTATATAGCACCATCCCATTATTATGAACCCCATCAGTATAGAAACGATGAATTGAAGTAATTATTATGGCTGTTGGATTTAATTTCTTTGATAAGTTTAATGCTATTTTGGTAAGTGCATACAGAGTCAAAGTTTATTTTTTTTTTATCGACTACAAGTTGGCCCTTGACTGCTATCACACCTGATGTTAAGTGATGATGCAATCTAAGATGAAAGCGGGCTAACTTGTTAGGAGTAGGATGAAATCCGAACCCCCATCGGTTTCTACACGACATCGTACCGGAACGCTATATCGCTTGGCGGTACGTCTTTGTCGGTAGGGTGGTAACTAGCCACGGCGAAAGCCTCCCACCAGCCAGACCAAGGCAAATTAAGAAAAATCTCAATCTGCCCCACCGGGAATCGAACCCAGGACCTCCGTCTTATAAATCCACCGCGCATACCACTGCGCCACGGAGGTCATCAAAAATTTATTTAGTTTGCACTGTATTTGACTCTTCAATACATATTTACGTTTGCCTTCGGTTACGAACCGACAAAGTGACCTTTCTTCTTCTTGTTTTTACCTGGGTTGTTCTGCATTTAGCCAGTAAGTTGGCCGTTGTACGTAGGTCCCTTGGTGCAGGTTCCCGCTGAGTCACTCCAGCCAGCCGAGCTCGCTCCAAAAGCTTATCGTAGCAAGCCGCCTAGGTCGCCGATTACCTCTTGGAGTGTCACTTTAGAGCCAATATATGCTCGTCGGATCATACACGTGGACCCTTACTTTTATAAATAAATTGTTTTGTAATACAAAATATATTTGTATCAGATAATATAATATACCTACATATTAAATATATTTCATAACAACAACAACAATTACTTGGATATAGCTAATCTTCTATCGTATTCTATTTATCAAGTACCTATCATAGAACTATGTAAATAACTGTATAACTGATGTCGATATTGCCGCGATAATGTTAGTCGGGCCAGTTACTTGGCTGCAACTTGGCAAATCAAAAGCCTGAGTACAGTCTCAACTCGCGCGGAATGTTTGATCTGCCAACTAAAGTTTAGTTTGCTTGCACTTCAACTGTGTCATTTAACATTCAAGAGTTGATGTGTTTGGAGAGCAGATTATCTGTTCCGATCACTCAAAATTGGCTAAGTAAAGGTAGTTGATGCTTAAAAGATAAATTGAAAATCATTTATAGGTTAGTTACAGTTAGAGAAAATTAGTTAAAAATATTATGACAAATATCATCATCATTGTTATGAACCTATTAACTTGTGTCCAGCCTCGCTCCTTGTAGCGTGGGGATATGATGTATAGATCTACCACGCTGTTCCAACGCAGGTTGGCAAAGATGGACGCATTGGTTCGGAGATTAATGTGAGCAGGATATGTATGAGTGTATAAAAAGGAATCTCCCTCTTACACGCATCGTCACAAATATGTTACAGCCTTCTGTAAATTCCTCTTCATCTAACAGCCAAGCAAAAGTGTCTCAGGCTACCAACACCTGGTAAAAAAAATCTGAAAGACGATAAGACAGCTGATGACTTTAATTATTATTATCACTACCTACATACATTTTTTATAAGCTATTCAAAGTGAGAAAGATTTAAATTTCAAAGATCGCAAATATTCGTTGTCGGCTGATGAGTTCATATTTTATTCATTCTTCTGCATAAGATGTGATAGACGCCTCCTCTAACAATTTTACGACATGTTCATATAAAATTGACCTTGATAATATAACTAATTAACTAGAGCGCCCATTGTATGTGGATATCCAATGGGTACTCTAGTTCTACCTTATCATCATCATTATCATCATTACCAGCCGGTAGACGTCCACTGCTGGACATAGGCCTTTTTAGGGACTTCCAAACACAACGATCCCGAGCCGCCTGTTGCCAGCAGCTCCCTGCGACACGTCCATCAGCTGTTCGAACTACGTGCCACGCCCATTGCCACTTCAGTTCTGCGACTCGCTGAGCTATGTCGGTTACTTTGGTTCTTCTGCGGATCTCCTAATTTCTGATTCGATCACGCAGATATACTCCGAGCATTGCTCTTTCCATCGCCCGCTGAGTGAGTCTGAGCCTTCTTATGAAGCCCGCAGTCAGCGACCAAGATTCGAATCCGTCGGTCATCACTGGCAACACGCACTCTTCGAACAGTTCTACTTTATACATTTTAGTAATCTTTTTATTTTAGTCTTTATATTAACATTTACACTTGACATTTTAATTATTTTAACAAAATTAAAAGTTAATTCGATATCAAAAAGGTACAGGTAATATTTATAATTTTATATTCTTCACTATCATAAATTAGTTTTTTTTTCTTAAATTTTACAAGCATTAATGATTATTAATCTTCATTTAAAAATATGTACTAGTTAGAATAAACATCCGTTGTCAAATTATCGCGCTCCCTAAATTGTAAATTTTTGTACAAATTTTTGTAATAGTCCGGAACACTACCGTATTTGAGCAACGGATATAAAAAAATAAAAAATCACTCAATTCAGTTTATATTTATTTAGGTATATAAATGTAAAACGTAAAATTATCTATTTCATGTATAGCACCTAAGTAGTAGTCAAGAAGTAGAGAACTCAATTATTGTCATTTTACGCCTGAGTCACGAATCCTACAATCCGTAATACAGAAAATGCATCATTCAATAATGCGACTGACCGAGGTTTAGCACTGAAGAATCATAATAAAACCGCGCGTGATATCCACTGAAAAATCCATTAGCGGCCATTCGAGCGTAAAATAAACCTAAAGTTGCGTAATAGAATAATACATTTTCTGCTCGTATTCAGTTTCTATGTCCATTTTACATGTATGGTAAATATTATGGGTTAAAATGTATTTAACAGTTTACAAAAACTCAACAGTTTACAATGTTGCAAGATAGATTACAATCTCATGCTTTTTAACCGACGAAAGGAGGTTCTCAATTCGACACGTATATTTTTTTTACAGTGTCCGATTTTGATAATTCTTTTTTTATTAGAAAGGGCATACTTCCAAGGTGGTCCCATTGTCATCATGTTAGGATCTGATGATGATATCCTGGGGAAATTGAAGGAACTCTTCAAATTTAAGAGGCACGCTTACAGCGATTTCGGTTTTTGTCTCGGTATTAGTAGCTTTTTGGCTACTATTGCCGTATAATATACTATAACAGTATAGTACGAGTACGTTACGTGGCGACAAATCACTAAAAAGTAAGAAATAAAAATTTTTAACAAAAAATAGAACCGACTCAAAACGCACTAAAAAGTAAACAAACAAACTGCTTTACTACGTAAAATAAAGGTTCCTTAAACTTGGCTGGCACCGACTTCATAGATAATATGCTTAAGTAAGTTAAAGCAACTAAATGACACAGTTATTTTTTACTTTTTAGTGCGTTTTGAGTCGGTTCTATTTTTTGTTAAAAATTTTCACAATCTTACCGAACGCCTATTGTGAGTTTTTTACTAAGTCATTGCGTAACTACATAGAAGTTTACATTATATGAAAAAAAAATCTCACATTACACTAGATGGCGACGATTCAATACCATACAAATTGACTTTTCGAATCTATTCAACTTTTCTAATATATTTTGTTGAGTATGTTTATTTAATGTTAGATAGATGAACGCAACCATTAAGTACACATTTGTACACTTTAAAATAACCAAAAACCACAATAACTATGCACGCACACTAAGGTATTTGCACTTTAGCATGTGTGCGAAATCTTTGTATTGTACATATATTTGGTGCCTTATAACAAGGAATATTTGTCAAGGAAATGTGTGCATTTACAGCTGCCTTCCCAAATCGCACTAACCATTACGTATTCAAGAAATATGACACAGCCACCGATTCTGCTTTATTGTGCATTTGTTAAAACAATTTTCGAAACATTTATTACAGAGATAGGTATATATCGTTTATTTAACTCACATTACGAGCCAAGCAAGGAGCCAGTGTATTTTTTATTAACAGAAATGAAGCAAGAAGGTAAAATTAACTTTCTCTAGCATTTATAAGTATTTAAGTAATTCAAATCGAAAACTTCACCTTAAATATATTAAGCTACGTTGCAACAGTAAGCTTCCAAAACTTTGTACAAATTCTCATAAATTCCAAACAAAAGTTCACCTTAAAGGTGGTTTTGTGTTTAGATATACAACTTAGTTACGTGTGTATTAATGAACATGTAAATTAATGAACTTTATTTAATTATGAGACTAAAAATTTCAAGTAAAATAATATAGAAATGCAAGAATTAACTTTTTTTACTACTGATTCCACTGTTTCATGCTCATTCTTAAATCAACACAAAAATATTCCCAAACACAAAAACGTAACCTATACTAAAGCCAAACTCAATAGAGAATGCTTTTGAATTTTCTACCATCATTTTAAATTTGTTTGTTGACAAACAAATTTAAAATGATGGTAGAAAATGCAACACATTTTATGCCTAATAAATTTAAAATTATGTTGTATTATTTAAAAAATCTTATTTAAAAGATATTGAATATATTAATTAGTTTTAAGTTTACTAATCTAATTTATTGTCATGAATTCGTCATTAACTGGTTAATTAAAAAAAATAGGTGTGAAATGACTAGTGATTTCTACCTCCATTTTTAATTTGTTTGTTGATTAGCATTCTCAATCGAGTTTGGCTTTAGTATAGATTTAGGTAGAATCGTGCACTAGTTAAAGGGCTGTGCTAAAATAACTTATCGCGTGAAAAGTCAGTTTAAGTAATAAATCACTTGTGCTCAATAGAAAGTGCTCAATCCACTTAGTGGGTAAACCAGCGGTAATGAGCTAGAGGGATTCTAGCTGTTACTTCGTATTTCTTCCCCTCATAGCCGTCGGCGGTTTCGGAAAGTTCTCTACTCAGCAGTTGTCGCCTGAAATTTACGGGTTAATTTTCAATGTGGAGCGAGCTTAGGAGCATCTAGTGTTTTTATGTTTAGCTATTATGTAATTTAATATTTCTTCTTCCCTTAGATAATCATATTATTTGTTATTTTTTAATTTTACTTATACCCTTTGTATATATAGATGTGTACTTCATCACGCCATAACTATTGCCGTTATTTGACTGAGGTTTGAAATAGAGATACACTGGATTAAAACATAGGCTTTATTCTTAAATTCCCATTGGAACAGGAACCACATAGATGAAGCAGCGGAGCGTCGCTAGTATTTCCAAAATCTACATAATTTGGTTCATCATTATCATCAATTTTTCTTTAAATCTTCACGTTAGTGCATTTTCTATTTCCATTAAATACTTTTCTCAATTCTTTCTGCTATGTAATCCGGTAAACATTTAGCTATTTCGGAACTATGAATTCAGGATCAAATGTAAATAGTTATATTGTTATCTTAACTTAACACTACAAGATTAAATATAAAGAGTCATTATTACATAAAAATATCCAGACGTCTGACTGAACACTGGTGTACTAAGTATTTTTTCACCATAGTGTTAAAAACAGGACCTTTGCTTTTATTTTGCTGACAATGTAAAATGACGGTACTTTAATATAAAAGGTTAAAGCTGAATCGGTGTCCCCCGGGCTTGTCGCCGGTCAAGTGTGACGCATTATTTTAACGGTATACAATTTGCTAGGCGTTAAAAAGAAAGAAAAATATTTCAGTCTATACTCTTATCTTTAACCTTAAGCAAGAGACTTCTATGAAGACCTTTTAAACGCATTTCAAAGCTTCACTGTCAAGGTCAAGGAACAAATAGATTAAGACGTAGAAAAATTGCAACTCAACGAAATAATTTTAATAAACTTGTTACGAGTACAACGCTGAACTTAGAATGTTCTTTACAATTAATGTATGGAAGTCTGCCCCAGAAATGCACAGAGATGATTTATATGTCATTAAATAGTACAGATCTTCTTTTTAAATAGTAATAAAGTTACTTGTAGCGAAGCAGTCGCTGATAAAAGTTACGAAGGTCGATAAAAGTTTACTTTACATACTACGACGACGGTCACGTGATTCAGAACTCAAAAAATCGATTGAAATTCTTATATTTTTAATATATTTTCAAGCGATTGCTATGAAACATGGGTAGTTGTTTAAAATTCATTGTGTATTAAAATAAAATAGTTAAATATGAGCATACGTTTGGACAGCCTGGGGCAAATTGTAGCAATGTCTTTTCTTAATACCTACCTAACAACCCCATTTCAATTCTATTAACCGAGAAATTTTAATTAAATTAGTAACAATACAATAAAATTTAGGAGTTTGAATTGCTTAAATACAAAATTATACATGGATTGAGAACATAACTCAAATTCTTTAAAGTTGGTAAAAATAATTATATTTTACCACGAGTAAAATGGATCAGTGTCAGCCATTGCAATAGTTACGACTCTAACGAGCCACTGCGCCCCTCATAAACTGTGAAGTGTGATGGAATTTTGAAATAAAGGCTTTAAAAACATCTAAACTGCTTTATAGATATTCGTATAACAGTCACATTCGTATTGTAAAAATGCACGCTGTTAGAGAATTACGTGTTATATAAAACAATTCTTTTTATTAATATGTTTTTATTATAGGGCTCTCTGAACTTAGAACGGCGTTACATTCATAAAGATCCGATTTAGTGTAATTATTATTTATTATTTGAAAGGGCATATTATTTCAATTATTTCACACAGTTTCACTCAAACGGGAACTACGTATGAGTGGAAAAATCTAGCCTATGTATGCCTCATGCGTCTGGCTATCATATACAAAATATTGTTTATAACTCGATTGGTTGTTTCGGAGATGAGCCTGAACAAACAGGTAGACAATCAGATAAACTGACAAGGACAAATTTTCATTAAGTAAAAAGCTGTTAATTTAAATTTTCACACTTATTTACTTAAATTTTATTAATTTGTATAGGTTTATCTATTATCGACAATTATTTTCTGATCGATGAACAAATCTTATTTTTCATTATATAGCAACATGTTTTGTTAATGTTTGACTAAGTAAAATTCTATTACCCATATCTTTGCCACTGCAAGCCATCACTCAACGTGACGACTAACCTCATCAAGGTGTTTTTACGGATGCTCTAAAATGTACAAAGCCTACTTTGTCGCGTTCTCTGCAAAACATTGTCGCTCGTTACAGTCATAACAACCTCAATGGCCGGTACTTACCTCACGCCTCCCACCTACATGCCTATTTGCTGCCTAATGTATTTCAACCTCAGTATTTTTATGCATTATATTATTTTCTTTGTCGATTTCTACGCTGTACTTATGTGATAATTTAGAGAATGTAAAGATGAAATTACTAATTAATAGAGTAGTTACAACAATTCTGTTTTACAGTAAGCTAACCTTGACTTATGTTGATAAATGGAAAAGCAACGTTGGACATTGTTTTTCAACCACTTCAATGACGTCATGTTGAATCAAGGCAGAGCTTTGAATGAAGTAAAGAATATACTCTTAATAGAAGTAGAGTTTTTATGACTGATCTAGTTTTCTGATGGCCGCCTTGCTTATTTCTGTCATGAATCAATTGCTCAAAATGCTGTTTTCCGGTCTGAAGGGCGTAGATTGTCGGTGTGTTTAGGCGGGCACATGAGAACAGCTATTAATACTTCTGGTTGATGGTCATGGGGCGGCATTTTGCAGGACGTGTTGCGATGATTTTTAAACTTAACATCATGTGATCCGTCTGTTTAGATTACTGAGTGAGACTAGTTTAGATAAAGTTTATGTATACATAATTGTAAGAAAATAAAAACGTTGCGTAAGAAGTTAAGTTAATCACGAAAGCGCATTAAAGCGCTATGTTTGCGAGGGTAATGGTCGTGTTTATAATACTGTGACGTCGATCAATCCTTTGTTAACTCACCAACTCGCTCCGTGACTGGCGCTTTCGCTCAGGGAGCAAAGGGCTCACGATACAAGGTTGTCATTTTCGTTTGTCATCAATCTATGTTAGGGTCGCTGACATGTAAGTGTTAATTAAGCAGCCCCCACTCGAGCGTAATTAAGAGTGTTACAATGTTATTTTAGACATTAATTGAGATGAAATTTCTTGTTATAACGAAACGGCGGCACGGGTTTTGTTAAGCAATTTTCCCTCGAAGGCCAACTTGCACGTCGTAAAAGGGAACAGTTGGGTAAACAAACCGAAGTTTCGATCGAAATTAAGATTAGACAAGACATTCTTGTTCTTATCGGTTCCTTTTCGAATAAGTTTTCAGTTCGAGTGCTTATATTTTAATATGTATTGCTTAGTTGACTTAGGAAATTTCATTTGGAATTACGAGAGACGAGATGTCGGCTTGGAGAGATTATTAAATCTCATACCGGAGCTGATTAAAAACATTCTAAATTCTTTTTACTAATCTACACGTTATATTGAGATTAAACTAGATGCCCTCAAAATGATAAAAAAATATATATACCTATTTACATAACTTGTAACGTTAAGTAGGTATAAAGTAGGATAAAAATTAGAAATCAAAATATATATTTATAATTCTGTCTGTCTGTAAACTTTAAACATAGAATAATTATGCATATTTAAGTCTGTATTAAGTAATTTAATATACTAATATTTTCATAATGCTGGAAATATGAAGCAACGTGTTACTTTAAAACTTTACGTATAAGACGGTATAATTCTAAAAAAAAATATTGTCGCGGCTGTTCAGGACATACGGTGGTTAAAATATATAACTATTTTTATGTATATTTTTTTAAAGAAAGGTGTTCACTTTATCGCTAGCGAACAATACAGTAGAGCTTACCTGGACTCGACGGCAATTTGTTGAACAGACGCCGGGATATGAGCGCATTACAGTGACAGTTTTGAGGCTTCAAGTGGAAAACTGTTCATAATAAAAGAAGTTGCAAAATGATTTTTCAACAATGATTTTCATTTTGCAACTTCTTATCAGTGTTGCAACTAAAATCAAAACTAAATCAATTTAACTGCAACTAACCTAAACTTTCTCATAATGAATTTTTATAGACTCCATAAGTTGATCGCCTTTAAATTTTTAACATCGCCTATAATATTAAAAAATGTTGGCAATCCTTCTTGATTTCTATAAATACTAGCAAAATACCATATTTCGAAGCAGGTATATATACTCGTCGATTAAATTGATCTTGATCTGACGTAGCGTAGCAAAAAATAAATTAATAATTATAGAAATATAGCGAAACCCATATTGAGGGAGTTGAAAAAAAATGTAGACGTGGCCATTTAGAACCAATTTTCATCAAACGAAGCCAATAACACTCCCGACTAATTCACCTTTCAATAAAAAATCCGAACACGATACATCCAATAGTGTCTTCTGTATTGTACATACATACAGACACGCATGCACACGCACACACAGACCCGTATTTCAATAAAAAAAAATATTTATTACTTACTGTTGCACTCAATATCATTAAGCGTTTAAATATCATGGATCCTAAAGATTTAAACACAAAATATAATATTTTTTTATTTACAGACGAGATGGTGATCTCCTCGAACAAGTATGAGGTGGTGAACACGGTGATCAGCTCATTTGAGAGTCGCATGGCGCTCACTGTTCGCAAGCTGTCGTCTGCTGACGTTGGTGGATACAGATGCGTCGCGAAGAACTCTCTTGGAGAGGTCGACAGTGTCATCAGACTCTATGGTACGTAAAATTCAGCGTCTTTTGTAATTTGGGCTGACGTCGGCGGATACAGAATAGCGTCGCGAAAAACTCAAATTACATGGTACGTAAAACTATGGTACAGTGTGCATAGAAATAAATACAATTGAAGTGTCTGTTTATAATTTGATGATATCATGGAACAAGTATGATCAGCTCATTTGAGAGTCGTATGACTCTCACTGTTCGCAAACTGTCGTCTACTGATGTTGGTGGATATAGATGCGTTGCGAAAAACTCTCTTGATTGAAGACAATGTAATTACACTCTATGGTACGTATGGCTTTATGGTATGTATGGTATATACAGGATGTTATTTTTTATCATCTCGAAAAAATATAGTGTTGTAAGTAAGTAATCTGCTCATTAAGATTTTACTTTTTGTATATTTTGGTTTACTATATGCCTGCATATCCAAAACAAATCAAAATCGTAAGAAATACGATAATTTGACGCGCAGAAAAAAACACTACGAGAGTAACAATTCATAGTAATATAATATTATAATAATCATTTTACGTAATGAAACATTTTAATCAGTCCATAACCGGAAAAGATTAAAAAGACATACTTGGAAATTGTTCACTAAGAATTCCCTTACAATTATTATTTAATATTGAACTGATACTATTAACATTTCAATAGATTTAGGTGCTAGCAGCTTATCACTAATGTATATGCAATGTGACCCACATGTGCATCGGTGCATAAATAAGCCGGGCTTAAGATCTATCGGAAATGAACTACAGGATACTAAATACTGTTAATGTTACACCGAAATGTAGTTCAGGCTTTACTGTTACATTTCATCATTATCAGCCAATTTTAACTGCCCACTAAAGAGCCAGCCCTCGCATTCAGGAGAATATAGAAGTGGGTATACCACCACGCTGCTCAAATGCGTGATGGCGAGCTTACGGTTACAATATATTACTTTTTTAATTATCTGCACCAGGTAGTCATTCATAATAACCGGACCAATGGTTTAATGGGCTTTTACATTCATCACATTTCCTGTAATATCACCAACGTCCCAACTTTGAGCTTTTGAATTGATTGACTGAGAATTTTTATTGAAAATTTCTTATAAGATCAAAAGGCCGATATTTCATCGCCCAGTTGACAATACGAACTCAGGAAAATAATTAAATTTACAATATTTTATTAATAAATAACCATATAAGCTTTTTTTATCACTTATTTATTTATTTACAATTATTTTTAAAATTTATAAAAAAATTCATTCCGCCTGCTGCGGGGCCCGGGGGTCCAAGCAACCGGTGGTCAGGGCTCCAAAGTGAGGAACCTCCTCACAATGCGCGCCGTTTCAAGAATTACTGCCTTCTGTATCCGACCCTTGATCCAACAATTAAGCGAAAGCTTTTTAAGATGTTCGTCAAAGCTTTTCGCTATAAGACCGTTGACTGAAATGACTATAGGAACAACCATTGTTTAATCAACATTCCACATGGGGGTAATCTTATGAGCAAGGTCCAAGTATTTTGATACTTTTTCCTTTTCAGCTTTCACCAGATTATCGTCATGTGGAACAGTAATATCAACAATCATTGCACGGCGCTAATCGATCAATTATCACTATATAATGATAAACTTATTCGGTTATATATAACCGAATAAGCTTATCATTATCACCAGACTTCCCTTCATGTAGGAGAGGGAATATAGAGCTAAGACCCACCATGCTGCTCCAATGCGGGTTGGCAAGCTAATATATTATACTAAGCTAATATTTCTAGTAAATTTTTGAATTGTAACAGTTTGACTGTTTCAATTATATTATTTATTGATGTTATTAAACACCTACCATATCATATCTTTGTGTTTGTTTGGTAGAAATACCCGGACCCTCAGTTCATAATACGAGTCCAGCTATGAAGAATGAAGATTTCAAGTACTCCACTCCAATTGAAGGGCCAGATAACCAATTCGGTTCAGCAGAGATCTCTGATGATGAAGACGATAAAGAGTCGGACGACTTTGATACAAAATCTCACAAATTATCACTGACTAACGACAACACCACCCCTAAAAATAAAACACTGCAACTCAATACTACTAATTTAATTAAACAAAATCTAAGTAACAAAGTTCGTAAGATTATTAATAAATTGGAATCTGAAGCCAAAAATGTTATAAGTGATGGTACAAAATGTTCCTCATATTTCATTTATCAAATGTACACATATCTAAGTATAATTATTTATTTTTTGTATTAAAACTATCCAAGAATCAATTATAATAAATACAATATGGCTTTATTCCAAAAAGTTATCAATCAATAAGAACACTATATTATATGAATATTCATTCTGATATAATATTCGATTATAGCATGATATCAAAATACATATAATCTCCAATAAATATACCAATTCTAATTATTGAGAATAATCTCTACATATTTAGCTATAATTAAAACCGTGTTTTCAACAAAATCAGTAAATATTATAAAACAAATTCTCCCGCCGGTCTGTCTGTCTGACGTGATTGTTTGCGATAAACTCAAAGACCATCGAACGGATTTTCATACATACGGCTTTTACCAATAGATAAAGTGGCTCCTGAAGGTTCAAGTACATATACAGACGATAATTGTTGGAAGACTCGCACCGCCTAGAAGCTTTCATTAAAAACGCTGGCTTACCCTTTGAGATATAACAAAACATTGTATGGAAGGATTGCTCCTTGTTATTAGGAATACCAAAAATCCGCATATATCTATCTTTTATGGATAGCAAAAAACGTACAATTTTTTTGTGTTCACGTGCAATTTTTTTTTGTGTTCTTGGATGGTTTTGTGAAACTAATAGACAGGCGAGCAAAGTCGTGGGTCGCTGCTAGTACGTAAATAACAATTTTAAGTTGATAAAGATCTTAATGTAATATCTCAAAAATAGCCTTCGAAAAGTGCTTGTACGGGTGGAGCAATCTTGATAATTACTAGCTCTTCCTCTGTAGCCCGTAAACTTAATTAATTGAACATTTTGAAGTGCTCGAAAATTGATATTGATGCGAATGTTCCGGCATTTTAATATTTCAGCTATCAGCCTTGTTTATTATAAAACAACACCTTATTTACGGAGGTGGAAATTTATTTAACAAGATTACAATAATGTCTATATTTATACCAATAATGTAATTGAATTGTCGGTTAAATAATTTCAAAACAATAACAAAAAGTATATACAGTACTTACGTGTGTAAAATGTTTGTCTATTACTATCTAAATCTGTTTGTTTTGTTCTGAAACTAGTCGGCTTGTAAAAATTGTTTTTGTATATTATAGAGAATCTGATAGTAAACAATATTATTGCAACTAAATATCATAATTACAAATTTTTTAAATTAAATAAAGGTTTTCAATACATCGTTTAAAAAATAAGTACAAATCTTGCTAGAGTTAAGTATGTAGACATTTCGTATAATATCTATGTAGATATTGTAACTATGTAAAATATAATTTGGAAGTTGTAAGTTTTATTTTTGGTTATCAAACTAAAATTGTTTGGAAAGCTTTAATGTATATAAAATTTTTAATTCTTTATGTATGTAAATGGATAATATTATTTTAAAATAATACTCAGGTACTAATATATTGGCTCTACTTTCAATTTATTAGTTTTAGAAAATAGCAAAAATTTTTGTTCCGATAACTTTATTATATTTCGTACTGACATATAAAAAAGAATAGCATTTTTAATTCCTTTACAAAATATAAAAATATCTTTAAAACGTTAAAAGGACAATACATACATACATAATATTATAATATGTATCACAACCATGTAATAAAAATATTATAAAATTGTTATCCAAAATGTTAACTAATGTTTATACTTTAAAATATATTAACTATTAAAACTTGCCATGTTGTTTTATTTTCCTCTAATAATAATGCTATTTCAATGCAACCTGACAAATTTAGTTTCAATGACTTTATAATTATTTCTATATTATAAAATTTTTTAATAAAAACATTGAACCGACTTCAAAACGCACTAAAAAGTAAAAAATAACTGCGTCATATAGTTGCTTTAATTGACTTAAGCATATCTATGAAGTCGGTGCCAGCCAAGTTAAAGGAACGTTAATTTAAAGCACTGTTAGGTAACGTCCTTAAAGTAGAAACCTTGGATGGCACCGACTTCATGGAATTATTACACTGTAGAAGTAGTGCAATCCCATTTGCCTAACTAGTATTACAATATCCATACTTGTGGACATTGATATTAATTAATTAGTAATGGCTAATAATTAATATTGCCTACATTATAATTACACGTAATGAGACATAATTGTAATATCTAATAATCATTTCTGGTAGACGGATGCAAAGCCAACATTTACGATCTCGGTGGTCTGGAACCAAATAGGCTAACCACTAGGTCCACTGGGTTCGAATCTTGGGTTGTGGAGTAATTCTGGGTTTTCTTGTTTCCAAGTAACATTACAATCCTGTAGTCGGGAAGTTGATGGTGTCACACTACTGTGTCTCGGAGAGTGCACTACTATCATCAACATCTGAGCGTGATCGTTAATAAATCAAACATTATCCTAGACCCGCTAACTCGTATTGGAGCAGCGTGGTAGGTTTAAGCTTCATATCCCGCCTTCTCCTTTAAGGAGTCACCTATCCTTTAAGGAGTATGCCATCAATAGGCTGATAATGATGAAGCGAACGGATGTGTTGCACGATTAAATAAAAAATTATATATATAGCTAAGTAAGAAAAAGCGAGATAAAGTACAAAGAATAAGTCAGCAAGTTTCAATGCTGGCTCTTGGCTGCGGTTTGTTTCAAGTTTTCCGAATGTGGCGAAGTTCTTCCGCCTTTCATTACAAGTATGCGAACAACTTCGCCATTTTCACCTCAGCCTACCAACACGTGCGGCTGCTACGTAAGTATGCAAATCCGAGCTAAGCTCGCAAATAATGTTAATTTTCGTATATGATATTTCGTAATGCCTCCGTGTTTTCAAAGGATTTTTGGAGTTGGTAAATACGAAGAATGGGGATTTATAAAATTAAGCCAATCTGCTATATAGCACCGTTTGGGGTTGTCTACACTGTCTCTTTTTAAAATGAAATCAGATCGCACTTGACCACGATCTTAACTAATGGAGTGCATATATGCGACCTAAGATGCAATGCGCTTACTTAGAAAATACCTATACGCTCTTGTTTAAAGCATACCCAAAGCTGTAAGAATCAGGAAAAACAGATAGGCATTCGAGATTCCGTATCCATGAATATGATAAAAGATAATTATGAGTCCTAAAAAAAAGTACTCAATGATACTAGGTAATATTATAGAACGAGAAATGCGGCGTTCAGACCTGTGCAACAGATCTTAAGGTGACATCTATGATATGAACGATAAGAGGGAAAAAAATCCTTAAAAGCTGTCACGAAGTAAAGAGAATGTTAGTATAATATTCCTTCTTCATTTTCAAGTCATACAAATAAACTTATTTCTTTGGTCTTCAATGAATTGGTCTGAAACAATGCGAGACAAATTTTTAATCTTAGTATAAAAGGGACATTTTAAAAGAGCATTCAAAAATTTTAATTTTTTCTGCAAAGAAACCGATTTAAAGAGATATTTGGAAAATAAAAATATTTATTTCGAAACAGAATGCAAAACCATAATTAAAGTGTAATTTACTCAAACAAATAGAAAGACAACACAACACAAAAAGGAACGCAATGCACTATGCACCACGTGTAATCACCTAAGTATAAAGTAAAATGGCAGAATAAAGGTAACACTGAGCTGAATACGTTTCACAACTGAGACAAAGCAATGTAAATTCACAGACATGCGACGAAAAACCAAGCCTTTGTGAAACCCGAACTGTGCATGAATACGCTAAACCATAAAACTTCACACAAGAACGCCTTTTGTTTCAATAATATCACCTGTGACGCGTAAATATAAATGGAAGATGAAACGTACAATGTTTTGCATATCTATCTCCAAGTATATATTTATTTTATGAGATATAAATAGGTACCGCAATTCAAAATGTTTATGATATCTGCATTAACTGATCAAAATGCATTTTAATTTTTTCTATTACATTTTATTTTTTAACTATGATAGTATAGTTAGAGCTCTACATTTTTAAGGATTACACAAATTGTAATGAAATGCGAATATATAAAATTATTATTAAAAGTAAATATAATTTTTATATCATTTATGAAGAAGTTAGTTACGCTATATGAGTTATTTTCGCGAATAGGGTGCTCTGTGATATTTATCCTCTCGAATTTAAAATGTTAGCTTCAATTATTAATCGATAATTATATTTATTTCTTAAGACAAATTTAGTATATTAGAAAATATATTGAAAAAGGTTGCCTATAAAAATCCTGGACAGACTATTTTTTATTATTTTTTAAAAATAATTTTTATACTCTAGTAATAATAAATTCAATTGTCAATATAAATATATATATAAATTTTGATAAATATTTATTGATTTAGCTGATTTTATATGGTGTCATATTATATTTAATATATATGAAAATTATTTTTTAAAAATAATAAAAAATAGTCTGTCCAGGATTTTTTTAGGCAACCTATTTTTAATATATTTTCTAATATACTAAATTTGTCATTAAATATATTTCATCCTATTATCAGTTCGGTGAAGGTCGATCTTAGTTCGGATCTTAGACTATAAATACTTTTATTGTTGTCTAACATCTATTGTCTGTGATTTGATTACGAAGAGTATAAAACGGTCGATAAATAGGTATTTATTTAATCTCTCGTGTCTCCATAATAAAACTCACTTTAATCGCTTATTAAAATACCACTTGTTTTAATAGTGCCTATTATGCAACCGCTTTATTAACTATCTTTTGCATGTTTGACAATTTAAATTCACTAGGTACGTGTGGTAGGTAATAGATGTGCAACTCAATAGAAGTAATATTGAAGTTACACATAATTAATCACAGTACATAATGACATATATTACTTTTCGCAGGGCTATCGGTCCACGTTTCGGTTAATTAAAACACGTCTGAATTTGGCGCCGTAAATTTTACATTCCCGCATTTTTTTTCGTGAAACTTTTCGACAGCGCTTCCAGTTGTGTTTATTTACGAGCGTTTGCTAGAACGGACGGGCAAACCAACAGCATTTTCACAGCACTGGTATGTGAATAAGTTAATAAGCTGAATGTAAATTCTCATTATTTATCCGCTTAATTTTAATTGTGTTGACGTAGGTTGCTCTTTTCTATCGACTTTTAAAATGTTTTTGGATGGAACAAAAAGTTACTCGGTTGAAGTGAAAAATTAGCGTTTTTATCAGAAAGGTTGGAAAATGTCCTTGCCCTCATCCGTCAACCTAAGATTAGCTATAGACATTACATCTGTTGTACCTGTAATTGCACTAGCAACAATTCCGTGCAACCACGCAAATTGATGTTACAAATTATCATAGCCATAGTATTTTCTTAAGAAAAATGGTACTAACAAGTTAGTAGGTATATCAAGAAGATTAGTACTATTATGAGGATATGTCAGTGACATATTTAGCAAATATCAACTTATCTTATTAAGTATTTATTATTTTGATATAAAATAAAACGAATACAAATGATAGAACACAGAACTTAAGGAATGACCATTTATGTTCATCGATTATTAATCTAGATTAACAATCATCGGCGAAAATAAAAAAATGCAAACTTAAAAATAAATTGCAATTTAAAATTTATTTATATGTCTGATTCGCGTTTATCAAACACAACAATAAGTGTTAATGTACAAATACAAGTACAACAGTGAAAACTAACTGCGGTAACGAGAAAATAATCAATCTCCCGAGTCCACTTGGAAGCAATCAACGGTCTGTTATTGCGTCCGTCCAATCCGATAAAAGAGCGATATATCAAAGACGTCCGCGGTTCAATTACTCGCCAATGTGCTATCTCTGAGACAGTAATCGAAAATGAAAATGGCTGGTGCAGGCCTACGACAGTCAACAGAATGACCCGGACGGTCATGTCAACAGTGGAGATTGGACTAAATTGATACTGGTACCAATTTGGATAAACAAGTACCGAAACTTAAGTTAGAGCTCAACATAGTTGATCCTTTTATATCTCAAAACAAGTATCATAAAATTTATTGGGTTTTATTAAGTTATTTTAATTATTCATAACAGAACAGTTTGGCTAAATCGATTATTGGAATAACTAAAAGGTTTTGATTTTTCAAGACAACAGCTAGTTACACCTAGACTGTGATGGCATCATTAAGAATGGTTGTTATATGTGGCTGTTTTTATAACTCAACTGTGCGCCTAACCAATCCGTCTCTTTGTCATGTTTTTCTTATGTGCACTCTAATAAAGTAGTTAGAAAGGTGAAATTAAGCAGTAGTTCGAACTTAGGCTTCACAAGGATTTTTCAAAAAGTAGTCAGAAAAAATATCCCGTCACACAGCCTACACACAATCTATTTCATCTATCAAAATAAAAAGTGCATCAGAGATAAAACAGTTGTATGAAATGAAAAAAAAAAAATATTTTGCAACACGCAAATCTTTGTGTTATTCTAATATGTAAGCTATATTATTGTGAAGTTTCATTAAAATCCATTTAGTAGTTATTGCGTGAATGAGTAACAAACGCTCAGACACTCACAAACTTTGTTCTTTATAATAGTAGGATGATTTGATGAAAAAATTTAATCCAATGAATCAATTAAGTGATTCTGTCAGTCAAATATTTGACCCGTACTACAATTTTGTAGAAATTAATCTCAAAAAGCTTATAATTTGTAATATTATCGTGTAAGTTGCACTATTAGTAGCGACGAGCTCCACATTAAATGACGTGAACATGAGTGTGAGGTTATCTAATTTCGTATGTGTCGCACGTCGGGACGTATTAACACAATTACCTGCTAAAAGCGTCGACTAAACTCAAAGGATGGTTCGACGTATGAAATAAAATTAACACGGAAACGATATTTAAAAAATTTATAGGTTAAATATAATATTTATTTAATTTCATTTCGTCATTATCAGTCAATGGACGTCTATCTACTCCTAGACGTCTAATTACTCGCACTCAAATTTACTTAAAATTAATTTTAATAAACGTTATTACGATACGAGTGAAATTACTTTGACTTTGAGTTTGCAATAGAAATATGTCAAAAAAATCCGACTCGAAACGCACTTAAATTTGATTTATTATTGAGTATTCCAGCTCCAACCTTACAAACACCACTTTTCTTAGCCGCCTGTAACCAGTTACACGCTGCTTCCTGTTTGATATCATCGACTTAACCAACAATTTGTTACCACCGTCTACATTTTCGCACCCTTACGTCTATCTAACAATGCATTTCAAATTCGTTTCAGTAGTCTTTGCTTACAAAAACAAAACCTTCTTGAAATAAACGAATTTTGAATTTGAGTTTATCAACTATAAACTGTATGAGTACCCCATACTTACTTTGCCATAGTCGCGAACTTCATCTTCTTGATATATTTCTTTCAAAAGCTGTGCCCTTAGTCCTCCCGCTAAGGTTCTCATTCACGAAGGTACTCGCATGTTGAGTTTGAAATAGTCTTTGTGGCAAATATTGGTTTATGAGAAAAGTATACTATTTTCCGAGCAACTTCTACATAAGAATAAGATATAAGAACGTTCGTAACCTTATTTGTACTTTAAGAAAATCTTAACAAAAAGCTTACATAAATCGTACATGGTCGCATAGTGTCCGATGTTTACGGTATGCAACACATTTCGTGATTAATTTTTATCATCATCATCACCATTATCAGCCTATTAACAACCCGGGACAAGGCCAGGCCTCCCTCCTCAAAGGGACTTTTATTTTTATTTATATGGCTAATCTACATATTCACTTTCCTTTACCTTAAAATATGTTTAACGTAACAAATTGTTTTACTATGAAAGAGAAAATTTGAACAGCTTGAAGCTAATTTCGTGTGCGTTACGAGAAATTAGGCAATTTGTTCCCGCCATTTTTACGAGTCTTTGTGGAGGAATATTAGCTGAACATTACTTAGTATATTATTTATTGCCTGAATGTGAGGGATGGATCGAGATAATTTTCATCGTGTATTGTATGAATAATACATTTTATTTCGCCCGTTACTTAATTGATACTTAATCTTACGTACCTCACTAGTAATCCATTTTCCGTATTATTTGATTCGATTAACCTGTGTCATTATACCCTGCTCTTGTTTATTGCCAGATTTTTAGTAGTAGTAACTTTTAGTAACAGCGATCATCTGGGGAAGTACTGCCGCCATACTTCTTTATGCCGCTGGATGTTTCTGACTCAAATTTTTTAAACTTTTATTTTAAACTAGAATAAAAAATATGACGGACATAATTATATAATAGATTATAATACATAGCACATACCGTGACTTTTCAACGTTTTTTTTTGTCCAAAAGTTACAAGGAGTATTTGTACAACATGAATATTCTGTCGATGAAATGTTGTTACTTTTTAAACTGAAATTAATTGAATAATTGGGTATGTGGTTTATTAGGCGCACTTCAGCTCTACATAAAGCTTTTAAACGAATATTGAAAGCGGTGTAATACGATTAGGTATATGTGTACAAATATAGATCTCAAAAACAGTTCGATATGTAAATGTTCGAACTAAAGCAGATTTTAGGTAGACGAGAGGCTTACATCCCATTTGTAGGATTGTGCCGGAGTATTTAGATCGTTACGAATTAGGCACGGTGACCAGGTTTAGGCAAACGGTCGTAGTGCTCGTTTGGAACTAAAACCCGTTCCGTTTCACACAATAACTACGCTCTCAATGAATAAGTGCACAAGCCTTGAGAACGATCTGCACTTGCATTACGTTCGGTGCAATTGTAGAGAAACTTACTCGGTTATTGTTAACTCGCCGAATCATTTCAAACCGGTGCACAGTTATTGTTTCAATCCATTGGAATAATAGTATTGAATATGATTTGAATATAATGATTTCTGTTACTTGGTATAAAAGCGCCTTCACACTAGCAGCGTCGTGTCATATAGTCGTAATGCTCTTCTTTTACACAGAGGTTTTTTTTTATCGATGTTAAGTGGTGATGCAGTCTAAGATGGAAGCGGGCTAGCTTGTTAGGAGTGGGATGAAAATCCACACCCCTTTCGGTTTCTACACGACATCGTACCGGAACGCTAAATCGCTGGCGATACGTCTTTGTCGGTAGGATGGTAACTAGCCACGGCAAAAGCCTCCCAGACCAAGACAAATTATTAAAAATATCAATCTGCCCCGCCGGGAATGGAACCCAGGACCTCCGTCTTATAAATCCACCGCGCATACCACTGCGCCACGGAGGTCGTCAACACAGAGGTAAGGTTTTAGGTACGATGAATGAATAAATATAGTAATAAGAATGCATTAATCCTTCTACCAATTCTTAGGTAAATTTAAAGAGTTAAATAAAATTGACTTTAATATACCTAAGGAATAGATACGCACGCACGCATGACGTTATCATTAATGGATGAAGACCATCAGGGGGCGTACTACATGGATAGCAGGAGCACTCACGGGGGGTGTTAGCCCCTGCTGGCCCTTTCTTGCTGGTGGACGCGTGATGTCATCGCTTGATGGAAGTTTCTTATGGTGGTGCCCCGGCGTGTCCTCCGTACTGGATCAGGCTGCACATATCCCGCAGATGTTCACGGGGTCGCATAATTCTCGTCGGAAGACGACGGTAACGATGACACACTAGATGTATCGGTAAAAAAATGAGAAAACGCAAAACTAACTCTAGTCTAGAACTTGAGGGTTCCCTAAGAATTTGGACGGTTTCCAAATGTTAACATATTATACTAAGTATTAATAAACGACGTCACTCAGTTTCTATATTTCAATAAATGTTCTGACAGACATATATAAAATTCCCCTCTGAATTCCGCAGCAAATATGTGACAGAATCAATTCTGAAACTCAATCGGCACCTGTTATTGAGAACGTGACAAAAAGCCAAAGCGAGCGCATCCGTCCCAAGTTTGGCGCTTGACAATATTTTATACGGCGATGAAAACTGCAACCGCATTTTCCTAACTTTATCAATTCACTCCGTTGTCCAAAATTTTCGTCTATATTAATCATACTGAAAATTTCGCTTGCGAAATGGCAGATAACATGTATATTTTACTTATCCTTACATATTATTAAATAAAGCCCCTCGCCGCGTTTGTCTGTCTGTCTGTTCACTATAAACTTAACGGACTATAAACTTAAGGTTTTATGCAAAATAGATGATATATGAAAGTGTTGTAAAAGTCGAAGAAATTTAAGCTGCCTGGGAGCTTCATTTTTCATTCAGCTTCATCGTTAATGCTCCTTTATCTATTTAAGATAATGTAACTAAATATGTACGGAGGAATTGTTTGCCTTTATTAGGACTTCTTTTTTTTAATGTTATTATATGAAGTACCTACTGCCTGCCTAGTTGGTCTAGTGGTTAGCCTATGTGGCTTCGATCACAAGTCCTGGGTTCGATTCCTGGTTCGGGTCATGGAATAATTCTGAGCTTTTTCGTTCTTCTATGAAATGTTCAGTACATTCCAAGCCCGGAGTCGGGAAGTTGGTGGTGTTACACCCCCGTGCCTCGGAGAGCACGTTAAGCAGTCGGTCCCGGTCACTATCATCAACATCTGATAGTGTTCGTTAATAAATAAAACATTATCACCCTAAGCCCGCCAACCCGCATTGGAGCAGCGTGGTGGGTGTACACTCCATATCCCCTCTCCTACAAGGAGACCTGGCCCTGTAGTGGGCCGTTAATAGGCTGATAATGATGATGATGATGATGATTAGGACTACAAAAATGTCCACGATGTTACAGTATATATTTAACTGTGGAGGATAAGTTGCTATAATTTTTCTTGAACATTTATTTTATTTTTTAATTTTTGGTCGACATTCATATTTATTTTACTATATTTAAATCAGTGCTTGTAATTGACCTAATGATATTAGACTTTTAAACGGTTAAAATATATTTTTTACACTCACAGTCCATGAGCCAAATAATCTAAAAAATGACACCATAATTGTTCACATTAATTGTACAGTTAAAATAATGCATTTCACTCTCATGAATTGAATAAAAACAATATATCTAACTACTTACCATGACGTAGTTTGGTCCTTACCAACATTTCAGCAAACTTAATTCGTCGTAGTAATGCAATTATAGTCTGTACTTTTCCCAGCGCTCCCGCTTCACGTTTCGGTTAATTAAAACACGTCTGAATTCGGAGCTGTAAATTTCACGTTTGCCAGTTTTTTTTTTCAAAACTTTTCCACAGAACCTCCAGTTCTACAATATTTACGACCTCTCGGCTTGGCCGGGGCCGGACGGTTCGCTTAATCTACAATACTTTATCCCCTGTCAAAAAAAGAGATAGATTCGTTGAAAGTTGTCTATTTGTATGTCTGATTTTATTAAATATCACCTAGACCAATTTCCACACTGTTAAAACTATATTTCATCATAATCCGACTGCCTCCGTAGCGCAGGGGTAGGTTTATAAGACGGTGGTCCAGAGTTCGATTCCCGGCTGGGGTGATTGAGGTTTTTTATTTGGTCCAAATCTGGCTGCTAGGAGGCCTCAGCCGTGGCTAGTTAATACGCTGCCGACAAAGACGTACTGCCAAGCGAGTACTAGCTCGCTTCTATTTTTGGTTGCATTATCACTTACCATCAGGCGTGGTTACAGTCAAGGGCTAACTTGTAGTGATTAAAAAATCTTTTTGTTACTTTTAGTAAGTTCAAGAATGATAGCTAGCTAGTATTTCAAAGTTTTTTCGTAAAATTGTCATACTAGTGTTGGCAACATTGTATACTCTGTTTGAAAATACTATAGACAATACAGTGGCCTTATTTGCTGTATTGTGGTACCGCGTTTAAACTACAGATAATAGATTAGGTACGAGTACCACTCGTCGAGCAAAAATGGCGGGCAGTAGGCTATAAAATATGCCCCTATGGAAAGTTGTGATTATTCACCTTAGTGTCCGAGTCTTGTGCAGTCATACTGTTTGACTATTGTAAGAATCTGTGCTAGTAATGTTTAATTAAGTAATTACTGTAATAATGTTTCATTTTGATCATATTTGATGTCTTTGTAAATAAATTGTTATTAAGTTTGTCTTTTGGTGTTTTAAGTTGTATTACCTTCTGGCTGTTTGTTAACACTAGATAGCCGTGAATATCAAATAAACAAAATCAAGTTTTGGTTCTTAACTACGAATACCTACTCTGTCTTGTCTATTACACGTTCAGGCATTTAGTGTATTTGTTTGCGCTTAAAATACGGCACTATTTGATGTTACTTGAACTCGAATTAGTTGTTGTAAAGTTACGACTTTAATTACAGGTACCTAGGTAGAGTACAGGTATTTTCCGGTGGTAATGTCGTATCGTCATAGTCGTCCTGTCGCATGCAAGTAATAAATAATAGTTACATTGCGATTTATAATGTACTGGCCTATGTTAACATTTGTTTTTTTTCAAGCTGGGGAATTTTCAATAACAGTTTTTAGCATAAAGTAAAGAAATTCTTAGTGTGACTGCGGAAAAATAAAATAACGTTTGGCCAACCATCCCGGTCATAAAAATTAATATTTTACAATAACTATCAGATTGTAAAATATTAAAATACCCGCTTATCCGAATAGGATAGAATGGTTGGTCTAAATTATATTTTATATTACAAAATAGGAGGGTGGAGGATCGGAGGGTGACGATATTACTTTTCTCTCCTATACTGGATGTCTTCACCGAACTTGAAAACTCCAGCTTATAATAATTAGAATTTTTAAAATTCTACAACTTAAATGCATTACTTGGTCGTATGAATATCACGCCATCTTTTAATATATCCGGTCAACAATTTTAGACCGAAGTTAGTCCGCATAGGCCCTCACGGAACTTGAGGTGACCGGCTTGGCTTTTGCACCGGTTACGGTGGTACAATTTATATAAACTCCTTTGTATACACGCCACCTAGCATATTTTTTCAGTACTACGTGAAAAATTTCTTCGAATCCCGCCATCTAGTTTATTACCACAGTACTACATATTAAACAGCCACCACACGTAACTGAATATTTTTTTAGCTACGGTTCATCGAGAAATGTTACTACGTTGTTTTTGCCGCATTTCAGAGATGGCGTTATTTTAAAGACAGACTTCTGTATATTTTAATATGCACATGTAGACTATAATATTCCCTTTTGTAACAGACGTATTAACGGTCGAGATTTTATTTTATTCTGATTTCAATTTTTTATTTATACACATTGACATATTAATACCGTGGACTACGAGTCAGCGTTAAAAAGTGTCCGAACCAAAAGAGAGCTAAAACGCGAAAAAGACTTCTAATCGCATTCAGTCTCATATTAGCTTACTGAGAGAACACACGTCAATAATGTTTTAGAGCAACGACTGCATAGAGTTATTTTGTTGTTTAATATTTGAATTTTTTAATTCCTTCATTTTAAACTTTTATTTTTTATATCATGCATATTAATCGAAGAAGATTTACCATAATGGTAAAATGGAACCCTTCCGTCCGTCGGTCCGTCCTTAACACTCGATTATTTTGATAACTATAAGAATTGTCTACATGAAATTTGGAACAGTTATTTAAAACAGTGACCTATTTAGTATTTATTTAAGTAAGTATTTTTTTACTATTGGTTGGTACTAGATTTGTCCCAGCATATAGAGGTCATTGAAACGTTTACATTATTATTTACATTTAAAGTTTGCTGTAAATATAATATATAGGTTAAAGATACCAAAAAAAAATCAAAACGAGAAGTTGTCATGGCAACCGTCAGTCAAAGCTGATTACTTATTGGAAGCAATTAGACCGTTACAAATTAGACTGTATAACAATAATTTAAGACATATATTACGATGTTTTAGTTTGTTTATAAAAATAAAAATACATTCTAGTATATATAAGATATCCCGGGACACTTTTGTCGTGAATTTTGCATTACACCCAAAGTCCACAGTACTAACTATCAATATGTCAATGTTTATACCTACATTATAATAATTAATCGATTTGTCCTTAAGTATTGCATTACTTTATAAAATAAACCTGACGAACTTAAAGAGTAAATACCTACATTTTTAAATGATATAAATTCCTAACCTCACTTGGCTAACTTTTTCTATTTGATGTAATAAATATAATTATTTTACTTGCAGATTATTTCTGTATTAGTGATTTCTTTTTTCTTAATAACTAAATAAAGCCATAATTAAATAATTATATTTGTCTAACAAAAAATAAATTAAATAAAACTAGTTGTATAACAACTATTATTAGTTATCTATTTGATAAGCCATTATTGTACCAGATCAGAGGCCATAATATTATGTATCAACTTTAATGACATCGGCGGTGTGCGATTCAAAGTCGAATATGTCTATAAAGATTTTATAGATAGAGAGGGACTGAGGCAGATTTGATACGTAAAATGTAGTGTCATTACATAATTGCCCTACTGGATTTTTTTTTTAATAAAATTCTCTTCTCGCCTATATCAATATTTTCCTATATAAATCAGATATTAGCTACTGAACTTTAATAATTACCCCTCTATCAAAGGGTGGTAAATTATAACAACTCAAATGACGTTTCAGAGACCAATGATATGACAAACATAATTTTAAAAAAAATATTATATTTCTTTACCACTGTATAGTAACAAATTATTTATCAATGTAATCTAATATTCTAAAATGCTATCATTTCATGTAAAAAACTGAAGCTCGATCCAGAACAAAAAATTAACTATCCAATGGCCAAAAAAGCAGAATAGATTGTATTTTTCTCGTTGGTAGTATTCTTATGTGCATTTTGCAAAAGGTTCACCTTTCATTTCCAGCTCATTCGTCTCATAATACCATTTCCACGAAATAAAATTGCGCTTTGCTACATGATTTACGAAAGAAAGGAAATATTACAACGCATACATTATTGTAATATCTATGCAGATAGAACAATGTGAATGACCCACTTAATATTATATTATAGTAAGTAAAACTTACTAGTATTATGTACCAAAGTAAAATGTATAAGCCACAACTTATATCTAATGGATTGAAGTCTGATGAGCTGGTTCAATCTCTACCCGATGCACTAAACTTGCATTAAATTTGTGTAATGCATGATTATTCGCCGATGGTATACTGAATATTTAATGTTTTTGTATTAAATAAAATTATTCTTAAAAAGTAAACTATTTTCCATTTTATTTATTCGACTACAAGTTGGCCCTTGACTGCTATCACACCTGATGTTAAGTGTTAATGCAATCTAAGATGGAAGCGGGCTAACTTTTTAGGAGCAGGATGAAATCCACACTCCTATCGGTTTCTACACCGACAACGTACCGGAACGCTAATTCGCTTGACGGTACGTCTTTGTCGGTTGGGTGGTAACTAGCCACGGCGAAAGCCTCCCATCAGCCAGACCAAGACAAATTAAGAAAAATCTCAATCTGCCCCACCGGGAATCGAACCAAGGACCTCTGTCTTATAAATCCACCGCATATACCACTGCGCCACGGAGGTCGTAAAAAAAAATTCATGTAATTACTTACCTATATAAGTATTGTATTTTTTTTTGTAATCTTAAGAGGCCTTATTTTTGTATTTTTTATAACTGTATAACTATTTTTTAAACGCTGTTGGTTAGAAATAAATGAAAAAATAAGAAAATTAAAAATAGGTAATAAAATAATACTAATATAAAAATGTCATACGCAGTTGGTAAGAAATCCTTTAAAAGAGGAGACTATTACCAACATTGTTATTTTGTTTTAAGATAACTGATTACGTCATACATATTATCGCGAAATGAATTATTATTTTTTTTACAATAGGTAATAAGCAGACCAAGTTAGTGGCTAGTGCAAAAATATTACCTCATCAACACTTTGCAAGGCAAGAAACACATCCTACAAAGCGCCGCGCTTTGATCAGCAATCTGAGGTGTTGTTGCTCAAGCAGCTTGTACTTGTGTAAGTTGATCTCGCGCTGAGTCAATAAGCCAGTATTACTTTGCTTATAATGTCGCCTTTGTAAATTTAAAACTGTTAACTATTTGGACAGTTTCTATTATTCTCTACCATAATTTAGATTTATACTAATAAATATATATTATTCTATACACTCATGTTTCAATGTTAGATTTATTTATTGCGTGTACTGTTTGATTTATGCTACCCATCCATTTATTGTAAGCTTTGTTGATGGCTAGAATATAATTGAAAAAGTGCCAATTTTAATTTACGTTGTAGGTCGTTTGAAACAACATAATGTACCAACCTACAAGAATTTTGCAGCAAAATTGAAACTTAAAGATTGTGTGTGTGGTTACGTTAAAAGAACCCATAATTTATGTTCTTAACTTAAGGATGCGATATAACTCAAATTTGAATTCAAATTGTTTTTAAGCTATTGTATAGCTTCTATCGCGGGCCTTGAGCGTGGAGACCGAATCCAGAAATTCCGTAACAAAAAAACCTAACACCCTCTCAATATCAAAAACATAATATCAAAAGCACAATTTCGGCAACGACTTCATCGGGGAACGTGGCCTAGCGGTAAGGTGCTCTAAGTGCTCGGATTGCCAGAGAGCCGCGAGTTCAAATCCCGTCGGTTCCGCAATTTTTTTTTCAAGCGTTATATTTCAAAAAGTCTTTAATTTTTTTCACAAGCGTGATATTTCAAAAAGACATTAAAAGTTCTGGTATTTATAGATGGAAAAACTAAACGGTTACTTTTTAGTTTTTCCATCTATCGATAAATACCAGAACTTTTAATGTCTTAGAGCGCCTTACCGCTCGGCCACGGTCCCGATGACGTCGGTAGATAAACATAAGTTGATAAAAAATGCTATGCAATAGCTTTACCGCGGCAGTCTCCGAGTGCCACACGTCTTTTTTTTCAGGTAGACATAGTTTGCGAGTACTTTTGATAATTAGTAAATGAAACATTATCACCTAAAGCCTGCCAACTTGCATCAAAGGACCGTGTTGGCTCTACACTCCATATTCCCTTTCCTATAAGTAGGGAGGCCTGGTCTCTTAAGGCTTTATACATGAGGATTTTTACCTTTAGTTTCATCTGATATGATACAAATCCGTACCGTGTATAGATATTCCAACCTCACGATCTGTGCACATACGGCGACCGGAGTGCTGAAGCAATTTCATTGAACAGAAATTAACTGAAGCGATAGTTTCGTGTATGTGCACACATCCGGTCCGGCTGAACTGACGCAAGTTCGTTGGTTCAGTTTGACCTCATAATGTATGGTAGCCTAATTATACTTGCAACTCTTTAATTTAAAATACAGCAATATTACTTGTCAGCAGATATAAACAAGGCAGTAGTGCATCCCTAGATAAGCTCTAAAACAAAGAGCTCTGCTACATAAAATGTGGATGCTTTTAAATTATAACAGTCCATTATTATAACATGACACTAAAACTAATACCAATTTTGAATATCAGAAATATTGGAACAGAAATAGAAATAATGCACATCGAACATTACTGACAAAATTGTACATTGTAATAGTATTGTCAAACATTTCAAAGTTTTCAATTATGAAATCCGAAACCATCAACAATGTGTAAAACAAATAAATTGGTCCGATATATCAAACGTTGTCGCACGCAGCAATAAATAACACAAACATTTTGTATACATGGCAACATACGTATTTTAAATCCGACCCGACTGCGCAGCGTATTGTCGCTTTTTAGTGTTGCACTAGTTTGTATTTTTGAAGTCGGATCAATTTTTTTAAATTTTATTTCTCGCAAAAAAATATAAAAACCCTCTTCAAAGAGAATACAAACTATTTTAATTTTATAATGAAAATAAAAATTGAAAAAATGTCCCCGCCTGCAGCACCATAAAATACTTATACTTTTATATAAATATTGTGATAGTTACTTGTTATTCTCTTTTCAGTTTATTCGGTCAAGTTTATAGTTTAGTTTAGTTATCGGTGAGTGTATATATTAAACGAGTTATCACAGTTTTAAATTGGCTTTATACGCATGCGCTGTCTTAACTATTGAGAATAATTAAAAGCTATGTTTGGAGACTGTATGTATCTAAACGTTCTACAAAAAATTCTGCGACAGCATATACCTATCTTTTATATTTTAACAGATATAGAACTTTTTGTGTTTTAAAAAATAATTTTATTCATATGCTTACGTTTACGTAATCATTTATACAACTAAAATTAAATCCTTATCAAACCAAATTATTTAGTAATCACAAGGATAAGATTTGCGCATATATAGCGGTGAGTGTAATTGTCCTATAATATTTTTTTATTTATTTATTTATTCAAATTAAGTTGACCTTCTCCTTGTTATGTTACGTACTGAATAGGGGGTCAACAATTCGATCTTTGTTCAATATATTTGGCATGCAGACCATATTTATATGTCGAAGGAGTTGGTCTTAGACTACAAACTTAAAATAGATTCCTGTAATATTGTGATATATACCTTTTATGGATCGTTATTGCCTATGAAACTATTATTGTTTATGGAAATGTTACTGTCTGTGGAAGTAATTATTTATGGTATGTCACCAGTTTGTTAGTGGAAGTAATCGAAAAAGAACTAATTGTTAATCATTTAATGCGAGATACGAGATAGATTACCTAAAACTTTAACACAAAGTTAAATTCAATTAATTAAATTCAATTTGATTTATAACATTTAAATGTTGCGTAATATCTCATCACGTGATCTGATGTGAGATGAAAGTATCTTCTTTGATTGTTTTGACTGTGTCACCTCCAATAGGAGTGGTTTTAATGTTCCAACCAATTAAAGAGCAGGGCGCCAAAGTCCTAGTAGAGTATTTACACAATCTTGAGGGGAACATAGGAGTTGGGTTGGGTAGTCAGTTTGTGTCTAGAGTGCGGTGAGGATATTTGCTCGAGTTGGACCAGTGTAAAAGTGTTCTTAAGAAGTAAATTAAATTAGCGAGTAAAGTAAGATGGGTGTAAATAAACTACTGCTCTGAATCTTAATAATACATCAGGAATTATAAAAATCCACTTTATGTATCAAAACATTGTGAACTTGCAATAAATATGTTCGTGAAGACAAAGACTTTCTTTTGTGCTTGCATTATAACCCTGGATCGCCCAATAAAGTAATAACTACTAGAGATGATGTCAAGGAGAATGGTGATACGCCGATATATATAATATACGAAAAAGTTTATTCGTTTGTTTAAACAATCTAACAAGGCTAATCTCTAGATCTGCGTGTCGGATTGTAAAATTATTTTTGTTTATTATGAAAGCTCAAGAGTGAAATAGACTATTTAATATGAAGCTATACACATCAGCTTGCCATTAATATATATTGTTAAGGTTAACGTACTGTAATGTCGTACAATGTTTAACAAAAATGTAGATCTTTATTATACGGGACGGGACGGAGGATATTGGTTGACGGGAAACTATAAAAAAAATAAGTAGAGAGGGGTAGCGGGGTATAAGCACTCTTTATATAAAAGTCTGTCTTTAAAATTAAAAGGGTAACTAATAGGTTTTCACGCGGACGAAGTCGCGAGCGACTGCTAGAAATCTTGTATTTTCTAAGTACGACTAACAACGTTGTTTGTTTTCAGAAAACTTTTCATTCAATCAACTCAAATATAAAAATAAAAAATAATTTAATTTCATAAACGTAAGCAACGTAAACGTAAGTAACGTGAACGAACTTTTATTAATGGTACTTGCTACTACGGAACCCTTCGTGGACGAGTCCGACTCGCGATTAGCCGCTTTTTTTAATAGTAGGTAAGTTTTAGGACTTAAGACTTGATAGAGCATGTATTTTGTATATATTATATTATTAAAATTAAAAGATTATGCTTTTAATAATACGGTCTCAGAGGAATGAAGTTTCGATGCATGCGAACAATATCACTTTCCAATATTATATACACATTAAAAAGACATTTGGGTAATATTTTCTGGATCTTTATTGACCAGAAAACACAACGCAATTTTGTTCTCACTAACAGAGTTACGAAACGAATGAGTACAAAATAGGAGTTGAGCGTGATACAAAATGCAAGCGAAAATGACGTAGTACTAAGATACTTTTGTGAAGTACCTTCTCATAACAATGTTCCCTACGTAGATATAAGAAATTTATGTAGATATAAGATAGACAAAGTTCAGTAATTAGTAATTATAAGTACTTAGGATATCAATATCAGTATATGTATATAAATAAATAACATTGAGTGGTCTGTGTGTAATTTTAAATTAACAGTTTTTTATTAATGGCCCACATCAGCCTATTAACGGCCCACTACAGGGCCAGGCCTCCCTCCTTATAGGAGAGGGGATATGGAGCGTAGACCCACCACGCTGCTCCAATGCGGGTTGGCGGGCTTAGGGTGATAATGTTTCATTTTTTAACGATCACTATCAGATGTTGATGACAGTGACCGGGACCGACGGCTTAACGTGTTGTCCTAGGCACGGGAGTGTAACACAACCAACTTCCCGACACCGGGCTTGGAATGTATTGAAAATTTCATAGAAGAATGAAAAACTCAGAACTATTCCGTGATCCGACCCAGGTATCGAACCCAGGAACTCGTGGCTAACCTCTAGACCAACGAGGCAGTCTAATTTAATGTACCTAAGTGTAATAGGCTGATTTATTATTATTTCCACGGGAATATGAACTACTCGAGTGAAACCGAGTGCGTCCGGCAGTATGATAAATATTTTTAGACTCAAGTACATACAACTGAATTTGAATTTGAAACTTTCATTGTAACTTTGATTGCATTCAATAAAAAAATTTATAACCATTAAATTTTTGACTGAATACAAACAATGAATTTCACACCTTTCCTTCAGTGTAAAGGTCGTAGCTCATTTAAGCGAAATCGTTCCCAATAAATAACAAACCGCTGTAACTTTTATAACCAACTATCTTCAACATATTATTATAATATCTGTTCATTCAACTTGCGCAAATTGCTTGTTTCAAGCACGTAGTAATCTAGACTTCAACCATTGTATGTCTGGGTAGCGGCAAGCTCACTGATTGCTTAAGTATAATTTCAGTGCAAATTTTGTGTTCACAATGTGATCTATTTCGGTGTGATCTTACTCATAGGTGAATAAAAATATTCATTTCGCTACATAAATAAAAACTCAATTCATTTAGCCAGATAAGATACCTATTTATTTATTTATTTATTTAGTCTTTATTTGCACACCACATTAGATAACATAAAAACATACAGAAACAATGTTATAGAGGAAGTAGAGGTCCAAAGGCGGCCTTATCGCTTAATACCGATTTCTTCCAGGCAACCTTGGGCTTAGGAAAATATCAGTACTAAGCCGCAGGTGGTATAATTTAATAAAATACATACATTCTAATAATTACATACTAATACACAATAAATTACATAAATAACACAATAAATATTAAAATAAATATCGTAAGATAAACTTATACATACGTAATATGACACGAAGGAAATACAAACCAATATGGCCTGTGTGCCAACCAAGATTTCGATTATCATAACCAACGGTTAACATAACTTTACTATAAACTTACTATTTATAACAAACCCGTACACCGGTTAAGGACGTAAACCGGGCGGTTATCTTAACCGAGCTTACGTCCTTAACCAGTGTACGGGTTGTCGTGAACAGTAAATTTTACGTTTAGCTTATGTTAACTGTTGGTTATGATAACCGAAATCTTGGTGCACACAGGCCTTAGTCATCAAAAGTCTTACTCGCATTTAAGATAGTATGACATAACAACTTTTTTAAAAGTGTCCAGTGATTTTGACCGTCGTATGTCCAGTGATAAAACAACAAAGAAAAATTAAAATTTATACGTTAACTCGTAAACATAGTATATATAAACATGGTATATATAGCTTATTATACGAGTACCATGCACGATGATCATGTGCATAATGCAATATGTCAATCAAAAAAATTAATTATTCACAATTCTACTGTACGGAACCAGTAATGTCTAGTGAGCAACTATCCTAAGGTTTTGTTTAGGGAACTGTAGAATTGTTAGGAATAACTTTTCAAAATTTTATTGTTGTACATAGAGCTAAAATTTCGTAGTCCTGTTGCGAAAAATACTTGTATCTCGCATTGCGTAACTTTTATTTTGTATGCTATACCGTTTTGCCAGATAAAGTTCCTATACGTTTTCGGCCTTCGTGTCGTAGCAGTATGCGTGATGGATAAGACCAACGGCCTATGTTCGATTTTCGCCTGAGCCGATTTTGATTTTCTGTATAGTAGGAGTCTACGACAAATTACCTCTCTGCCGGCAAAACCGAAAAAGAAAGGGAAGGTCTTGAAAGGTGAGAATTTCATCCCATTCCTAACAAGACAGCTTGCCTTCACCTGATGTTAGTTTATCACTTACCACCAAGCCTTATTCCAGTCAAGCAGTCGCAATGAATAAAATAATATTGATAGGCGCTGAAAAATAATTGTAGTAGGTAATCGTAGAAGTCAACATTTATTTATTAACATTGATTTCTTGCCGAGTCTTAAAATAATTTGAAGGGGTGGATTTCCATGTCTAGTCCAGTCGTATTCTGAGAGAGGTCTAGTCAAAGGCGCTTTAATAGGCCCTATCTTGTGTAGTGGTTTAAAATTATATATTGTTTGCATACTCTTCATAATTTGTCAATATTATAGTAGGATAAGGACAGGTAAATTGCGGTTTACAATTTATGACGTATTAAAAAAAATTACTTATTAGATCTTGTTTAAACCAATTTTCGGAGAAAGTTTGCACGGTTACTTACGGAAAAAAATGATATTAGAAACCTCAATATCATTTTTGAAGACTTATCCACACACGGATGAGTTTGGTGAAAAAAGAATTTTTGAGTTTCAGTTCAAGTATGGGGAGCCCCAAAATTTACTGTTCTTTTTCTATTAATGTGCTAAAATGTTAATGCCATTCACAGAATACATCTACGTACCAAGTTTCAACAGTATAGTTCTTATAGTTTCAGAAAAATGTAGCTGTGACATACGGACTGACAGACAGACATGAGCAATTCATAAGGGTTCCATTTTTTGTGTAAGTTATAATATTAGGTACAAGGTAACAACAAAGTTTGTTTTAAAATCACTACGATCCTCACCATTGTTCGTCTGACTGTCTTGAAACGTACTAAGTACTCATACATACTCTCTCGAACAAAAACGCCGTCTCCGCAGACTCAATTCAATTATTTTATGCTACAATATAATATAATTTTACATCGAGTTTGGGAAAAGAAAAGATTGATAGCTCATTTAGTTCGCATGTGTATTCTATATTTCCTTATAAATTCTACTCTGCTGCATTGAATTTAAATTATTTCGGAGCGCAGTAACAATGCAGTTTTAGTAGCGTAAAAATATCGCGGCAATAAACAGAATCCCTTGTGTAAAATATATGTATCGTGTTTCATCCACGTTTGATTTATGTCTGTTACAGTGGCACTGAAGCATTTTTGAAGCTTTTGTTTAATAAGGAAATATGTGGTTTTCTGGATGGGAAATACGTTGTGGAACTTAATTGCTTTATTACAGGGAAGTGCGCGCTATAGCGAGTGGTTCTGAATGTAAATCAATCTTGATAGCAGTCGAGACTCGAGTCCAATACAAGGCATTACCATATTCATACTCCGGTGTAATTTTGAAGTCAGTTCGTAAAGTAAAGCAGCTTCGTTACAGGGGAAACTAAATTTAAACGAAATGTACCGTACGGTGAGTGTAAAAGATGCCCCGTAGGCTATCTATCGAAATAGCTTGCTCGTTGAGAAAAACACTTGAGTTTCGAATTATTGTGCACCCTATATGGTGTGTTATAAAGCTCAAAGTTGTTAAATAGCAATTTTAAAGCTACAATGAATATTTTTAAGGAGCGAAGCCGTTGCGTGTTCTCGGCATAGTAACTGTGCAGCTGAATAAGTAAATGTCCGCTATAAATCAAGTTAATTGCGTCGAAGCACCTCCTCGTATGAACCAGCAGCCTTCGAGTACAATTTTCGATAGACTACATTTACTGTACTCTTCCTGAAACGATTTAATCTACTGGCTGGTTAATCATGAAAATTTATAAACATGGCGTAGGTACAATATTATATTTTCCTTGGATACCCAGTAAAGCTTACAAAAATTAAATATATTGATGTTAGTCTCAAAATAAACTGGAACCAACAAAAACATGAACGAATTAATATCAATGAAAACAATTGTAGTTTGGTAGATAAAAAAGAGATAAACATAGGTACAGAAGTTGCAGTTGTTAGTTGTTGTTGCAGTTGTTAGCAGTATTGTATACTTTGTTTGTCTCAAAATAAACTGGAACCAACAATAGACATACATAAATAGCCAGTAGTTTGGTGTGTAAAATAGGTACAATAACAATATCTACGTGCTAGCAAGCATAATCTACAGACTGTGTTGTCGAACAAAAATGGCGAGCGGTAGGCTTCCCTTATATAAAATTGTTATTATTCACCTTAGTGTCCGAGTCTTGTGCAGTCATGCTAGTGTAAGAATCTGTGCGCGTAATGTTTAATTAGGTGATTACTGTAAGAATGTTTCATTTTGATCATATTTGATGTCTTTGTAAATAAATTGTTGCGATTAAGTTTGTCTTTTGGTGTTTTAAGTTTTATTCCCTTCTGGCTGTTTGTTAACATATGGGTCATTTGCTAAGCATCTTTACAAATAGAAATGAAGTTCATTCTCCTATTATAAATGTAGAATAATATAAAAAACTGCAGTAACTTCACTTCGCAATTGGCAATAAAACATTGTGAGTCAAAACCCGAGGATGCTTCAGTTTCAGAGTGGAATGCACGTAGATGGTTTTCTGTGGTTCTGGGTGACTTTGTCGCTTGCAATCGTTGTTATTATCGCAGAAACTAGCAAAATAAATAAATTATTAATTATTAATTATATTTTTATAAACTTTCGCAAAGTAACTCCTGTTTCTATCGTATATTTATTCTAATATTTATTTATCTTTCACTGTATAAGCCAAAATTTTAGATAACCGATTTACAGAACAAAATTTTTAAGAATTTAAAAACTACATCAATCAAAATACATCATCCGAATTATTTTATTAGTATAACACAATATCTAATTTAAGCGTAGTAATAGTAAACTAGCCCGAAAATCCTAAACTCGATAAGTTGAAAACTAATAATGGAACTACTACAACGAGTCTGAGAACAAAAACTATCCCCTCCTCGAACTTGCTCACATTTCGCGCAACTTGTATACAATTTATATTTAGCTTTGCGACTTCACAACTTAAGTCATTTTCAGCAACCAAACGTGTTTTATGTATTGTCAAGACTTATTGATACCCATATTCGTAAATGTTTTTAACTGATTTCAAACTCGGAGGTAGGTATTTGTTTTTTAAAAGTACTTATTTGATATACGACATAGTTCGCATCGCATCGCATTTAACACATAACGGTTATCATGACGCATCATGGTTAACTGATGACGACCTCCGTGGCGCAGTGGTATGCGCGGTGGATTTATAAGACGGAGGTCCTGGGTTCGATTTCCGGCGGGGCTGATTAAGATTTTTCTTAATTTGTCTTGGTCTGGCTGGTGGGAGGCTTTCGCCGTGGCTAGTTACGACCCTACCGACAAAGACGTACCGCCAAGCGATTTAGCGTTCCGGTGCGATGTCGTGTAGAAACCGATAGGGGTGTGGATTTCATCCTACCCCTAACAAGTTAGCCCGCTTCCATCTTAGATTGCATCATCACTTAACATCAGGTGTGATAGCAGTCAAGGGCCAGCTTGTAGTCGATGAAAAAAAAAAAAATTTGACGGGCTCACCATATCACGGTGGTCCTGAGTTCGATTCCCGGCGGGGCAGATTAAGATTTTTCTTAATTTGTCTCAGTCTGGCTAGCGGCTTTCGCCGTGGCTAGTTACCACACTACCGACAAAGACGTACCGCTAAGTGATTAAGCGTTCCGGTACGATGTCGTGTTGAAACCAAAAGGGGTGTGGATTTCATCCTACTTCTAACATATTAGGCCGCTTCCATCTTAGATTGCATCATTACATCAGGTGTGATAGCAGTCAAGGGCCAACCTGTAGTCGATTAAAAAAATAAAGCTCAACTAGTTCTACTCATTTATGTCGTATATTAAATGCCTGAAGTGGCAATGGGCGGAGTACCTACTTCAAGGAGCTGATGGACGTTAGGATCCTTCTGGCATGGCTGGAAAGAGCAGCGTTGTTCAACGTAGAAGAAAACTGTCGCCTGTAAACAAAGCAATTATAAGCATGTAAGTAAGTTTTACTTAATTACGATGACTCGCAATAATCGTTCAAACAATCATTATGAAAAGTAGATACCTACCGATAGATTTCTGCGTCAAATTGACGCATGCGTTTTCGAATAATTGCTCTGTCTCTCTAATCATCGTGAATCCATAGCTGTGCGTTTAGGAACTCATACGTTGCTAGGACCTACCACGTAGTATATGTGTCAATAAGGTAAGTACAACCGATTTGAAAATGACGCATCATTATCTTTAGTGTGACTTGTATGACGGCGGCTTATATGAAAGTTTTATTGTGTTTAGTATGTTTCAGCACTTTTTATCATTACTATTAATATAATTTTATTTTTGTAGATAATTTGTCAAATATATAATACAATGGGGTGTAGTAATTTAGACTAGGACCAAATCCTGACCGCTCTTATGCAAAGTAACGACCAGATTCCGTACAAGAACTTCAAAAGTGGAGTAGCGGACCATAAAAGTTAAGATGGCGTACAGAGCGACACAAAAGGGTTTGTAGACGAGTTTCAAGAAGCCACAACCGACGCCGAGTGGAAATAGAATCTTCGAAAAGCAAAACAGTACTGAATAACCAGTCGTCTGAAAGTAATATATTGTGAGCATAACGTTGATATGTGTCATAGCTGTTTGTAACTTACTTTTATAAAACTTTATATCCATAAATTATAAGATAAGTTAAGTGTATTTTAAGACAAAGATTAATTATTACAATAAAAAGCAAGTTTTCATTTGAAAGAGTAAGTGTTATAAAATTTCTTATTTGTTTTCTTAAATAAAAATAAATGAGTATAAAAATTTATCTGCATTATTTATGATACTAATATATGTGCTTATATAATACCATACAAATCATTGAAATAAACTATAACACCTAGACCTACAGCTTATTCAAATACATGCGTCAATTTTACGCATGATTATCTTTCCCGTACTATAAAATATGATTATCTTTCTAGGGTTAATAGAATAATTCAATAGAATAAAAAACATCAAATATTATCAAATATTATTTTAATATAAGTTTTGAAGCAGATATCTTAATCCGATTGAGTTGAACATTTAGTTTGGATGACAATGCATGGTTAACTGTGTGACGTCATCCTAAATCCAACATGGCAACATACTTATATAAGTTATAATAATTATCAATTCTATTCTTTACAAATACCTACCTGAAAAGAATTTGATATTGAATCAACACTTCCCTCTGTAGTCGACGTTTTGCAAAAACTTGGTTCATTTGGTCAAATGCAGTGAGAATTTTAATACCTACTTTTCTTTGCGAACTTTACTTGTTAGAACTTTTCTTCTCCATTCTTCGACGACATTATTAGACTTTTGCTCCGAGTGTTACTTTAATTATAATAGACACATAAATGTAATAGAGAAACGTAGAGAGGATTATAAACTTCAGTACAAAATTATTATGATTTATACATAACAAGTGATTTTTTGGTACTTCAATAAATTTTAGAACTTTAAAGTTTGCAATCAAATCAGTTCTTGGTTGTTGTCTCACATGATGTGAATTGACAATGTACTGTAAGGGGCAATCGCAGTTATAGATCACACATTAACCTTCAATGTATCAACTAGAGGCCTAGTTAAGCCATCTTTCTTTTTAGGAGAGGAGATATATTATATGCTTTTGTTAGGAGCTTAGATCCTAAGAAAAGCTCACAGCCTGCGTTGCAATAAGGAGCTCATGATCCGAATTACGAAGCCACAGTTCAGATACGTATACATTAAGCATAGTATCTAATACCTTTCAAAACCGAGCAATGCTCTGTCAACCAGTTACTAGGTATAACATAGGAAGCATAGAATTGTAGGCACAGATTTATACAGCATAACATAATAATATAATAATAGAAAGAATACGTAAACTAAAATTAATACAACTACGTTAATAACCAGCTAATTACCGTACCTACCTGCCACGACGTTGTTTGCAGTAACTATTGCGAGTCAATAAAGGCGAAAGCAATTATTAGAGTTCAAACTAATTTAGCCGAGCAAACAGCAAATCACTTATTTGAAAAATCAAATTATTACTGTTCAAAGCAATATACAGAATTAATATTTTAATGCACGCCGATAATTAGCGCAAATCAAACTCGCCAACATTAATTATCGCAAAATGGCAAACAATCGTTTAATTACTCACTGGCATGGAAACCGCCAAATTAAGCGGCTGGAGCGAGACTGTTTATTTTGGATGCGTTCAAAAATATAACTATAATATTTTATAAAAAGTGTATTGTAAATGAACACTACTTAGTAGCTGCTAGTGTCCGAATGAAAGTCGATTAGAACATAATAGATTTGAATTTTAAGTTTGAACTGAATGTTTAGAAGTTGCAAATTCAAATTCATTTATTTTAGGTAGGCCTTTATACAAGTTCGTTTGAATAGTCAGCAGTTGCAATTTGTGAGTAAGAAGTGGCTCTCACCGGTTGAGAGAACAGATTCAGACGACAAGAGCCGACAATATGTTATACCTCCATGCTTCGTAAATTAAATTAAGCTGGCGGCATCATCATCATCAATTTGTGATTTTCATAACGAAGACAGGAGGATAATTTATAAAAAGGAGGATTTATAAGACGGAGGTCCTGGGTTCGATTCCCGGCGGGGCAGATTGAGATTTTTCTTAATTTGTCTTGGTCTGGCTGGTGGGAGGTTTTCGACGTGGCTAGTTACCACCCTACCGACAAAGACGTATCGCCAAGCGATTCAGCGTTCCGCGTACGATGTCGTGTAGAAACCGGAACGAGTGTGGATTTTCGTCTCACTCCTAACAAGTTAGCCCGCTTCCATCTTAGACTGCATCATCACTTAACATCAGGTGTGATAGCAGCCTAGGGCCAACTTGTAGTCGATAAAATAAAATTATATAATTAATACTTTTAACAACTCAAACATTATGACCGACCCCGCATTGGCTTGCTGACACGTTGATGATGAAACCAGTGAATAGTTAAGCTGAAAAAGCCCTCATATCTTTACATTATGGGACCGGTTTCAATAACAAGAGACATTAGTTCGATACCCGACCATTGTACTAATGTCTTACTTTCCTTACACTGTATTGGCGACCAATTTAAATTGCCAATATTTAAAATAAATGACTTTTATATTTTGTTCAAATAGTAGCTAATCTGTATTCATTCAAAATATAATTTCCAGTAGCGAGGGTAATAACAATAATTATTTACAAAGCATGCGAAAGTCAAGCGTTTATGTAAAACAGTTTAACGAATTCGCGAGTGAAGCTCAAACGAGCGAGTCAAGGTAAACTTTTGTCGTTATTTTCCACATGCTCTGTACGCTCACATAATTATACGCAGTTTCATCTGGAAACTACTTTCACTGCATAAAAGTGATAATGCAGTCAGTTTTGTACTAAAACAACTATGAACCTACATAGTACAATTCTACTCTATTAGGCTGAAATTAAGTAATTTCACAGACAAAAATAACTGAAACGTGTCATCTTTAAAATTTAAGAGCTCACTAATATGAGTGATTGATGGTATTGTAACTTGTTATATAGATGGCATTACAGGCCTTAAACCTTGTGTAAAAATCAAACGTGAAATCATGCATAATCTCGGAGCTGGCGGTACAGGATCCGTGGTTCAGTCGGTAAAACGCTCTGACCGCGACAGTCTAAAAGATGTGTGTTTGAATCCCGCTGGATTCGCAATTTTTATATCCCTTTATTATATTTACTTATATTATAGATAAAATAAAAAATAATATAGGACAATTACACACATCGCTATATATATGATAACTGATGAATATCTTTATATATACTATACATAAATACTTATAATATATAGATAAACACCCAGACACTGAAAAACGTCAAAGATATATATTATATATAGATATATATTATATTTATTTTCAAAAATTATTAAATCCTATTCAATAAAAATTTCACAGCCATCTGTAATTAAATAGTCGCGAATAGGATTTAATATTTATTATTTTTTATTATTTAGGATGCCAGTTACAGATTACGGACGAGAACTGCAGCAGACGACGTGTAGCAACGACACTAGTACTTTCACATACATATGACCTCCACGAAAGTTATTTAATAGAATACAAACTCTACCTGATTTGTCAATTTGTCAAATTGGTAATTAAATTTGGTAAATAAATTATTCAAAATCAAATTCAGTAATAGTTATGTTTGACTTCATTGTAAATATTGCCATTAAATTTAGTAAGGGGTCATTTTATTGTTTACTTCGTTTTTTTTTTCGAAAAATATACTGTTGGTTGCAGCAGGTTTTTAAAGTATTCTGATGTCTTCAAAATCGTTTTATTCTTTCATAATCTTTTATTTACCGCCGCATCGGAAAAGCAGTCCGTGACCAGAATAGACGCGGCCAGAAAAACTCGACACATGCTCTTTTTAAATGAATTACAAAACCACTCAATTACAATAATTAATATTACACTAAAATATGCATACTTTGTAACAACCAAAAGAACAGTGCCATACACTATTCGACTTTTCTAACATGTCAATTCTTATCTTTTATTTTATGGCCTGGAATCAAGTCCTTTCAAATCATTTGTCAGTCGACAGAATATTACCTTATGTTACCATAGACGATATCGTATAGTATTGTCTATGGTAACATATTCCAATATTTTAAAATGCTAACAATACAATTTTGTTTTTAAGAATATCTATAATTCTTAAAAAGAATTATCTTTACAAGTTCATCTTAGAGTATCTTCTGAAAAATCAGTGAAACGCCTGTACACTACTGTTACAACGAAAGCTAAACCTTTATCCAAATGTAGTATGTTTATATAACATTTGAAGCGATTCTTTCAATAAGTGTGAGAGAATCGAGCGTTTACCTATGTAAAATAGTTCGAACGAATTCACAAGTAAAGCTCAAACGCCTCGACCCGAGGTAAACTTTTGTCGTTATTATCCAAATGCCACTGTACGTTCACATAATTATCTTCAGTTTCAGCTGGATGCGACATTTACGTAAAAGAGAATGTAAATATTAATTTCTTTGTTTTTACAATTATAGAATAATTGTAAAAATAAAGAAATTTTTTTGATAATAGTAGGGGTGCCCAAAAGGGAATTTTCGGAAATACTCGACAAAACACCGGGCTTGGATTGTACTGTAAATTTTCCTAGAGAATTGAAAAACTATAAATTATTCCGAACCTGGCAACTAACATGACCCAGCTTTTCACTAGAACAGGCAATCCATATCCTTATCTTTTAAATTTCGGATCAGGATCTGAACAAAGGTAAAATAAACAGATAAATTATTCTTTATATGTACTATAAAATATTGCTTGCCATATGCCAAATTTTCAGATTCTAAGACGACTAAAAATACTCTTTAAGACTGATCCCTTTGCGGGTAGTTGCGAGTTTGAAAATATGCGGCTTAATTTGCTTTATATTTTAATTGCGTTGACATAGAAGTTCGATTTTGTTATAGTTTAAAGGTACTATAGACCTTAGTATTTGATATGAAATTCAATTAAATACCTCTTTGTGTTCAGGAGAAAAGGAGGTAAGTGTAAACTCATTAAAAATATTTATGTAATAAATACATAAATATTTTTAATGATGTTACTAAAATTTACAGTTTCGCAATTCTATTGTCCGTGCTATATGACGTTGTGTCGTACCAAATTCAAGTTTCTAACTTTGCGGGAAGAAAATTTGCGGAAATTTTCGGTATAAACGACTGTATCTTTTGATTGCCTTGGCTTAGAAGTTCGATTTTTTCACAACTCCAATGGACAGTAGACCTGAGTATTTGATAAAATTTCAGCTTAATACCTCCACCTGTACCTGAGAAAAAGGGTCTTGACAGACGGACGGGCGGACAGCAAAGTGAATCTAAAAGGGTTCCGTTTTTTCGTTAGGTACGGAACCCCAAAAATAGGTTAACTTCTTGAGAAGAATTCATACTTCTGAGGTTCATGCTAACTTTTCTAAACGATAGTAAAGTACTCGTACCTAGACTTACAAAGCTGCGTGTAATCATTACCCGCATTGAACATAAACCCTTGTTATTTTACTTGACATTCATTAACCTGCCAACTATTGATTATTTAATTATAAATAATTACAGTGTTACATCGCGTCGTCAATAAAGTACTAGTAAGTAATTATAGAGATGTATCGAAACATTTCACATTTTAAGCAAGCAATGTTGAAGTTTAGTTTTATTTTAGATTTGTAGCACTAGTGTAGGTTTAAAGAGCTCTTTACACTCGTATTATTCTCCCTGCTCAGCCAAATTTGGTAGAGCAGCTTAAGATTCCCATTCTAATATAGAAATTGCCATTTTTTAACTACTCCAAGAATGATTTTGCTATATATGGTGGTAATTTTTTTATAGCCCTTCACTGAAATCATACCTTTTATAATAAAACAATGATGACTCAAATTAAGTAAAAGTAATAAAGAATTGCATGTAACTACATAATATATCGGTGACCAAAATTTTGATCCTTTAACCCTAGAGTGGGCGCGCTATGAGCATTTTGCCGCCCGCGCTAAAAAACCGTAAATATTTTTTTTAAATAACTAGCCGTTAGACTTGCACTTCTTAGTAGCTGCCCCCACTCTCGTTAGACGCTGGAGAAGAAGGTATCTACCATCAGGTGTTGCCGGGCGGCCAATTGCTCACCGCGCGCCCACTCACGTAAGTAATATTCTATAATGTATTTTTTGCAAACTTGAAATGTTGACTTTATTTTATGGTGCATTAATAACTTTTGCAACTAAAAATATGTTTGTTTTAGGATTTCAAAGAATTCATTGATAATAATAAATAAGAATGGATAAAATAGAAGCTCAAATTTTGTCTTGGCTAGAAGAAACATCTGATTTTGAAGATGCTAGTACACAGATCGTTGAAAATGAAAATGAAAATATTTCAGATAGTGATAGATCTATTATTCATAGTGAGCACAACACGGAAACAGAACAGTCAGCAGACAGTGACGCTTCGAAAAATAAAGAACCTTATTCAACTGTTGTCTTCCGAAATAGCACCTACATCCAGTTCAGATATGAGTAGCCAACAGCCTCAATCTCGTCGTCGTAAACATAAAATACAACCACGTGGTGATAAATCTCCAACATGTACGTCCAGTGATTCTCAACATTTGATGTTACGTCGAGAATATTTGAAACAAATTGCCATGGTACTCGTCAAGCAATATATGACCACAAGGGCTTCTATAGGCACTTTAAATATTCCTTTGAGGAACCAAATTGCTCGCTTTGTCCCAGTAGAACAAACATCTTCTTCAAAAAAGGAGGGCAAATGCAGCATATGTCCCTCAAAAAACAGGGTGTTCCAGAGGCCAAAAGTTACTGTGCAATGAACATTGTACATGTCTTTGTGAAGACTGTTTTTATAAAGCGTATCCTGTAGATTTAGAAAATATATAATTTTGTTATTTTTTTCCATTTTTTTTAAGTATTAAAAAGTTTTATGTAGCATAAGAGAAAAAAAGTCAATTAAAATATTAAGTTTTCTAAAGTCTTTTGTAAACCAAAGTTTATAGAACAAAGTTGAATAAATATGTTGATTTATTATTATTTACTGTTTATTTATTTAAATCCTAAAAGTAAAAATATTAAATTGCTGTATTACTAGTCAAAATGGTCAAACAAAATGCGACTCTAGGGTTAATTGTGACAAGAGCAAACACAATCACCCAAAGCCCTTAGACCGTCCATCCAAACCATCATCAGCACAATGGGTTTCAACTAATTATCCCCTATCTTAGAAAAGAAGCGAATCCTAGTAATATAGGCTAATAACGATCAAACAATAATAACTTTACGTGAAGTTAAATATGAGAAGAGTAGGTCGCTAATAAAGAATTGCCTGTAACTAAATCGGTGAGCAACATTTTGATCCTTTTATTGTGAGCAATCAATTCTTTGGGATTGTGCTAAAATTGCAAGCAAGCCACCACTGGCTCAGCTCCGAATCCCGCAAGACTTGACTTAATCATAAGAACGAGACGCGAAAATCGCTCGGAACGAAACGAGCCCCCAGGGAGGATCGCGATCGGCCTACTTTTGCTTTCTTTAACTTGCCGATCCACTGTTGCAAACTTACACGGATTACTGTGGACTTACGACCTTATAGCTTTAGGGGAAACTTTTACCCGTTAAAGTGCTGCCGTTTTTGTTGTTTAAATGTTAACGTGGAGGCTAACTACTTTTGAATCTCTTTTAGGTTCAAGATTGTCTTCAGAAACTACATTATATTTATCACGAGCAAAGAATATTAAAGTAAAGTAGTTTAACATTCTTCTGTAAGATTTGTGAATCTTAAAATTAAAGGTGATTAAAGTTCTTCTTTTAAACATTTATAATAGCCAGGTATGATGCATCAGTTACTTTTTTTTTTAATTGTTTTAAATAGGGCTTCAGGCGAACGTGAAAAGGTATAGAACGTGCAAGCCGGCTGCCTTGGGAGGTCAGGTTTTACAGTTTCTTACAAAACACAATTTCTGTATAGAAGACAATATTATGCCATCACTATCTAGCTCTGTCTAGAACTGCGAGTAATTCAAAGATGTAAAAAAGATTTTGAATTTTATTCGTATTTATTATAAATGGAAATAAATATATTTTGATATAGAAACTTTACAATTAAATTAATAATTTATTCTTAATAAATAAATAATACATTAAATTCTAAATTAATCTTTATTCTAAATAAATCTAAAGTCTTTCAAACATTTTCATAATATAAGATTGCAAATGTTATTTTAAAAAAAGTGGTTTTAACAAATAGAGTACAAGAGGTTTTATTTTGTGTTTGTGTAAAATTATATGTCACTTTTTACTCTTACTTAGCAAACTTTGACTAGTATCAACGTAATAATTAACTGATACCTATTATATATTTCAAACGCTCGCATTATTATGAATAAATAATCTTTAAAACTTGATACTTCAGGTTACAGTCACATTGGTACAGGTAAATGTCGACATGAATTTAAATAATGTAATTCATAGGCGTCGACTCTCATTAGGGCGTTGTTAAATACGACACTAAACAAATAGGTGCACATTTAGTAATAATCATTAAAAAATTGAATAGTGACTTATGAGCCAAGACCTCTACATCAGAAACTTGATCTTTGTGTGTAGAGAATAGAGAAGTAAATCCCTTGAACGTTTTAACAAAATTTGATACGGTGAAGTAGGTGTCTTGAGGACGTAAGGGTATTACGCTGGCTTATGGCACTGTATTAATTTTGAACCGTAGTAACTTTGGCGGTGACAGAACTGAGACACCGACACATAATTCACTTTGTAACGCAAATGAAACTAGCGTTTAATTTACTGTTATAATTTAGTGAATTCCTTTACAAGGCTCGCCGTGTGCGCGGTACACTGCGGTCACGGTTTGCGGGTTTTTGGGTAGGATTTATTGGTACTTTGTAATGTACACAATACATTAAATATGACCTACATAGTAGAATAGGTGAGCGGTCATTAAATTATGCATTGAGATTTTATTTAACGAATGTTTTTAAAGGTTGTTTCTGTTTCGATACTAGCTAAGTGTTCCACGTTAAATCTTATACAAATATTTCGGTTTATTTTATATATTCTGAATTTGTTGAATACCGTTTTAAATGAAAAAGTTAGCTGAGTACGGATTGAACACGCATATTAATATTTCACACACATTAGAAAATAATATATAACTGAATTAAGTAAGTAATAAAATACCTAAAGCTAATATTTTTAAATTTAGCGTTGAACAGTTGTAGCCTTATAGACATAGGCCATGAAAAAGACTCAAAACATAGAAGCCATACTTTCGATCTTTCAGTCTAAGTAATTTAAAATAATAAACATATTACCTATATGTTTATGAAATAATAAACATATAGGTAATATGTTTATGAAATAATAAACATATAGGTAATATGTTTATTATTTTAAATTACTGAGACTGAAACATCGAAAGTATGGCTTCTATGTTTTGAGTCTTTTTCGTTTTTCAAAGTTTTGTAACAAAAATAACAGAAAAATACTAAATAATAGATCGAAGATGCTTGATATCGTACGTATTTAAGTAGACTGTAATCATATTTCTATAGCTTCAAAAAGTTAATTTTTACTGCTTTTACGTTACGCTAATTGACCTTACTCATGAACTAACCAAAAATGGCTATGTGGTTAGTTTATACGCGGTAGAAGTGGGTGCAAGAGGTATACCAGCGAAGTCTCTTTATAACCTGCTAAAAGACTTTGGCCTTACTAGAAGTGCAGTAAGCTCCATATTGGAACGAGTGTCCAAAGCTGCTCTAGTAGGGTCCTTCCGAATTTGGCTGGGCAGGGAAAATAACTTAAACAGAGCAGGTGAGTGTTGACGGCCGTCACTAAGGTCACACTACCCTTAAACCTACACCCGTGTCACAAGTCTCGGGCTCTGTTCGGAGTTTTTCTCTCAGCCACGCGATGGACCCAGCACCCGCACGGTGAATGCATGGAATGCTAAGATATATATATTTTTTTTATCTACTACAAGTTGGCCCTTGACTGCTGTCACACCTGATGTTAAGTGATGATGCAGTCTAAGATGGAAGCGGGCTAACTTGTTAGGAGTGGGACGAAAATCCGCACCCCTTTCGGTTTCTACACGACATCGTACCGGAACGCTAAATCGCTTGGCGATATGTCTTTGTCGGTAGGGTGGAAACTAGCCACGGCGAAAGTCTCCCACCAGCCAGACCAAGATAAATTAAGAAAAATCTCAATCTGCCCCACCGGGAATCGAACCCAGGACCTTCGTCTTATAAATCCACCGCGCATACCACTGCGCCTGGAGGTCGTCAAAATATTCGTCTCGAGCCCTGTAAAACTGGTAAATTCTAAAAACTTATGGTTAAGACTGGTAATGACGCCAATTGTTCTTTTTCGTCTGTTCTTGAATGATGATAGAACATGAAGATGAATATTTTTCTAATCTCATTTTATTTATTTTTATTATATTACTTTTTGCTTTGGAAAATATTAAGAAAATTATTAGAATTATTAAAAAATATTATGACAGGATCAATATCTTCTTGGGGTAGTCGAAAAGTTAATACAAAAAAATATTTGAATACATAAGCACAAACTTATGCTACAAAAATATGTCAACAAGACATCAGCTGTCAAAAGAAAAAAATGTATTTTATATTTTAATTAACTGATGAACTGATATTTAATTACCTAGCTGATGTTCAAAATGTAGATTTTTTAATATAGATAATTTATATTTTTTACTTCCCTTAGATATTAAATTTACATTAAAAATTTTTATAGGTAGATAAATTAATTGTCTAAGGAAAGTAAAAAATATAAATTATCTAGAAATGTTTTATGAATAAGATAATGAAAGAATTGTTTTATTGGTCTTACCAAATATTATTAATTAAATTTACCAGTGTTTGAAATATTTTATGTTCAAGATATACCACTTGTTACGCTAAATATGTTAAAAATTCATAACAGTAATATAACATTATTACATATAAACCAAGAGCACAAGTGAATCTGTTTTTATTTTTAGTTAAACGTATTCAATAAAATTCAATTCGAAAGGTCATACGAATTCGGCAGAAAATCCATTTATTCCGAGTTCCAAATACCCAAATTCATATTACCATACAGCTAGATATGAGCAACCGCACGTGAAATTGGCAAAAAAAAGGGAAGAGAAAATCAGACGGTGTAGTAACGCGGGCCGACTCGGTTCGCGAACTACATTACAGTTTACATAAAAAACATTGTGTTGAACGACAACGGGGCATCAACTTTCCCGGCGAAGACATAAGCGAAATTGAATTACACATATTGAAAAAGAAATGTGTAGCTCCTTAGTAGGCGTGGTTTGCCCGCGACTCCTCCTTCGTAGTCAGCCGCGCATGGATCGCGGCTGCATCGCTCGAGAGAAGCTCGCTTGCTGTACGTACCGGCCAGTACGCGACGAGATCCAGGTTGGGTCTGTATTGGATCGGCACGCAACTTTGAATCAACTTCGAAGCTAGTTGCACTTTGTGTACGCAACTTTTGGTGATAAACGTTGTTTTAACGTGTTACGAACATTATAATTGTGTGTGAGTTTATGTAACATTTATGTGAATTGATTTAACTGAAAGTTTTTTTAAAGTGAAACTCGTTATGTGTGGTGTTAAAAGGACGTATGAGGTGCATATTTTGTTTGTATAAATAAATAGTTGATCAAGTTACATTGCCAATGTAATTTTGTAAATAAATCAATCGTTAATATGTGGTAAGTTGATACAGAGCTTATTTATGTATGCATGTTTTTAATTTAAGTTAGATTTAGTTTTTGTTTTAAATGATTTCAGTTTGAGTATAGCTAAAAATAACAACTCGACCAACTATTATAAAAATTTAAAGGGGTCTGTCCTATAGGGGAGAGTACTATGAAATTAGGTTAAAGTTTAAACTCGCAATGCATCTTTAGAGTAATTTCGTGGGTTACATACTTACTTAAAAAGTTACTAATAAAATTCTTTTTTAAGTGATTGTATCTTGTTTTATTTTTACGTGTTTTGCTGTTAGTTCGTTTGTCGTGTGTTTTTTTAGATGTGTTATTTTATAGTAGGTAACAATTCAGGCACTTACATTTATTTATTGTTGTGATATAATAGTTATATGTGTATTAATAGCTAGGGAAAGTTAGTTTTTACTTAAAATCCAGTGTACAATATTTCTTTTTTCCAAAGTGTACAAAAGGCTATATCCTTTACAAGAAAAAGTCCGTTGATTCGATGCTAAACGAAATAGAATTACCTATATTATTCAGGAAAATTCTACATAAAATATACTTTGTTATCAAGATAGTTTTACTGAATAAAGTTTTCTTGTAATTACTTCCTCTTAGCTAGTGATAACCAATTATTTACTACTTAGTGGTTATTTATTTATTATGTATTTAAAATTGGAACTTAACAAGTATGTATATAATGTTTATATGTATTGATTATTGTGTTCTTGATATACCTAATATTAATTTATTTATATTTGTATTTAAAGACTTTCAATATAAAAACGAAAAAGCAATTAACTACCAAATTAATCAAAAATGTAACTCTTATTTATTACTAAAAAAAAGTTAGTAAAAATGTTAGTTATTTAAAATTCTTTGCTCGTGTTATTAAGAGATTAAAATCACTGAAGTAAACAAGCTCTTTAAAACTCTTCTCAAAAGATTTCTTTAAAGTTTTTAAAGGAGCTTCAATACCTATTCAGCGAGATAAAAACTGAAACGGGTATACAAATTAACCTTAAACGTATATTGCTAAAAACTATAATATTATGTAATATCATCTGATAAATTAATGTTTTAACTACGTCTGGGAATCGATGTAAGTTTTATATAAAACTTACCATTTCAAAATATATAATTTTTTTCAAGTTTTTATTTAAATGCTTTTGCAATAATAGTGTTGTTACTTTTTTGCGTAAAAAGGATGGAATGAAAATTGTGCACCATTAGAAATAGACTTATATTTTGACAATTCAAACGAAAATTTTTTAACCTCCAACCAAATTTATAACACTCCTCTTATGGCATATAAGAGGAGTGTTATAAATTTGACGTCGATGTCTGTTTGTCTGTGTATTTATATGTATGTATATATCTATGTTTATGTGTGTGTGTCTGTTTGTGTGAAAATGTTATAAATCCAAGATACCTAGCCGGCACGAAAAAATGACGAATTTAAATTTCTAATTTTCAAAGAAACAAGTCTTTGATGTTTTAAAGACAGTTTTATAACTGAAATTCTTACAAATAAAATAGGGCCCCAGCTTTTTCATAATAACTCAAAATCGTAACTTCTTAATCGGAAAAGAGATTCCTAAATAAACGAGCATTTCCTTATGGTTTCTTTAAATTTCAGAATTTTAGATTATCTCAAGGAAATTAAATTTTGACTATCCTACAAATGAGCCTACGTGGGTTTATCTTAAGCTTAGGGTAGATTAAATAGTTTTTTTTACGCATAGAGGTGTTTGACCTCTTGATATTTAAGACATTTTATTCCTTAATATTTATTAGCATAAAGGGATTTTACTTATTTCATATTTTATTTATTATTTATTTATAATCTATAGCGTAACAGAAATATACATAGAGTTAGAAATAATTTGAAAAATAACACACACACACACAGATTATAATAATTACAAAATAAAGTAAAACTAGCATTATATAAAAAAGTATTACATGACACATAAGATTATAAAAACCTATAATATTACACGAAAATAATAAGAAATAATAAAATGTAATTAATAATTCACAACTGAAAATCGTGTGTGTGTGGGTTTGCGTGCGTGTGTGTGAGAATGTATTCAGTGCTTGTTGTTGCTAATGGTGGGAGAAGGGTCTTGCAATATAATAATATTATGATACTAGTATAATACTAGTTGTGCCTACCGATTGTACCCGCACAGGACCATTTTCCGTGTGAGTATCGAAAAATCTTTTCTTAGTGAGCATCTATATTGCAAAATGAGTAATGTAATGCTATAACAAGTCAAACGGGAGAAAGGTTTCTCCACGAGTGAGTTCGAGGATCTTAAGATGAGTCAATAGGTATCACTGATGGTACCTCGATTATAATTTCATTAAATTGATGTAGAAAGGCCGGACCTTCGACATTTTAGAAAAGCTGAATGTTTTTCATCCAGTAAATACAAAAAGAATATACAATTTGATCTATATAATAAACTAAAAATAATTATATTTTAGTCAACAAGTGTTCGCAAAGATCAAAAATATTTAAAACCTAAACTAGATTTGATTTTCTTCGAATAAAATCAACTTAACATAATTTACAAAGACATAAGTACAAAACAACTGTGTACATCATAGAGTCAATAGATTTTTTTTACTTTACCTATTCATTAACTTAAAAGCATCTTGAAAGCCCAACAAGAAGCGCCGTCAGTTTTATACAGAATGAGGACCAACATAATTTAATATTCAATTCATTTTCTGTATGATTTTCTGTATACGGAATATTTTTAAGAGCTTTCGAAAAAATTCAGTTCCTCTGAATCTCTAAAAGAGATAACGACCATTCACAATTTTAACATTTTCGCTTGCAACACAAAATATTTGTAGATAATGCTGAAGATGTGAATATTATAAATTGAAAACTTTTATATACATTTATTGTTAATATATAAGCAGACGTCTGCGACTTCACTCACATGAAGAATAGTGCTTTCATCCAAGAACATTAATGAAAAAAGTGCACGTGACATTTTTTTTAAAGACCATAATATTTTTCAAGAATGAATTGGTATAAAAGATATTTACCATTCTAAAACCTATCTAAGACATCACTATCTAGAGGTGAAATCCTCAAGAAAATCCGTTCTCCGGTATCCGGTAGTCTTTGAGTTTATCGCGGACAGACAGACTTTTTTTTATCATAATATTGACATCTTGAGTATCATGCTCTATTTGACCAGATATTTAGCGCTATAGATCAGTCAATCCACGAAGGCTCGTCGTTTTTTGTTTTTCAAACGCTTACAGTGCGAGTGTGCAATAAAAACTGCAAGAATGTGAGTTCTATTACTGCGTGACGAGTAGCAATGTGTGCACACTCACACAAAGTGTCAAGTTAGTTAAGTCAACAAAAATGTCATGTTTGACTAGCAGTATGCTCTACTTCATTTTAACCCATTTTTAAAAATGAATATGTCGTGTTGATCCTGCACAGCAAAATTATATTGTGATATAGGTTAATATATATATTAACCAATTTAACAATATCTTAAAAACACACACACCCACAATCATCTCAGATAGGTACCTAGTATAATTATATCTATTTTTCTTTTATTTAAACAGTATAATATTTGAGCTCGACTCCACGCTGTCTTGTCTACCATATCCCTAGTGCTTTTGTTACACACTACACACACACTTTGTGACTACAATCACACTTGATGGTAAGTAATGATGCAAACTAAGATGGAAGCAGGCTAACGTGTTAGGAGTAGCATGAAATCTACATCCCTTTAGTTTCTACACGATACCGTACCGGAACGCTAAATCGCTTGACGGTACGTCTTTGTCAGTAGGATGGTAACTACCAATGACCAAAGCCTCGCACCAGCTAGACTTGGACTAATTTAGAAAAACTTTATTGGCGGTAACAAGCCAATCAAGTGACCTTTGTAGAATAATGAAAGTTGAGTCCGTCAACCTGAAGGAATGAACAATTTTTCTGGCTAAGTCACATTTAAATATGTAGTTTATACGATACGTTTTTTTGACATTATAAATATAATATTGGTAAAAAAATTTAAGTAGAGCATCATTCCGTTCGGTCATGACACGCAGAGACAACAGCTACAATAGCCCGTGTACACCGAGCCATGGTCGACTCGAGACTGATGGTCGAACTATCCTCCCCGCACCCTTCGGTTTCCCCTCGCGACAAATAGTGGGGCGAGCCTTAGTGAATTGACATTACTATATTTATATAGATTATTCCTAAAAACTGGCTGTGTTTGTTGTAGGCTCTTCTTGGACCAAGGCGCTTTAGGAAACCATTACTTTTTAATAATAGTTTGTCACATGTGGTAAACCAAATATACTTGAATTAAATTCATTACATTTATTTAAAAATTATTATGTATTAATCATCACTGTTCACTTCATTAATCACTTATTTATATTTTTGATATCGACGTCCACTGTGGCTAATCAAAGTTGGAATTAATAATCTACTATTTTGAAGAGTAGTATATTAATTACCCCAAACATCACAATACATGTTAAATCCATATTTTGACAGTGAGATATGAACAGGAAACTTTAAACTTTCTTAATATTACACAACAAAGCAACATAAACAAATAAATTTCCAGTTTTTTTCGATACAATTTTACATATAATTATAAATATTTCTTTATCCACCTTTACAATAATTGGATAGTGCCAGTTCCTTCCCAATGAGAGCAAGATAATCTCGAATTAATTTTGATGAAAACGCAGCGCAAGAGTAATTTACAAAGGACTTTTTGTTTGCCTGCAATTATTCTGAGTAGCCAAATTAATGAAAACGTAAAATTTGAAGTCTCCGCTCCGAGACAATAATAAAATAAAATAAATGTTAAATTCATATGTTTTTGAGCTTTATGAAGTTAAAGTTTTTATATTTATACAATACCTGACATTTTAAATGGATAGTAAGGAAACCCATTTACAATTTCGTAAAGTTACATTATTTTACAACAAATTAAATTTTTTCTCATTTATTTATTAACTTATTCATTTATTTATTAAAATTATTTTTTAAATTTTTAACAATCCTTATAAAATTAAAAAAAACACTATTAAAAATTTATAAAATCCATTCCGCCTGCTGCGGGGCCCGGGGGTCCAAGAAACCGGTGGTCAGGGCTCCAGAGTGAGGAACCGCCTCACAATACGCGCCGTTTCAGGGATTACTGCATTCTGTATCCGGCCCTTGATCCAACAACTAAGCGAAAGCTTTTTAAGATGTTCGTCAAAGCTTTTCGCTATAAGACCGTTGACTGAAACGACTATAGGAACAATCATTGTTGAATCAACATTACACATGGCGGTAATCTCATGAGCAAGATCCAAGTATTTTGATACTTTTTCCTTTTCAGTTTTCACCACATTATCGTCATGTGGAACAGTAATATCAACAATCATTGCATGGCGCGTTGAATGATCAAATATCACTATATCAGGTCTATTGGCTACAATATACCTATCACTGATAATCAACAACAAATTAAATTATTATTATAAATAACAAAACCCGCCTTTTTATTCTGACGGTAACGTCTGAAGTTAACAATGTATTTATATTTTTTACATTTTTTAAGGATAGAGCTCTTAGTGTCAACTAATAGCTGGGTCTTGTTGTGTTTTGTATCACATAAAGCTCTCAAATTTATCAACGAGGTTTTTTTTCCAAAATCAGGCAGTCTGCGTTCTAAGTCAAGCTATAGGTATTAAATATATTGACACCGGGACTATATACTAATTTTTTAATCAATTTCAATAGTTTCTTCTTCACAAATCTCGGGCTGATTGTAAATGCGAAAGTTTGCATACATAATATATGGATGTTTGTTCACGTCACATCAGAACATGAAATTTTGTACAGAGATAGATTAGAATTCTTAATACCACATAGTTTACTTATAATCTCGATAATCTTACAATAAGGAATGAAATCGCGGGCATAGGCCTCGTACTAAAGAGTTAGGCCTTTTAGGAGAAGTTCTTAATTTTGATGATTTAATTAATTATGAAAACTTAGCGTTCCGGTACGATGTCGTGTAGAAACCGAAAGGGGTATGGATTTTGTCCTACTCCTAACAAATTAACCCGCTTCCATCTCAGGCTGCATCATCACTTAACATCAAGTGTGATAGCAGTCAAGCGCCAACTTGTAGTCGATAAAAAAAAAGTTCCACGCTGTTTTAATGTGGGTTGACATGGTTAGTGTAATAATGTTTTTACTCTTGTAATGACAAGTGGGACCGACGGCTTCATACCTATTTTGCAAAGCACGGGGGCTATAACACCCCATTTCGGGCTAAGAATTTTTACCAAGAAAATTTTATAGGGGCACAGTAAACATTTCCATGTAGTAAAAGTGTTTTCGGACCGTCTCCCATAAAAGAAATGCCCTATAGTGACCACGCTGGGCAGGCGGGTTGGTCACTGTAGGACTAGACTAGTAGTACGAACAGCTGATGGACGTTGGGGGCCCAAGGTGGTAGATTGGCGACCCCGCACCGAAAAGCGCAGCGTTCGTCGACCTCCAACCAGGTGGACTGACGACTTCAAGCGTGTCGCAGGGGGCCGCTGGCAACAGGCGGCTCGGGATGGTTGTGTTTGGAAGTCCCTAAAAAAGGCGTATGTCCAACAGTGGACGTCTACAGGCTGGTAATGATGATGATGAAAAGTGTTTTCAATTAAATTCCTATTTCATTTAATGTGTACAGGAGATTTGTTTATTGCCACAATCTTAAACACAATCAGGATGTAATAAAAGTCCATTACACTAACGCAGCGATAAAAGTAATTTTTATTCCTTATCTTAATAGTGTGTGAAATACAACTAAGTGGGTTTGCAGTCACGAGTAAGGCAGCGTTTCCGGTACGGTGAGTAATTTAAAGACGGTAGCCACTGATATCTGAGGGCACATCCATTACACGAACAATGGGGTAGAGGTGTGCCATAAATTATCGCGGGCCATACTTATTTGTTGATTTATATTTGTACTAGCTCTTGGTCTAGGCTTTCAATGTGTGGAACCCCAACTAACTACACGTTCATAACAATACATAATGCTAAAATGTTTCAGTGACCTTTGGAATTGTAACCTGCTCTACTCTCTCTCACTCTCTCTCTCTCTCTGCATTTATGTACATATAGATAAAACGCGTCCAAGTAGTGGACATAATATCTCAAAATTTAAGAATTATTTTAAAGGTATCTTTAACTAATGGACCGATTTTGTGTGAGCTTTTATTTTATGACGACCTCCGTGACGCAGCGGTATGCGCGGTGGATTTATACTACGGAGGTCCTGGGTTCGATTCCCGGCGGGGCAGATTGAGATTTTTCTTAATTTGTCTTGGTCTGGCTGGTGGGAGGCTTTCGCCGTGGCTAGTTACCACCCTACCGACAAAGACGTACCGCCAAGCGATTTAGCGTTCCGGTACGATGTCGCATAGAAACCGAAAGGAGTGTGGATTTCATCCTACTCTTAACAAGTTAGCTCGCTTCCATTTCAGACTGCATCATCACTTAAAATCAGGTGTGATAGCAGTCAAGGTCCAACTTGTAGTCGATAAAAAAAAAATTTTAAAACTATAAGTACCTCTTAACTACAATCATACGTGGTAGTAAATGATGATGCAATTTAAGGTGGAAGCGGGCTAACTTGTTAGGAATAGGGCGAAATCCACACCTTTTTCGCTTTTTACCGATATCTTACCGGAACTCTAAGCCGCTTGATGGTACGTCTTTGCCGCCTACTTAGACAACCACCAGCCAGATCTGAACCAATTAATATGACAATGTCGACAACGGAAATCGAACACAGGACCTGCGTTTTACAAATCCACCGCGCGCTACCCTGTGCCACGCCACGCCTGTAAAATCTCTGGTCAAAAAGCTTCCATCGGAATTTGTTGTCATTAAAAAAATTGACAAATGACAGAGTCGAACCAGGTCAGTTTACGATACTCAAATTCGTGTTCGGCTCGTGCTCAACTCCTAAGTGTAGACCCACTTAAGGTTCGGACAGACGTGCTAAAAAAAACATGCTTTTATGTTTGCCTAAAGTAAGCATGCCAGCAATAAGCATGCTTTCTTGAAGAAAACTCATAAATAAGTATGCTACAAACCTGTTCAGACGTGCTCGTGCTCTCAACGTCGGTTGATTTTTGAGCATGCTCTAAATAAGCATGCTCATAACATGACACACGTGCTACTGATGAGCACTTGCTCAATAAAAGCATGCTTCCGTGCTTGTAATGAGCACGTTTGTCCGTACCTATAGACATAACATACACAAGTTTTATCTAAAGTGTTCTTTCACGCGTGTTTCGATTTCGAATGCCATACAATACTGAGAATAGCCTCCAGGGCTAGATGCGAACAAAGGACCGATCTCGACTTGAGTCAGCAAATATTATTGGGGGGTAATTTTATTCTAAGGCCGTGTTAAAAAAACCATTGACCAAAACCATTTTCAATGTTCAATGTCAGTTCGTAACTCCGTAAGCTCAATGTGGCGTCAAGTCAGCAAATACTTACCTATTTACCAATTAGAACTTATGGGGTATCCAGATAACTTTGTATGGTGACGGTGAACCTGTTAAGGCATGACTGACGACAAGGGATAGAACTTTCCCTGCAAAAATCCATTTTAACATTCCGAAATACCATGGAGACAGATTTATATGGGATTGCTCACCCACTGAAAACCCATGGGGCCTTCATGGCTTTTATACATACATATAAAATAATACTTTAACGCAGTCTTTTTACCCGACTGCGTCAGAAGGAGGGTTATGTTTTTCGAGCGTATGTATGTATATATGTATGCCCATTTCTTCGGCACGCGCTACAGCCTAAACGACTGAACGGATTTTGACATGTGAGGTGTCGTTGAATTTGTCAAAATTGTGGTAGTGACATAAGCTATATAAGTTTTCTAAACGGTGGCTATAAATGGGGGAAAAAAGGGGGAATGTGTGTATTTCTTTCTTCTATCTTAGCAGTATGGGTATCAAATGAAAGGTTGTAAAAAGACCATTTCAAAAATATCAATACCATATCATGTTTATATTGCCGTTTTAACAAAAAATGGCATAAATTGTACCGTGTCATTTTTATACCATAAACTAAAACAGAAAGTCTCAAATAAAATTATTATTATAAAAACAAAAAACCCGACTGCATAGATATAATGATCCTTGTTTTTCTCTTTTCAGTTCATAGCTTCTATGCAGTCAGGTTTTTTGTTTTTATAATAATAATTTTATTACAATTAACCAAGCACCTGAGCCTCCCGTGTGACTATAGACCTCATGATGGGCAACACATAATAATTTTAATTTATATTCAATAGATAATGAGTTTATATTGGACTTTTAATGTAATTAGTATACCTCATTTTATTTTTTTGTTTGAACTGAACTAATTCAAGGACTTTCCTCAATTTAGCCTAAATTTTGAAGTTTAACCGATCCAATTTTTTATTTATAAATACATAATTTTAAATAATGTATTTTAAATCCGATCGCACAATATGAGGCAAGTTCTTTCTTTTATTAGGATCAGGACCAGTGGCGGATTTATAGATTTGCCGCCCGTAGGCTATTCAATTTTTGCCGCCTCTAAATTTTGATATCTTAGTCCACAATCATATCAATTTTCTATCAATAAAATTCCAACTTTATAATTTGTGCCCCATCATCCTCGTTACTTCAACTTCTCCCATATAGTTATTATTATTGAGAACTATGGTACCGTGTTAGATCCTTGATTATTTTTACAGCAAAGAATTATCAAAAAACATTATTTTAAGGAAAAAATATCTCAATCGTATACCACTTTTAAAGTAAGGTAAGGTATGTCTTAAAACTATACAATACTTACAAAATATGAATTAAATTTACGTAAAAAAAATACATTTGGCGAACGTTGATTAACATTTATTATTACACTCACAGTTTAAAAAGAATACAATAAATATATCTTTTCTTTATTATTTGTTAGCATTATGATAAAGCGTTTAGGAATTGTTCATGCAGAGATGTTGAAATATTTATTAATTAGCACTGTATATGAGATCGATTTTTGTTAAATATTTCAATTTCTCTCCAATTTTCGAAATTCGTATTATGTGTGTGTATAATAAATTTTTTTTTAATTTGTAAACCGAAATAATAAATTTATGAAATAAATTTGCCGCCCCTTAAAATTTGCCGCCCTAGGCTCCAGCCTACTCAGCCTGCTGGTAAATCCGCCACTGATCAGGACACCATCCACTAAACTACAAATATTGAATTCATTAGTGACAAATGCACCCGGTGCAGCACTCGGCAACATTGTTGCAACTGCAATTTGCGACCTCGATTTTGACATTTCACATTTCAAAAATGTGATAAGAATGTTACGAAATAAATTTTTAAACCAAACGAAGTCCAAATGTCAATGTTAAAATTAAAGTTATTGGCTAGTGAAAGAACGCCTTGCAGTAATAGGTATTTTAAATAACTGTAAAATGTCAATAGTAGCAGTTAAGTAATAAGTTTTACGGGAAAGATCATCATCTTGACTAACTTACGCTTATAATTTTCATCACTATCAGTTTCTCATAATAACTGATACTAGTCGAATATGATGACGTCCGTGACGCAGTGGTATGCGCAGTGGATTTATGGAGTGGACGTCCCGGGTTCGATTTCCGGCTGGGCCGAATAAGATTTTCTATATTGGTCCAGGCCTGACTGGGAGGCTACGGCCGAGGCTAGTTACCACCCTACCGACAAAGACGCACCAGTACGGTTTTGTGTAGAATTCATTCTACTCCTAACAAGTTAACCCGCTTGTCCTTACTTACTTACCATCAATCAAGTTTGATTGAAGTCAAGGACTTACTTATAATAAATAAAAATATATGACGAAAAAATAATATTATTACTAATATTTAAACATTAAATGGTTTCTTTTACTAGATGGGATAGCGTGTAAAACATGAAACGTGTCCAGCATACTACAGTAGTGTCATAAAAGAAAGACACTTTCGTATGACGCCCCATGAATTTCAATAGTGTGAACCATAGCCGCTGGGCTTGTGAGTGCGAGTGGAGGAAATGTTTCCTGTGCGGTGATTTAAGGACATGCTGTAAATTTAAGATGGCATCTCGATATCTCGACACATTCATTTTATGAACAATAGTATAGGGGTGGTATAGAACTTGTGAGTGAGTCGCATATAAAGTATACCATCCGCATGGCTTTAATCATTCGTTTTATTTTCTTGACTAATTTAATTCATTGAATTATTTATCAAGCTTAAAGCTCGCTCCCACGTATAATAATAAATCATTATTAATCAAAATTTTGTACATTTCAATTTTTTTTTTAATTTTTAAACCGTACCTCTGGGCTAGTTGCATTTCTGCGAAATTCTTTAAATTCATGTGGTCTGACTGTCTATCTGTCTGTTCGCATTATTTATATGTTCTCTTACTACTCCCAAACGGCTTTGCCAATCCCCGATATGATTACATATCCTTATAAGAAAAGTCCGAAGAGTGTTCTTAGCTACTTCCGGTTGACTTAGGTCAACGTGAAGTGGGTGTAAATTACAAAATACACTCTAAAAATGCATATTTTTGATGGTATTGTTGAAACAAAAATGTTTCTGGACATAATATGGTTTCTAAACCATTTGAATCAGAAGTGCATATTCTAATATACGCTTCCGGTTCAAATTTCAAACCAAAAGAAAAAGCCAAGTTAAGTATAACTTTTAGTTAGGTCGTAGTAGAAATGCAGGAGTGTAAAGGGCTGGAAGCCGTTTTTCGACCCAAGCTTATTATTACTGTGTTACAGGAGGTTCGCCTACTGTAACACAGTAATAACTAGCACAAGACAGCACAAGACAAGCATAAGACGGGGTAAGTTTTGTTATAGGCAATCTTAACCTACTATTTTGACTGTGTTCGTGTGAGGCCTCTCCAAGATTCATAAGTATGAACAAGAAATAATAATAATAATAATAAAACTCTTTCTTTACACCAAGGAACAAAACATTACAGAAAATAAAAAGTATAAATATAAACAATGGTGTAACGGCAGCCTTATCACTAAAAGTGATCTCTTCCAGGCAACCGTTATGCCTGAGGAGAAATGAACAGAAAAAAGGTGGTTGGTGTACGAATGAAAATAGTTCAAAAATATCAAATAAATATACTATAGAAACTATTCACATTATTCAAAAAAAAGCAAATTCAAATTCAAATTCAAAATCATTTATTTCAAGTAGGCCAATTATAAGCACTTTTGAAACGTCAAATTAGACTATTTGTAGTGCCTCTACCACCGGCTCGGAAGGCAGGTCCGGTTGAGAAGAGCCGGCAAGAAACTCAACAATAACTGAAGTCCTCGTAAAACTAACAAGAGATACCTAAATTCTTTTTTTTTATCAGACATCAGGCCTAATGCCACCAAGCATACCGAGCTAGCTTCTAAAAATACGAAATACCTATTTACTTTTTAATAAATTTAAAACCGTACCAAAGTCGTTGAGTCTTTATTTCAGTAAAACATTACATTTCCCTGGAAATCATTTAAGAAAATTACCACTCCATTAAATAAATAAACGTTTAATTTTATTTTTATATAAGCAAAGATTTAACCTCCCATCGCGCAAGCAATCTTACTGTTAAGGGTTAATTGGGACATAATTTAAAAACGTTCCTTTCAAAATATATTCTCTAAATTCCATTAAGTTATTAAGAGATTCAGTTTTCTCTTGCTTTAATTTTCTGCTGGCCATTCCGATCCGAGTCCTGGAATGTCTATTTTTGTCGTAATCTGCTCAAATTAGATAACCTGCCCAGTGTATTTTTCCTAAAGGTATGTGCACACAGCTCATCTGTTTGGTCGACAGGACTGCCAAGTGCTAACCTATTTTTGATTCTTCTTTCGTGATAAATATTTCACAGTATCACGAATATAGAACATATTTAATAAAAACTAATTACGTTCTCTCCTCTAATAAAAGGAAAACTCTCCCATTTACGTATGGGATCAGTTTTCTAATGCTATATGAAATAGATTTGCAATATTAACAATGAAATAACAAAATAACAGTGTACGACTCTGAGTAGGGGCAAACTTAAAAACCGGCACCTTTTTGAAATTCAGTTAAAAATATGGTCCTATAGCAAAGGCAGCATTATGCGCACGTCCTAAAAGGTTAATATTTTTTCTGGAATAGTGCCAATTTCCCCACACTCACACGGCAAAGTAAAGTGAAATACAATTAACTTTCATAACACTTTTTGCAATTACCCCGAGCTTCGGTGAAGTTTTGTAAAATTGTTTAAAGTTGCATTTGCCAACTAGCTATTGTACTTTTAGCTGAAAATTTCTCACATTCGCCCGGGAGATCATAAATTGAGGTCCCAAGAGACGGCAAATTAAAACAACCTCTACTATTATCTTTACCCGATCAATATGGTGGATGCTGAGCCATTAAAGAGTTTTCTACATTTTTAGGATTTGAAATAGTTAAAATATAAAGTAAGTTCCTGTCGAGGCTGGAAAAGAAAGTAATGTTTAGAGTAATTTTTAAAAACTCCTTCATAATAATTTCTAAAAGGACGACAAAGATTTTTCATCATCCTCGTTTCATGAAGGCCTTTTTAATTAAAGGTAGGCGTTAATTTTTATTTTCGCCGTAAAATGCCATCGTATCGACCCCTTACCTTATAATACCCCAAAATGGGGGTGTTATAAGTTCGACTTGTTTAAATGCATGCAATTCCGGTAGCGGTCAGCGGAATGTCCGTTGAGTTAAATTTTTAATTTTTAACTTTTGCTCAAATTTTTAATAAAATTATGAATAACATAATAAAATAAAACAATACAATTACGAGCTAAAACAACAAAATATTACTAAGTTTTGTCTTATAACACAATGTTTAAAAAAGTTAGCAGATTATGTTATTAGTTTCGACAAAAACAGAAATCTGAAAACAATATTGCTCCGCCGATAGAAATACGTTCCAAGGGTTGACGTATCCACAATTTATTGATAGGAATACTAGCGAAATAATTCTCTATTATTCGTCAGCAGTGAAATGGAGGGTAGAACGAAAATAAAATCACAACGTCAGCAGTCAGTATCCGACTAATCAATAGCCAGGCAATATGTGCCTATCATTTTGACATCTAGAATTTCGTACGCGGCGCGACCGTTGGAAAGTTCTAGAGACAACCTCTAAATTATTTGACGGACGAGAACGCATTTAATTGTTATAGATTAAAAATTAAAATTATAAAAAAAAAAACCCGACTGCTTAGAAGTAATGAACTGAAAAGAGAAAAACAAGGATAATTATATCTATATAAAATTCTAAATACTTTTTGGTGCTGCAGGCGGGGACAAACAATACTTTGCTATCTGCAAGCAACGGAAGATCTACCAAAACGACGTTTGTCCCCGTTACATACAATAACGTCCTAAAACATACTTACGTTCACAGTTCCCATACACAGCAATCTGTCCACCTCACAAGTCCATGTTGTGTTTTTTTGGGCTCACTGGACTGTGAACGTGTTAAGTTTGTATTAAAACTGCATACTTAAATAATTTTATGAATTTAAAATTTTACCGTAACATTAATTTGTTGACAGAAGGCAAATGAGAGAACATAGTTAATTGCATAATTATCTGTACATATATTTAAGCTTTCATATATTTTTTTCGTTACAAGTTAGCCCTTGACTGCTATCACACCTGATGTTAAGTGATGATGCAATCTAAGATGGAAGCGGGCTAACTTGTTAGGAGTAGGATGAAAGTCCCTAACGGTATCTACCGAACACCATACTGGAACGCTAAATCGCTTGGCGGTACGTCTTTTTATCAAGACAAATTCACGAACAAAGTGTCATCACAATAAATGAATATAAAAAAGTTAATTACATTATAATTTTTATTAAATCAAATTGTAAAGTTCAATCTTGCAACTGTCTCTTGTTCTAAAAGTTGCATGACGGGTCAGTTTTTGCTCGACACATAACTCCCCTCTTTCATTAGGCCCCACTGTCCATGATATTAATTACAGGATGTCCTCAACGTATGCGAGGAATATTTTTCATGTAGATACAGCTGTAAAACCCTTTCTATGTGTATAAAATCATGCTTTTTAAATCTATTTTTCCTTATGCTTTAATGTTAATTTGTTGGATTTATGTTTCACTCTTTATATACATTATTGGGCGAATGTACATTTCATAACGTTAATATTTTAGCCTGGCTACTAGACATTTTTGTGGGAACTTTTAAAAATCTCTACGTTTCTCAGCCATGATTTTAACTCTGAATTTTGGTTTGGATATGTCATTCCAGCACTGATAAACACAATGTTACCCCCTGCCTGTCAATGTTTGCTGCAATTTTTTGAACAATTGGGTTCTCTGGAGACGATTCTGGTTGCAGCAGCGGTAAAAGTTCAATTCATTGACATTTAACACGTTTCACACGCGTGTGAGTAAGAGAAGTACACACCAAAAATGCCTTTTTGGAAAAGAGCTAATACTCTTCCACTGCTGGACCGATAAAGCTAAGAACTGTTTGTTCTAAAACAGAACTGATTCGCAGCGCTCTCTTGATGAAAAAAAGCCGCATCTAAATCGATCCATCTTTTTGAGCGCTACGTTGCCACAGACAGGCGCACACACTCATAAACAAACACCCACACACGCACGCACGTACAGAGAGAGAGAGAGAGAGAGATCGCTGTCAAACTTATATTAAACCTCTTTTTGCATTGGGAGTTAAAAATACAAAGTATACTCACAATCAAATCAACTTTTAAACGATTGATAGAAAGACGTCCACGTTGAATACAACCCGAAAATAGAGGTTGAGACCAGAGTCAATATTTAGGCTCACAATCGATTTTCCTGTCCTAATCACTTTATTGCTCACTCTGAAACGGCGGCGTCCAATAGGACACGTGTGATTCACCAATCGAAATCGCCATCGACACTTTTGATTGAAATTTTTGCCGCAACATTACAAAACCTATGGAAAATTTGTGACGAATTTTACTACTCGTTTATATTTGTATTATTTGTATACCCTATGTCCGTCAACCTACTTTGGAGCAGCGTGGTGGATCTAAACACTATATCCTTTATTTTGAAAAGAGAAAGACCTGACTCTGTTCGTAGTACACAAATTATCATCTTTTTTAGCTTATAAAGATGATAATTTATATTTACTGTTTTTTTTTAATAATTATGCAATAAAGTTATTAAAATAAAAATAAACAAATAATTTGTTTATTTTTAATGTACTTATCACCAACATTTATTTTAATTCGTTGGGTTAACAATAACTAAGGAAAAATTTGTTCTGAAGTGTGACATAGTGCAATAAAGAACATCGAACCTAGAACTATTCGTCGTTTGTACCCTAAACTATGCACTGTTGAGCTTTATTCTACCTAAATTATGATTATATCTAGGAATTCCAAACGACGAGATAAAAAAGTTAAGTTAGTAAGGGTATAATTTAATAGGATCAATTCAATCATAATAGAATCCACGTATATGACGAATATAACATAATACGTTCGCGAATAAGGAGGTATTAATTAGTAAAATTAAGGCTGTTACTGATGCCATCAATCTTGAAGAATATCTACCTACCGACATAGACATGCTTAAGTAAATTAAAGCAACTAAATGATGCAATATTTTTCTTTTTTTTTTAGTAATTTAACCTACTCGTACCATACACTCATAGCCAAAATGGTACCGACACACATACACAAATACCGAAATCGCTGCAAGTGTGCCTATAAAATTTGAAGAGTTTCTTTAATTTAGTTGACGGCCGAGTGGCGCAGTGGGTAGTGACTCTGCTTCTGGCCGTGGGTTCGATTCCCACATCTGGAAAATATTTTGTGTGATGAGCATGGATGTTTTCCAGGGTCTGGGTGTTTATATATATATTATAAGTATTTATGTATAATACATATATAAATAAGACACAAGCTATCTAAGCTTACTTTGGGGCTATATAGCGATGTGTGTAATTGTCCTATAAAAAACAAAAACAAAAAAACAATTTTCCGAGGATCTCCTTATCAGATCCAAATATTATGATAATGTGACCATTTTGGAAGTGTTCACTTCCCAAAAAAAACAATAATTAACAATTTCGGATTACTTTGTAGAAATTATTTTTATTATAAGTTATGCCTTTTTTTTTTTTTTTTTTTTTTTTCCGCTGGGAAATGCATTTACGCATCTCTCTTGGTGGAGGTATCAAGTCGGTACCTCCCAGAGGATATGTGGGACTCACCAGTCTGGAATACCCACTAAAACCCAGCGTAGCCTTCCGCGTCTCTAATAAAGCGTCAACAGATCGCTGTGGGGCATTCTACATTGCCACTTTGACGCATACGACAACAGTATAGAAAACTGTGATTACATGCTGCTTTACGCAAGTAGGTGAGCGAACCTGCGCCGCCTGACACCCGTTCTTCTTCGTCGCATCGGCGGTGCATCTGCTGCCAACTCTCTGAATCTTTCCGCCGCCTCCTTAAGTCCCATCACCTCTTCGCAGAATAGAACCATTGCACACCACTTACTTTCACTGCTGATCATTAGATCGACTATGTGCGCCAGCGAGATGTCGCCATCGAAGTCAGCAAGTAGTGAATGTCGCTGCGGTGCCCAAGCCACACATTCCACCAGTGTGTGATGTGCCGAATCCTCACACGCGTCGCATTCCCAGCACTCTGGAGTAGGTTCTCTCCTCGCTATCTTGTGCAGGTACTTTCCGAAACATCCATGGTCTGTCAATACCTGAACGAGCCGGTATGTGAGAGCCCCGTGCCGCCTTTTAAGCCATCGTTCCAAATGCGCCCGGATCGCCTGTACTGTCCTAGTACCGACGGTTGAGAACTCAAGATCCTCTTGCCATCTTTGGATCAAAGCTGTTTCTGCATGAGATTTTAATCTGCAGATGCTCCCTGGGTCCGGTAGAATACCCCTCTCTCTCATTTCTTTTCTATACTGATAGACCTCGGCCAGTACCTCAGCCTGCAGCTCCCACGGTATGTCTCCAGCCAGTATGGTCGCGGCCGTCCACGAAACCGTACGGTACCCTCGGATAGTGCGTATTGCTATGATACGCTGTGGCCTCCTAAGTAGTGTCTTTATACGAGGAGATAGAGCGTGAATCCAAATGGGGGCGCCGTACAGCGCCATACTCCTGACTATACCGCTGTAAAGACGTCTACATGCTGAGGTCGGCCCACCAACGTTGGGCAGTAATCTGCCAAGTGCTGCTGCAGTTCTTACTAGTTTGACTCCAAGCTGCTCGAAATGTTCATTAAAATTCCACCGGCCGTCCAGAATTAAGCCCAGGTACTTCATATGACGTTTGACCTCCACTCGTGTACCCAGAATAGATATTGTTGCACCTCGAGGTGGACCTCGACGGGGTCCGTGAAATAAGATGGCCTCGGTCTTCGTTGTGGAAATATTGAGACCTAGAGCACGGATCCTATGTACAATCAATCCAGAACCAATGCTTGCCCGACGCGAAGCCTCTTCAAAAGTAGCCCCGCTGGCAGTGACGAGGGTGTCGTCTGCATAGCAAAACACCCTCATCCCAGGAAGCAACGGACAACGCAGAAGCCAGTCATAACCAATATTCCACAAAACAGGACCTAGTACCGATCCCTGTGGGACACCACTGTAGACACCGCGACGACTTATTCCACCATTCGTTCCCTCCCAAACAATTACTCGGTCTTGCAGGTACGACTTCAGTAGTCTTCCTAAGTAGGCAGGCACTTGATGATATTTGAGTGCCTCCAAAAGAGTTTCAAAGGGAAGGCTGTTGAAGGCGTTACGTATGTCAAGCGAAACAGCAAGAACTACTCTCCCTTTCTCTACTTCTTCAGTGGACAAACATCTTAATGCCTCTAAAGCGTCTAGTGTTGAGCGGCCTGTCCTGAATCCGTATTGTGCCTCCGAGAGCCCCGGTCCCACTGAATTAATGTGCTCTATGAGACGGGTGACAATAATCTTTTCGAAAAGTTTTCCTGTTTCATTGAGCAACACAATTGGTCTGTATGCTGATGAAGAGTCCTGAGGACGGCCAACCTTTCTTATGAGGCATAATTTACCCTCCTTCCATATTTTCGGGAAATGACCGGCAAAAAGGCACTTCTCGAACAATGTCCTTAGCCGATCACCTAGGTACTCTTTTACTACGGTGATTATTTTTCCCGGTATCCCATCTGGACCTGGAGCTCTCTTTTCTTGCGTAGACGCCCGAGAGCCTCATCCATTTCCTCCTCCGAAATAGAAGGAATATCGCTCACGATCTCATCGGCTCTTGCTGAGGACATTGTCGGTGGAACGTGACCTCGCGAGTCTGGGAATAGCTCATCCAACAACCGCAGAAGTAAGTCCGGCTGTAGCGTCTCCGTGATAGGAGCAGTTTGAGAGTGGAGTTTGTTCCGTGCAACACGGTAAGGACGGCCCCAGGGGTCTCTGTCCAGGCCTTCTAACATTTCTTCTCGTGCAAGCTCTTTAGCCTTACTTATGGCAGCACGAAGTGTTTTTCTTGCTTGGCTATATTCCTCGCGGAGCTGTATTTCCAATTCCAGGTCAATACCATTTCTCCTGCGACAGCGGACGTATGCCCGTCGGGCTCTGATGCAAGTTACACGAAGATCTCCTATTTCGCTGGTCCACCAGTAAACTGTTCTGCGTCTACATCTTTCGCGGGCCCTTGGCATAGAGGCATCACAAAGTGTAGTCAGAGCATTACGCATCGCATCTGCAAGCTCTTCCACTCCCGCATCACCAACGCTACCAGCACTCGACCACCGATGAAGGATTGCAGCCTCTTTTGCCAGTTCCTGATCAAAGCGACTTACATTCCAGCGTGGGAACCGAATCGCTCTACGAGGGGAGACAGTAGCAAATGGAGAGATTGGGATCTCGAAACGAATGTAGTTATGATCCGAGAGCGTTTCCACTTCCTCTTCCACCCTCCAGTTGATAACTTTGTTTGCAACAGATGTTGAGGCAAATGCCAGATCCACAATAGAACCCCCTTGACCCCGTACGCATGTATAAGCAGTACCTCTGTTCAATAGAGAGAGGTTTAGAACAAGAGCCCACTCTTGGACGGCTCTGCCCTTGACTTCTGTTCGAGGGTTGCCCCATGCCCGGGACTTTGCATTAAAGTCGCCAAGAACGAGAACATTACCAGGATGCCGATGTATAGCTGTTCTGACAGAGTCCAGGAATAGCTCGAACTCGGCCAAACTCCGATTGGGAGAGAAGTATAGCCCAACGACGACAAATTCCCGCCATTTCACCACTACGTAACCTGGACCCTTCTCTAAAAATTGAAGAGGAGGGCCTGTAGGATCTCCAGACAAAATTGCGACCAGATTATTTGTATCTCCCGCCCAGTGAGGCAGGGGGGGAACAAAGTATGGTTCACATACAACCGCTATGTCTATCGACCAGTCTGCTATCGATTGCATCAAGAGATCTTGTGCACCTGCAGAATGGTTGATATTCGACTGTAGGAAGTTAATATGTCGTCTGGGAATCATGACGACATATTAGCTTCCTCTTCCATCTGGGACTTTGTACCACCATGGGGCCCACCGTTTGTAGGAGGAGGGTTGCAATATTTCCCCCCCATAATATGGTCCGACGGAAGGCTCGCGTCTCTACAAATCGCGCAGAGCATGGGGTTTGAGCATTTTGACGACTTGTGGCCAACCTGGCCGCACCTGAAACACAAGTTACTTCGGTCAACCGATGACGGACAAAGTGGCTTCGTATGTCCGAGACTGAGACACTTGAAGCAGCGAAGAGGGCGCTGTTCAAGCGCTTGAACCCTAGCAGAGCTCCATCCCACCAAAAGCTTTCCTGCTTCAGACAAAGTTTTTGCCGTTTCGATGGGGCAGTGCACTGTGGTCGCACCCATACCTCTGGGACCGGATTGAATTTCACCCACTTTAACAGTTTGACCAGGGCAATTACCAATTCGAGCAACGGCAGCAACCACTTTCTCCGGCGTGACCGAGTCGTCAAGGTCCGTGATCCTAAGAGACGCCGACTTTACAGGTCGATTCACGCTAGCCATGCCTTCTAGAGCAGCCCGGAGTCTATTGGCTAATTGATCAGCCTGTTCCGGTGTCTGTTCTTTGGGTAACTCCAACAATCTGGCCCCGGTAACTGCACGGCGAATCTTAATGCCTTCGCCAATACCTAGCTCCTGAAGATTGATCTTTTGTTCAGCTCGTTCGAGTATTTGAGCATAGGTAACTCCATGATTAGCCGCCTCTGGCTCCAGAGTAATAATAACTGCAGCAGTCTTTGGTGGAGCAAGCGTCGGAGGAGCCTTCGGCTTATTAGTTGCGGTGGGAGCAGTTGCAGGGTTAGCTTTCGTTGTGGAGGAAGACGTTTTCTTCCCCTGCTTTCCTTTTTTCACGACTGTAGACCATTCCGATGATATCACTTTACCAGAGGAGCCACTGGAGCCCGACACTGCCTCCGACACACCAGAGGAGGGTGTAGACCCTTTCCCAAATGAGGGTTCAGTCGCTTTCGGGATCCTTGGATTCCCACTATCCGACGCCAAAGGGGGGCGTATTACTTTTTCGGGTAAAAGTCTCTCTTCAATTCCCGCAAATCTAGCATCAATCATGATACCCAATGAGGATACGATAGATGCCTTTAACTCCTCAAATACATCACCACTAATAATAGGCGCGGCTGGACCAGTTTTGTTCGCCATATTAGTTTTCATTTCCGAGAATTCTCGTCGATGGGCTCTCAATTCCAACTTGAGATTTCCCACCTCTTTGCGGAGGCGGGCATTATCAAGCCTGAGCCGACGAGTCTCCTCAGACTCCGTCCTGCTGACCAGCGTGTCCACCAAACCTTGTAGCGCAGAGGCAGAGTCCTTAAGGCATTTAACAAAATCACCCTTCAGATTTTCGGATTTAGTCGCGACATGAATTATAGCGGCCACCCTCTGCCCCGCAGCAGCCCTTAATTCTTCGGCATTTAAGTTGCTCGGGTCGTCATCAACATCCACCTCTGGGTTAAGGTACTCGTCGGGTTCAGGTACGGTTACAACAGCCGCCTTTCTGAAAACCCTGTCTCGGAGGCGCTGATTAAACGCTTCCTCATGTGCCTCTTCTTCGGCCTTTTTGAGCTCAGAGTGCCTAGTGTGAGATTACTTCAAAACAATCGAAAACTTCACATTCGCGTTAATCGATATAACTTTACGCTGCCGTAATCGAAAAGTGGTCAAGTGTGAGCTCAATCGTTTTCGAAAAGTTTGTTCACTAGTGAAAAATTGGCTTCGATATTTTAACCAATCAAAATGAAATATCATTTGTATTAACCAACCAAATTAAAAATGACAATTCTATAAAGTAGACTTATGGAATCAACTATCTATTAAAATTGAGGTGGTCATAATGTCTCCATTTTAGCATTTTTAAACTGTGGTTCGTATAACATTGTTTTGCTGTGGTTTGGCATACTTCAAAGTCTTAAATAATAACTTCGTAATTCTTAAATTTAAATTTTTAAACATCTTCTAAATAATCTACCCTTTAAATGTTTTAAAGAGTAAATAATAATATAAAATGAGAACTAGTGCATCTCAATTCGACCTAATGGTCACATTTATGAAGCAGTAAGTGGAATTTGAAAAGATATTCGGCTTCTGTGAGGTTATGATTATTGAACTTTGCAAATACTTATCTATTTATTACTTTTTATGTTTAAGGCTGGGCAATATACAAAATTTGGCGGAGCAGGTGCAAATATTGAACAGTGATGGTAGTGGCGATACGAAAACCGTGGAAAATTGGAAAAAGTTTCATTAAAACATCAATTACTTCTTAATAACAATATGTGGATGTGTTACCAAAACTGAATTATATAAATTCGTTTTGGTTTATTAAATAGTATCTACATACCTAATCATGTAATTTAAAAAGGAATATCTTCCCAAACTTCTGACATAAGAATATAATTATGAAACAATTGCAATTTAAATACTTTAAAAGAATTGTGATGAAAAACTACATAGAAGAAGGTTAGTTGAAACTTTTACTATTTTAAGCTTACAAATCTATATTAAATTTCTTAACATCAATTACATATACCTAATTAACTATATATTATTTATTTATATTTACAAATATTTTCTCCAGAGAGGTAGATAAATAATGTAATATACAAACAAATAGTAAGGAATATGTTTGTATAAATATTTTTTAAATAAGTATATGTTACTGGTATTCTTTATATTGGGTACATACCTACTGAGCCCAGTGACCGACTTACATCTTGTTTCAATAAATATATCGGGAAAACAGAGTACTATGTATGTAATACCAACTTTTATCAAGATACCTGTAGCCATTCTTTAGTTATTGATGGTATATAAACATCCACATAGTTCTATATAATAGCTATGTATATATAATGTATATAAAAATAATAATAAGTATTTATATATAATATATATAAAAATATTCATCAGTTATCATACCTACCTACAGTTACTTTGGGGCTATATATAGTGATGTGTGTAATTGTCCCAGAATAATATTAAAAATTGGGAGGTTTTTACTAAGAAATTAAGTCAACAAAGTTCACCTACAAATAGTTTTAGTGTTTACTACTTCTGCAGTTTATTTTGAGTAACATAATAGTCTGAATTGGATCCATTTATGTATATAACTAGTTGTACTATAAGTTTTTCATTGTTACAGGCATTGCATACCAGCTAGTTTAGCCGGAGCTTAATTGGTCTATGCAAAGTACATCCAATAATGCATTATTAGTATATTACATGAAGTTTCACATCGCAGTACAACAAGACCAGCCAGCACAAAGCATTGTATATACAAGACTTTCACCGAACAAATATATTTTTTTTTTTTTTTTTAATTTATTTAACGGCCTGGAATCAAGTCCTTTATGGCCTTTCATTAATGAAAAGTTACAATTTCTCTTAAAATAATCATTACAATATTACCTCTTAAATATTTTTTACAATTTTTCTATAGTATTACTGATAAAATAAAAAATAGGCCTAAAAAATAAACAGTTTTTTAACAAGTCCTTAATATGGCGGGTATCACACTCAAGTTTGTTTTCTTCTTTAATTGCTTCTATGGAACTTGCTAATAATAATCTTTGCAAGCCAAAAGCAGAACACTTAAAAACTATGTGGTTAATGTCAGCTTCTTCATTTTCGCAGAAGGGACACGTTTTATCCTTGTAAATATTTATTTTGTATAAATGAGTTGGCACTGAACAGTGACCAAATCTTAGTCGGTTTATTACTGATACGAATATTCTTGAATCACAGTTCATTTTAATATACCAAGGCCGAACCGGTATTTCATTTTGTATATCTGCATACCAACATCCTTTACTTTGACTAGTTTCTTTCCAATATTTACACCAAAGCAATTTCTGTCTTTTATTCAATTCGTAGTATAAGTCCGTAAACGGAATCTGAAAACTGTCTGAACAATCTTCATTAACCAATCCTTGCCTTAGTATAGAATCAACTATTTCATTGCCCACTATGCCTCTGTGGGAGGGTACCCAAACGAATTCTATATTAATTCCAGTATTTCTTAAATCTAGTAACAATTTTTTTATTCGAAAAATAAAATATGAACACTTATAACTAAAATTGAAATTACCTATTGCTAAAAGAACACTTTTAGAATCAGTTACTATAATACAATTATTTACATTATCTGAAATTACTTCTTTTATATAATGCAATGCTTTTAAAATTGCAAATGATTCAGCAGTAAAAATACTACATCGAACATCTAGCTTAAACGATTTACTACATGTTTTCTGTGGATCGTAAAAAGCAGCACTCACGAGGTTCTGATTTTTAGATCCATCTGTATATAATTTATAATAATATTTACAATTCTTATCTATAAATCTTAGGAAGTCTATATTTGTTTCAATATTCGTCAAATGAATTGTATTTTCCAAAATTAATCCCTCATAAGGACAAGAATACATAGGCCACATGCTAGTAACATTAATGTTAGTGGCAATACTATTCATGTATGTCATTATAATAGAAATGGTAGGTTGTTTACCGGCAAGAAGTGAACTAGCTGTTACTTCTAAGGATTCAACTGTAGATTTTGTTATAGCCATCAGGTTATTAGGGAGTAAAAGTTTGTTTACTAATGAAATGTTCGATGTCAGTGCTTTTAAACAAAATCTTTCAGCCAAAAATATACGTCTTACAGATAACGGAGGAATACCAGTTTCGACTTCCATGGAATTAATAGGCGTAGATCTCATAGCACCACTAATTATTCGCAAGCCAATATTTTGAATAACATCAAGTTTTTTTAGTAATGTTGGATTCGCTTGCATGTACGCAAGAAAACTATAATCAAAGTGACTTCTAACCATGCTCTTATACAAAAGAGTTAAAACTTTAGGGTCAGAGCCCCAAAATGTCCCAGCCAGACATCTTATAATATTAATACTTTTTAACGCGTTTTTGCTAATGTAATTAATATGTCTATCAAATTTTAATTTGGTATCAAAAATAACACCCAAAAATTTCTTTTCTTTTACAAATGGAATATCTATATTGTTGTACTTTATGTGATTTCCCATTGGGCTACCGAAAATCATACATGAACTTTTCGAGGTATTAATATTTAATTTTAACAAATCTTTATAATATTGCTGCAACTGGATCAGTGCTGAAGTAACATTATTTTTTGCTATTTCTATGTTCCTATCTACACTGTACAGCAATAAGTCATCAGCAAACTGTAAAATTTTAACATCGCTAGTTATAAATTTTTCAATTTGCGAGGTATATAAATTATACAGAATTGGTGATAGCGATGCACCCTGCATAAGACCCTTACTTGTTAAATTAGGCCCATGGAGTATATTATTGTATTTTACATAAAAATGTCTATTATTTAAAAAATTTGCAAGCCATTTTAATATTTTTCCAGGAATGCCGATATCCTTAAGACAAACTGTGAGCTGGTTTAAGTCAACATTATCATAAGCACCTTCTATATCTAAAAATACACAAACTGCTGTAGATCTAGAGAACTGACAGTTCTTCATATCATACATAAATGAAGTCAAACTTTCTGCTGTGCTTTTACCCCTACGGAAACCATATTGGAAACATGGTAAAAGATTATTCTTTTCTGCAAAATAGTCTATTCTTATTTTAAGCATTATTTCAAACAATTTTCCTATGCAAGAAGTTAATGATATAGGTCTGTAAGAATCACAGTCATCTGGAGATTTATCTGGTTTTAAAATTGGTATTATACATTGAATCTTCCAACTCTCTGGAACACATTGATTCATCCATAATCTATTAAAAATATTAAGTAAAGCCAATTGACCAACTTTGTGTAACTTTTTAAGCATTATATAAGGAATGTTGTCTAAGCCTGGTGTAGAGTCTTTTCTTGATTGAAGTGCTATATTAAATTCTATAAAAGTGAATGGTTTTAATAGGAACATAGAACTTTCATTATTATTATTGTATTCAAAAATAGAGTTCCTTACTTTTATGTTACAGTTATTACTTTTAAATTTTGAAATAAAATTTGGAACCCATACATCATTTTTAACTTGAGTTTGGATGTTTATTCGTTTAAATCTTTTCATATAATTCCATACATGAGAAATAGGAGTGTATCTATTAAATGATGTACATAAATTCGCCCAACCATCTTTTTTTGCCTTTTTTATGATTATTTTTTTCAATGCATCTAGCTTTTTATAATTTATGTAATTCATAATTGACCCTTCTCTTCTATATAGTTGTAAAGCTAATTTGGAATTTTTAACCGCTACAGCACAATTTTCATCCCACCAAGGAGCAGGTACTTTATGAACTCCAGGAACCTCAAATTTAATGAGAGGGATGCAGTCTTTTTTTAAAATATTTAAAATTTCACAAAATTTATTGTATGACTGTAAAGGTTCTAGTTCATTAAATGTTAAAGAATTAAAATATTCCTCTGATTTCTTATAATATTTGATCCAATCTGCTTTACTAAATAAAAATTTCTCTACTTTATTGTTAACAGCATATTTAGATGGAGATAAATTAATTTTTGTAAATGTGGGATAGTGGTAGCTACCTAATGTATCATCACCGACTGACCATTCACACAATGGTGCTAGTACTGGGCTCACTCCTGTTACATCAATAGCAGAACTATTAGAATTTGGCCTTTGTAGAGTTGTAGGCATACCAGAATTTAATATGCACAGATCGTTTTCATCAAATATGTCAAATAGGGATCTACCTCTTGAATTAGTACTATGGCAACCAAAAGCAATATGATGGGCATTAAAATCTCCTGATACCAAACAGGGCTTTGGTAAATCATTAATAATATTTTTAAGTTTATTGATTCTGCATTTGTTTTTATTTCTAGGAGGACAATAAACACATAAAATTGACAAGACGCCAACACTAGTTTCTAAAGAAATTGCTATGGATTGAATGTCTTCATAAAATTTTGTTGGCAACAATTTATACTTTAATGTGTTTTTTAATAAAATACCTACACCTCCATGCTCATTTTTTGCATTTTGTCCTACAAAATTATACCCTGGAATTTTTATAATACTACTAGTATTTTTTAGCCATGTTTCATTCAGTAATAAAATATCAATATTGTATTGTGTTAAAAATGATTTTAATAAGGGCTTTTTATTATTAATGCTCTGGATATTATGTTGTACAATGCTGAGTTTGGAATCCATTAAGATTCGTTAAAATGTTTCAAAAATGTTTCTTTTATTTGTTTAGTAGACTTTATATCATTAGAGTTCCCTATTGTAACTAATGTACTTATTATAGCTGCTATTACTTTCTTATTATTTATAATGTCTGAATGAGACATATCTTTCTGGTCTGGGATGTCTTGGTTGGTTTGATAATTTTTTTGCAGAACCTGAGCCTGAGGCTTTGGGAGAGTAGGAAAAGTTACACTATTAACTTGGAGTACCTTAGCATAAGTTTGTTTTTGCTTTTCTATTCTTGCTGCCTTTATGGGACATGTTTTTGATATTGCTAAGTGAGCACCACCACAATTACTGCACTTGAGAATGTCTATAGCGCAGTCCTTGTAGTGATGTTCCCCAGCACAACGTGAACATACCTGTTTATTTTTACATATTTTGGCATAATGGTTAAACTTCATGCAGTTAAAGCACTGCATTAAGGGAGGCGTATATGTGTATACTTTATAACGCCAGTTATCTAAATAAATATGCTGCGGTAAATTTGTACCAGTGAATATGACACTTATAGTTGTAAGGGGAACAAATTCGTCCCCCACCTTTTTCATAAAACGCCTTACTCCTATAACTTCACATTCAGAAGAGAGTTTATTAAATAGTTCGTGATTACTGGATTCCTTAGGAATAAACCTAACAACCCCTACCCTCTCCACAGAAGATGCTGGAATGAATGCACGAAGTTTGTACACAGATAGGCATTCGTGTTTGAGAAAATCATTAGCTGTTGTTGCTTGCTTGAAGACTAACATTATTTTACTTGCATTGATGCGTCTGCTTTCATGAATACCTTTCACTTGTTTGAAGTATTTAGAAACTACTAATGGGTTTTTATTACCCAATTTAACGTCCACCTCACTACTTTCAACAAACACAGGAAATTCCGTATTGGTGCTGTTGTCCATATAGGCTCTGCGATATCCCGGCTTAATATATGGTTTATACTTTGAACCATCGTCCTCACTAGACTTTTGCATTTTCCTTTTTTTCCTCTCTAATCTCTCATGGGCATCGCCATCACTATCTGACGGCATTTTGCCTGGTTTAATTTACATATATACACTGGAATATTACTCCTAGAGGTTTAAAAACTTATAAATTAAAATTTTCAATTTATAAAGCACGCCACTCGATTCCCGCCAAAAATCGAAGTCGAACAAATATAATTATTAAGAAACCACAGATGATAATAAATGGAATAAGAACAATAAGTTTGAATAAGGATTAGATGTATAAGAGATATTTGTCTATTGTATGTTTAAGCTTTGTTTAGTTTATTTTAAAATTAAAGTGTGTTAGCATAGTATAATAGGACAATTTTATCAGAGTTTTAAAGTTTATACCTGAAAATATTAAAATTTAACTAAATACCATTATTTAATAAAATATTACTGAACTCTTTAAACTTTTTTATTTAAACATAAAATACTTAGTAATGTAATATATCATTTATGATTAGTTATATAATAAAGAATGTCCTCCTTGGTTTAGTGGCTCATGAGTTTCTGGAGTCATTTCCTGATTTAGTTAGGAGTAACCAACGAAAAAATATTGAGCTATAATTCCAGTAGTAGCCTGCAAGGTGGTGGTATTTCACCATTGTGCCTCAGTTTGTTACATCATCAGCCTCAGTCATATTTAGTAACATGTAAGATATATAGTTACAGAGTCCTGTAATGGGGCAATGAAAGATACCTATTGATAAAGATAAATAAACAACAACACCTTTTAATAAATTCTTTTATTTGAAATTAGCTATGTATATAATCTCATGATTGTTAGAATAAATACAATAATATTGACAAAAGTTATTTACGGGTAATTGCAAATCAAAGAAATATGTGAACCTTTTCATTTTCTTTTGTTTCTGAAAATATAAAGTAATGTCCTTTGTATTTTGTTTTAATTAATAAATTAAAAATATAACACAGTAATTATTCTAAGAATAATGAGGCCGGTGACACTGATCTCTGTAGATAGCCTCCCTTTAACATGTTTATTGTAAGTTTGCACAATCTTCAAGTGTAAGGATAATGATGCCGGGGACACAAACTGTGATTACTGTATATTGACTGCTTTCATCATGATTATTCTTCTCATTGTCCTTCGATTGCAAAGATAATAATGATGCCAAGGACACCTTTGTAGTCACTGGGGATAGCTTGCCTTCACCATGATTATTGCTATGGCTGTAACTTTGCACAATCTTCGAGTTGAAGGATAATGACGCCGGTGACACTAATTGTGGTGACTGCGGACAGCTGCCTGCCTTCACTTGCACATTGCAACGGTTGTAACTTTGCATAAAAACAAGCAGTCTCATGGAAAAGCGATGACTATACTGCGTTGCCGTAAATCGTAAGGCAAAACTTGGCGTTGTTATTTCTCAATAGACTTATCTTAGCGACCTCTTCCAAGTGAAATATAACCGGTCTTTCTTAATTTTACACTGTTTACACAAAATATAAATAAGTGTAGTCTTCTAAACATATTCACGGTCCACTCTCACTATGAAATTTAAAGTGACAGCTAACCTTCGCGTTTTCGAAAACTTTACTATTCGATCGGTGGTTATTTGTGACTTACACTCAGCACAAACTTGTTTTAACCAATCAGAGTTATTCACTTTTTCGCTTCGAGTAACTTCGGCGTAAAGTAAATGTCGATAATAACTGACACTCGCCCATTTGAGTTTTCTCTCACTCCCGCCAGGGGCGCTGCTTCAGTTCCATATAAAATTTGCCCTTAACGCGAAAGTGAAGTTTTCGATTGTTTTGAAGTAATCTCACACTAGGCACTCAGCTCTGGCCTTACCGATCCCTGTTCCTCGTCCTATTGGAGTTGGGTCTCGTGAAAGCGACGAAGCTCTGGAAACCGACGTATCTCTAGAACTAGAAGCCGAGTCATAATCGCCATTACGTGAAGTTTGAGAAATCGGACTTCTATTTCTGGGGCTCTCCCTCGGGGCGGCCATTAGTTGGCGGCGCGTCCTGCGGGCGATCCCCACAACCGTCTCTGACGACTTATCGTCGTTCATCGCTCAGAGTCGACCTACAGGTCGAGCCTGGTGAATCAACTCCCAGAGTATAAACACCAAAAGGAAACTAACAAACGTAATAACAATAGAAAACATATACGGATAAAGCTTTAAAAATATTTAAACTAAAAACTACTGAAAACAAAAGAATTGCTAATTGTTTTGAAATAAATTTAGACACAGTAGACACCCTACTAACTAAAACATCGACACGCCCGGGGCCCAAATGCCCCGGGTAATTGACAACAAACGACCAATAAAACGGACAAGAAAATGTATGATAATCTACAAATAATAATTTCTATGTGGCTCTGAGAAGAGCCGTTGTAAAAAACACAGAAAGACTTCGACAACCAAAGCGAAACAAATCGACGCGCGCGCTCGACTCCGTATCTATATGTAGTTATAGATACTCGATCGTACGCGCTTGGCGCCAGTCAGTCGCCGCTCGCCGACTCGCCGCTGAGAGATAGCAACGCAGTGCGACTGCAAACGTCCGATCGCCTCCGCGTTCGAGTTCGAGCGTCGACTCCATTATAAGTTATGCCTGGTCATGCATAAAAAAATTTGGAAATCTCCTCTTCGGTAAAAAACAAATGACCTCAACTCACACTTTTCTTAATTCAATTAAAATGCACCAACACCGTTCTTAGATAAATAGACGATAATTTTAATTGTATTTCAAATATTTGGTTTAGATATTATTCTACTTTTAGCAACATCATCAGAAGGGGTCAAAAGGCACGAGCACCAAAAGAACATTAATCAAAATATCAACACGTTTTTATTACAAAACTTCCTTAAATCATATCAAAATGAAACAATCTTACATTAAACACTATTTCAGTTACAGTAATTAGGCCGCAAAACTGTCTGTGCTAGAATTGGATTTTATAATGTCTACAATTTAATAAACCGTCCTTTATATAAGCCAAAAACGCCGCAGAGTACATTCTTTTTTTATGATTTTCGTCTCTAGACTCGCCTTTTAAAGCGCTGGGTTCAATGCTGCTAACACTACAGTTTTTATAATGTATGGTAAACTATTTTCGTGAATTACCTATTTTCCATAATGCACCTTGAATTAAATCCATGGACCGTGGATCAGAGCGATTTCGATTAGGAAATCACAATTTCACCGCTGTGCAGGCAGCATGCGATGGACTGATTACTCTGGTTTATAATTGCTGCTCTTACAAATGAGGTGAAATTGCCTACGTACGCACGCCAGAAATGTTTTCGGTTGATCATTCATTAATTTGTGTGTATTGTGTCAATTTGTACATTTACCTGATTAATGCTGGCTTTGTGACTGATTTCATATTGTAAATTAGAACATTACTTTTGATGTTTGAATTTAAAAGCGGTTTGGATTGTTTATCAGGTTGATGTCGTTCGTGTTTATTTAGATTAACAACATTGTATGGAATATCTGATAATGTTATATTTTCAGTTAAATTTTAACTCATGTTTGCTTTAATTATACAGCGTGTCATTAAAATAAACATTATTGTATTGTTGTTTTAATTTAACGCGATGTTAGTAAAAATTCTACAGAACGGGTCAAATAGAAAGAACCGGGGAACTCTCTGATCTGGAGTTTGTTCATGAGTTTGTTTACCTGGGGTTGCTGATATCGGACAAGGGAGGAAGTGAACAGGACATCAGAAGACGCATACAAATGTCCAAAGGAGCAATGACCAAACTAACCCGAATTCGGCAAAGCAGAAAGATCTCAATCAATACGAAGAAGCGAATAGTAAGGACTTTAGTCTTCTTAATCTTCCTCTACGGCTCCGAAGCGTGGACAATAAGAGCGACAGACAGAAAATGGATAGATGCATTTGAGATGTGGTGTTGGAGGCGGATGCTTCGCATTCCGTGGTCGGCCAAAAGAACAAATATCTCGATCCTAAATCAGCTGCAAATCGGCACTAGGCTCTCAACTATCTGTTACAAGAGGATTTTTGGTTATTTTGGTCATATTGCTCGCCGCCCTTCTGATGACCTATATAAACTAATAGTGGTAGGCCAGGTGGAGGGAAAACGACCACGCGGCCGATCACCTAGCCGCTGGTCAGACCAAGTGAAGTCGCTCACGGGTCTTTCCCTTACACCAGCCGTCAGAAGAGCGGAGGACCGGATTGAATGGAAGGAGATTGTGAACACCATAACAAGGACACTGCAGTGTGGACACGACCTTCAGTAATCAAGACAACAACGAAAAAGAAGAAAAAGTAATAATTTAACTTTTCCGGTTAGAGGTTACTATAAAATTAATGACTTTAATGAATGACGACAAAGGTTCTTGGAAGCAATCAGTTTTTCTTACCCAAGTTGTAAATTATAAAACTCAAATTGTAACATTGATTTTTGAAAAACCAACTGCTGAGATTTTAGCCGGCTCTTCTCGGCGGGTCCTGCTTCCAAACCGGTGGTAGAGTCACTTCGTACTGACTGAACGTTTCAAAAGTGCTTGTAAAACAGTCTACTTAAAATAAATGATTTTAATTTTTTTTTAATTTAATTAAAGTCCGATATACGAAGACATTATGAACTAAATATATTTTCATTATCTAATTTTAAGGATCGTAGATAAACGGATATAGAATAGATAGACTAAAAGATTTTAAGACGATTAAAGTAGGAGTAGTGTTTTTGTAACAGAACTTGACCGGGGAAACAGTATTGCTGTGTTCCGGTCTGAAGGGCGTGGTGTAATTACAGGCACGTTAGACTTATCACCATCACCTCACGTTGATGGACTAAGGGCAAGTGGTGCTCTTTCTATACGCGTGGGTTTTCCACTAATCATTAGGCGGTATGATTGCTTAGTTCTCCAACTAATACTCTAAAGAGAACTCTTATAACAAAGTATGAGTGTACATACTTTGTTGTAAGTGGTACACCATGGTGAGTAAACAATTTTAGGACTCACAACTAATAACTCAAGTTTATACAGTACATAGTGAAACTTTATAAGTTAAATATTGCAAAATTAATTAAGCAAAATATTTCTATACCTCAAGAAAGTTTGTACATCAGCGGGCGATAAGCGCTGCAAAATCTTAATCTTCTTTATACTCCAACAAAAACAAGTCATGCGGAACAACCCTAAAAACTTTATTACTTGGAAACTATTCCTCGCAAATTGAAATAATTCACTCTGTCCGAGCGCATAACTCTAAAGTAACTTATGAACGGGCACAAGGAGGCTTTACACAGTACGATAATTGCAGTATAAAGTTGAGCACTCGACGTTAAGATACCGCAATCATACTCGCAGGGACTATTACGTAAGGCCGTTAGGAAGTGACTATGAGATTAGCGATACCTGTTGGTGAATAGATTAAATAGCCTCTAAATAGAGTTCAATTGCATACCATATTAATTACTAAACTATTTTAGTAGCATACGAACATAAATAATTAATTTTGTGTCAATAGTTCATGGATTAAAATCCGAGATATTTTGCATTGTTCTATAAATAATAATTTACTCTGATTTTCACAAAAGCTTTAATTCATTTCTGGTTTATTTAATATTCATTCTATTCAATACGCACAATACACATTTTAGAGAGTAATCTTAGGATCAGTTAGGGTTAGGATTTTGTTGGAAAATGTAAAAGATCAGCGATTGATCTTTGACATTTATATATATCTATTAGTTAGGTAACTAGATATGTATAAATGTTAAATATCGTAGTTTAGTTATAGTTTTTTATGTAATTATTATTCAAAAATTATCATTTGCGTTCTTTCAAACACCTAGCTGCCCTTATAACGTTAGTCATTTTGACTTTTACATCTTTGTGTATTTGTTTTAAATATCTCAAATCATTATACCTTTTCACCTGTTGCTACATTTTTATTTAAACATACATTTATTTTTTGTTGGTTGTACGATGAGCGAAGTTCGAGTAGTGGTAAAGAGAAAGGCATCGCTCTGTTACGTCACGCTGTACGGCACCAGTCTTCTCTGGCTTGTCTTCTCTCACGCATACGGCAGCGGTAGGATCCTCCTCTCTCACTGGAATCCACAACGCTAGCCGTATTTAAGTTATCACTTCTGCCGGGCGTCCCGAGACGTACACATCTTTTTAAAGCTTACGTGATCGTTTTGGTTCTTAGCCAATCATATATTTACATTGCGATGAAGATCCACGTTTTTCTATCATAAAGAAAAGATTTCTAATATAAAATCATTTATAAGCTTTGGAAGACTTATTTATTTTTTTTTTAATTTTAAGTTGTATAAAATAAACACAAATAACATTGCAAAGATCGTGTATGAGTCTAAACATGAAACACATTTACCTTCAGCTACCACCCCTATGGGCCTATACCACGCACTCGTATTTCGATAACGGTTATCAGTGGCCCGCAGTGGGTGTATGAATAAGGCGTCAAACACATTATTATGCCGTATCGTGCTTACAATTCACGTTATTTTTAATATTATCATTTTAATTTACCTTTCGTCAAATAAAAAAATTTGAATGTGAGAATTAAGAAATACAGTTAGTTCATTTTTGCTTTACCGTATAAAAAAGACGAGTCTTCTTCTTTTTCTTCCTAGTGTCCTCCCACTAGGTGGGGTCCGCTTTCTGACATAATCTAGCCTACTTTGCCCGGTCTTGGGCGTCTGATTTTTTTGAGTTCTCACATTAGTGCACAGGATGTCAAGCCAGCGCTTTTTGGGGCGGCCTCGGGGCTTAGTGCCAGGGACTGCGATGTTAAGACACCTGTTTCCGACGTAACTGTGCGGACGTCGTGCGACATAGTCATATCATTTAAGAAAGGCTTCCTGCAGCTTATATCCAATATCACGGACGGTCACATCGAGTGTTACACATCCACATTTTCATCTGACTAGGAGATCCTGCCCATGCCTTGTTAAGGCTGGCTAAGTCTCACTGCCATATAGCAGAAACGGCCGGATGATAGATTTGTAGACAAGTCCCTTCAGCTTTAGCGGCTTTCTGTAATCATATAAATCTTAGAAAATAGACTAATGGTTATGATGTACACATTTGTATAGATTGAAAACTAAGTGAGACAGAAATATAACTGAAAAGCTACACAAACGGGACCGCAACCGTACTCGCACACGTATCTTTGATATCAAATTCCTTCAGTACAAACCGCATGTACCTGCACCACACTCTCATATTTCAGATAACGTCCAACTGTTGCCCACAGTCGGTGTTTGAATAAAAGCACAAATACATTACCGCGCCGTTGTGCTAACACTCCGCATTATTCATAACTTGTTTATATGTGCGCGTACATGAAGAGTGTTTTTATATAATAACGCAAAAATAGGTGTTTTATAAAGTAACGGCCTTGTTGGACGGCGGTTTGCTTATTTCAGATCACAAGGTTCTGGGTCGAGATATGGAAAAATATTGAGAATTTCTTTCTTCTGAGAAATTTTCAGTAAATTCTAAGCCCAAAGAGTTGGCCGGCTCTCCGAATCACTCCCGTAATTCGTTAATTTCAAATACAGATTATCCTTATTGAGGCTTCAAGATGTCTATCATTGCTCTTTTTTGCAGGACTCAACAATAAAAATGTGTTCGGCTGAGGATTCACCATTGCACAGTAGGATGGAAAAGTCTAGAAGAAAGCTGAAGAGTGACAGACGGCAGCGACGGGCGGTGACGCGCTGATTCAAGATGGCGGCTGGCACGCTAGCGGGAGGTGGTGGGCCTCTCGCGCGTCTTCTCATACTGGCAGTGTTACAAGTCAATTTTATAGGTAACGTATTTAAATACAAGCTTTATTTAATAGAGTAGAGACTAAGGATGGAGAGTTCAACAGTTGAGATGACGCAAGAGCTTCAGAGGGGGCACTCAAACAGGCCATTTGCAAGTTCAGCCGCAAAAAAAAGGTGGCGGGCCTCTCGCGCTAGCTGTGTTACATTGTACATATTACAAACAATTTATAATAGGTAATTTACTAACATTAGGTTTAAATAAATAAATATAAAAACTCTGTGAAGCTTAGATAAAGGATAAATAAAGGTTTTATAATTATTATTCAAAATTAGTCGTTCTCTCAGTTTCACTCGCATAAGACACAGATTTACTTGGAATTATTTAAGCGTCAGTGGGGCACTCGTATAGAGATATTGTTTGGTAAACTTAGCTCGGTTGCAAGTGGGAGGTAGAGGGTCTCTAGCGCGGGTTCTAATACAAGACATAACCAAAGACACTCGCGTAGATTAGTTTATTACATTGGAGTAAATACTACGGATGGAGAATTCCACAGTTTTCTTGGAATGATGTAAGTTCCGGTTGGGCGTTCATATAGAGACATTGGCGATTAAACTTAGTATATACTTACTTATATAAGTTTCACTGCGATAAATGAAAAATAGGAACATTGGGCTGTGCTCTTAATACTGAAACTAAAAGTAATATTATTCTAAGAGAAATTATCATGATAAAAAGTAATAGAGATTGACGACCTCTGTGGCGCAGTGGTATTCGCGGTGGATTCATAAGGCGGCGGGGCAGATTGAGATATTTCTTAATTTATCTTGGTCTGGCTGGTGGGAGGCTTTGGCTGTGGCCAGTTACCACCCTACCGACAAAGACGTACCGCCAAGTGACTTAGCGTTCCGGTACGGTATCGCATAGAAACCGAAAGGGGTGTGGATTTTCATCCTACTAACAAGTTAGCCCGCCATCTTAGATTGCATCATCACTTAACATTAGGTGTGATAGCAGTCAAGAGCCAACTTGTAATCGATAAAAAAAGTCTATTATAGTAATCTCTGTGCTAAATTTTATCTAGATCTTTTTCAACCCGACTGTATTGAGTAACAAACATCCACGCATTTATTGCGTACATAGATGTATGAGCCCCAACTACTCTCATATTGCTCAATATTTGAGTTCTTTGTAACTAGCAGGGGAAAATACTTAGTAACTTGTAATAAATAAACGTCAGCGCAATGAATAACGTTTTTCTAGCGTTCATGCCTTCCAATTTTTTAGCTATTTTAAGCCTATACTCGCCATGAATACACCATTGAAATAAGTAAACTTTCTGCTTATTGTAAGTGTCAGTTAGTGAAATTAAATAGGAAGAGAAAATCAAGAGCAGAAAGTGAAAGATACAATAAAGAAAGTAAGAGTACAATTCAGATTTCTTACAGTAATTCTATTGTACTTAATCTACATTTTAACACTAATACAACGTTGAGTTAACCAGTAAAGTCTACAAAAAATACTAGCTAACCTTGAGCGGAAATGCTTCATTTTCAATTTATAAACGTTTAGCTGAGGTAGCAAGCTATCATTATAAATTGGCTGGCTTAAATCTTTTTAGTATTCACCGGGTGAGCATTTCACTATATTCGTATAAATTCATTCACTGTAGCCATCTGTCTGTCCATCTGCCAAGATAGATGGATGGGTGCCAAGTCCTAGTCAAATTCGAATATTTTATAAGTTTCTAGCTAATCTCGTTTAATTTTTAACCACCTCAAAGGTGGAATTAAAATTTTGTGTGTAGCTCTCGTATAAGCCGTTTCGCTCACGTGCATTTGAAATTTTCAAAAGTACATTTTACTTCACAGTTACATGAATTAGAAAGCTAATTAGAAAAGACCCTTTACAAAATTTGGTCATGGTGGTGAGGTTTTCTTCTGGTTTATCATTACGTCAGTGGATGACAAACACTCTAAAACTTGCCATGATTTTAACAGAGGATAATGGCCTAACAAGGCTAACTATTATCTACTACAACCAACCAACACTAGATGGGAGATTGGAGGCAGTATTTCTAACATGTCAACTGCAACCTAAATAAAAATGCAGCGACGTTTTAAAGAACAGAAGTGGTATTAGAATAATGCAATTGTATCTCACGGAATTTTATGCGTACACTTAAACATAAAATTAAGTAGGACATTTTGTTTAGAAAGCTTCACACAGTCTCGGTCTAAATGCTACAGCGAGATTGCCAAATAATACTACGCCGTACATTTACGACATTTGTGTGTTACGTACTGAGTTTTGCAGTTTTCATCTAACAAAGTGCAAGCTTTCACAGCGTTTGCGTGAATTTCTACTTTATGACAATACACGGCGCGTTTGCACGGTTATAAAAAGCGTTTTCACAAAAGATTATAGCATCAGCGGTTGCCGTTATGTAGTTTTAGCTTCACAAACCTACATGTCATGTGTGATTAAAAACTTTTTTGTTATAGAAATTCATTTTGCACAAGCGTTTTTATTTATTTGTTAAATCGTTTGTGAACAGGTATTAATTATAGGCATCAAAACCTTTCTGAACCCCTGTAATAAGGAATTTTTCTAACCAAATTTGCTTTATTTACTCTGAGTAATTCGAAACGTCAATGTCAGTATGTGTTTGACTATTTTGACAATGACATAAACTGTCAAATGAACAAGCGAACTGCGTCGTTTTGGGAGGGCTTTGAAACTTTAAAGGGTTCGGACAAAAATTAGTAAAACTTGTGTGATTGATGATTTTTTACCAATTCTGAATTACCTAAATATATTTATATTTTTGAAATGGTCTTTTTACGACCTTTCATTTGATACCCGTATTGCTAAGATAAGAGAAAGAAATACACACATCCCCCCTTTTTTCCCCCATTTACAGCCACCAATTTGAAAATTTATATAGCCTATGTCACTACCACAATTTTAACAAATTCAACGACACCTCACCTGTCAAAATCCGTTCAGTCGTTTAGGCTGTAGCGCGTGCCGAAGAAATGGACATACATACATACGCTCGAAAAACATAACCCTCCTTCTGATGCAGTCGGGTAAAAATCTAACATACATACATACATACCATCACCTCTCAGTCCCATAGAGGTAGGCAGAGACCACGTCCTTTCACTTGCCACGATCCTTGCATATCTTTCTTGCTTCTTCCGATTTCATTAAACCTTTCATACAAGTACGTCGGTTTAGGGTACTTTTGACCTGGACTTTAATCAGGTCAAAAAAATAATGAAATTTAACTAGGCTGAAAATCATTTTTTTTGTACATAAATATAATATAACAAGGATTGAAATTTCTTTAAAAAGGCTTTTATTTGTAAAATAAACTTAAAAAATCGACACTCCTAAAACTCTGGTTTTTTATTAACAATATTGCAATTTCACTTAGCTACTGAAACAGGAGCAAGTTGCTGCTAGGTAAAATACGACATAGAATGTATTTTTAGCTGAATTATTAATCGTCCTCAGAGGAATTAAGTGGATTAGTCTTAATGTTGTACAATGTCAGCGGGGTGTATAAAATAGGCGTTAATTGTAGTAGTAACACAATAAATAAAGATTAGATACTTAATCCCGAAAAAATTGCTAGCAATATTTTGGGGTCGAGTTCAAAAATATCAAGGCCAACGTTCACAGCTGAAAAGCTGCTCAGCTCAGCAGAGCGTATCTACGTACGCCGCTGGCGAAATTTAATTAATCTCGTTGTAAAATTTTCACTTGCCACCTTATCTCGCGTCGTATTGTCGTTTTATTGTGCCTACCCCCGAAACCATTAGTGAAAATGTCACAGCGACGGCATTGTAATCGCGGCGCGGCTGGCCCGCACAATGATCGCCATTCGACCCCGCCCGTGTACTGCCGCCCTTACCTTTATGCTATCATACCAAATTTCACTCTCCATAACAAGCGAGGGCTCGCATAATTTTGAGAATGCATATTATATCAACCTTTATTGTACTAGTGAATACTGCGATTTCGTTTTTTAAATCAAACGCTAGACAATGTAAATTTACTACTGTGTTACGTTATCACAGTTACGAGTGTGAATTGTGTAAAATTATATTATTAATATAAATTCTTATTCTTCCTAATTATAAAAAAAATGGTTTTTATTTGTGGCGTGTTTAAGATTTTAGTTAAAGGTAAGAAACACTTGGTAGGAGAATAAAATTTCTTACATTAAACAATATGAAAATCTTTGGTACAGGGCATAACCAATCAGGTAAAAAGAACTTGGAAACTGGACGATCATTTATAAAAATAAATAATTGACTGTAACACAAGAAAAATAGTGACAAAGTAAAGCAACGTCTTCTATTTGATATAAATTAAACGAGTTATTCCTAGAAATGTGTTCAGTTAACACCTACCAACTAGGTTTAGATCGTAATTAATAGTCCAATACAATCCTACTTCTATTTATATCCGTACAAGGGTTTGCTTTCAGCTTCGTCGACTTTTTTTACAATATCGATGTACGTGACGTAATAGAAGCCAATTTTTCTCGACTAAACATCACTACAGTTTTATAAATTAAGTATTGTAGCGCTGATTTTTTAAAAGCTCTTATTTAAGTTGAATTGCAATTTAATTTTTCCTTAAAAATTTTAGCTATCAGCTTATAACCTCATTATATACAATTTATATGATCATAAAAGATCGCGCGAGAAGAATCTTTAATTATCATATAAATTGTATATAATATTTTAAAGTTTATTAGTTAAAATTTTTAAGAGGAAAATTAATTTTGTTATAATGAGGTTACAAGTGAGCGTTAAAATTTTAAATTTTATTTTCTTCTTTTAAAAAGTTTTGTTACTTTTAATTTAATTTTACTTACTATTCTTTACCATAGGTGTGATCTGGAGGTAGGCATTGGCAATTGACTAGCTCTATTTTCGCCTGCCAGAAAAAAACATAATACCGACACCCACTCGCTGCTGATGCGCGGAGCTGCGTGATGTCTCTAATGGTAAGCCTGTGGCTTCGATCAAAAAGGACTGGGTTCGAATCCTGGGTCGAGTCGCATAACGATTTTGAGTTTTTCCTTCATCTATGAACTTTCAGTAGGTGAATTCTAAGCCCGGGAGCTGGTGGTGGAACACCCCTGTACCTTGGAAAGCACGTTACACCGGCCGTATCGGCTACTATCATCCACATCTGATAGTAATAGTGTTAGCATTTTAAAATATTACAATTTGTTACCATAGACAATACTGTACGATATTGTCTATGGTAACGTAAGCTCGTGTCTGTCGACCGTGAGATGATTTCAAAAGGACTAGATTCCAGGCCGTAAAATGAAATGTAAAATGGATATGTTAGAATAGTCGATTAGTGTATGGCACTGTTCTTTTTGGTTGTTACAAAGTACGCATATTTTAGTGTAATATTAATTATTGTAATTGAGTGGTTTTGTAATTCATTTAAAAAGAGCATGTGTCGAGTTTTTCTGGCCGCGTCTTTTCTCGTCACGGATTGCTTTTCCGATACGGCGGTAGATAAAAGATTATGAAAGAACAAAACGATTTTGAAGACATCAGAATATTATTTTGAAATCCCGCTGCAACCAACAATAGTTAATAAATGAAACATTATCACCCTAAACCCGCCAACCCGCATTGGAGCACTGTGGTGGGTTTACGCTCCATATTCCGTCTCCTGTAAGGAGGGAGGTCTGGACCTCTAGTGGGCCGTTAATAGGCTGATAATAAAACATTTTAGAAGCATCACTTCTAAATCATAGAACTGATATTGATGATATTTTTTGTTTATCTTTGAGCGTCTTATTTTATGGTATAACTTCACAAGAGAAAGCGGTGGCGGTAGTTGTAAAATATTTTTATCTACATTTGACTATTTGGCAAATAACTTTATGTAACAACACACTTAATATTGTAAAATTGACAATATTATACCTACTACCTACCTTCCGAGCCGGTGGTAGAGTCACCACAAATAGTTCAATTTGACGTTTCAAAAATACTTGTAATAAGCCTCTTGAAATAAACGATTTTGAATTTGAATTTTGAATATTTTAAGTCATCAAATTATTGTAGATTAACTCTAAAATAGGGATCTCACTTATGATGTAAAGTCACGATCTTACCACTGGCCTACTAAGGCCAATACTAAGTACACTCAAGAAATTCCTTATACACGAGTTTACAAATCTCACGCGCCCTCACTAAGATTCCTCTCACGTTGTAAGCAAGTGGCCGACAAAGGAAAAAGGGCTTGCATACCTTATTACCACCTTTTCACGAAATCCCTACTTACGACGATGTGAAACACGACGCGCGGGTAATTTAAATAAATAACCAAATAAGTGTCCTACGTGATGCCTCTGATAACCGCAGCTGTGATTACGGGTGTAGATTTGCTGCTCATCTAATTAGGTCATGCTTGTAATACTTTTAAATATTAAAATAAATTAAAAATAAACGGTAAACGTAGGAGATGGCACTAGAATTAGAAGAAGAAAATAAGTTATGTAGGTACTCGAAAAAATATTCTTCTTTATAAAAATAATAGTACATAAATATAAATAAAAAACGTGAACTGATGCTAGCATGTTTTTAATGTGCCAAAGTGATCGTTAATTAATCAGTTTACACTAGCGCTACTCTGTAAGAAACTCGACGGCGGGAGTTCCGAAAGAGATTTCGCATTATCGAGTTTTGTTACGGAAAAACACTACAATCCGTTTATATTTCATAGAAGATACCATCTAAAAAATTGAAAATGTACACTCGTAGAATTAAGAACCTCCTCCGTTTTTTGTCAGGTAAAATACCTTAGGTACATAATATAATACTGGTTAGGCGTGGGCGTCCATTACGTTTGCATTAATATTAAACTTCGCCTCATAATCAGAGTTTGGAAATGCCAAAAATTAATTTCCCCTTGTCAGAGCCTATTAACAAGTGTCCTGAATATTTTTCTTCGTCAGAATGTCAACGCGGCTTTTCTCACAATTAATCACAAAGTCAATGAGCCGTTTTGTTTGGACATATCCGAACGGGCAATCCTTCCCCAGCGGGTAATGTCAGAACATAGCGTAAAATTGAGTTTGTGGTCGACTTTGAGTTACATAATATTTCTGAAAATGTATTTAGAACTTGTATACCTACGCAGAGTGACGTAACACAGTGATATGAAGACCCATATACGTGAATGTTTACTAAACAACAAAAAATGTAAATTACTATGCTTTTTTCGCTCGTGCATTCACACACACATACACACACACACACACACACGCACGGACAAACTTTCGCTTTAAAACATTAGTAGTATAACAGTAAAGTGGCAGGATTGCCTGATTCACTTAGTGGCTAGTCTATCTGGCCTGGGATCACTGACTTAAGTCTGCTTAGGGCAATAAAATATAGAGCTTTTCTTTTTAAGAAATTGTTCATCAAAAAATTTTCAACCTGGAGTTGGGAAGTGGGTAGTATTACACCTTCGTACTTCGTAGAATACGTAGCTGTCGGCCCAGATAGTTTATTTATTTATTTATTTATTTATTATAATTATATACATCTGTCCTTACAGGCTAACCTAATTTGACAGTGTATATTTATTTTTTTTTATCGACTACAAGTTGACCCTTGACTGCTATCACACCTGGTGTTAAGTGATGACGCAATCTAAGATGAAAGCGGGCTAACTTGTTGGGAGTGGGTCGAAAATCCACACCCCTGTAGGTTTCTATATCTATATTATATTCTACTTATAACTACCTTATACTGTAACACATATTATTCTAAATTGCAATATGAGATTGTCCACAAGGCCACTCTTTTCAGCTCATTTATATTGCAGTGAAACAAATCTATATTTTCCGCAATAATATTGAGGGTGCGAAGTGCACGCGTCAGCGGCGCTTCTCTGAGCAACCTTGTGCGCCCTCTTGGCACGTCCAGTAACGGCGAGTTAATATCTGCTAGTGATTTATTTAATTATTTACAAGCAACAAACATCATTAAATGATTGTCTTTAAACTCGCCACGTGAAGTAGCGCGATTTAAGCTCCATATAATTTTTTAAGTTAGTTGAATATTAAGACGACCCATCAAAAATGTGATTCTAAAACATAGAATAACATTGCGTTCAAATCTACAAGTAAGATAAGGAACTTCTTCTAAAACAATGCAATATTATCGAAATTCAGTGAGTTCAACGAACTCATGAAAAATTCTAAAAGGAAACTGGGAGAAGGAAAAATGCAGAAACAATGCCAGTATTTATTATCGTTATCTTATTTGCATGCAATTCAAAATATTGCTGCCCCAGCATACACCATGGGTCGTTTTGCCTCCCGACTTGTTTATAGAATATTTACTCATAAACATGCAGATTGCGGGTGGGACGCGTTTTTATGTAAAAAAGGGAAAGGGGAGCTATTTTATTTATTGCCCTCTTGACTTGGTGGGGTGTCGGAATGAGAGATTGCCTCAACTGCATTTCGGGATTAAATCCCTTTGTGTAACCCTGTCATAGTACCAAAATGTTAAGACTGCACGCTTACAAAGACTTGGTAAAGTCTCGGTAATGTTTCTTGACAAAAAGATTTTCTTGAGCAAGACTTTTTGAGCAAACTCTATACACAACTATATGAGTACTGAAAGAGTCTGACTGCGATCTTCATCTTGTACTAAAATACTAATTTATAATTTTCTTTAAAATTACACAATAAAAGCTCAGGTCTGTATCTCATTATCTTCTAATTTTCTTATCCGATTATTAAAGTATCAAACATTATACCTTAGGCTTGCCTTCTCGCATCTGAGCTGCATGTTAGGTTTTAACTCCACATCTCTTCTATAAGGAATGAAATCTGGGCATGTATTGCACCACCAAAACATAGACATAAACATCCCAACGTCCATGTATGCACCACCAAGCGATTTAGTGGATTAATTTGTTAGGAGTTAGATGAAATCCACATCCCTTTTCGGTTTCTACACGACTTCGTACCGGTAACGCTAAATCGCTTGGCGGTACGTCTTTGTCGGTAACTAGCCACGGCCTCCCACCAGCCAAAAACCTTTAAATAATAAATGTCTTTAAATAATCTCACTTTACATTATTATTTTTCAAATGCACTGCAGATATTCCCAAGATATTGAAGGCTCTCTTCATACAAAGAACAAATTTTCAATTCCTGAAAACCGCGGCACATTACTAGCAATAAATATCAACATTTATGTTCCCGTAGCCAGTGACTTATATCCTTTGTTCTCGCAATGAATCACGAACTGGAAAACAAGATTCCTATTTTATTTGCTTCGTTCACAATAATCAAAGCTCCGGGTTCGTTATTCGATTACATCCGACTTGTTTAATTTTATTATATCAGACGCCCACGACTTCGACCACGTGGAATTAAAATTAAAATAAATAAAATTTCTAAAATAAAGGTAGCGTAAGTTACTCCGTACTAGGTAATCTGCGAGTGAAAGTTACGTCTAAATTGTTCCAGCCGTTTTAAATATTAGCCGAATCAAACAGACCAACAGACATACAGGCTGAAAAAATATTGAAAATATTTTTTTATATAAATAAACATTAATAATATAAATTTAGTGAAAAGTTTTATTTTGCTCTTACTATCACTTCTATATTAGCACTCAAACAACTATACAGTTTCCAATATTGTTAACTTATTTTAACGGCTTCCTATGGGACAAGCCCTTCTACTATGGATTTTGAAGCTGCCACCACGCTGCTCTAGTGCTGATTTGCATTGTAAGGGTAGTAAAAGTAATGTTTAATCTATGAAAGATCACTAAACGACAGTGATTGCGTCTGACAGCTTAACGTGCTCAAATAAAAGTGTAGTTAACAAACTGCTATTACAATTTTAAACTGTTATTGCAAAGAGTAGTAAAAAATTGCCAGCTCAAAAAGTTATAAAATGATTTTCCGCTTAAAAAAATAAACAAATACAAAAGATTGTGTTTAGTAAAGTAGCAAAAGATGCTTAAGACGCTCCTACTTTATCTACCGGAAAATGAAAAGCTTTTAAAATTTCAAGCGCAATAACTTCTTTCTTAACAACTTCGAGGAAAAGCCTAGGAGTTACACAAATAATCTGGAAAATAGTTTTGCACCCCGACGCCTCATAACAACATATTTCGCGTCAGTCTGTTGCTTTTAATACTTTATTCCCTTGTAAAACTCCCCCAGTAAAATGAGAACTCTATTTATGACTACCCTCAAGATATAAGCTACTTTAATACAGCAATAGAGGTTAGTAGAACAACAGAGTTTGAGGATACTAAAGAGAACACTTTATTCGTTTGAGCTTTTAGTGTTTCAAGGCTTCATTTTAGAAGAGCTGCGCGAAATGAACGAGTGGAGATATTTTAATCCAATAAAAAAATATTTAAATCATTATCCTGCTTCAGTTTAAATAGCGTATTTTTTCTATCACTGAAATATATTAAATTTCATTTTATAAAGGTAGAAAGACATCTTTACGTGCGATTGACTGCCACCTTACCGATTTTTACTTTGCTGACTCTCCTTACGAAGGCTTAGAATAAACAGATATTCTATGCCTTCGAAGAAAAAGCTATTAAAATGACTTATTTAAAAGAAATCTCTTCTTATTCATCATTTTTTCATCTCTTTCTTATTTTCCAGTCCAAGCAAGCGAAACGTTTATGTCAGTTCTAGGCATAGCAATAGTCCAATGGGCATAATTTATACATAAATAACATTATTTTCTATGTAACAAAAAGTCCCATCAAACTTCCCATACAGTCAAAGTGCTTACTCTACTAGTGAAACGAAAAGGCAAACTAATTAAAAACGTGACCGTCGTCACTTGTCGACTTGGCGGGGGTATTATCTCCTCTCACACGCGCGCCGATGAGCTGTTTATTTTAACACTTTTAACTTCTAAAGGAGTTTTCATCACAATAAATAAAATATATCTTGTCCGACTAAGTGCATATTTATTAATGAAATATACCCATCTAGCAATAGGATTTATATGAAATTATAAGGTATTTTGCAGTAATTGTTTTTTTTATCAACTACAAGTTGGCCCTTGACTGCTATCACACCTGATGTTAAGTGATGATGCAATCTAAGATGGAAGCGGGCGAACTTGTTAGGAGTAGGTTGAAATCCACACCCCTTTCGGTTTCTACGCACGACATCGTACCGGAACGCTAAATCGTTTGGCGGTACGTCTGTGGTAACTAGCCATGGCGAAAACCTCCCACCAGCCAGACCAAGACAAATTTAGAAAAATCTCATACCACTGCACCACGGATGTCGTCAAATCATTTTAAATTCAAAAAATAACTGTTACTTGAATTATTATGTAGAAATTTAGAATATTTAGAACAATTTATATGTTTAATTTAGAGTACTAAATTAATTGAAGTCCACTTACAAGTTTTTAATTTAATTAAAATAATAATATCAATAAAATCTTCCTGGGTAAGGACTACAGTCTATCCGTAGGCTGAGTATGGATTATAGGTCGAGGTGTTACATATATTAAGAATATTATTGTAAAGCTCCAGGTGTGTTAGTGTTTAATTATATATTTCTTTGAAGAAAAATTTTAGTTCTTAAAACGTAACTTTAACTATAGCATTATGTGTGGCATTATATGTGGCAAATCGGTCCTGTCGTAGGTTAGGTAAGCTTAGATTATAAGATATTTTGTTACTAACACTAGATTTTTAAGTTATTCGTTACTAACACAATATGATCCATTGATGGTCGAAATAAAGAATTTATTATTTATTAACTTTATGTCAAAGTTAATGCTATAGACGTATCATTCCATGATCATATAGTTAGTGATTACGACCTTAGGCTTACGTTCCTGAATAGTTTTAACATCGTAAAGTTAGAGAAATTAATTAGGTGGTAGTTCCAAACCAACTTAGGATCAACCATAATGTACTAATGAAATGTCACGAATAAAGGTGGGGTAATTACAAAGGTTACCTTCGTCTCTTCTCCACCACAACCAGGTGGTTTTTTTAATACCAAACGTGACTAGACCACGTGTGTTTTTGTGTTTCTCTATATAAAATCTCTTTAAAAATGAACCTGAATATACGTATATTTGTATATGCCAGAAATAAGTATTTTTTTTATGATAACCACGACATTCCTTAAATAACAATAAATTTAACAACAGACGCCCGCGGTTTCACCCGGCCATAGTTTCCATTCCCGTGGAAATAACAGGATACAAGTACGTAGGCCTGTTACTAACTATGTTATATACTATGTTCGGCTATCATACACAAAAATATTTTTTTACACCTTTCGCATTAAGATCCGTTGCTTAGTTCTAAGAATCTAAGCGTACAGACAACAGAAAGCGACTATGTTTTAAGAACCGACTTCATAGCGTCATGCTAAAGTAAATTAAAACAACTAAATGACGCAATTATTTTTTACTTTTTACTAAATTTTGAAGTCGGTTAAATTTTTGGAACCGACGAAAGAAAACGGAGGAGGTTCTCAATTCGACACGTATATTTTTTTTATGCATAACCACGCATAACTTTTTACAGTTTTCCGATTTTGATAATTCTTTTTTTACTAGAAAGGGCACACTTCCAAGGTAGTCTCAGTGTCATGTTAGGATCTGATGATGATATCCTGGGAAAATTGAAGGAACTTATTTTATAGGCGCACTTAAAGCGATTTCGGTTTTAGTGTAAGTATCGGTAGCTTTTTGGCTACATGTGCCGTATAACATACTATGACAGTATAGTCAGAGTACGTTACGTGGCGATAAATCATTAAAAAGTAAGAAATAAAATTTTTTAACAAAAAATAGAACCAACTCAAAACGCACTAAAAAGTAAAAAATAACTGTGTCATTTAGTTGCTTTAATTTACTTAAGCATATATAAGAGTCGGTGGTGGTGGTACTTGCTGGCACCGACTTCATAGTTATATTTATATAATTTTTATTATTAAAATTTTTTACTATGTCAATATTACGCTCACCACACTATACGTTCATTTGCACTGTGACACCGCACTGCGATATTTTGTGAAGTTGTGAACACTGTTGTAACTTGTAAGTGGCGTCCAATAACACTCGACAAGTGTCACATCACGGCTGATAGCGGTAATTAAAAACGTGACCGTCGTCACTTGTCCACAAACCGCGGGGGTTTTATCTTCTTCTTACATCCTCTAACGATCTGAGGCTCTAGTGTAAGTTTTGAAATTAACACGATACCTGTGCTGTCATGTCTGGGTGACCGATCTACGATTGCATTGTTTTTCGTAATATTTGCTATGTTAAATTAATTACTTATTGCTAATCCAGGTTCTTAGTGGTACCTACATACCACAATGCCATTTTTATATACATGGTGTGAACCCAAATATGAGATAATTTCAGTGAGTTGTACGAAAAGACGTTACAAATCGGAAAAGTACTTTATTTATATATTTTAACAGTACCTTTTTCATATTTACTCTGATTTGAAAAATTTATCAACATCTTCCCACCTGATTTCGTGATCACAAAATATTATTAAAATAATTTACAATAATGTACAAGAATAATTATTGTTTGTTTTCACCAAAATAGAATTTAGTTTTATTTTTCGATAAACGTTTTAGCGAAGTTTTAAAACATTGTTATTTCAAGGTAAGTTTGTTTTAATTATGAGATCAAATCTTAGACAGAGATGGATATTGTGTATTCAGACAGTCGAAGTCGCGGGCGTTCGCTAGTCCTTGCTAGTATTATAAAGGCTAAAGTTTGTCTGTATAGTTGGATGTTTGTACTCTTTAACGCAAAAACTACTGAATGTATTTTGATTAAACTTCACAACAATATAGCTTACATATCCGAATAACACATTGGCTACATTTTATCCCAAAATTCCCACCGTAACGACAACTACGCGGGTAAAACCGCGGGCGTCCTCTAGTACTCAATAAACGTAAAACAGACAACGTAAAACACGTTAAAACGAAGTAGGAAAATGTAAAGATAAGCTTGTTTTCATAAGCCATATCAAATTAATTACGACAATAAACTCCCAAATGTATTTACAAGGGATCACTTCATGAATAAATTTCGTCAACGGCAAGTTTGATGCGTGAAATAGCGGTGGCAACTTAGACAAAGATTAAATAAACATTTATGAGCGCTCTACGCTCTCTGCGCTGAGTGCCCGCTTGTATTTCATAGAAAAGAGTAAATAAAATATTCCAATATTGGAAAGTAAAATTATCCTCCACCAGAAGCTCTCAGATCGGTATTTTTGTATGCAGACTTTTCTTAAACTGTACTGAATATATTCTTGCCTGAATATTTCAAAGATTATAGATTAGACTATAAACCGAAAGCTCCTAATTCGAATACTCGTTGTTAGTGTAAGCCAAAAGTTGAAACTTGTAGCTAAGTTCTGTAGTATCAGTAGAGCTTTTTGTGACAAAACTTGTCCGAGATAGAGACCTTTGCTATACAACATGTTCGCTGGTGTAATTATAGCACATAAGGCATAACACCTACACACCTACACCTCAGATCACAGACCAACACTTTGAATGTGCTCTTTGCAGGCCCTATGAAGTGTTTTGATAAACTTTTCACTTGAGTAAATAAAAAAATACTCTCTTCTTTATTTGAATACTAGCAGTCGCCCGCGGATTCGCCCGCGTAGTTCCTGTTCCCGTAGGAATATCTGGATACAAATTAACCTATGTCATTCCTCATGCGTTTGGCTATCCTATTACCTATACAAAGGTTTTGTTTTCAACTGACTGGTAGTTTCAGATAGTAGCCGGAACAAGCAGAAAAACAAAAATTGTAAAAAATATTATTTTGGTGTATGTTACGTACCTATATATATTCATATTCATGTATTAAAAAACGGTTATTTCAATATAACAAACACTCATTTTGTTTTATATATTTAGAACATGTATAGAAGATATGATGGTGATGTCAAATAATAAGAACATCGTGACAGAAATATTCAGCTGTATTGCTACGTAAAATAGCCTGAATAACAACAGACAAAGTTTTTAATAAAGCTAACATTTAGAGTAACTCGTACTCGTATGTTATTACATACATAACACAGTAGAAATATGCGGGGCTCCGACGTCTTAATGATTAAACTTGATCTCACACAAAATAGCCGCTCCAAATTGAATTCTTACCCATTTTGCGGCTTGTTCCCAAATGCAGATCTCAGCCTTTCCTTCCATGTGGTCGCATACCGTGATCAAATTGAAAATTCCTCGGGACTACCCTTTAAAGACATAACTCGATGTACTTGTAGCCAAGTCAATATATTAAAATCGTATCGTTCGCTTCATTTTCAGCAATATTACATTTTGGTAAGCTGGACAGTGTTAAAAAATAATTCTGAAATACCAGCAAATTATTTTAGGAAACTTACACCTACTGATATTAATAAAGTCTTGTCAAGACTTTAGAGGAACATAATTATACGTTCAAGAGTTAGTAGTAGATACTAAGAGAGGATGGAGGAGGACTCAACAATATTCGCTCAAAGTTTAAAATCCAAAGAGGTCGGATTTTTCCCTTAGGTAACCTTTCCCTTAAGTAGGTTTCCTTTCCCTTAGTTGTAAGTGACCACATTCCCCTTAAACATAACTCAAAAATATATCTACTAGTCGTTCATGAATTTGTGGGGACGATTAATGAATCTATCTGAGTTTAATTTTAAGTACCTTAACTACTTAACAATAAACGGCGTTGTTATGTAACTCATATTTAAATATAATTTCCAAAAAAAAACCAAACCAAAGTACCTACTCTTTTTATTGAACGACTTCAATAAGGTGCAGGTTCTCAATTCGTCGGAATCTTTCATTTTTTAATTACATACATACGAATTTTTTCTATCATTTATTTATTTAAAATTTTTAACAATGCTTATAAAAATTATAAAAAAAACACTATTAAAATTTTATTTAAAAAAATCCAGTCCTCCTGCTGCGGAGCCCGGGGGTCCAAGCAGCCGGTGCTCTGGGCTCCAGAATGAGGAACAGCCTCACAATGCGCGCCGTTTCAAGAATTACTGCCTTCTGTATCCGACCCTTGATCCAACAACTAAGCAAAAGCTTTTAAGATGTTGGTCAAAGCTTTTTACTATAAGACCGTTGACTGAAACGACTATAGAAACAATCATCGTTGAATTAACATACATTATTAATACACTTAGACGACATCCGTGGCGCAGTGGTATGCGCGGTGGATTTATAAGGCGGAGGTCCTGGGTTCGATTCCCGGCGGGGCAGATTGAGATTTTTCTTAATTTGTCTTGGTCTGGCTGGTGGGAGGCTTTCGCCGTGGCTAGTTACCACCCTACCGACAGAGACGTACCGCCAAGCGATTTAGCGTTCCGGTACGATGTCGTGTAGAAACCGATAGGGGTGTGGATTTTCATCCCACTCCTAACAAGTTAGCCCGCTTCCGTCTTAGATTGCATCATCACTTAACATCAGGTGTGATAGCAGTCAAGTGCCAACTTGTAGGTATTAAAAAAAAAAAACATTTTCCGTGTTTACCTCAACGTTTGTATTATTTTGTTAATAGATGTAATAGAGACAATCAGATTGAGAGAACAAAGCTGCGGGCACTATTGTCAGAAGTTCCTTAACTCCTATTAAACAAAACCGTTTAAAACTTTTAATATGTTAAAAGAGATTTATTCACGGAAAACATGTCCTATCAAAATATCTCGGGCCACACGTTATGTCGGCACATTCTTCTCCTAAATTGAAATTCTCGAACGCTCTGCCTTCGTAACCGGGATGGGGTCATGAGCCAAAAGACAAATAGAATGTTCGATTAATGCGATCAAATATTATGTTATTATTTTTAGAGAAAAAATATTTTGGAGGCGATTTAGAATCTTATCATTGTGGCTTAGGATTAGTGGTTTGGTTAGTTTGAATTATAGTAGAATAGTCCTAGCATAGCACCCGTCTCATTTCAGCTGATGTTCTTTCCAGAAATAAAAATTTTGTTTGAAGAGTCAAAAATTTCATCATCAATATAAAATACCTATTAAATACAACTATATTAAACAATTAACACGCGCTAAAAATAAAATAACTGAGCTAATAAAATGGCTAAAATTGGGGTTTTTATTGTATGAGAATGGTGTATTTATGGGAATTAGGTGATTTACCTATCAAAGGACCAAATCCATGAAAAATAAGCAAAATTATATGGAAATAAAATCGCGTTAAAGTCTAAAACAATAAGAAGAATACCATAACATAGTTCATATAAAGCTGTAAACATAGCTCTAAAACCAACACATTCAATCACAAACCAAAGAGTGTATATCATATACAAAAGACTCCACAAAGGGCGAGAGAAATAAAGTAGAAATCTATTCAGTGCGGGTGAAATCGATAGCACTATCAAAATACGGCTGTACTACACTCAAAAGCCGCCCTCTTCAAAGAGCGTTTTTAGACGGAACAAGCCGTACGTTCCCAGATCAATGGAGTCGTGCTCTATCGTGGCCTCCTCAGTGAAATTCATCTAGTCTTATTCATGTATGTTAAAACCACACTGGCGACAAAGGATAGCAAAAAGATTTACGTTCGAGTATATTCTGTGCGGATTCTCACCGTCCGGACGACTAAAGACCTGTGGATCTGCTATAACATACTCATTCACAATGAATAGCAGACCTGGTTATAAAGAATTAAAGAAGAAATTGTCTGCATTCAAATCAACCTTAGAATTAATTTTATTTTCTCTTTGCAAACGGTGACTTATTTTGGACCCCCGACGTAAACAAGAGTGGTTTTGTAGATTTAACTTCTCTTTCTGTATACCTGTGTATTCCACAAAATTGTAGCTTAAAATACCGCCTGCCGTGACAAAAATGATTCTTGACTACAAGAGTTAAAATTAAAGCATTATCACCCTAAACTTCCAAATCTAATTCGAGGAGCGTGGTGGATATTAGGTCTATATCTTTCCTAAAAAGAATGGAGTGGAAAATAAAATATTTAAACGGAATTCACTTTATAATACCGAAGTTAACTTGACCGGCGTTTTCCATAAATAATATTTGTTTTGCTTGTCGGTATTGTACGGCGTGAGTTCATGACCCCACTCAACAAAGCTAAATATAACTTATGACAATGAAAAACAAAACGCAAATAACAAATAGAAATTCGCTGAAATGTGGCAGACCCCTGTGTATTCACGTTCCACCGTTGTACAGTCACTATTAACTGAAATAAAATGCAAAAAGCATGACATCCTTATGAATGTCTAAGAGCCCCCGCCCCGTAACAGAAGGAAAGTACTGGAACATTTTGTGTAGTAAACGATGAAGCAATTATTTAGCTCGCTCATGCATTATATTTCTGCTCATTAGATGTATATTTATTTAATTTACAACGGCTGGGGCTCGACGATAAGCTGAGGGGCGTGAGCGCCTTTAGACTCCGTTGGCTGAATAACAATGTATACGGGTTCCTAAAACGTTGCTTTTATTTAAGGAAATTATACACATATTACGTGACGGTCACATACTTTTTGTGTTCCGCTGCAACATTTTAGTTGTATATTTATTATCCGTCTCACCGTAACATGACGTAAGCTTGTCGCGTAATAAAATTACGTTAAAAGAATTCACAAGAAAAAAGTAGTTCCTACCCAACCGGGGAGAAAATATAGCTGAAAAGGCAAGCTTAAGCGGAGACGTTGCAAATGTAATTTTCTCCCTAATCCATCGTAGACTTTTATTGTCAACTCTTTAAGATGTAGAAGAAATATTTTATTCAAGTCGACGATGCACGTTCAACAAAGAAACGTCATGTTTTAATTTAAAGCATTATTCGAGTTGACGCTAAACTACTAAATTCGATATAAAATGCTATTGCTTTTAAATTCAAAAGCTTTTTTGTTTATACTGCAGTGTTAGCGTTATTCATATCTATAGTAATAAATAAAATTAAAGTGCCTATGACTTTCAAAGCTTTGCTTTTGCTTTACTTTTCACTAAATGCATTTAAAAGTATTTACACTATACTTACATCAAAATTCCATTTTGTTAAATTTTTGTTCCGGATAATCACTGACAATGGACCGATTTTGAAGGGACTGACACTCGCTGATAGCTAATATTACATACATACCATCACGCCTCATAGATCTAGGCAAAGAACATGTCCTTTCACTTGCGACGATCCTTGAATCTCTCTCTTCTGAATAAGTTCATAAAATAAAATTGAAAGGTTTAATGAAAGTTCCATTAACTCTCGCCTTACAAATCCCTTACGTAAGTACGCTAATATTATGAATAGTAATTTCATCATCATCATCATCATAATCATTATCAGCCTACTAACGCACACATATAGACAACTTGTAATTTACATTATTTTTTAAATTTTAATATCATGCGAACGAAGTCACTAACATCCACTAGTGTAGTATAATATCACGTTGTAAGCAAACCCATAACAGACAAGCGCAAAGTGCTTTTACAGCCGCACAAACTGCGGCCTATCACTTTTTGATAACATCACTTTCCCAACCAACCATATGGCGACCGATATCTTGGGTTCGTTATATTGAAAATGTCTTACAACGCTTTTCCTAACTTTAAATCTGTAAAACTTCGTAAAAATGTTTTCCAGTTTTTATCACACATGTAAAGGATCGAAATATTAGACATTTTGCATGGATTGTATTTATTTGTACGATATGCTTGTGTTAATTTTCATGTTCTTTAAAAAGTTTCAGTATTTTAAAAATATGGCATGTACCTTTTTTGCCAGCAGCCTCAAATCCCGTCTTTGTAATTACAAAAAGGGAATTTATACTAACTACTAATTTATACACTTCGATAAGTTTATCAGTTTTTGTAAGTATCAAAATATTACTTTTAGATAATTAGGTGATGAATCTTCAAGCAGTATTTGATTTATTATTTATGGGGCACTTTGTATATACAAAATAGGTTAGGATACAAAAATTATAGATTTAATACTAAATGTCATTAAAATCTACTAAAAATATCCACATACATACTTACTACACATAAAATTACTTACAAAGCATAAAAACAAGACGATATCAAAGAGGCAAAACTAAAAATTAGTTTGGGGTGCAACCAGAGTTATTCTAAGGTTATTGACCTGAACCGAATACAATCGAATTCCACGTTTGCTTTTTAAGTTTAAGCCACGATTTAGTAAGTTCTTTTGAATAAACTTTTGGTCAAAAATTACTGCTAAAATCACACAGTTTCCCATTACCAGGCAATATTATATAGTAACACATTGTACGTGTAAGTTGACCCACGTCTGACACAGAGCAAAGTGCTTCGATAACCACCGAGAGCGCGGCCTATCACTTTTTGATAGCATCACTTACCTAACTCGCCATCTGTCGACCATTAGCTAGGGTTCGGGGATATTGAAAAAGTGATATGTTAGCACGCTATACGGAGCACGGTGAAAATGTTGGATTCTTTATTTTTGTTAAGCGAGAATCAAAGAGCATAGGGACATAGACATTTTATGTATATATATGGATGATATTATATTAATAAAAAAAATAAAATTATATACAAAAAAAAAATTAAAAACGAATTCGTTTTTTGCTAGTTTTGTAGACTATGAATGCGCATAGAAGCTAAATTTTGTTGTCAATATTGACAATAAATTATTGAGTATAATTGTAAAATCGTACCACGGCTAAAGTTGTCCCCTGATATGACTATATTTCCTAAGAGAAAGATTAACCGCTCTCTATATTGATAACTTTGTTGACAACAAAATTATGATTGATGCCTTCTCTTCGGAGTCATTCACTATAGTGAGCTTTGAGGTTTTAGGTTTTGATAAAATCTTAGTAGTATTAACTTTCACTATTTAAATATAAGTTCTATTTAGAGTTTAAAGTTTAACCCAATTTGTTTCTCTTTCATCTAGAGACCTAAGTCATGACCAAATAACTTTTTAATTGAGAACGACACAAATATAAATTACTATTCCTTTTGTAGTTCCTTAGGCGCCTATTTTAATATAAATACCCTCGCAAAGCCAAACCACACCACCTTTTAATTGTTATTCGGCTTCGCGCGCTCTCTTATTTGTCTTACACAAGTAATTCGTTTTCCCGTGAGAATAGTTTCAACACGTACCTTGTCTAGACCAATTGACTGTAATGGACTTTCTGGAATCGAGCGATTTATTCTCGAAAGGAAGTTAGTGGCCAATAATCTCTTGTTTATTAGATTTAGTTTGGAATATAATGTATTCGTATTATTAGGAAGGCTGTATCATGAACATAGTTTGTAGCTGTAATAAATTCTCTGTTTACTAGCTCTGCTCCGCGGTTACAACTGCGTACTATCCCGCTTCCATCGATATGTATGTATATCTTTCGATGTTTGGAGTCTTTGTGCTAATCTAAATACTTTGGATCCAGGGCGACTCTTTGTAGTAGGTAGCTTTTGCATACTTTGAAATCTGTTCTTTTTATACGCAATGGGTTTCCACTTACCCTCATTTGAGCGATTTGCTTGGTCAGTTAATTGATACATTAAAGAAATCTGTGCTTAAATATCATATAGATCTGTTTAGCCGCTGCTCAGTCATTGAATGAACAACTTTTCTATATTTACTACTAATAAATAAATAGTAGTTATAATTATACACATTTTATAACTACAAAAATGATGAAAATGAAAAGCCACTACTAAGATTTTCTAGTTACAAAATTGCAGCGGTGGATAAACGAAAAACTGCTGCGGACACAAATTATTTACATTTCATGGCCGAGCAGGCGACGACCTCAGCAATTAAGTGACTCGAAATATTTAATGAACAGTGTTCTAACTAGTTCCGTGGCGGAAATGACACTTAATCGGCTTAACTTTGCCTCAAAACTTACACCGAGCCATCTCGTTCTTTACCCCCTCCCCCATCAGCTCTCCCTCGGACAATACGCTGCATCAAAGAAGTTGGAGAATGTGCAATTATGAGATTGTTTTAATTTAGAAACAATGTTGTTGAAGAATTTTCCTACTTCAGCTGAGCTCTGCGAACCTAAACCAAAATTCTTGGTTTCGTACAACATTGTTTTAGGTTTATTGCTTGGCTTCTGATCTTACAATTTATTTTTGCGCAGCGCTCCCCCGCGGGAGTCTTTAACGCGATCATGTTTGCAAACTCGAATGTGGTTTGCTTTTTCTGTAAATATACGAAACTTGGATGTTTGGTACTTACGAATTCAACAGACGTATTTAAAGCACAAGAATTTGTTCACTCGCTTGTTTATATAACATAAAGTACCTACAGTTGAAACTGAAGTGCTTCAGACGGAATCGATGGAAATATTCAAAGTTCAAAACCCTTAAATATCCGATGTATTGAATAGATAATGGCCTTACAATTTACATTATCTGGTGCGCAAACTTCGCTCGGAAACCTCTTAAAATGGACTTCCTAACAATAACTAGACTACGACATCTCTTATAGTTGGGCGTCCGAAATAAAGTTCGGACTAACATTTAACTAGTTGTGGCAAACAAATCCAAGTGTGACTCTAGTGGCCCGAAGTGCAGCCTTGCCCTGCTTCAAACGGCGTAACGACTTCAAAAAACTTTTAAGAAATTCATGTCGTCAAAAGTTGGTTTTCACATAGCTCTGAAAATACTTTGTCGGCTTTTTCTCGAAAGTAGCGACTTTGTAAACCAAATTGTACATAACCACGTTGTTCATAAATATATGCCTGAAATATCTTTGAAATTATAATAAGTGAGTGGCTGTGCTCAGCGTCTTTCCGTGTAGGTCCATTCGTGCCAAGAGAGTTTCTAGTAATTAAGAAATGAGTATGCTAAAAATTGCAAATCATCGAGTGTTAATGTTTTAAAGATCTCTTGAAGAGTCTATAGGTCAGTGATATTATGCTTTTATGTAAGTAAAGATTAAAATGTATCTACTAATATTCGTATTATGATCAAAATTTGTTCATTGTGGTACAATATTAATTTTTAACTATCTTTTTCTATTATCTGATTTATACATTTATCGAAGTTATACTGTAAATATCAATAATAATTGTTTTTGATAAAAGCTTAAATATATGTACAGATAAATGATATTGCAACGACTTTTGCATAATATTATAATTTTAATGTAACTACGTAATACTTGTTTTGCTGTCGGTACAAAGTTTAATATAACTAGATTAGGAGATCGTTCATCTCGAGAATCTCGGCATAATTGGAAGTGGAACTAACTTTTTGTTTAAAAATTACAGCATTTCTATTGTTAGATTGATAAACTCCAACCAGAAGATAATTTAAGCAATTTTTTATATTATTTCATTTAATAAAATTATTTTCCGAAAACGATGATAATTCTGAATTGACTTATCGTTTTATCATTATAATGTGGAGCATTTGTTTAGAAACTACGATGCCATACACAAACAGATAGACGATCTATTTTTTACGAAGGTGGTAAAAAAACTTTCAAGCATCCGCATGAGCCGGCCTATAAAACAACCTCATAGAAAGACCCATATTTTAAACTGTACATAATATTTTTCTCCAGTAAACCGTTCCCCAAGCCGGACTTTAATGATGTACAGTGGGCCATCGTTTACTGGAAGCAACAATAGGACATAATTCACTGTGCAGCGCTCCCGCCCAGTCGAGAAGCTGAACAAAATCACTGAACCAAATTGCAAATGAAACAGTTGATTCATGGATTTATAAGATGTTCAAGTCTGGATTTAATTAAGCACGTTTTTTTGCTCTGACGTTAGTTGCCACTCATTAACAGATCGTCTGATTTGCTTTTATCTTATTAGGTACAGTGTGTAAAAAGTTAAGCGCGTTAAAATAAAATATATATAGATAGATAGATTTCTATCCTTGAATTCGGCTATAGATATTATATAGTTTAGTGTGAATATCATTTTTTTAAGTTTACTTTTTTATTTCATAACAAAATATCATGACATTACTTTTTGCCTCAAATACATTGTATAAAAATGCTTTATTTGATACTAATATTAATGTTTATTCTCATGTCAAAAATTACAAGCGGATAGAACCGTTGCATCGACCACCTGGGCTTGCGAAAATCAAAACTAAATTGTTTGAGAGAAGATAATATAGTATAGAAGAATAATCTAGAACCCTATGGATGTCAAATCAACCCTTAAACTTTTGAATATATATTTGTTGTGACTCAGTTCTTCACTTCTTCTTCTTGACACATAGCTCAATGCTCTTCTCTATATTTCGTGAGGCGAAATAAACGTGCAGCACTCGCAATCCCGGTCCACTCTCTGACGTTCCTCAACCAAGACTTCTTTCTGCGACTAACTCTTCTACCGGCAACTTTTCGCATCATATAAAAAGTCGCGTATCTGGGGCACGTGCTACGAAACGAGAAATAGAAGCTCTTACAGCTCTCTTTTCGTTATGGGAAAGTTCTTTACTAAAATATTTCTTTGAGTCGTAAATATTAAATTATTTATTTAGACGGAATTTTAACAATATTTTGATTGCATTGGGCACTTGAAATAATATTGAAAGTTGCGAATTCAATCAGTGCCAGTATACAAATCCAGTTGTATTGACACGGGAGTGTTTGGACTCGGACACTTGTTATTCACGCTGCAATTCACGTTTCGCTTACAACAACTTCGCTTGGAGAATATAAAACAACGCTCATAAAGGGAACGTACTCCTAGAACCACTCTTCGGTTAATCTTATGTTACTCTATTTTTAAAGTTGGTAGTGGTACCCACTAATTTGATTCAACGAATTTGAACAACGAACTGTTTCTAATGTTTGATAAAAATCGTTGATTACGAGTTTCTGTATTTAGTGAGTTTTTTTTTAAATATCTCGTAAGATAATTTTGTTTCTTGGTCCAGTGGTTTATTTATGCGGCTTTACAATACGGGAATATGTGAAGATAAGAGGAGAAGATAATTTCTCTTAATACGACAGAAGGAGGGAATTGTTAATAACGAAAAGCTCAATTTTTTATAGCCCAAGCCAGGTCTTCAGCACTGAAGTCACGTCCCTAGCAACTCCTTGTATACCTTGTATAATATAGAGTCTTCTATGCAGAGAAACCATCCAATGCTTAATATTAAAAATTGTATCATTATTAATCTAGCTCTTCTTAAGTGACGTTTGACGTCTGTATAAATGTGGGCTAATAATTTGTGTCAATATGTCAATAAAGATTTCCTTGCTTTGCAATGCCATGAAAACACGTTTTTTTTTCTTGAAACCACTTGTATCGGACACTTTTTAATTTCGGTTGCAATTCTCGGTCCCACGGTCAGTTGGCAGAACTGTATCCACATCCAGGACACTTAAAATTCATCCTCACATCGAAAAATGTACAATCATGTGACTGTAATAGCGTTCCGAATTTCAAGCTTTAACAAAATCGATTCAAGTGTTTTAACTTTTATCGACCTCCGTGTCGCAGTGGAACGCGCATAGGATATTTGTGGCGGAGGTCTTGTGTTCCATTCCCGGCTAGGTCGAATACGATTCCTAACTAAGGTCTCTTAGTATTTAGTACCATGTCAGTCAGAGAGAAATAGAGACGTAGTCGAATCATCTCATTGCAAAATGCGCAATCATCTGACTGAAATATTGCCCTGAATATTAATTATATAATTAACAAAATCGATCCAAGTGCTTAAAATCTTTCTAGGTTCACACAATACTATGTTACTTATTTATCAATTGCCAAGTTGGAAGACGACAGTACAAGTCTGGAAATTGATTCACCTATGTCTGGACGTTGGACTAAAGTATCATTATAGTACAAAATTTCATTATACAAAAGTGGAATCAAGCGTGGAGGTGCGTCACCGCACGTCACTCATTTTTTTATTTTGCATATTTGAATGATACAACTTTGTATCTTAGCGGTTTGAATTTGTTAAAGTCTGACTTAAGCCTTGATATTCGTCCTCACATCGAAAATATTGCTCCGAAGATCAAGCCATGACAAAAGCGATCCAAGTGTTTTAACTATTTCTAGGTTCACACGGTACAGTGTAACTTGTTTGTTCGCTGCCAAGTTAGAAGACGACAGTACAAATTTGGAAATTGGTTCACCTATGTCTGGACGCTGGAAGAGGTTTGGACGCTAAATCAATATACGGTATAAAACCGTGGTCCACGCTAACCTTGCACCGTACTACTTTGATGTTTATTTTAATTATTAAATAAATACTATTTTTTAAAATGCTAATTAAAGCCGTATTGGAGCAGCATTAGTATTATAGGTCACCTCTCTCTTACAAGAAATACGCATGGGCCGATAATAGGTTGATTATTAATAATAATGTAATAAATATAAATAATAATAAAAAAAAATAACATGATAATGAAGAACTACTTTTTATTTCGCTAAGTAATTCAAGTCACATTTTCAAAGATGAGTGATACTCGACTATCTCATCTAACTACTTTTAACTTTTTTAACTATATTATTTATTTATATATAAACGAAAAACTACGGCCTCATCATGATATTTGGAAAACTATACACTCGACTGGCTTCTTTAAAATTATTACACATTTCGCGACGTAGATACTCACTAAGAACGCATTTCTCGGTAATTCTATGGGAACTTGATGTTCTTAGGCGAAACCAGTGGGCACAGCTATGCTACTATAAAATAATTACATTCTTTGTAACATACTCGTAATAAGCATCACTTGTTAAAATTCATTAGAAGCGCTAGTAGGTACACCAGTCATAAGGGACACACAACAATTAATTTGTCCAACCCTGAATACATAGAATGTATGTATGTACGTGTGTACGGCGACATTTGGACGTGGCGACATTTGCTTTGGTGTTTCAATTGAGCCGTTTGGGGTCACCACGGCTGTGGCTTATAACAGACGTGTATAGCAAGCAACCTTCCAGTTTTTCACCCCTACACATAGATATAATTATTTTAATATATTCAGTAAGTTTATCATGAACTTGAAAAATTCATTTATTTACCTTGGCTTTTTTTTTGCGAAAAAACAACAAATTATTTGAAATTGAAAATTCCTCCTCACAGGTTTCCAATACAGGTTTATATAAAGCTTTCAAGATGGGCAACGTATTCTGCATTTACGAAATGCAGGCCACTGCAGCTATCAAACTAATCTTGATGAGACATCTAACTTTTTTTTTAAAAACATCCCGTTTGTGATAATTAATAGGTAAATCAGAGACAACAATTTCTAAGCGTAGGGTCGGAAAAAGTTACGCAATTTTTAGGTCAATGTGACACGACAGTAAGTAAGTAACTAACAATGTTTTTTCTTTTCTTTTTTTATTTACCATAAGCTAACCCTTGACTGCAATCACATCTGGTGGTAAGTGATGACGCAATCTAAGATGGAAGTAGGCTAACTTGTCAGGAGAAGGATAATATCCACACCCAAATTATTGATTTCAATTCAACATGGTACCGGAACGATAATTCGTTTGGTGATACGTCTTTGTCAGTAGGGTAGTAACTAGCCACGGCCGTAGTCTCTCACCAGCCAAACCTGGACCATTTTAGGAAATCTCAATCGACCTTGCCGGGAATCTAACCCAGGACCGCCGGCTTATAAATCCGCCGCGAATCCCCACGGCGGTCGTCGAAACCTAGACCTTAACATCGACGTATACTTATGTGATTAGAACGAAAAGTATCCACATTTGAGAATGTTTGTAAAGAAAGTTGGACGCCCCGTTTAAATAAAACTACATAAAATTAGTTAAGTATATATCAATAGTACTAATGTCCTAAGGGGTTCATTGTGTAAGCTAATCTGTAACTTCTCAAATAAATATATTCTTATTCTTATTCCTCCAGCTCTTGGACTATCACCCAAACTCTACAAAATCTCATCCACGTTAGTCGATACATTCGCCTCTACAATATTCAACTTCAGAAATGAATTTTTGTACATTGCTTTGTTAATATACCCACTCGGCGCGTTGTACAAAAATAAAATATAGCTTCGATGAAATCATAATAATTTTTCGATGCAATTTCCTAACAGCTGCCAATCTCTATTCTGTATCGCTTTTCTATTTGTTTATTCGTGTATGTGTGTTTTGGTAGTTTCATCACACTTTTCACTTTCACGCTTACATTTCAATGTTTTTCCGAATGAAATATTTATAGGATCACGTTTTGATCTAGATTGGTGTTAAAACATTTTTTCAGGTAGGTATGATTCATTGAATTGGTAAATAAAACTATGAATTTTATATTTTATTAGGTATCTGACCCAGCAAACGTTCTGCCATATTTTATTACGATTAAAAACACATCTACCCATACTGAGAAATTCTTTAAATTCCCCACACTTATGGGTTTGAAAAAAAAACAAAGTTTCAATTGAGTGGGTATGGGGAGCCCAATTTATTGTTGTTGGAACGAAGTTCCTTATCGCGCGTTGTGAAAGGGGGCTAGACGGAAAAAATTCGTACGAAAAGTTGTCACGACACTTTTTGATCAAAGGATCTTGCCGCCGCCTTTGATGTGTGTGCGTGTGAGCGGCGGGGGGCGCCCGCGCTGTATGCTGTCTCGCGCTCTCGTGGCGCCCTCTGGTGTTTCGGTGTACTACAACAAATATTATTATTACTTAAAAAAATAAAATTTTATTACAATTCCTTCACTAATTAATCGACAGGAACTTCGTTCCATCCGGGTGTCCCTTGACACCTCTCAACTTTTTTTTTTCTAGTTTTGTATAAAAATTTTAATGTGGTTCACACAATACACCTACGCACAAAATTTCGTTGGTGGAAATAGGGGCTTAATAGTTTCGGACAAAAGTGGCTGTAACATATAAGAAACAGACGGACTTCACAAATATATAAAGGTTCCTTTTTTACCATTTGGCAATGGAAACCTAAAAACCAACATCTTAGGAGTATTTAATCAAATCTTCATCGTATATAACTAAAAACTTTTACGAGTAAAACTCTCATTTTCCCTTCGGGAGCTATAAACATCATAAAGAACACAAACAACAATTTCTCCCTTTAAAATAACACGTTTGTACATAATATGTTGAAATAGTGTATTTTCTCGAATAGATAGCTGAGGGCGTCAATATTCTACGTGACCAGTGCTTCGTGTCGTGTCCAAGGAAACATGTGTCGGAAGTGAGGACTATCTATTTGCTCATAGAATGGCCATGGCTGAATTATTTGTAGACATATCTAGTGGAAGATTGGATCTACATTGACTCTGCTTCGTGTTCTCTGACTTGCATTACTGTACTGTATACGTTGTCTATATTAGGAAGACGGTTTGCTTTTAGGTGTAATTAAATGGACAGACAGGCACTTAACAAGCGCGTGTGTGAAACCGGCGGAGAGTTAAGTAGCAAAGTAGAAACGTGATTTTCAATTAATATATTTTTAACAATAATTTTTTAGAAAACGAGTTACGAGGTCACAAGGCACCCCTGTAACACAATACAATTTTTCATATTAAATCTATACTAATATTATAAAGCTGAAGAGTTCGTTTGTTTGTTTGTTTGAACGCACTAATCTCAGGAACTACTGGTTTGAATTGAAAAACTCTTTTTATGTTGAATAGACCATTTATCGAGGAAGGCTTAAGGCTATATAACATCACGCTGCAACTATTAGGAGCGAAGAAATAATGGAAAATGTGAAAAAAACGGGAATAATTATTCATCCTTAAGGGCTTCCGTTGCGTGCGCTGCGAAAACGGTTCAAGATACCAAAAATATATGTATGAAAGAATTATTACTCTTAAAATGATCTAAAAAAATGTTCACGTCAGTATATGTCTATCTTTTAAGATTAACTCACTAGAACCGTTTTTATGGTAATCAAATTTGGTCGAAATTAATGCATTTGTTAAGAGTTATAAATACATGCATATTGTTAATGTTAATGTACTGTAATATCGTACAATGTTTAACAAAAATGTAGATCTATAATACACGGGACGGGACGGAGGATACTGGTTGACGGGAAACTATAAAAAAGTTAAATTGAGAGGGGTAGCGGGGAAAGAGCACACTTTATATGAAAATCTGTTTTTAAAATTAAAAGGGTACCTAAGAGGTTTTCACGCGGACGAAGTCGCGGGCGACTGCTAGTAATAAATAAAGGGCTTTTCATATACCTAACTCACGTGTCGGATTGTGACCGACAAGCCCATACAAGAACCCTTAGGCATGAACTCGTTTTTGCGTATGTATGTATGTATGTATGTATGTATTTCGACATAAGCTATAAAATTTTCAAAAAGGTGGCTGTAAAGAACCTTTCATTTGATACCCATATTGCTAAAAGACCATTTCAAAAATATAAATATCATATCATGTGTATATTGTCGTTTTAATAAAAAATGGCATAAAGTGTACCCAGTCATTTCTATACCATAAACTAAAACAAAAGTCTCAAATAAAATTATTATTATAAAAACAAAAAACCCGACTGCATAGAAGTTATGAACTGAAAAGAGAAAAACAAAGATCACTATATCTATATAACATTTTAAATACTTCATGGTGCTGCAGGCGGGGACAAACTTAGTTTTGGTAGATCTTTCTTTCCCCGCAGAAAATTAAATATTTTGTCCCCGCTTGTAAAATATTTAGAATTTTTTGTTTTTATAATAATAATTTTTTACAATAATATTTCAACATTAGTTACATAAGTTTAGTTGTTTACATTTCATTGTTGTAGTACATTGAATACAGAGTTATATTCAATACAGTGTGCTGTGTGCTGCAATGCACCATCAGCATTCTACGCAGTTATCGTGTTTCGTACCTAAAAATAGCGCAGCATACTTTTGGTCGGTCTATATAATTATATATATACAAAAATATTCTTATCAATCACAAAAACTCTCAATTAAAATAAAGCTTTGTTTGCGATTTACTAAGCAACACTTCAGGGCACATTCGCATCGGGAAAGAAATGCAACGATACGTAATAATTATTTAATTAATAATTAATTACAATATAATTAAATTATATGACTAAAGATCAACGATTGATCTTCTACATACTAAAGATCACGATTGATCTTCTACATCCTAGCTAAGTCCTAAGGTGACTACATCCTAGCTAAGAAGTGATTCCGTCGGCTCAACTCTAGAGGTGATCGGTTCACGTGAGACTTGCATGTAAATCTTGCTGCGTAAACGCCTCGTGCGACTGGTTCAGTGTGCAGGTTTTTAGGCCACTGCTTACACGGCAGCGTCCTTGACTTGGCTGCACGTAACACGTAACGCTTAGAAAACTTCCTGCTATGCTGCTTGTCTGTATGCTGAGTCGGTCAACCTATAAGCAAACGTTTTCCGGCAATCATGATTAAGTATCTGATGATACCTAACAGAAAAAATATCACAAAGAGATGCGCTATTTATTAGTTGACATTTCTTGAGATAATAATGGATATTTTAATTGATGTTTCTGTACTAAAAGCTTAATTTTTTTTACTAAAAGTTATTCAAAACTTTATGCAAAAATGTTATATTTTCAATAGGTACTGAAAAAGTAAATAATGACGTTAAATGCTTTCTGCGTCAGAAATCTGCATATAAACGAGAGTCGCTCCGTCGCTAATTATATAAATAACAAAGTTTACTTTATTTTTCCATTCACACTGGGACTGGAAAACGTAAACTTTGCTTAAGCACTTTTTGGAGGCAGAAATAGGAAAAAAGGGTGTAACAATAATTTATATAAAAATTCAATAATAAATTCAAATTCAAGTTCAAAATTCGTTTATTTCAAGAATACGTACACTTTCTTAACGTCAAGTTCATATATTTGCAGTGACTCTACCATCAGTTTAGAAGGCAGAATCTGTTGATAATAGTCAACAAGATACTGAAAAGTTAATATTAAAAATCATACATTATCATTGTTTGGACGCGTACCAATTGCTTTGGTACTTCGTTCCTAATTTGCACTACGATAAAATGAAATGCCTTTACAGCTATCGTGTTTCTTACTACCTACAAGGTGGGTATCTTCAAATCAATAGTGAAGATATCTTCTAAGCAAGAACATTCAATCGTAGGTACTGTACCATCAGGCGTAGATACAGCCAAGCGACAACCTACTTAAAGATATTATTTTTGATTACAAATAAATAAATATAAGACAATTACACACATCGCTATATAGCCCCAAAGTAAGCGTACTCGTAGGTAGCTTGTGTTATGGGTGCTATGATAACTGATGAATATTTTATGTATATTATACATAAATACTTATAATATATAGATAAACACCCAAACACTGGAAAATATCCATGCTTATCACACAAAGATTTTTCCAGACGTGGGAATCGAACTTACAGCCTAGGACGCAGAGGCAGGGTCACTACCCACTGCGCCATTCGGCCGTCATCACAAACTTTTTCATTATCGTTATAACCGTCATTATAAGTGTAGGTATAATTTTACCATAAGTGGGCACAGGCACATACAAGCATAAGCAAAATACCACTGGCTCATCAAGAGATCTCAAAAACTAGATTGACTTGAAAGTTAGCACAGTTACTTTTTACCCGACTGCGTACGAAGGAAGGTTATGTTTTTCGAGCGTATGTATCTATGTATGTATGTATGTCTATTTCTTCGGCACGCGCTACAGCCTAAACGGCTGAACGGATTTTGACATGTGAGGTGTCGTTGAATTTGTCAAAATTGTGGTAGTGACATAGGCTATATAAATTTTCAAAATGGCGGCTGTAAATATGGGAAAAAGGGGGATGTGTGTATTTTTTCTCTTATCTTAGCAATATGGGTACCAATTGAAAGGTCGTAAAAAGACTATTTCAAAAATATAAATATCATATCATGTTCATATTACTTTTTTAACAAAAATGGCAAAAAGTGTACTAAGTGTACCGTCTCATTTCTATACCATAAACTAAAACTAAAAAGTCTCAAATAAAATTATTATTATAAAAACAAAAAACCCGACTGCTTAGAAGTTATAGACTGAAAAGGAAAAGGAAAAACAAGGATCACTATATCTGTATAAAATTCAAAATACATTATGGTGCTGCAGGCGGGGACAAACGTAGTATTGGTACATCTTTCTTTCCCCGCAGGTTAAAGTATTTTGTCCCTGTTTGCAGCACCATAAAGCATTTAGAATTTCATACAAATATAGTGATCCTTGTTTTTCTCTTTTCAGTCTATAACTTCTAAGCAGTCGGGTTTTTCGTTTTTATAATGATAATTTTATTTAAGCTTTTTTACCATGTAGACACTAAGAACAATTTTTTCTCTACTCTCGCGATGTACGCGGATGATTCCGCACAGCCAGCAATACGATATAAGCAAAGTATAAACGAGAAACAATGCTTTTAATCGACGTAATCAGTACGTGTCTGTATTTTAATAGGAGTATCTTCACATTAAGGTAAATCGAAATGAGCGCAATCGGTTCCCGTATCGTGCAGGCGATCTGTTAATTTATTGTTGTTTTATCGACTTTTAACAACATTAAACACGTACATTATAAAATAAAAGTTACAGTTTGATTTCATTTTGAGTTTCAGCCCAATTAAAATTATATTTACAAACTTTATTGAATTGACAAATACTAAGTTTTAAACTAAACTTTTATTAAAGTCGTAAGTCTCAGTAGTTAACGGTTACAGTAGTTTCGATATCTGTCCATTGTAGTACTCAATACACTTTTACTGCACTGATTGACATAGATTAATGATAAGTCTTGCTGCGGTTGAGCGTAGCAAAACCAATGTCTTCTCTGTGCTGAGAGGATTGACTTTTCAGAAGTGTTCTACAAGCAAGCGAACTAGGAATAACTGAATTTGAATTTTTTTATACATTCACGATAGATAAGTTTCTAAAAGAATATTGTCTTTTATTTCCAGCTCTAGGTCTGGAACCGGACTTCCTCTACCCGCTGGAGAACGTCACGATAGCCCAGGGGAGGGACGCGACCTTTACGTGTGTGGTCAATAACCTTGGTGGTTATAGGGTGAGTGGCGACTCCGCCACTGCCAGGGTGTGTATCAATACATTTCACTACAGCTAGACAGATAGAACGAGCACCCCACCAGCACCTCATTTTGAGATCTATAATTTGTTCCGGGCGGTTCATGATTTACGAGTATTCTAAAACACATATTGATTTTCAGCGTATCCGAATGAAGTAAAGTGAGATGAATAGCAATGAAGGGAAGCTTATTACACTGGAATATCGAATAACTTCTTTGTTTTGTTGAATCAAAATTGCTGGTACTGGCTGGCTAGGCTCCTGTAGCTACTAGTAGCTAATATCGTAATGGCTTCATTATTTAATTAAAAAAAATATCGGAAATCCGATGTTTCTAGTCAGCACTAAATTAATAAGAAATCGGTCCCACTGATAACAAATATTAAAAATAAAACAATGTAAATAGAATTAGTAAGTACTATAAAACGTCCGAGGATTTACTCGCGAAGTTTCCGTTCCCGTCCGTTTTATCCCTATAAAAGATAAGAAGGTAAAAAGTAGTCTATGTGTTATTCTGATAAGCAAGCTATAATTAATATGAATTTTTATTAGAATCCATTCTGAAGTATGCGTGAAAGAGTAACGAACATCCATCCATAAGTGCAAACTTTATTAATATAGATTAGTGTTTATAATATTAGTAAGGATGTTTCATTTTGGATCTATCAAATGTTTAATCAGTGCGCTAGATATCAAGCCATTTCATTTTAATTTGGATCACCAAATATTATACAGTTACCAAAACAACTGTCTGATTAGAAACATTTTAACATTCGCGCTTTAATAGGAAATGCTGAACTTCAATATGGACTAAACAAAATAGAACATATTGCCGAAATGTTAGCTCTTGTGGGCCGAAACGTAAAAGTATTATTTTTATTTACAAGCCAAATATAAAATGTAAAGTTCAACGTTAATGTACTACGAATTTTATTTTGGTTAGTTAGCTAAGTTATGTTGATACCTATGCTAAAATGTCATATAAATATTTTTTGATAAGTTTGAAGTAGCCCAATTATAGATCTCAAACAAATAGTCTTCTGCACTTACTTCCACACTTCTTTAGCACACAATCTGTCAATGCACCTCTTCAACACCTTATAGAAACTATCTCTATCTAGCATAGAGTATAATATTAACACTATAACTAAATTTGCACAGTTCACTGTAGCACATAGATAGATATAAAGCACAATCTGCACTAACACCAGTATAAACACATGCACATAAAAGAAGACTCAAGAATGAAGTGAGCGCAAAGCTCTGGGAAGTTCTGAAGTTCTTGGGTTTTACGATAGTGATTCGCAATTGTTATATCAAACATGTAAGTAATTTTGTGGCATGCACCAAAAGCACTGCACTATTTCCACCCCTAACACTTTAATTTATATTTACTTTTTTATGTTATATATACATATATACACTTTAATTTGTTTCACTAACTAAATCTACTGCTATAATAGTCACTGGTAGAGATGTCTGATAGAGATAAGTCTTTAATTGCCCACTTTAATTTTTTTTTTCTTAAAGTCTTATGTATTTGATATGTGGCAAAAAAATAATTTATAAATAAATAAATCCTATTGTACAAACCAATCCACAACAATTATTTGATATATTTATTATGACTATAATCAGAATTTTAAGGACACAATAACTTCTAAGTTTAATTTAATTTGTAAACAAACAACATTAAAGTTTTTAACTTTCAATAACCGAAACTTTAGAAACAATTCGCTTTCCAGAAATCGAGGAAGTTTATATTTAATTTATTTTATGTTTTGTAAGTTATTATAGGAGTAGTTTGAAGATAAATTTTAATTGAAGTTAAATTATTTTCATGTTTATTAGATTTATTAATTTATCGTACAGATTAAAATGTTATATTGTATATATTTAAATAAATAACACACTTATATACAGACAGACAGAAGGAAAACAGAATATAATGTTTTTGGAAACATCTCACCGTCGGCCGTTTTTAATAAAAACACCTTTTTTAAATTTGAATTTCAATCGAGCCTCCTTCTCTTTAATTGAAAAATGTAGCCCATTTGCATAATATGTAGAACTTGATGAACTTGACAAAAATACCGCATTACGTACGTAAACTCTGTTAAAAATACATTTATCAAACAGATAAAATCAACATGCATTCGATTTAATACCATCGCAAAGCCGTGAAGCAGGCGGAAATGTAGTGTGCATTCGGGTATCAATTAATTTGCAAAGCGAAACCGCTAATCCACTACGAGGCTATTCCATTTAGGCAAGACCTTGCAAAACAGACACTTTACGAAATTAAAATAAAGCCAGGACAAACCCCCTTAGTCCCCGTTCAATCATTTCGAGAGGCACTCCTCTCAACTGTCCCCGCAGTTAATCTACATCTGGTTTAATATCGTCGAAATATTCGATATTGTGTCGCATGCGAAATTAACTTTTACATTTATTCAGGACGTTGATAATAATTAATTTTATTATAGGTCTCGTACGTATACCTACTGATTAACTGAATTATCAACGGAAAGTGAAGGTATCTCGAAATTTGGAGAGTAAGATCAAAATAAAACCTATAATTCTAAAGTCGTTTGATAGGGGATACATTTATTTAATTATCATTTCAAGTTATACTATAATTACTATTATAATATATTACTTACTTTATATGAAAATGTAAAATGTAGTTTTAAAAAGTAACGTGAAGCCCTAAAAAAGTGTTAAATACATAAAAAATTTGTTCTGCTTTCAAAACTCAATTAACGACAGAATAAAATCTAGGTATTTATCTTATACATAATGTATTGAATTAAGTAGTTTTAATTTGTAAACAGCCATTTATGTTGAAGGTACTAAAAACTTGATTTGCAAGAGATATTTCAAACTACCAAGCCAAATCAACAGGGGACGAAATTGCACAATCCTACAATTTCTCTTTTTCCGATACAATCATTTATACCCCGCTCCCCAGTGGATAACCGAGAACGAACTGTCTTCCAAGGAATAGGTCAGTCGATTTCCCAACTGTTGCGAACCTCGTATAAATATCATTCCTATTTGCTTTTACTGATCACACAGTAATTACAGCTGCGGTAATATCTTTAAATCCCAACGGTCTAAAACTGATAATAAAGCAGTAATGTGATTACCTTGATAATATTATTCGATATAACACAGAAGTTACGTTGTATACGTTGCGTAAAATGTCGTTAACATTTTGGTCCGTATTTTATATGTGTTTATGCATAATTATGTGTCAATTATTAAAAACTAATAATCAAATTCAAATTCAAATTCAAAATCGTTTATTTCAAGTAGGCTTATTACAAGCACTTTTGAAACGTCAAATTGGACTATTTGTAGTGACTCTACCACCGGCTCGGAAGGCAGGCCCTGTTGAGAAGAGCCGGCAAGAAACTCAACAGTTGCTCTTTTTATAATATTATCAATTTTACAATATTAAGCGTGTTGTTACATAAAGTTATTTATTTTACTTCTTGTGTGAAGTTGAAAGCCTATCCAATTGCCTTTGAACATCTTTGTCATTTAAAAATTAATCGATAGTATAATAACCCTGACTCAGTAAGTGAGTTTTATTACATTGTTTAAACTTATGCAATGGCAGATCTAAAACTGAATTGGGCATCTTGTTGTAGAAGAGTACACCCAATCTTAACGATATTTATTATTCTAATTGTACATATTTATGATTTCAGTCACTATTTACTCCCTTGAAAGAATACGTACACTTTCAGATGAAATTATTCATAAATAAAAGTACATTGAAAAAAAAGAAAATTCATGTCTTCGCCATACCGCTCTATTAAAAATGACACATTTAAAAAAATATCTGCACTGTACCTACAAAGTTGTAACTCTAAATTATTCATTTCATAATTATTTTAGAAAAGTAGGTCGCGTTTAATTATGACGTAGAGTAAAGGTAATTACGAATAGATATTGATTAGGAATTGATTGATACAATTAACTATAGCCAATTTATTACAAAAACATTTTACTGTGTTTGATGTATTTATGATTTTGGCAATCGGAATTCATAGGATAGAATTTACGATGTAATAAACCGTACGACTGTAGCCCTACAATTAAATTATCCGAACTGTAAATAAGTTTTACAGTTGTTAATAAAGTATTCATTTAACTATTTTCTACGAAAAATCCACAACTCACATCAACTAAATTCCCCAGATCCAACAGAAAAACTCCGAAACCAGAGTATCTTCAGAAATGGACTCTGTAAATTTACAAAGTTAAAAAATAATTAATGCTGCTGCCTGCTTTTATACAAGTTTTAGGATTGGTCACTTGAATATTAATATTTTTATTTGTTTATATTTTTATACAATAAACACTTGTCATAATACAAAAACATTTAACATCACGTCGATATGCACCGCTGGTATGGATGAGTTTGAAAAAAAAATGGTAAATATTGACATTGTTTATTATTTAAAGTTTCCTGTTTTATTTATTTTTTTATTATTAAAGTTGACGCAATTTTTTTTGAAATTTTCACTTTTAAAACAAAATCGAATCTGAAATTGTGTCAATTTTCTTTTCAAACCTAACGAAGAATAAATATTTAGTATATTGTACACGATTGGATTAGAACTTGTGTTAAAGTCATGTCAAAATATTTTAACATCACGAAAATAGTTCAAGGTTTGAAGAGTATAAAATATATTATTTTTTAAATTAATTTCACTCACGTTTTTAATAACAATTCCTAAGCCTAAGCGCACACGTAGTGTTCAGTTATTAAAAAGCAATAATGAACAAATCTAGTAATGGAAATTGCCAAAATTGGTTTCAATTTTGCGTTCTTACGTCCGCCCCATACATCATCATTGCTCACTTAGTACGTGCACGCGTAGGCTTAGTGTAGTTACGTAAAATTTAGTCACGTAAAGTGCACAAATTAGTGTTTGATGCACACGCACTATACGAACTTGGATTGCTTAGTCCTTTCTGATAGCACCTAATATCTGTAGCACACACTTCTTTTGCACCTCTCTATAGTGTCAACCCCCCAGTAGTGGGCCCTATTAATTGTAATATTTAAAGTTTTTTTTTACTTACTGGTGAAAAGGACAATTTTTAATTTTATTTGAAGGAACTTAATAAGTTAGAGTCAGAGTATAGACACCTTCATAAAAAGTATCTAGTAAAAAGCGTCCAGCAAATGTATCTCCAACGCCATATTTTGTGGACGTTATTCCTTTTTTGTTACGCGCTATGCAGGAAATTAGCTTCTATTGCGATGTCGACGCTTTTGGTAAAGCGGGCAAAACGAGGGCGTTTTCAGTGTACGCCCGCAGTTCGCCTCATAGCTGCGACCAGACGAAAATGTAATTAAAAATTCCGAGAGTATTTTGCGAGTCGCTCGCAACAAGATAGTGTTGCCAGCGCTCGAGGATCGTTGTCATGACTGCCTCTTGGGAAGTATTCGCTTGTAATTAGACTTGTTCGCTCTAAAAGTCTTCATCGCTTACGTTTTTTACAACCGCTAACGTTCTTCCATCAGAGATAATCGCGGTTTTATTGTGGTCGCTGTCCCCGATTCCGTGATCTTACTTCGCTACTCTTTTTATATTAATAAAATGTACTGAAGGACGGTCGGTTGTGTTCCCCGAGACAGGTGGCATGGATCAAAGCGGACACGAAGGCGATTCTGGCTATACACGAGCACGTGATCACCAACAACGCAAGACTCAGTGTTACACACAGCGACTTCAACACGTGGACTCTCAACATACGCGGGGTGAAACGGGAGGACAGGGGACAGTACATGTGCCAAGTTAATACAGACCCGATGAAAATGCAGGTATTTATTTTAAAGCTTATTAGATACTTTTGTTTTTCTATTGTTATTAAACGAACAAATGGTGCAGTGTAAGCTGATTATAGCTGGCGCGAGGTTAAACTGTTGTTTTCTTTTTAATTTTTAGTTTCCGCCCGGTGAAAGTTAATTGTTAAACTATGGAATGAAGTACTAAAACTGACTACGTATAGGTTTTGGTATGTAAATTAGCAGACGCCCGCGGGCAAAAAAATGATTTGCAAACTTTGGACAACACCAAAGAACAAAAAAAATACATGACCTTTTTTGGAAAGAATGACTACAGCAAGCTATCTTCAATGTATAGGTATACAGTCGCGAACTTTATTGTATACAGTATAAAGAGGTATTTTTTTTTGTATAAAGAGAGACAATCCGTCTTTAAATTATTCTGTTATATCTCAAATGGATTAGGCAGTGTTTTAATGAAAGCTCCCAGACGGTGCGACTCTTACAGCAATTATCATATTTGAGCCAACTTTTACAAAAACACATTATATGCTTAAATCTTCCTCAAGAATCACCCTATGAAAACTGCGGGAAAAAATATTTAGTACTCTTTCTCTCTCCGGCGTTTATCAAACGTATTAAAAAGAGTTTCTATTTAAAAACATCTAAGTATTCAAGTTCAAATTCGTCAGGGGGTTTAAATAATTTAATTTTTATCTTGCTCTGAATATAAAATGTTTGTGGTTCAGTGTTGTTAATAACCGCGTTTGTTGCAGACAGCATTTCTAGAGGTCGTGATACCCCCTGACATAGTCTACGAGGAGACGTCAGGGGACATGATGGTACCAGAGGGGGGCTCCGCCAAACTTGTGTGCAAAGCGCGGGGTTACCCCCCACCCAAAATAGTGTGGAAAAGAGAAGACGGGGGCGACATCATATCAAGAGGTGGTCCACAAGGTAAAACTAAAGGTAAATATTTTGAAACTACTTTGAATTTCATAAAAACTCCAGTTTACTTGCTGTGAGATCGAACTTTTCCGTATAGAAATATGTTTATAATATACTAGAGGACCTCCCCGTTCCCGTTAAAATTTTGCGACAAAAAATAACCTATGTGTTATTTTTATATATATCCTGTATATTACATTAAGTAATTTTTGCGTGAAAGAGCTACAAACATTCTTACATACATCCTCACTTTCGTCTGTTCACACTCAAACTTTCGCGTATATAATATTAGCAGGATTTCTCAAACCGTTTCACTCACAATATGTAAATTCAGAAGCTTTTTAATAAAAGCTTTATAGCCTGAACAATTGATGGTTGAATAAAAATGGAATTGTACACATATCGTATTGTGTTAGTACGTGTGTAGGTACGTGTCCACATTGTCACTTAGTCCTGGCACATGAGGTCTGGGGCACATTGTTTCAACTGATTTATCCCTCCCAACATGTATCAATAATGTCATCAAAAATTATTACTGTTAAACTGATTTTTTAACGTTGCTTAATCAATATTTATTTAATTCTAAAAATTACGTTATACTACAATCTGTACGGGTGCAAGACAGAAGAAGAAAGACCTAGACATTTTTTTTTATCGACTACAAGTTTTGCCCTTGACTGCTATCACACCTGATGTTAAGTGATGATGCAGTCTAAGATGGAAGCGGGCTAACTTGTTAGGAGTAGTATGAAATCCACACCCCTTTCGGTTTCTACACGACATCGTACCGGAACGCTATGTCGCTTGGCGATACGTCTTTGTCGGTAGGGTGGTAACTAGCCACGGCGAAAGCCTCCCACCAGCCAGACCAAGATAAATTAAGAAAAATCTCAATCTGCCCCGCCGGGAATCGAACCCAGGACCTCCGCCTTATAAATCCACCGCGCATACCACTGCGCCACGGAGGTCGTCATAATAAAATATTTTCTTAAACAAGATGAGGACGACTAATATAATACGATAACTTAGAAATGCAAAATGAGTGGTTAAACTTAGGTGAGTTCTGCATCCCTCTAGCTCTGAAGTGGCGCGCCTTGCTGTACGATTGGTCTCCTGCCTTATTGAAATTTTATCTTAATGCCTTTCAACTGACTCTCCCAGATCAGAGTAACTTAGTAAGATGGGGAAAAGCCTCGGAAAAATCTTGCTATACCAGTGGTGAGGCAGTGGGCACTACAAGGCATGGTATTATTGGTAGGATGCAAGGTGCTCCTGGACAGGGGTCTTTACTCACGCCGCCACGATAGAGTACTAGAAATCATATGTGAAGCTATAAGCCTTTCAGTAGCTAGAGCTCAAAAAGGGTTGACGACGAATAAAAGACAAACTAACTACGTTAAAGCAGGCTCAAGTACAAATTCCACCAGCAAGCCTTATTCAATTCTCGACTCTGCACCTGAATGGACTATATTAATGGACACTTATGAAAAGCACTATAAAATCCCGGAAGATTTAGCTATTTCGACATCTAGACCGGACATATTTCTTTTTTCCAAACAAATCAAACGTATAGTACTTGTTGAGCTTACAGTGCCGTGCGAAACAAACATCCCAAAAGACCATATGTTCAAAGTAAATAAATATTATGACCTTACTAATCAACTAACTAAAAATGGCTACGTGGTTAGTTTATACACGGTAGAAGTGGGTGCGAGGGGTATACCAGCGAAGTCTCTCTATAATCTGCTAAAAGACCTTGGCCTTACTAGAAGTGCAGTAAGCTCCATATTGGAACGAGTGTCCAAAGCTGCTCTAGTAGGGTCCTTCCGAATTCGGCTGGGCAGGGAGAATAACTTGAACAGAGGAGGTGAGTGTTGACGCGCGTCACTAAGAGTGCTCTTTTAAACCTACATACGTGTAGTGTGTAGTCTCGGGCTCTGTTCGGAGTTTTTCTCTCAGCCACGCGATAAATCCGGCACCCGCACGGTGAATCCATAGAATGCTAAGATATTTGTCTCTGTTATCCCATGAACCGTCAAATGGGCCATTTTCTATTTACGCTAATTATGTATAATATAATATATATATGTATAATATAATATATATATAATATAAATATTATAATAACTATACATATATAGGTAGTAAAGGTCACCCGCGTAGTACCCGCTCCCGTAAAAATTTCGGAATAAAAATTAGCCCTTGTGTTATTCTGATAAACTGTATTATTGTAAAGTTTCAGCAAAATCTATTCAGCACTTTTTGCGTAGCAAACATCCACCCATCTATCTATACTTACAAACTTTGGCATTTATAATATAAAGAGGATCTTAGAATATTGTTTAACAATTTAATGTAATGTACAAAATATGACTTTGTTGAAGCTTCTAAAAAGACTCATTAACTAGTAAAAAACAGTTAAAAAATATGTAGTTTGAATAGAATCTTAGAATATTGTTTAACAATTTAATGTAATGTACAAAATATGACTTTGTTGAAGCTTCTAAAAAGACTCATTAACTAGTAAAAAACAGTTAAAAAATATGTAGTTTGAATAGGATCTTAGAATATTGTTTAACAATTTAATGTAATGTACAAAATATGACTATGTTGAAGCTACTAAAAAGACTCATTAACTAGTGAAAAACAGTTTAAAAATATGTAGTTTGACTGTCTAGTTATGAATAAAATGAATACACTAAAACTATTGCGTCCCTTTTAAAATAAATCATGAAATAACAAGAAATTTATAGGTCTAGAATATCATGCAAATTTTATGAGTAAGCGTTCGCGTGCCTTCCCATTATTAATAAGGTACCTAAGGAAATATATGTTTATGAAGATTGTTATCATTACTTTAGTGGTTGTGTTAAGATTGTTTCTAATTTTAATTTACGAGGTGTTTAACAATCTTTTAATATTTAATTATAATTTTGACTATACAGTTAATCTAGCAAAATATTTTTCATAAAATTATAATAAAACTGCCGCGTAAAATATTCAAAGCTTGTCATTTATACCATGTTTTGGTTTATAAAAATTATAAATTAAAAGAAAAAATCTTTTTAAAGAAGCTTTTATTTAAACGCTCTAAAAAGAAGAAAATATTTTTTTCCTTAAAAATTTTAACTATCAACTTATATAAACAATTTATATGATAATAACAGATTGTCGCGAGGTTTAATTAAATTGAAATTCAATATATAATAAAATTAGCAGATCAATTTACTAGTTTATTTCCAAATCGCGCGACAAGCTTTTGAGATTTTAATTTATTCTGAATAAGTTGTATATAATGAGGCTACAAGTTGATAGTTAAAATTTTAAGGAAAAAATAATTTTCTTCTTTTTAGAGAATTTAAATAAAAACTTCTTTTAAAAGTTTTTTCTTTCAATTTATTTTTTATTTTTTAGTTATCGCTGGCTAGGTTTCACAGTCTGTTCATCTCATTCAACGCATCATTGTTGCCTGTTAATTTCGGACAGTCTAGCTCTTTAATAAGGAGATTTTCTAATGTTTTTACCCTACTTAAGGCCACATATGCTTGACCAGCAGCAAAGACCTTCGAGCCTATGTAAATAACGGCATAGTCAACAGTGCTTCCTTGCATTTCGTGTACTGGTCTAGCCCAACATAATACCATTGGCAGCATTCTTCGTTCCGCGGTTTCATGGCTGTATTTAGCCGGAAATTGCACAGGCTTGGGCTGATTTGGGTGAACTTCGTCTTTACCAAAGTCTATTTTTTGTGCTCTTCGGATGCAGGGCCATATAATTTCTGTAATATATCCAATGGCACCATTCAGAAATTTTATATTATCTCCTAAACTATGTAACTAATTAACATACTGTAAAAGGCATATCTTATGCCTTTTAGTTGTATAAATAAAGACGTAAACGTAAGCATACAAATTAAATGATTTATTAAAATACAAAAAGTTCTATATCTGCTAAAATATAAATGACAGATATATGGTGTCGCAGACTTTTTTGTAGAACTTTTTAAGATATATAAAGTCCTTATACATTGTTTTCAATTCTACCCAATAGTTACGACAGTGCATGCGGATAAACCTGATTTAATATATTTTTCAAAACTTTTTTAAAACTTCGATAATTCCGTTAATATATATAATACAAATAGAGCTTAGAACAATTCCCAATAATGTAACTCTGTACCGGCGAAATAATTTCTTAAATCAGATCAGTAGTTTCGAAGATTAACCCCAACAGATCCATTTACAAACATACAAACTTACAAACATACAAAGTTACAAACTAACAAACCTTACCTCTTTAAAATTTTAGTATAGATTGTAGAAATGCATTAAAAACATCTATTCTGCCATCTTGTATGGTTCGCCACATTGGATTAAGAATGATGTATTCACACTATCTGATGCATTGTCATCCAAAGTAAACGTGTATACAAAATTTCAGCTCAATCGGATGAAGGTATCTACTTCAAAATTGAGCTCAAAGATTCCGACCCGAACAAACATACTTACAATGCAAGTTAAATAAAAGCTTTTAAAAATAAAATACTTTTAAATATTACGCTATTTTCTGTGATTAAATAAAAAGCTATTAGAATTTCAATTACATTTTTTTAGTAGGAGTAGTATAATTATTTACAGAATTAAGTATTCTCGTACGTTTCAGAACATCAGATTTTGAGAGAACAGAGTGAGAATTCTTGAAAATGCGATCTCCTATCCATAGCGATAGTTTAATTAAAACTTGAGAACGTGTAGAGTATGCAATCTCAAGTTGAGTGAGTGAGCTTGACCCCTTAACTAGTTACGCGATGCATAATGTATTAAACAACACAAAACCTATAATAATTTGCTTGTCTAACTTAAATACTTGGAAGTAGAAACGTCTTTGTTTTAGTAATTATTGTACCGTAAAATATAATGTTGGATACAATTTTGAAAAGGCTGGCTTGCGGGAAATAAATGAATTTAAATTATTGAAACACAATTTTAAAAATATTACAATATCTTTTAATCTAAAACTTAACAAATCGGATCTCATAAAGCTGACGCACTTTAGCCATACCGGAATTTTCTTTATCCGTTCGAAGTTAATAAGTGGTGATACAGTCCCGTGCCTCGGAGAGTAAGTTATATACTCAGTACTTATCGGTTAATATCATTAATATCTAATACTAATACGTAATTGCAAAAGTAAAAACATTATAATCCTACTCCCGCCAACTCTAAAAGGAGAAAGCGCAGGTCCTGATGTGGGCCGTAAATAATTGACTTATGACAAAGCCAAAGCAAAAACGTATTCATTAAAAAAAATTAATGGAAACGGGCTAAAACCGTTCAATCAATTATTTGCTGTCTAACTTATGCTCGCAGAATGAAAGTTGCAGATTTTCCACAAAGTTTATTTCTTTTTTTACGCGTCCTGTCATGCAAAAGCTAAATGTTATTTGTTGAATTCCGGTACTAAAATTTACCATAAAATAATATACTTAATTAAAAAATGTCTGCTTAAAAGAGAAATTCATTTAAGTAAGGCTCATGATAAAATTTTAAAATGATATAAAAATATTTATTAAATAAATTCATGTTAACAACTTCACTGACCAATGAGTCACATACGACTCATAATGAACTTTTGGAAAAAGTTCAGGAATCACATGTGACTCATATCTTGATATAATTTTTGTGGCATAATATATTAGTAAAAATTATATGAACGTATAACTATACGTTAAGAATCTTTTTTTAAAATTTCGTAAAAGATTTTTTTATACTAAAGATAAATGGTAAAAATCATAAATATTTATAATTTGTATGAAATAAAAAGGATGGAAGTGGGGTAGTTGTTAAGCTGCAAAAATTTGGCATAATTTAACTAATTACAACGTGGAATATCAAAATGACATTACTTTATTTAACAGAATGCACCTACTGAATTAAAGTTGGTCTAGTGACATACTAGTTAATTAAGCAATAATTGATCACTCAAGACACAGGCGTGACTGAATTGTAGGTACTTGAAAGTGGCATCTGGCTGCCTCTTGCGCCTTGACCGGTTAAATCATTTAGTGACAGGGCTCGTCCGTGTAAGTACTACCGCCAGGCTTATTTCTGCGGTCCAAATATAAACTTTTTTATGATATAATAATCATATTTGTTGTCGTCTGAGAAATCCTCTATGGAAAATGTGCGTTACCTGTGGGCGCACAATTTGCTTCATTGAACTGATGACGCCCCACTACGCGATTGGTTGGGCAGAACTGCAGAAAATGCTGCATTGCATCATTATCTCCCACTTAACCGACTTCATAAAAGTGATTGTAAAAATACATTTAACTCAGTCAACAGTGAGAGAGCGAGTGATCATAATCTACAAAAACGAAGTTAAGAAGTGAAGCGATTATAAGTATTGGAATTAGTATCGTATAATTTAAAAGATTGGACTAACTTACCTAGTGACGTCCAATCCCCAATTGTGTGAAGTGATCTCGTCCTCACTTTTGTACACTATGTAGTCGTACTCTTGTACTACTGCGCTGTCACAATCTTCAAATATTAGAAAAATAAATTTTATTTTTACTCTATGTCAACAAACCTATTCTGTGGTTTGTCGATCCGCCATCTTTGCTTGTCACCTGTTAATGTCATTATTTCAAAGAACTCTAAACACAAATTTCACTGGGGAAAAATTATAGCCTTAATCAAAGAGCCATCACTATGGTCTGTGACGGGTAGGGTTGGGACTAAGTGAGGACGAGATCACTTCACACAATTGGGGATTGGACGTCACTAGGTAAGTTAGTCCAATCTTTTAAATTGTGTTGCGTGATCTCGTCCTCACTTTTGTACACTATGTAGGTGTTCAAAGAAAGAAAGTTATGTTGGTAAAATCAACAGTGTAGACCAAAGTATATATTACTCCAAAAAAGTGTATTATTAGCACTTCGTGAGATATAGAATACTATTAGTCTTTAAACATTGAATACAATATACATTAAATAAATAAATTATTTAATATTTATAACATATGGATCACTACACTTTTAATTAGTGAAGTTTTATTTAAGGTATGGCAGGAATGATTTGAAAAGTATTTCTAGGACATTGCCTCAGCAAAGATATTAAAATAATCAAAATTCGTTTTAACGAATGAACATACAAAAACTATTGATTTAACTGCTCTCTCTGATAGCTTCAATATTGATACTAGCTGCTATTATTATGCATTAGAAGTGAATGCATGTTTTTTATTATGAACTGTAAACCTAGTGATATTCGTACCACTTTCACACAACACTACCTAAATCTGCTAGTAGAAGCAATTAAAGCTACATAAAAGTACCAACTTGCTGTAAGAAAAGTGACTTACAATTATTTTGTATGATATGTTCACACAAAATAAGAAGAATTTGTATAATATATTAAGGTACGTTTGCAAGTTAGTTTTTTACATAAAACAAAAAAAATAGCGCTAGTTGGCTTGGCTTATGGTAATTATATGTTCCACAAACAATATTAAGATTAAGATGTGGTATTTTAGGGCCTAAAATTTGCATGGGTGATGGAACCCTTATATTAATATTGTCATCGATGCTTACTTATCTAAGCATATCAAAGACAATGTTTGAAAAGTATGCAATTCTGGACTCAGATCTGCATGAGGAAAAAAGGTAAACATAATATTATAATACAATACAATAATATATCGAGATTCTCAATATACTCGTAAATTCCCCTTAATAATCTTGCCATCTGCGCATTTGTCTCTGTTTGCGGTCCTAAAAATAAGGATATATCTCTGCCCTAATACAGTTAATTATATTATTATAATGGAAGGATTCTCATTAGATTCCTGTGTCAGAAATCATTTGCCGTCCTCATCAGGCAGAGTGTAAGAGATGATCTGTTGTTTAGTTCTGACAGACTATAAATCCACAATTAAGGTACCCTCATATTGTATTTTGGTTTTAGTCTAATTAGTCTAAGAAAGAATCAGGTTAAACAATAGGAGCAAGATGGAATCCAAATCCGAATTGGTTTCTATAAGATATCTTATCAGAACATTAAATCAGTCAGCCGGGAATGGAATCAGGACCTCCTTATTTTTTGTAAATCTACCGCTCACACCACTGCGCCACGAAGGCCATCAAAACATATAACTCAGTATTATTTCGGACTGGTGCGGTAGTTATCTTTTCTACACTTAATTAATAATATGGCGGCTATCAATTTGAGGCTTATGTGTATTATGTGTCTAAAAATTTATTGCTTTAACACTTGCTTGCAAATATTATTTTATTTAAAACTTACATAAACATCCACGTGTGGCCTATACTCACACCATTGCAGAAAAGCCTTTGCTAACTTGTTACAGTAAGTAAATCGTGTTCCAACTATTTTAACAAAGGCAATGGCTTATATTTTTGATTTTTTTGAATTGGTTATATTGTTGATTTTTACCAAAACTTTTTTGTTTCTAGAATGATGCGATATTTGTAAAACTTAAAAATGTTTACAGTAATTTTTATAAAAAGTTTCTCATCCGTAGATTAATGTCCATGATTTTTGATATCATTACAAGCTAATCCCCAGCCATTCCGCGAAGCGGGAAGAATCAGCAAAAAATATATATTTTTAATTATAAACTTATATTATTATAGTTCTGTACTATTATAATACTTGCGAATGGATTCTCTTTTCTTTTGAGCTGGAGAAAAGTGAGAATCTCTGAATTTAGGTTTAAGACAAGAAATTCTAAACACTGCCTCCTATGTATCGGCTTTTATACGAATATGTTATAAAGCCACAGCATTCAGATAATGGTGAAATTCTGAGAACACTTCATTATCATAAGTTAAGCAGATCACAGCTATTAATATACTTTCCCTACATATTGGGGATTTCAAATCCTACAAGCCACCCATTTAGGATAGGGTTGGAGGTAATGTTAGCCCAATTATCATTGACATATCTAATCTGCCTGTCTTTACCCGAATCAGTGTCACTAATTCAGAGTTCACGTTTTCGGATGGGCGCTCTCGACTCCGTAGGAATTGGAGTTCTCGTCCGGGCTGTGCTGCTCTCGCTATCCTTACATCTGCTGCTCTGCTTCTCTGCCTGTGCTTTGGTTTCTGCTTACTCGGACATAGCAACTGCGATTGTTGCGGGCTTCAAAAGTATAAATTGAGTAACTTAGACAAAGTTTGAGGTTTTGTATTCGATAACAGTTTTCTAAACTTATTCCCAACTTCGCCTCTTTTTGCATGAGTAATTCGACACAGCAGTCTGTATCAAGGTGTTAGTCTAATTAGCATCTTCTCAATCTATACTGAATGCCAGATAAGGAATTGCGGCTCTCTTTTATTGTTTGTCCTTCAAGCACTAATATCTTTGTCTGTCTGTCCCCCCCCCCCCTGTCTCTTTGACAACTGTACGAAAATGACAGAAGAAAAAATAATTATTATTATAATAATTAAGATAAGTGATACTAGTGTGGACTCTTTCAATTTCTAATGGGGTAAGGGTACCTCGGTTTGGAGGTGTGACGGACGTTAATATACAACAAAACTTTCCGCTATAAAGTCGAGCAATACTTCACTGATAGCGGAGATAGAAAAAAAAAAAAAATCTGCGCGCGCACCGCATCGACGAGTACTTCGTAAGATAACCCTGCCTGCGACCGGCGCTTGGTCAGTGTCGACTGCCACATGCCTACTTCTTCAGTCGAGCGACATCGCATGGCACGTTATTGTTTGCGGCTATTATCAACTTTTTTGCTTACTTTTATAAAAATTTAAATTAATTAATAGTGTTTGTTCTGTTTTATTTGATAAATAGTGCCGATAGTCAGTTGAATCCACAATCTACTACAGTGGATAGCACGCTGAAGGATAATGCAGACTATCACTGAAAGACTCCAAATCACCTGAAAATACAGATGGCTTACAATTCAGACTGTTACGTAAAAGTTCTATCATCAATCTCCGTGAAAGCTCTAAGAATACACATTCAACATTCGTATCTAGTGTTACAGTGTAAGTTTGGTAAATAGTGTGACAAAGAACGCATACATATCACGGGCTAACCTCTCGTGTAAGCTCCGAGTATTAATGTCAACACTTCTATAAAATACAGCGTATGCGCGTTAAATTCTGTGATGAGTAACGTAATATACAAAGTTGGCAAACATCTAGTGAAAGCACTGAATATAAGCAGTCAACACCTCGATAGCGTACATCCTAGTTTGCTGTAAAGTGTGATTATCAATATAAAATACCACAAGCTGACCTCTCGTGAAAGCTTTGGATGGTATAGATTGTCAACACCTTGATGGCGTACAGACCATTTTAGCTGCAAAGTGTACTTACCAACATAATATACCACGGGCTAACCTGTCGTGAAAGCTCTGGGTGGTGTGAACAATCAACACATTGAAGGCCTCCAGTTAATTTTGCTGAATCGTTTAATGTGCCTCTTAATATACCACGGGCTAACCTCACGTGAAAGCTCTGGGTGGTATGAACAGTCAACACCTTGGTGGCGTACAGACTATTCTTGCTGCAAAGTGGACTTATCAACATAATATACCACGGCTAACCTCTCGTGAAAGCTCTGGGTGGTATGGACAGTCAACACTTTGAAGGCCTACAGCGAATTTTGCTAAATCGTTTTATGATCATCTTAATATACCACGGGCTAACCTCTCGTGAAAGCTCTGGGTGGTATGAACAGTCAACACCTTAGTGGCGTACAGACTATTCTCGCTGCAAAGTGGACGTTTCAACATAATATACCACGGCTAACCTCTCGTGAAAGCTCTGGGTGGTATGAACAGTCAACACTTTGAAGGCCTACAGCGAATTTCTTCTTAATCGTTTTATGTATATCGTAATATACCAAATGCTCACCTCTCGTAAAAGGTCGGTGTATTCTAACTTGTATTAAAAAAGTAATTACGACTTCAAGATATACTTGAATTAGAAGATAATAGAAATATATTAGGTTACTACTCACACGTTATGGCGTCGCGACGATATTTATAAGTAATGATTCAATCCATTCCGATCCTCTGTTGATTGTTGGTTGATATTTTTGCTCCCGCTTATTCATTTTATACACATTACCTTAACGGCTCGCACAATATAACCTTGCGACAATTTTACTCACTAAGTAATGAATCAATAGATTCCAATCTTCTATTGATATATTATTCATATTTTCGTTTCCGTTTATGCATTTTAACACAAATTAACTTGAAAATAACATGAAAAATAGAAAATGAAAAATATTCAGTGACAACGCAATCGCACAAAAAAGTACAATGACATTAACAGGTGACAAGCAAAGATGGCGGATCGACAAACCACAGAATAGGTTTGTTGACATAGAGTAAAAATAAAATTTATTTTTCTAATATTTGAAGATTGTGACAGCGCAGTAGTACAAGAGTACGACTACATAGTGTACAAAAGTGAGGACGAGATCACGCAACACAATTGTATAATGTCTAAATATGTTGTCATGTTTGTGTAATAAATAAAGCAGATTTAATGAACAGGATAAGTGTAAATAAATGATATAGATGTACTATGTGATTTCATTAATAAACGTTATATGTTTTAGCTGGCTTTTAATATATTATTTTACTGTTAAATGTAAATATTGGATACAGTTTTGACTCGCTTGCGTGAAATTAGTGTTAATTTATTTTAAAACGTAAACATTTAAGAACCTTTGTTTTTTTTAAACTAGAGGATGCCTGCGGTTTCACCCGCGTATTTCCCGTTCCGTTAAAATGTCATCTATGTGTTAATCCAGGATGTCAGCTAACTACATACCAAATTTTATTAAAATCGCTCTTGCCGCTTACAGCCTCCTGACGACCTCCGTGGCGCAGTGGTATGCGTGGTGGATTCATAAGACGGAGGTCCTGGGTTCGATTCCCGGTGGGGCAGATTGGGATTTTTCTTAATTTGTCTTGGTCTGGCTGGTGGGAGGCTTTCGCCGTGGCTAGTTACCACCCTACCGACAAAGACGTACCGCCAAGCGACTTAGCGTTCCGGTACGATGTCGTGTAGAAACCGATAGGAGTGTGGATTTCATCGTACTCCTAACAAGTTAGCCCGCTTCCATCGTAGATTGCATCTTCACTTAACATCAGGTGTGATAGCAGTCAAGAGCCAACTTGTAGTCGATAAAAAAAAAGCTTAGTTTTGGAGCTAGCACTATTGAAGTGAAACTGACACTAAAAGTTTACACACCTGGGTACACTGTTATCACAAAATAGATTCACAGTTGATAATATCGCTGCACCGAAGCAGGTTAGCAAGCTTATGAATCCAAGTACAAACCAAAGAAACTCCGAGAAATGAGCTGTGAATAAATCAACGCTTAAAATATTCATTATTGAATCTTAGCCGTAAATCAGACCGCAGCACCTCAGCGCTCTCCTATTACCATTCACACCGCCCTTTCTGATCCCGCAGGATTACAATCTCCAGACCGCTCGGGAATAATTACTCACCAACTCATCTCACCCACTCGACTGATAAAAAGCCCAATAAAGGTTACACTGTTACGAAAAGAATGGGTGCTTAATTAAGCCTATCTAAAAGTCTGTACCTTTACATACTCGTGTATATGATATATTTGTTTGAGCAGTCTTGTATGATTCATGTGAATTATATTATTTGAGATCTTGGAAAAATGTTTGAATATTTATTCGCCTACTCTATGGGTTACACTATAGTGAAGGAGTGGGTGTTTAATTAAGCCTATTTTATCAGAAGGTATTTACCAGATAGTGGTGTATCTAAAATATTTAAAAGAGCAATTATTGAAGGGATGTTAAAATTCGTTTCTGTGTCAACTATACAGTAGAGCGTAAACAAGATTTAAAAATTATAGTTCACAGTCTAAAAGGGCTACTTTACTTAAATATAATGGCTTTATTTAAATATAATGCTAAAAATTATTATAAAAAATAGCACAGCTCGGTCGCCCAATTTTATAAACAGGCATCAAATATTTGAATCGATTATTGACAAAAAAATAACATTAGAAGACTTTAAGAATCCAATTTGAAAATGACTTTCTTGAAAATAACAACAGCCTTTTGTTTTTGTAAAAATGTAAATCCTATCTTCTCTCTAAAAAATTAACTATAACAAAACATTTAATTATTATCGATACAAGGAACCCTAATTATAGCTACCACTAAGGGGAATTCGTGACGAGTAGCAATTGGAAACTGTACTGACAGGGTGATTAATCGGCAGGTCCTACTTAACCCCACCAGTACTCTGCCCGCCTTCTGCCATCAGTCAATTCATTAAGCTAACAAAGTACCAACCGTAATGACTTCCACAGAGAAGCGAGCACGGCTATACAACTAAGATTAGAGAATTCTAATTCTAAAGAACCCTTTAATACATGAAAGCGTTGCACAGAAAATTAATAGGCAACTAGGTATATACGATCGAAGTTTGAATAGGTCGGTAAAGTGAACTTACCAGACAGATACTTCATAATTGAGTGTATATTGGAAACTTTACCGAGTCAGTTTCAAATTACCAGCGTCAGTAATCAATTTAGATGAAGAAGTCTAATTAAAGAAGCCGTTACAAGTTACCTCCATAAATCTGAACAGGAAACAATACAGGTAATCCGTTAGAGGCCACAGTTCCAGAATATTCCAATGAGGAAAGTTCGAGGGGTGTCCGACACGACAAATATAGTTTTTCAACGCAGCCGAGCGGCGCTTTCGAAATTTGTTATGCCCAAGTTGCCGGGAAGTATGGCATAAATCACTTACAACTTCGAATAGATTTAAAATACATTATTTGGGCTTCGAAGTTATGATACACGACTCACTTGTTGGCAAAACTAAAGGTTTATATAAGTTTTTAAAGTTAAAATTAAGTGCATTATTAAATCTTAACATTGTGTTACCTTAACTTATTAGATCAGTTATTGACGTGACAACGTCTTATAATTCAATAGAGCCGGCTGCACGCACGAAAAAACATGACTCATGCGGCGTTACCTCGCTTTGAGGCGTTCCATGTAAGGCTTGAAGTGCAAGCGAGAGCGCGGAACGAGCAACAAAGAAGCACAATCGGCCTTTGCGTTCGGCAGCGTTCGACATCCGTCTTTTAAATATATTAAATTTAAATTAAAAATTAATATATTTATTATAAATTTAAAATATAAATTTATAAGATCAAAATCAATTGTTGTATTAATTTAAATTAATATTTATAAAAATATACTTAAATTAAAAATTTTAATAACCAATTAAATGCTACCATTCCATCAGTATTTTCTTAAGACGTTGTCACGTTCAACTATCGTCAGTAAACCGACTTTACAGACAACCAATTTTTTTTTTTCAAAAATCTGCATTAATATCATAAATTAGAACTGAATCGTATGGTTTTTTAAATGTCGATATACGGAAGAGATTTTTATACCCCAATGGACGCAGATGATACAGCAATTCCCTTCTAAGTTTTATAGTGATTTAAAAAAACCACTCATTTTTTACAAGCTTTTGTTTAATTTTACTTGTCCTGTTGGTTGTCTGTAAAATAATTAATAAAAAAAAATCTCAATCTTAATCAAAGTTAAATTTAACCCACATCTCGGTTTCCGATTAAGTTGAAATTGTGAATGCATAATTATGTATACTGCTTGACCATGTAATATTATGATGACATAGAGCTGATTTGATGCTGAAGCTAGAAGGTGACAATAGGAACTCTGCAGTAAAGTGAAACAACGCCATAGAGTTTGGTCCCGTTTGATTCGTCTTGACGAGTACTTTGGTCTTAGATAGTAAAAGTTCGTACAAAAGGTTCTTTTTAATTTGCACTCGCATTTAAATTTATCTGAAAACTAAGCTTTAACAATATCAGGTGGCTTTTTCTGTTGACTAAAAATACTAGTTTTACTACTATGTGAACCTTGCAAACTCACTCTCCGAATATTAAACACAACCACACACGAACACACTTTATTCACATTAGGTGAATATTTGCCCCTTAATTTAAATATACAAACACAACAGTAGATAGTAATTGTAATGACAATGACTTCGGTATGGAGCACAATGGGGCATTATACAAAATTTGTCCCTTATTGTTTCACATAAAACATGTTCCGCCGACAACGGCGTGTCGCTCGCCTATTTGTTTCATGTTCTACAAATTATGTAGATAAGCGAATGAATGGATGAAACTTAGTCTCGAGACTGATGAAAATTAACTCCTCCATCCTTCTATTAGACACTTTTCATCTACGGCTCAAAGTTTCGAACAGATATTATGAATGCTATACAGTCACTATCTATAGTTGAATCAGTTAACTTTATATTTGATGAAATATTATTGTATATTGAATAAAAATGTGTACCTACTTGAAATAGAGTAATAGAACTTTTTGGTTGGACTTTTTTAAGTTATATTTCGGCTTTCCTCAAATGATAAAAAAAAACATTTGATTTTTCGTGTTACTATAGAGAAATTAGTTTTGCATACAACTTTCAGCCGAAATTGCACCTCCTTGTCTTGCGTAACGGGGTATTTTGCGTTAGAGATAAACGCAACGCGACGCGACACGATGCTACGCAACACCCTGCAGGTTCCATCGTAGACTGCTACATAGGACGCAAGTAGGGAATGCCGTTGCTTTGATCACGTTCTTCGCGTTGGCAACTTCGCGACGTGTCGTGTCCGTCGCAACGCAGATCACCCCGTAAGCAACAAACGCGACGCCATGCGACAAGATGCTACGCGACACGACACATGTGCGCAATGTGTCACATGCCGTTACAAACTGCCACATAGGACCCCCTTCTTGCACCCTATGTAGAGGCATTCCCTAATGCCGTTGTTTTGATCGCGTTGGCAGCTCCGAGTAGCGTCATGGCCGTCGCTTGCGCTGGACCCCGTTAGGTTTGATAATCCAGTATTAACCTATGCGACTAACAGATTTAGTCTTGTTTTTGAGTTCTTGGTCGGGCAATAAAATATTTTTCTTTCATCCCATTATTTTATCCCTGAAAGTTATCTGAAAATTGTGTATGTGTACAAAACAACTACAAAATACAATGAAAGTAAAACACTTTTTTGCAAATCTAAATAAAAAGTAATAGTGGAATAAAACGGAAACCGTCCATTGGTCGTGTCAAACAAATAGATAAGCATCATCTGTTTCCTTCATTTAATTCCAATGTTTTCATAAGACAGCAAACCATAATTAGTTACTGAGCCGAGCATTCAACTTGTAATTAAAATGTAACTTCGGAGGACGGATCAATGGGTAAATGTTGCTTTTTCATTTTGCTCCCGGCCACTTTTAATGTTTTATCCAACAGCACAGAGTTAACAATAGTACAGACTAGGTATTATTAAGAACTGAATTACTGTAGGTAGCGTATATATTTCAAATTAATAGATCTATAGAAATAAATAAAATTGAAGTGTCTGTTTGTAATATTATACTAACTGCTTTTGATTAAGTGAATCAGAAAGTATATACCTACCGTACTTACATTAATAAAAAATAATGTTTTTTCAGCCGGTTTGTTTTAGCTAATCTGAAACTTCCAAACATGTATAAATCGTATAATAATCAACATAATATCACTGTTGGAAGCAAAACTAAGTTCTGAGATCAGATCAGTTGCAATTAAGAAGGACTTGGTATTAAAGAAATAAATACTATAGTAATTATGTTTATGTTACTTACATAATTTGTAAAACTTACAAAAGGTTTAATACGTAGCTCTTACAAAATAATATAAAGTTGGGAAAACCTTTCTCAACATTCTGTTCTCTGTAGAACCACCCCGAGTCCGAGGGGTTTGAACGTCACTTGACTTATGACACATCGACAGGCCAAGTTTATTCAATGGCCCGGCGCGAAGACAGCACAGGAATGCCGTGGAGTCGCGGAATTTCATAATAACTTTAATATTTCAAACGATTCAAAACGTAATACCTTTAAGAGAATAGTTGCTCGTACTCGTATCTACCAGCTACTGAGAGTGTTGCGTTTTAATTAAAATAGCAAGGAATACTTGCACAGCTATAATTTTAAATAATGTCTTTGAAAAAGTTCCTTATATTTTCTGCTCACAAGTGGAATTTCAATTACTTCATGTGCTTATCGTAGATATTTATGTATATTTCTCTTGCTGTTTCGTATTGTGTTCCTTTTATTTTTATATGTATCAAGGAATAAAAGGACATGTATGTACATTGTTGCTTGAATGAGACAAATGCCTGCCATGCGACGAAACAACGGGACAATTGATATTTCCTGTCCCGTGTCTATTTTTTTATGCATGTCCTTTTTTAACTCCTTATTTATTTAAGTAGGTATACATATAGAGACAAATACACAAAAAATAAAATTAATAAAATCACTCACGTTCACTTCTACGTATATCAATGACTGGTGCATATAACAATAAATTTAAAACAGTAGTAAACAGTCAAACAAAGCAGAGCTACAAAATAATATAACTTAATTATTAAAAGATCCGATGATTTTTTGAAGTCGGGATAACAATTCTAAATATGTCGATGCCAGGTATAGATCGAGAAAGATCGTTATATTTAGTGTGAGCAATGGGGGCTCGGTTTCTTTGATGTATTCTAGCGAAGGGAATATGAAATTTTGTGTGTTTTGCATGTGTTTTGAATTGGGAAATCTGTTCGGGACCGATAGACAGATCCAATCAAGAAGGTTGCTATTCTTACTTCATAATCGACTAAACTAAGAAAACACAGTGCTAATGACGTTCATTAATTACCACTGTGTTTTCTTTTTCACAATTTTAGAAGATTTCCCGAAAGGAGATATATTCGGAAAACTTTATCTTGAGATCGACCCAGGTCTCAAATTCCTTGATCACCATGATCCGTGCCGACATAGTAACTTTTTACGATTAAACCATTAAGGTACAGTAGTAAAGAGTAATAATACTTACAATACATGCACATTCGTTTATTAAGGAATTATATTTATTAAAGTATTTGTATTTTTATTATACATCTGCTACTCTATCGACGTGTTAGTCTCGCATTGTTTGCTAACGAAGCGTGGCACGCCGGTCGACCAAGAGCTCTACACTTTAAACCATCACCCTTCAGCTCCTTCGAAAAATATTGCCCCTCCTTTTTATCCTCTTGTTTGAATAATGGCTGTAAATATACTCGGGTGCCATTTGAGCAAGGTGTCAGGAAAACAGTTCGAGTTCAAACCACTAAACGCACTTGTTTATAAAACCTTATCTACTTTCGCGTTGCCAAGTGTTTTCCAAGACTTCTTGGTGAAATGTAATGTAAGCACTACATGCGATGTTCTGCAAATGTTTATTTTGAGAAGGGGGACTTGTTCAGCTATGTAGTATTGTCGTGTCCGTTAAATGGTTGAGGGCTTACTTGTGAAAAGTATTTACTTATAGAATTTACGAGTAAGCCTATTTTGGGCGGTCTTTTGGGCTTTGGATGGTAGTAAGGTGGAATAAAGACGTTTATAAGCGTAAACTAAAGGAACGGCAGCATAGATGAAACACATTGTATAGTTATTATTATTAACTATTAGGACGTGTATGACATCAAAACACGTTTACCAAAAATCCTTAGAGTATTTTAAGCTAATGCAATAGACAGATAAAAATATTTTTTGCTAATAAGGTATTTTTTTTTGCTAACAGTGTCAACACTCGAAGGTGAGATTGTAAATCTCACTAAAGTGACGCGATCAGAAATGGGAGCCTACTTGTGCATCGCAGCCAACGGAGTTCCACCTACCGTCAGCAAAAGAATAATGCTTCAAGTGCATTGTAAGTATGTTTTATATTATTTCAAACTAAATTCTTCGTTGTCTCATTAGATAGTATGTATTGGCTTTCAGATAATGAGGTCTCGGGTTAGTGTTTAAGATAGGGCTCTAAAGCTTTTTGTCTTTTAAAGCCATGCCATCTAAGTTAGGATGTTGTTACATCACTATTATACTAAATAATTAACTCTGAAATTCACATTAAATTACTCAGTATAATAAATAATATAAAATATTGAAAAATTACCCCTGTTTCCTTGATAGTATGAACTGATTTTAACACTTCAACTTGGACTAAGCTATTAGCAGGTAGTTTTCGCTACTTTTGGAAGTTTCGCAAGCGCCAGGTAAAATGTTGCGCGTGTATTTTGGCTCTTAATAATGCAAAATCGTTGCATACTATGCACCTCATTAGAGAGGGAACGCCCGGTACCTGTTATCTTTTAACATTGTTGCATTTTAAGACAGTAAACCATCGCCTAAGTCCTTACCAACTAAAAGTTGTGCTAAGTGCAAATATGTTAAAAATTATTCCACCTGTTTAAATTTTTGTTTAAAACTATTTTTTGTTACCCCGAGAAATTTTGCTCTAATGACAATATTTATTTTGTCTATTCACATAATAATTAATTTATTTCAAAGTGTATATGGTATGCTATAAAATCAGTACTTTCTTAGATCAAAGTGCCGAGTGTGAGTTTGTTACCGAGCGACTGCGTAAAAACGTAACGCAAATTCGTATGGAATTTTAGTAGCGCCATCTAGTTATAACGAGAGTAAACGCTTTTTTGCTATATAATTTGACATTATGAGTGACTTTGTTTTTACGCTCGGTGAAAAACTCACACTTGCCCCACAAGTCTATGAGAAATATCGTAAAACTAGTAAATATCTTATTTGCCCTAGCGGCAAAACGTAAACGTATAGCTTAGCGATTAAGCTGTTTAGAACGATGCCGCGTATAAACCAGACAGGGGTTTAATAATATTCCCTGGGAGATACATGTTTAATAAACTGCAACCCTTGTAAGTAAGCATGCTTCTTTAGAACGCATGGGGTACTGAATATCGCGAACTCCATTGAACAAAAAAAAGTTAATTGTAACTTATTTCTTATTTACGATCAGTTATATGAATATATTTATGTTCAGTTATATGAAACTTTTATTTATTATTATTATTCTTTATATATAATTAGAAACTTAGATTATACTAAAGTATGTGTACATAATAGGCACTCACAAAAACAGTATAGAACTCATAAACTTCATACTAATTATATTTTATTTATTCAGTAATTACGTAAAAATAATTACGCAACAAGTCTAAATAATCAAAAACAAACCCCTAAACTCAAAATGAATCTTATTGGCAGTGGAACTTTGATTAAAAAATAGCTTTTCATTCGTCACGTTGAACGCTACAGCCCCAAGTCTCGGAAGATGAAGCAGATCGGGTCATTACGAATTCAGACCATGAATCAATTCATCCCTGCGATAAAATCTACTCACCTGCGTGTAGTAGCAGTGAGCAAAAACGTCGCGAACTCACTTATCAGGAGATCTCGAAGGCTAATTTATAACCAAGTTATTCAATGCTCGGTTGGTCGGGAGCTTTGGGTCCGACATCTTAAATATGTAGGGTTACCATATTAGTGTGATAATTGTGGCAATCTGAAATAATTTTATACTTAACTTACGTGTAGTTAAAAATAATTTCAATTTAAAAATAGTACTTTCATATTTTGTATTTTAATTTTAATAATACATCAACAATGAATAATTGATTTTATCGATTAAAACCGACAAATCAAACCAACTAATGACTGTTTAGACCTGATACAAATTATTTACGTAAGTTTTTTACTCTAAAATCGGGCATGCTTAGGAGAGGTTCATAATAAATTTATGCAAAATCGTTATTTTTCATAAATTGCCTGCTGTTATTAAATACTTCTTTTTAAAAATAAAAGGACGTTTACTTATCAATACATGTTCACACATAATAATATGAATGTTTTTAATAATTTCATTACGAACGTGTACACTGATATTTTTGGTAGTAGTGGTTTTTAACAACCACAATTAGTATTTTAACGTACTTAAACAGCAGTGTTTTATAACTAAGAGTATGATTAAAATTCATGCCAACACAGTAAAATCAAAAATGTCCCCAAAAAAGCAAATATCATGGTAAACGCAACACGTAAGCAATTGGAAGATTTTCGTGTTATCACGTATCATCTTCGATGCGTGTCTCGCATCTTAAACAGTCCGAGCCGTTTGTAGTCGTCGTGTTTAGTGCTCTGTTGACTATCAGTTTGTCGAGGGCTTGCTAGTTATACCGAATGTTATTGAAATTCTCTCCGCATCCCTATATTATAGAGCCTCATAATCGTAATAACGTAAAGTACGATTGAATTCGAATTGTTGGTATATTCGATACTGTAGTCTACTTCATGGTATAAATGAACACTTTTATTACTTTATGTGTTTTATTAATATAATTATAATGCTCTATTTTCTCAAATTAGAGCCTTAGAAATTCGAAAAATAAAAAAGTGTGATAAAATTAATGAAGGGAAAACATAACCAGTCAAGTGCGAGTAGATCTCGCGCACCGATAATTCCGTAAAATATGTGATGTAACCAAAAACTATACGCAAAAGATAGGAAAAAATTATTAACATATGCGAGTACGAACATGTAGGAAAACTAAGTTTAAAAACTTTTCTTATTATCAGTTATTTATTATTTACTGGTTGTGAAGTTCTCTATATTAAATAGCTACATAGTATTTAAAATTTTGAACTAATCTTATATTCTAAAAAGTTCAGTTACAGGTAATGAAAATATTAAGAACTTCTATTTACAGTGTTGTAAAAACAGTTTATTTATAAAAATAATATCATACAACATCTATCTATACCTAAAACAATATAATATAGGAAACCATACAAAAGTTAGCGACCTTTCACAAATAAACAAAGCCTTTCATTACAATCCGAACAAATGATAAATAAATTCTTTTCAGACTGCACTAAAATAAATTAATCTTTTATCTCCACATCGATTCTCATTCAGCGGCGGTTGGTGAAATCTGAATAATGCACCGTAGCACACATTTACATTTTCACGGTGACTGGAATCAAATGTTGAACTTTGTCATTTCGGTAACCTCGGTTACGTAATATCTTTATTATTGCAACAAGTTAACTTTTCATATAAAATTTAACTCATTGTGCACAACTGCTCACTCACTACATAGTTATCTGACATCTGTTGTTCAGAGGTCAACCTATGTCGCTTCGGATCGAGAAATTCTGTCCAAGTCTTACGAAATCTGTATAGAGTTCAGAAGTTGAAGGTGTTGCACTTAAATACCCCGTAGAATATGTTAAGCCGTGGTTTCAAGTCAAATATATAGCTCTCTTTTGTTCTATTGCCAATGATATTTCCCATTTCGCTATTCACGCCGTTGTTTTTTTTCTACACGATATTATCTCTTGAAGCGTATCCTAGATCTACTGGGAGCAATAGGCAGGTTGTGTTAGTCTACATGAGACGAACACACCCAAATTCGCAGTCAACAGAAATTTATATAATATATTATTCCCCCAAGAAAAAATGGCAATGGTAAAGTGCTGATTTCCCTGGAGTTCCCCAAACCCTACATGTGACACCTTCACAATATTGGCAATTGCTAAATCGCTTCAGGGTGCTATCTAGTCATAGCAAAATCTGCAAACAAACCAGATACCAAACAAATTAAAAAATATAAATACCTATATTGATATTAGTTGGTGATCTAACTCAAGTATTTTGGTTCTCAATTCATAAATTTACTGGTACTTGCCAGAAGAATTGCTTTCGATATACGAGTGAGTCATATGAATATTGAACAGGTTGGTATACTATATTTCTCGGAGTAGTATTGGATAAATTCTGTAATATATAAACCATATATGAGATATGCCTATAAAATTTGGAGCACATATTATTATGTATTTTGCAAATCTCAATATGTGAGCCAAATTTGACACATTTATGTAAAATATTTTTTGAATCGTGAGGGAGTCTTTCTTCTCCTTTTTTCTTCTTTGTTTATACACATTGAATCGTACTAATGGAGTTAATTATTATAACGATATTATGAAATAATAACTTGATTTGTTTACATGCCTGGGCAGAATGTGTACCTACAATGCAGCTACACGGAAATGTACGAACATCTATGTATTACACTTCTAGCAAAAAATATTTTAAATTTGAATTTTCTATAAAAACCTATATTCGTTATAAAACAAAAACACAATACACCTAAAATATTTATCACCGGCATCCAGCGGGACGATCCATCAATTTTTAGGAAACACCTTTCTATATTAATTTTAACAAAGCTTTCAATCATAACTGCTTATACTCGTATCATTTTCAATCAAATCTATACTAAAGCCAAACTCGATTGAGAATGCTTGTCAACAAACAAATTAAAAATGAAGGTAGAAATCACTAATCATTTTACACCTATTTTTTTAAATTAACTAGTTAATGACGAATTCATGGCAATAAATTAAATTAGTAAGCCTAAAACTAATTAATATATTCAGTATCTTTTAAACAAGATTTTTTAAAATAACAAAACATCATTTTAAATTTAACAGGCATAAAATGTGTTGCATTTTCTACCTTCATTTCAAATTTGTTTGTTGACAAGCATTCTCAATCGAGTTTGGCTTTATTATAGGTACTCATAATAACTAGAAATCCATAATAAAACCCATATTCAATAAAAACATTTCGATTTTCGGATTCTCTCGATAGGTCTCAATATTATTGTATTAGAAACCTGATCATTAGTGGCAGAATGGCATCAATACCACACTTACTAATGTACAAGCTCCAAAACAGGCTTTCATTTCAATCGTTTTTCGATCTACCCGCAACAATTGACAATATTATGTAGAGTACGGTTGCCACTAAGGAGTTCATACTATTATTTAACTGGAGTAGGACTTTAGGCAACGTTACGGTAGAGTAATCAATGATATTGACAGTGTTAGAATTTAGGCTATCGCGAGTATTTTCGATATTATAAAAAATATAAGCAACTGAAATTAACGTGTTGCTGTCAAAGTATGCCCAACTATACTAAAGTCAAACTCGACTGAGAATGCTTGTCAACAAACAAATTAAAAATGAAGGTAGAAATCACTAGTCATTTTACACCAATTTTTTTTGATTAACGTGTTAAAGATGAATTCATGACAATAAATTAGATTAGTAAGCTTAAAACTAATTAATATATTCAATATCTTTTAATTAAAATTTGTAAAATAACAAAACATAATTTTAAATTTATTAGGCAAAAAACGTGTTCCATTTTCTACCTTCATTTTAAATTTGTTTGTTGATAAGCATTCTCAATCGAGTTTGGCTTTAGTATAGTTTCTAACCCATACGGGGCCCTTAATCACCCCATGAGACAGGGAAAGAACCCCATATGGGTTCGAAACTAGTCGGGCATACTCCGACAATAGTGACGTGAGTTTCAGGTGTTTATATTTTAATAATATTGACAATATTATTGAGTTTGAATAACCTTTGATATGCTGTCTTTAAGTAGTAATTTATACTTAAGTAATTCCAAATTCTTTTTCAAGTACGTTTAACACGACGCAGTGTTTGTCCATCCTTTAATTAACAGTTCTAAATTCATGGACTGCTGTTAGTTCAATATTGTGTAAAGTTTTTCGAGGCTTTGACCACTATTCGGACGTGATGTCCGCTAGGTATTTGCATTCAGTTATTGGGGCCACCGATGTAAACACTCCACTGATTGGACCACGCTTTGTATAATTTATATTAACCTATATAATATTAAAAGGGTATAAAACAGGTAATTTTAGAGCTTAAATAATGCATACTGTTATTAATGTACGGTATAAACACTGAATGATAGCATAAATATAACTACATATGCTTGAGAATTTATGGTCTCGTTAAGTAAATCTTGCCATGCTCATTAAAACCAAAAACGGTTTTCGAATAAAAATAAAATCTTAACAAAATTTAATTATTACTGAATTAAACATAAATTTACAAAAAAATATTATCTTTTATACGTTAAAATGGAAAACAGCATTAAGTTTAAAATAAAAACGTTTGGTGAATTTATTTTATTTTGAATTTTCACTCGCAAAAGCGACAGTTACGGTTTCATTTTAAAATAAACTTAAAAAGATTTGGCAATAACACATCAAATAATTTAACTCAATTCATCAATCTGGTTAAAAACTTCTGTTACTGAGTTTTAATTATTGGTTATTTACTGGTTTGTTACTCAGTGAGTACTGATTACGTTTTGTTTTAGATAAATATTTGCTTTTAGAATTTTTATATGTAAAACGTAACAAAAGGCATAAAATTTAAAAAAAAATGTACGAAATTCGAAAAAGCTAATATAAATAAATAGATTTTTAAGCTGTCAAATTAAGCTATTTAATATAAAATACCATGATACGCGTGACTCTTTAGATTTTAGAAACTAATGTTATTATAATATGACATTATCAAACTAAGTACCCATGGTAGCCACGGAAAAATAGCATTCCTTATGACAAACAAAAACGATTACAAAAATCGAGCACACCTCGGTCGTCCAGAAATGAAAATTATCACTTCTCGTAATTATTATTATTACGAGTGTTACAACGTTGAAACAGCGCAGCCGAAGTTAACACAAATTCAGTTAGTCAAACAGAAGTACCTAACGCTTAGCGGTTCACCACTACCAGGTACCTGTATAAAACAAATAGTAAAAGCGCGATGCTCTTAGTGACAACTGAGGGAAATTTACTTCATAGGAAACGCAATTTCAGGAGAACAAACAAACTACTGCCTGGAACCCTTCCACTCAGTTTAATTACTTCGCAAAGAATGCGTCGCTTTCGCTCGATGAGAAGACAAAATTAACGCCCACAAATATTTAATTTAAATTTCCTTCCCCGAAAACGAATGATAACAGCCTATCGCATGGACTTGCGGCCACCTTAAGGCTGTTTTACACAATGATTTTACATTAAAAAACAAGTTGTGAAGTTAAGCCTTGTAGAGTTAGGGCGTGTAGTTAGAAGCTTGGCTCTACATGAAATCCGATAACTTTTTGACAGTGCGGGTCATACCAGTTAAGTTCCCTTCTTGACAACCTTTTACATTAAATGTTTTTGTTGGATATAATATAATATACTATAGATAACTTTCTTACCATAAAACATTGTTCAAACTTGAACCAAACATTTAAAAGATTCCTAAATTTAATGGAGCTACAAAAATCAGCTGGTCTTTTTAAGCTTTACTTAACCTCGTTCCAGCATCATGAACAAATTGTAATCAATTAATTGCTTTGGGTAAAATTGTGTTTCTGTTTATTTATGAGATAAGTGTTTATGAGTGATCTCTAGACTTCGGAAATAATAAAAGTATTGTTTTAGATCGGCTTACTAAATTAATTGTTTTTCATTTAGTTAGTTTAGAATATCGTATATTTTATGTGTAATGGAATCTATAAAAATCAATAAAATTGAAGTGTCGACAGTGAACGACTTTTCACGAAATGCATATGAAAGTAGATACGGCCTACTTTCATCAAAAAAATGTTTTGTCTGTTTTGCTTGTTCCGAATATTTCCATACATGAACAGGAACTACGAAAGTAAAATCACGCACGTAATTTAGTTATTATATTTTAAAAGAAACTTAAGTGTTAAAAATATAGTCATATTTATTATTTTAAGGATTTTTTTACTTTAAACGTAATCTCCAAGTTGCAGTTGGTACATTTATGTACTGGCAACAATAAATTGCAGTAAGGAAATGTGCTTAAAGCAACAAATCCGGTTTCGCTAAGAAGCCAGCTCGAAATCCCGATAAAATCTCAAGGTAGTACCGTCTACAAAACACCGTGAAATCCGAAAACGGCGTAGCGTGTGCGCCACTCGGTTAATCAAACTGTCACTTCAAGAATTCCGCGCGGAATCCCTCCCAGAGAAAACTCCCGTAACTTTTGATTGCTGCAGAGAATTCCAATCTACTTATACGTTTGGAAATTTCTTAATCAAGTCTGTTAGTGATAGTTTTTTATGTAACACTTCTTTATCATTTAAACTTCGTAAGTATTTTATTACAATTCAAATTAATTAATTACTATTTATTTCAAGTAGACATTTATATAAGCACTTTTGAAAAGTCTGGTCTGTGAGTGAGTAGTGACTTTAACGAAAAGCAGGTTATGCCTAGAAGAACCAAAAAGAAACTGAAACTTTAAAAATAAGATAAATATATTACGTTATCGTCTCTTGTGAGCAGAGTGAAAGTGAAGAAATAAGATTGCATGGACCTTTGCCATTTAAATAATAATCAATTTTAAAATATTGAGGATATTTTGAAATTGATTATTATTTGAATCTTATAATCGTTTAATGCCACTTTTTTAATTTTGGAAAAAAATAGTTTATTATATTACGTACTGAACCCCACAAATCTTTACTCCTTACTTTATGAACAATAATAGGTTTACGCAGTGGATTTCATAAAGTTATAAAACACGAACTTCATTTTAAATAATTTACAATAACATTAATTACTTAAACCTCTATCTCATCTACAACAAACTAATACGTTATTGATTGTGTTCAAAGGTTCTCCAAGACACGATGAAATGTAAACGTTAGCAATAACTTTGTAGCAAAACGTTTTCGCAATTAGGCGGCAACCATTGAGCATTTGTTATTCATGGAACTTGAGGGGAATATTGCAATCCATTGAACTCATATTATTTCTAACAGATATCTAAGCAACATTGAATACTACTGACTCGGTGGACTACTGGTTAGTCTATGTGGCTTCGATCACAGGGTCCTGGGTTCAAATCTTGGGTCGGGTGTAACGTAGAGGTTTGGGTTGAAAAGAAACCGCCTTAGTTAACACAAAAAAGAAGGTATATTAATAAAAAGATATGGGCCGTGAGTGTAAGGCCCGCCCAATTTAAGCCTCGCGCAGTCGGGTGCTTCCCTGGAGCCAGGCGCGACTCGGCGACAGCTGATGGCCGGTCACGGGATGGGGCGGCCGAATGATGCCACGACGTCACGGGTGTGGCGGCTGATGTAATTTATACCGGTACCATTAAAGGTGGAATTGGGACCTGGAATTCACGTTCAGAAAGGTTTACCATCGTTCTTCCCATATTTTCTGGTTGTGACCACCACAAGCAAAGCTACAGGGGAAGTCCGAAAGTGTAGGTAGTGAGGTGGCCGTGAAGAAAATCAGAAAGAATACGTAAATGACAAGAAAATGATATTTATACAATGATATAACAATTAGTAAACTACGTAATCACAATAATTAGAAATAGGAAAGAAAGTTAACAAGAATTATACAAGAGGTAGGTACATATATAAAAAAAGAAAGCCTATATATAAATGCAATGATTCAGCACTTACCCAATATGTGGGGATTACAATAAAGAACACGAGCACGTCGTATTTGTATTTGTTAAAATATGTATAAGCACTAAGAGCAGCACGTTCACGGAATAATTTTGAGTTTTTCATTCTTATAAAATTTTTAGTCCATTCCAAGTGTTGGAAAGTTGGTGCAGTTACACCCACTGCCCTCGGAGAGCACGTTAAGCCGTTGCGCCCAGTCACAATCAACAACGCCTGGTGGTGATCGTTAATAAGAGAAACATGATAACTCTAAGCCCACCAACCCGCATTGGATAAGGAGGGAGGCCTGGCCCTGTAGTGGGAAGTAAATTGGCTGATAATTATATTAATAATAATGATTAGAGAGTTAGAACCGACGCATATCGTGCACATCCCACAAAAGCGCATAATCTTAAAATTAAGTCGAAAATTAATTTACACGCAAAACCGCTCTATCAATTATTACCCAGATAGATATTAACCATTATAATAATAATTTTTACTTTCAGAACTCGACTCAAAGTATCAATAATACGTGTGGAGCATGCACTAATATAATTTAAAATCTCCCAGCACGAGATACACTTCTGCCATGAAACACATACCCCAAAAACTGAACCACGATCCTCTCTTTTTAAAACAACCACTTCACCGTAGAAGAGATTAGTCTTGTTAATCGCTTTAATTGAAGAAACTTAACACCGTCCCTTTAATAATTACATAAAAGTCTGCTCATTATTTCGATTTATTTAAAAAGGAAAAAAGCGGTTTATTTAATAAGGGCACCCTTATTGGACCTTGGAGTTATTAATTAGAACAAAAATTCCCGATCGTTCAGATTTCATTCGCTAAATTGGCCACTTGAAGTCGTGAAAGCCGTCAAAAGGATCTTAACGACGGTCAAAGAGAATAACCGCAAATAAGCCCGCGATCTACCCCCAAAGGAGGAAATTCTTTCCTTAATTCATTCTAAACAGGCTTTAGGGAACGTCGTTATAACTGCTTACATTTGTGATATAATTACCTCATTGCTTTATGTACTTTAGGAATATTTGAATATAATTTAAACTCTCATATTTTAATAGATTTAAGAGGGTAGGAAATTTAATTTTCCCGCTGTAGATCAATGGACCTTCCTTGCTTTGCCTGCTCAAGTCATAAAACCAAAAAGAAGGCAATAATTTCGCCCATATTTAGACGATATCAGCCTAACCGGATGCCCCAATATTGCCTGCACTTCACTATATTTTAGATGTTCCTAAATACTTTTCGTCTGGGAAGCTACAAATAATAATAATAATCTTGTCTTTTTAGTACTATAAAACGCATAAACAAAATTTCGAGAACGACAGAACTGCAGGCGTTCTTACGATTCGTTTTTTTTTTTGCAGACTTAACAAAACATCAATATAGAAATAACTAAGTAACGACCAGAATTTAATTTTTGAACAAGCTATTTGCTGAATGAAATCCAAATACAAGCGAAGCAGCCAATTCTGGGATAATTTTCAAAGTAAACACCTAACAAACCTGGAATGTTACCACTGCCAACTGGTGAAGCGTCTGTTAGCTAACACTGCGCGTTAATACACTTAGAAGTTAATTAAATCAATAGTAAATTCTATAGTTTTTTGTCTTAAATACAACTAAGGATTTACTACCTTTGTTGCTGTAAAAACAATTGATTGTACTGTAAGGAGTCTTCCGTAAGATTAGTATTTTTTTTTTATCAACTAAAAGTTGGCCCTTGACTGCTATCACACCTGATGTTAAGTGATGATGCAATCTAAGTTGGAAGCGGGCTAACTTGTTAGGAGTAGGATGAAATCCACACTCTTTTCAGTGTCTACACGTTATCGTGCCGGAACGCTAAATCGCTTGGCGGTACGTCTTTGTCGGTAGGGTGGTAACTAGCCACGGCGAAAGCCTCCCACCAGCCAGTCCAAGACAAATAAAGAAAAATCTCAATCTGCCCAGCCGGGAATCGAACCCAGGATCTCCGTCGTATAAAACCACCGCGCATACCACTGCGCTACGGAGGTCGTCAATATTATTTGTTTAAAGTATAATTTTTTATCACTGAATGCCTCGCTGGTATAGTGGTTAGCCTATATGGCTTCTATCACGAGGTTCTGGGTTTGAATTCTGGGTCGGGTAGCGAATAATTCTGAGCTTTTCTTTCTTCTAAATTTTCAGTAAATTCTAAGCTCGGAATCAGGAAGTTGGTGCAGTTACATCCCTGTACTTCAGACAGCACCCTAAGTCGTTGGTCTTAATAACTATAATCAAAATCTGATATCATTAATGAATTATTAATTATTATCCTAAGCTCGATAGTGGTGGGTCTAAGCTCCATACCCCTCTCTTACAAAGAGGGTCTAGCCTTTTAGTAAACCGTTAAGGTTAATAGCGATGATGATAATTATTTTATTTTAGTTATTTTTACTTTTGTGGCCCTTTTGTTCCAGTGGTTAGCCGACGTTTTTGCGATACATGAGGTCTTGGCTTCCATTTTTGGAAAGAAACAAGCTAAATATTTCATAGCCTAACGCTATTTCATTGACATTCAAGAAATTCAATAAAAAACCGAAATGACGAAAATGGCGTAATCAAAAAATCAGTACCTCTATCATATCATCTGATAAAAATGAATTCCAGTAAAACGTTGACACCTGTGAAAATTGAATTCCAATTTAATTAATGACTCTCAAATTATGTATTCCAAGTAGTTTAAATACAAGTACCTACTAATAAATTGCTAGATGTATGCACACACTTCACACTAAACTAACGTAATAACGTGTGAAACTAAGTAATTTAAAACAAGTTTGCATACGGGAACACAAAGTAAAAAAAACGAAGCCCAACTCGGTGCAATACAAGTAAACAGCTGACAACTGCAGAAGAATTCGCTGAAAAGTGGTGAAGCGAAGCGTTTCTGCAAACAGCTCGTGTGCGGGAATGCGATATCGCCGCACTTTACAGCGTATGTTAACACAATTTACGTAAAGTTTACGCAATAATATGAAACTTTGATAGAAGAAGTTTGCTTTTCCACGTTATATTCTTTTACGGTGAAATTACACGCACATGAGACCTAATCTATACCTAATCGGAGCAAACTTTATAGGGCATGATCTTAGTATTCGTTTACGGTAGCTTGTGATTAGAAATTTAGTTGAAAGGTCTACGTGAATTCATATTTTGATAATGACAGCTTGAAACTTCGTGATAGCGTTACCATTTTCTGTAGATTCGATTTTCAATTATAATAAACATTAAAATCGCGATGTTCAATCTGTTGTGGCCAATAGATACAATGTTTATAGCCAATGTCTTGGATGCTAGTGCAATAAAAGTTGAAAACAATTCTTAATTTAAACGATGTTATGCATTCGAGAAGATAGAATTATTATTTGCGTAAAAGGTTGACTGATTCAAAGAATTTAATGTTACCACTCAGCTTAATTCATTCAATTTTTTTATTTTACTGAGCCGTAGGCGCCTAAGATTTTTAATTAAAACGTTAAAATCGAGGAAAATTGTGAGTATTACGTTTTATATTTGAACAATCCGGATAATTTGCTCGGAGATCCCGTATTACAAAAGCCAGTCTTGAAAGCAATTAGTACTTAATTATGACCCCGGTAAAGGCATCGTTTCATGTAAAGTATCGCATGCCAAAGCCAAATAACATTAAATGTCTGTGGCGAAGCGTAGATGCGTCCCGACTGTGCAGGCTACGAAAGCCTTGAGGCTACGTTTACATTGGCACGGATTTATTCTATATTTGCGACACAATAAGAGGACTGTTTTTATTGCACTCAAAAAAGTATTTTATTGTATGGCACATAAAGCACACTTCCTTTATTATAAAGTCCAGGTTAAGTTTGTTGGAGGCTCTTCTCGGACCAATGCGAGCTTATAAAAAACCTTTCGTCGAAAATATCTTTCGGAGTATTGTTTACATAAATAACAAGATCTTTGTAAAATGAACATTTTTCTTAAGCCAAAGCCAATTAACATTAAATGTTTGTAGCTACGCGTAGATTTCTCCCCAAATGTGCCAGCTACAAGGGCCTTGAGGCTACGTTTACATTGGTAGAGTACTTAGCACAGATTTTTTATATTTGCGATACAATAAATGATTGTTATGACATTAACATTTTGCTCAAGCCAAAGCCAATCAACATTAAATGTCTGTTGCTACGCGTAGATTCATCGCAACTGTGCTAGCTACGAAAGCCTTAAGGCCACGTTTACATTGGTAGAGTCGTCTTTATCAGCCTATTTAACGGCCCACTACAGGACCAGGCCTCCCTCCTTATAGGAGAGGGTACACCCACCACGCTGCTCCAATGCGGGTTGGCGGGCTTAGGGTGATAATATTTCATTTATTAACGATCACTATCAGATGTTGATGATAGTGACCGGGACCGTCGGCTTAACGTGCTCTCCGAGGCACAGGGGTGTAACACCACCAACTTCGAGACTCCGGGCTTGGAATGTACTGAACATTTCATAGAAAATTGAAAAAGCTCAGAATTATTCCATGACCCGACCCAGGGATCGAACCCAGGACCTCGTGATCGAAGCCACATAGTCTAACCACTAGACCAACGAGGCAGTCGAGCAGCATTGGTAGAGTACTTAGTATTTGCATTACATAATAAGAGGACCGTTTTTCCAATATAAAACACTCAAGAATAGATTTCTAATTATATGGCTGATGAAGCATAAACACAAAAAGGATTTATTTTGACTTTTATATCTGGCCGTCTGACCTGTGACTCTAATCCTAAACTTCACTGTCTGTAATCGAACCAGTTAACCACCGAACCTATGACGCATGTTTAGAAATCACAATAATTCGTTAAAAACATACAGCAGGGAATCATTGAGTAATCAAAATTAGTTAGAAATGTATCGCTGTAATACGTCAAATGCAAATGCAGCCTCAAAGCACTGCAAATAAAATATACAAACGGAAAGTTGTGTAAACAAAAAAAATGGGGCTTTAACCGCACTAATGCGTACACATTTACTACGCCGCACTATATGTCAATACCTCTCAATGGATAATCAACCTTATCTTATGGTATTTAAATATGAAAATTGAGTGGCCAAGTGGAACGTTGAATATGCGTTGCGGTATTTACCACATGTGTATAATATTCGTACATCATTGCAAACCGCTAGCTACTATAAGCGGTTATTTCATGCACTGTGCATTGAAACTGTTAAAAAATATTGTTGGTTTAATTCAAAGTTATGGCAATTTTTGTTTAATGTTATATTATGAACTAGATGTGGAAAGCTGTTTTTCTCGTTTAGATTCTGTTCCCATGGGGGTATCGAGAAATTTATTCTTAGTCGTCTACATAATGTAATGTGCTAAATAACGATGGCAAGATTATACCTGAGTGATTTCGGATGCGTCTGCAAATGTGACTTATACAAAACATAGTAATTTAATTCGTTATTATTTTATACTAAATTAATTTTACATGTAAAAGCTGAGATTAAATTAATCAATAAATGAACATTCAATAGATTAAATTTCCGACTTCATAGATACGCTTAAGTAAATTAAAGCAACTAAATGACACAGTTATTTTCTACTTTTTAGCGCTTTTTCAGTCGGTTCTATTTTTTGTTAAAAATTATTATTTTAATATTCGTTGGTAGAAAATATATTTAAAGAAATGTTCTGTCAATCTTGGTTAGCATTGTGTGCATCAACTATGAAAAAATATGAAAAAATGTTATTTTACCGAAACGTTCGTACACAATACTTAATGCAAAAGGATATACCTATTTAACTATAAGTAAAAATGTATGTGGTAAGTAAAAAGCTATAATGGCAACACTTAGTGTCAATGATGACAAACAAATGGCAAACCATAGATAATACGTATATATGGCAAACTGCGTGCTTTTTTTCATAACTTACTGTACTTGCCTATTCCTATTATGTTAATATCTTTTTTTTTGTCGCCTCGTCAAACGAAAAATATTGGTAATTATGTTTCTGTAATGAAAACCACTATGGTTTTAAAAACTTTTCCTATATAGACGCTTCAAGTAGATTTCAGGTAAAATGTTGTATGGCATCTTGCCATTGTTCTTTTTTAAAGCCAATCGTGTATATAGTTTTCGAGATCTTGTAATGAATCAGTGGTAAATCGCTTTACATTATACTCCGTCTGCGGGAAATTCTATATTGTGGTATTCTCAATGCTGATCTCAATGATAGCTATCTCTGTACCACATTTAAATAAGTTCAGTAGTTTAGACGTGATTCAGTAACAAACAGATTAAGTTACATTCGCATTTATAATAACAGTATAAATTAGTATAAAACTTAGTTATAGTGACCGTGCCAATTAGTTTCACCCTTATACATACTTCTCGTGGGAGTATCGAGAAATCCGTTGATATAGAGTAACTGTGCTTAATTTCTAATCAATCGAATATATAGTGTTAGAGATCTCATGATGAGTCAATTAGTGGTATTATGCTGCAGTATATTTTTTATCGATTACAAGTTGGCCCAGTGCTATCACACCTGATGTGAAGTGATGATGCAATCTAAGATGGAAGCGGGCTAACTTGTTAGGAGTAGGATGAAAATCCACACCCCTTTCGGTTTCTACACGACACGTACCGGAACGCTAAACCGCTTGGCAGTATGTCTTTGTCGGTAGGGTGGTAACTGCTCAACTTTTGAAATTTTAATTAATGTGTATGCGTGTCTACATTGCATACCTACAGTATCTATTTAAATATATAGCTGAATAGGCATTTTAAAATAATTTGTTATAGAAGAGATCTTAAAAATCTGTAACTCAATTTGTAGGTGTTTTAATTAGGTAATTATAATAGACCTAGATAATGTTGCTGATATTTTAATAATATTATTTGCTAAAGCTTTAAACTTAAAAAAATGCTCTAAAATAAAGCATAAAATAGAGGAATAAAACATGAAGTGTAGCAGATACGATTTTTTCATGTTTCATAAAAAAATTCCTATAATCGGGGCTCTGGCGCGCCGGTATGTTTTAATGTTAAAATTCAACAAAATTGGTGTCACAAGTGTAAAACTTTTACATAAATGTAATTGATCCGGACAAATATTCGATAGTTTGCAGTTACACTCAGTAGAGTGCAATTGTAATTTTCTGTATTTTCATACAAAATGAAGCCTTTATTGTTATGATATTGTTTAGTTTAGGATTTCGATAATTGACGAAGAAGACCATTCACACAGCAATGGTGTTTCTTCCCCTGTTTTGTTCGTTAAGTTTCGGCATTAAGAATATAATAGAAGATGTTGAAAGAATGGTATGATGATAGAAGATGATTCGTTTAGTTAAATTTTATTTTTCGCATAAATATCAAGATGGGATATTGGTTACGTTTTCGCCTAGACGAAAACCTCCCACCAGCCAGGCCAAGACTAAAAGTTCACTGGCGAATCGAACCCAGGACCTCCGTGTTATAAATCCACCGAGCATATCACTGCGCCACGGAGGCCGTCGCAGTGATTTGTAAAAGTATATAGTTCTTCTACTTCAGCATGCAACCTTCCGCGGTCTTTGTAAAAGTATGTAATTTTATAGGATCACACAGCAGCCAATCTCATAAAGTTTTCTTATTTGTTAAAAGTTGGCTCTTGACAGCAATAACACCTAGTGGTAAGTGATAGTGCAATCCAAGATGGAATCTGGCTAATTTAATAAACGTTTGGTTTGTACACGAGATGGTACCGCAACGCTAAATCGCTTAGTGGTACGTCTTTGACGGTAGGGTCTTATAAATCCACTGTGCATAGGTACCACTGCCCACGGAGGCCGTCCAATGTTCTAAAGCAGTATACGAAAATCAAAACGTTTCTATCTGCATATACTCTTTAACAGTTATCGTTTATGCATCGAATAAACTTTTTTATCCCAAAAAGAGACACACATACACAAAATGTATAAAATAACAAGAGAGCCTACTAACACTATATCTTGTTTCCAGTCCATCCATTAGTCCAAGTTCCGAATCAACTGGTGGGAGCGCCGACTGGCACCGACGTCACCTTACAGTGTCACGTGGAGGCTTCACCCAGAGCCATTAACTACTGGACGAGAGATAATGGTAAGGAAGTTTTAATTTATTGGAATTAACTTAGAAGTAAACTAGAAGCTACATGGATGATGTGCTTGGTGTTTTGTTGTGATATTTTCTCAATAACTAATGTTCAGGTAAGAATGAGGTTTCTTGTTTTAAAGTAAATTTTTCAAGTGAGGTTTTCGTATATTATTTGATAGTTTGTTTTTCCATAAATTAATAGTACAATTAAACTCTTAGGCTTATCTCGGACTAGCGCAAAAGCGAAGCAAAACGACGCGTCTTGATATTTGCATATAGGTAATTCGTCTCTAATTTTCTATTACTATTGTACAAAGTTGTATATAAATGAAGTCAAGCGTCGTCGAGCGCCATTGCGCGTTGTTACATGAATCATTATTTGAAAATACTGATATCAATATTATAATTTGTAGTTTACGTATTCAGGGCTGCTGTGTCCAAAATTCAAGTTACCAGAATGATCGCCGATCTTCGTTAAAAGAGGCACTTCAAGAAGAAGAAGTTTACGAAAATGTCGCTTTGCATCGCTTTCAGTTTGATATCGCTTTCAGTACACCATTGATTGCATCATCACTTAACATCAGGTGAGATGGCAGTCAAGGGCCAACTTGTAGTACGTAAAAAAAATCATGAAATCTGAATCTGAAATCTCTAAACTAAACAGAATTTTTATTAAAAAAATATTGTACCTAAATAGAAAGGAAACTGTATAGAGCCTGACGATTTAATTTAATAAACTTCTACCACATAACAGGTCTATATATGAGTTTTTAACAATTCTGAACTTTCTTAATGTAATATTAATCGCGAAGAATTAATAAGGAACACGTTGTAGAAAATCATTTTACAACCTCTGATTGCCCTGCATAAAGGGCAGTCAAGTAAAAGTATAACGAGCTAGTCGTAATTTATAAAGCTTATTAAGTCCCAGGCACGAAACTCAAGAACGGAATAAGCAACTAATTTCATTATTCATAAAGCACATTGAAAGCGTTAAAGTAGTCATTAAAGAAGCCGTTATTCATATTTCTACTATCTTCCATGACAAGCAACAGAGGCTAGTGCCTCCTTAACAAATTAGGCTTAGCACGCACAACGAAAAATGTAAATGAAAAACTTTATTTACTTTTTTAATCATTGTATTTACTCTATCGATGCTAACATGACATTAGGGACAACAATTTATGATATCAAATTACATGTGTGTATACAAATATATGAGGGAGGGACGAGCGGGATCGTCGGAGAGTTTGGTTCATCTTCGTCCGCCATCTTGCTTAGTGTGGGTGATGTTTCTTCGGAATAAACTCGCAGATTGATCACAAACGACCTCTTTAACCCCTGTGGGCCTGACATTCAAACCTTCTTTGAGGCCCGCGGCTACCCGGGTAGCGACGGAGCTATAATGACAGCTGTCATTATTTGCCTGACGGTTGCCAGGGGACCCCTCGGGGCTGTGAAACTTTGATCGATTTACTTTGTAATTTTCATAAAATATGGTAACTCTAATGCGATGTAGACGGATTGCAATACGAAACGTGGAGAGTTCTGCGCTTGCGTCCGTTCCGTCCCCCGGCTGACGTTAGAATGCCATTTTAAACCAAGCACAGACCAATCCCAAGCGATGACAGCTGTCAATGTCATAGCCTGACGTTTCGCACGATCGAAGCGCCACCTCGCCGACAAAGTTTCGCACGATCGAAGCGCCACCTCACCGACATATATATAAAAGTAATATATAGTAAAGTACAAAAGTAAATATGTTAATAAATAACAAAACAAAATAATAAAAAGGTTTGACTGTATGAACCTATTTAGTAAAATCTTTGACCTGAGTGTTTGCTTTGTGATCTTCACAAATTATGCCATGAAATAATTGTTTAATATTAATTGGTTGGATGTTTATATTGTTTATGTTAGCAGCTTTAGTAGCAAACAAACATAGAAAAATTATAATATAACTTTAGGCCAATTACTAAGTCCTAAAAAATATTTAACAGAACAATTCCCAGAAAATAAAACCCTTTAAAATAAATGAGTCTTTGTTGTCAATAACAGGATAGTCAGAAGCACAGTGAGTTCTAAGCCTTAGCGTGTTTATGGTTTTGCTTTAAGGAGCATAAAATATGCGCTATTTTCATGTCGGTTTTTTTCATTTAGTGACGATTTATTTTGACTTTGATTACATGGCGTCAATGTTACGGCTTATTAACGGCGCTGTAATTATACGCGGGGATGACAACGTGAAATATTGCTGAAGCGGGAAAAATTAATAACGGGAAGCGCATTTTCTAATATAAAATAAATGTTTAAAGACCATTAAAACTCAATAGCTGAGCGGTGGAAGAACAAATTGATATTCGAAAGATTTTATGGGACGGTACTGCTTTTATCCAAAACTAGATGATCAGGTATAATTCGAATGGCATTCCAACAGAAAATTATTATAGTTTTCCTAATTATGTAGCAGAGCATTTGAAAGGATATTCAAACCTACTCGGGATTAAATATTATTTCAGTGAAATATATATGATTTCAGTGAAAACTAAATTAATTTTAATGATATTTAAAAGCTGAAGGATTTAATTAAACAGACAATCAGTAAATTATACGCAAATACTTTCATAAAATAGGAATTTATATTTAAAAGGATTATCTACAATATTGTGTTTTTTTAACATTATTTTAAAAGTTTCTGCCATCACAACGAGATTAAAAAAGTTTTTGAGTTGCTAAAAATTATTTAGTTACTAGGTACACATTTCAGTGAAACGTTACCTTTTATTACACAAAAATAATTTACGAGGTAATTTTTTGTAATTTACGGAGAATTTAAGAGATGAAAGTAAGAAAACTGTATAAAAACACGTGCTAACTAATACAAATAACGCTCTTAGCCTAAGAAAACGTAGAGGGGTCGCAAACTTCATTACTTCTCATTATAATGACACCCTAAGGATGAAAGTTGTTTATTTAGTGTCCAGGTGACAGATGGACAGAAATACTTCTCGCTTGATAAAACATACTGATCGAGGTAAGAGTATGTGCAGAACTAAAAGACCATTACTGTAATTCACAATTTGATCAGAATATTTTGTTAGGAAAGGTAACAATGTATTACTTACGTAATTAAATAATGCATATGTATTATTTTCATGCCAAATACCATTGATCGTGTTAATTACATTACAATTACATGAAAAATATTATTACCTCTATTATCCCTAATGTAAAGAAAATGGGACAGGAAAGGGATGTGTACTCGTAGGTACGACTTATTATAATACACAAAACTTATGACCTTTAGATTTTAGTCAATCCTTGAACCATAATTGTATTAAGGTTTTGTTACAAAATATGAGTACATAATTATCTAATTAACGTTCCCTTTGTTCGAAATAAAAAGTTAAAACCCCTTTATTGAGTTACACAATATTGTACATTGCAAACACAATACCAAAACCCCATACACAAGTACAATCGCGGATATAATTCCACAGCGCGCCCATTGAACAAAGAGATGCGAGCGCTCCGAATTCGAAAGTGAAACAATTTTCAAATACGGCTAATGCAAACAGGGTAACATTCCAGAGGCGCCAATATCCCCGGATAGTGCGTCGGGGCGCGCGACAACGCCTGGCCACTAAAGTCGAGTTAGGAATGGATTTAGTGCACCCACGACATGTGTGGCCGAAAAGCAGCTGCCCCGAACCGGCAAAACGTACAAAAGTTTTTCGCAATGCGGTCCTTAAATTGTTTTTAAACCGATGAGTTTCGGGCCGTTAGCATAAGTACGCGCGAAGATTTGTTTTATTTTTGTCTGATTACTTTTGCGTTTAATGGGTACCCGCGGTCATTTATTCCGTTAATGCTCGCACTGCATTTTGTGAAGGATTTAAGAGCAGTTTTATGGCGTGAAATGTTAATTTGTTTAGTATAAATGAAAATTTCATTTTTTGACTATGGTTTTCCGTACATGTAGTTAATCTAATACCTGACGTAGGTATGAGTAATGTGTGTTAGCGAGCCAATTGATTTTCGTTTTTTTTTTATTTAGGCAATATTAACTTTTTTCGTTTTATTTTTTAACGTCATAAAAGAGTTCAAACGTAATATATACATTTTTCTGTCACACAACATTTTTCAAGTAAATCTAGAAAAAAATACATCAATACATTTTCAGTATAAATTAAAAACTAATAATATTTATTCTCTTTGTCCCTTTTTAATATCAAGCTACATTGCAGTGTATATAAGACTGCTTACAAACTAAAGCAAAAGTATCGGACTTTTCTTATTGTCTGTCAACTTTGTTAAGGAATATATTTCCAAAAATTATCACTGAACATAACCAGATAGATATAGCGGGGGCAGATTTAGATGCAGTTACAAAGGCAACTGAGCCCGCCATTACGCGGCCAGAGCGACCGCGCAAAAAGCGGACCAAATTCTATTACCGCCCAATATGCAACAAAGACCGCCGGCCGCCCGCTTCAAATTGCTTTAGGCTACAGTCGCGATATTTACTCTCACATACCACAATATTCGTACAAATAAAATTCAATTTTATATCCGCTTTTCAATATATTGTGAAACATATTGACAGACTGCGGCTGTTTTTGTTTGCATCTCTACATTACACTTTTTGTTCGAATATGCATGTTGCATACGTACATAAACCTTAGTAACCCAAGGATTGTCATGATATAAATAACTTTCATGTAAGTGACAGTTTCTTTTCAGACAAAAATCTTGCCTCATGATATCAGTACGGGGACCAGATTATCTTTTCTTCGATAGTTTCTAATAGTGAACACTAGTATTATACTATAGCATTTTGCATTTAGTATTATAACAAAGCCTTAAAAATATAGTAATTTAGGGTCGTATGCCACATAAATTAACTGAATATATCGAGTCCAGAATAGTCGCAAATGTATGCAGAAGGCTTTAGGCCATAAATTACTAGGAGCAACAATTAAATTAGGTAATACACAGGCGTAACAAGCAGCGACGAGAAAAAATCCTTTAAACATATAAATTCCCGCTCTTAATAAAACATCAGACTCATAAGATAAAACTATAAAATATACACTATTGTGTATTAACCCTAATAATTTGAGGTCGTATGCCGCATAAATTAGCTGGATATATCTATTTTAGTACTGTCGCAAATATAGGTGACATATGGGCATACGGCTTTAGGTCATAAATCGCTTGGAGTACAAATTAAATTAGATAATACACAGGCCGTGACGAGCAGTCACAAGCGAAAGGGTGTTCGCAAGTGACATGTAATGGGACTTAATGGAATAAGAAACATCCTTTAAAAATTTGTTTTAAAGCATGATATAAATCAGACGAGAATTATAAAAACCTAAACCATATGCACATGCGATTTAACGATAATAATTCGAGGTCATATATCACATAAATTAACTGGATAATATATCTAGTTCAGAATAGTCGCAAATATAGGTGTCACATGGGAAGACACCAGTAGGTCATAATTCGCTTGGAGTACAAATCCAATTAGGTAATACAGTGGCTTAACGAGCAATGAAAACGTGACGTGGAATGGTAGGTAGTTAATGTAACAAGAAACATCATTCGACAATACCCTTTTTGGCATGTAATAAAACACCAGACTTAAAAAAACCTAAAACATACACCATTGCGACTTAACGCTAATAATTCGAGATCATATGCCACATAAATTAGCTGGATAATATATCTAGTTCAGAATAGTCGCAAATATAGGTGACACATGGGCAGACGGCTTTAGGTCATAAATCGCTTGGAGTACAAATTAAATTAGGTAATACACAGGCGTGACGAGCGGCGACAAGCGGCGGGGTGGCCGCAAGTGACATGGAATGGGAGTGTCCGGTGTCGCGGCCGGCCGGCGACGCAGTCTCCGACTTTTTGCCGTCATTTAATATCACGTCAAATTAAGATTCCGGCGACATCAAGTGCCGAGTTTTGACAGAGTATTATCATTAAGTTTTTAGACTTTGGGCGTTAACTTAATTATACGTTTAAGAGACTGTAAACTGATAAATTTGAAATTCTATTCAAATAACGTATTGATTTTTATTAATAGAAACTTTTGAGGATTATGAATGTGTCTGAGAATCCGTTTTTACCTGTACGCCACTCTTATTTCTTTGTTTGTTTTAAATCTATTTGTACAAACACATCGCTTAATGCTTTGAAATATTGTTGTTATTAGAATATTAGTGGTATATATAGTATAGTAAGAAGTACATAGTAGATTCCACTAACTTTGAGAACACCTATAAGAAATTTAAGGCTTGTGGTCATTCACCTTGCGATTTCTCCATTCATCGTTGCAACATTTACGTTATAGTCTTATAATACTAAAAATATTCTTCTAAGTGTAATAGCTTAAATGCATTGGTGCATCCACCCGCATTGATATAGCATAATCTACGGGAATAATCCACATGCCTTTTACTATGAAAGAGAATCTATATCAATGCTTTAATGGTATTAAACCTTTGAATATTGAATTCTATATACGTACAAAAACTGTTTAAACTATAAATTGATAATTTCAATAGCAAATATTATTTTTATATTTTGTTCCACTGCTCTGTATCACACATAATGCACATATCTTCCTATTGTATGTTCGTTAATTTCTTATTAAGTGAATCTTGTATTTTTTGAAAACAAATGTCTTTAAACCTAAAACTAAACTAAATAAATATTTTGTTTATTTTTCGCTCACTAACGTCATGAACATTTGTGATAAGCTGTCATAGACCTAATTGATATAAAAAGCGTGGAGTGAAAATTAAACTACACATTAAACAGCTATGATCAGCATGGAGAAGTATCGTGGATGTGTTTAATTCCTATCAGCTATGACAAGGTTTTACTATAAATATAAACACACCGGCATTTTGACGGCCGAGTGGCGCAGTGGATAGTGACCCTGCTACTGCGTCCTAGGCTGTGAGTTCGATTCCCACATCTGGAAAAATATTTGTGTGATGAGCATAATTATTTTTTGTCTGGGTGTTCATCTATATTATTGTAAGTATTTATGTATAATATATATAAAAATATTCATCAGTTATCATAGTGCCCATAACACAAGCTACTTAAGCTTACTTTGGGGCTATATAGCGATGTTTACACACATCAATATATGTCCTATAATATTTATTTATTTATAATTAATATTTAGCGGAACATAAAAAAGGTACTTACTACAGTAAGTTTCTACCCGTCTAAGCGTACTGAGAATTATGTTATCGATGGTTTTCTTGGATAGTCTCCGCCATTCCTCAACTACGGCGATTCGCATTTCACCCACGTTGGCGGGAGCTGGAATTCTGGACTTAACTTTTCTTTCAGCCAGTCCCAAGCGTGCTCTATTGGGTTCATATCCGGTGATCTCGCCGGCCACTCCATAACAGTGATATTCATATTATTGCTTGAGTTACCCGAGTGGTATGCGGCCGAGCATTATCCTGCATAACAACAAAATCGTCACCGATATATGGGGCAAACGGTACGACATTTTCTTTTATAACTTCTCTGATATAGCGATCTGCAGTCAGACTCCCTCTGTCAATCACTACCAAGTCTGTGCGAGCTCCCAAACAATTGCCCAAACTATTATTGATCCACGATCGTATGCAACTGTAGTTACAAAATTGTCTGAATCTATCATTGTCCTTTGCGTCTGTATATTCTTTGCCTGCCGTCAATTTGATTTAAGAGAATTCTGCACTCATCACTAAACAATACCTCACTCAATTCGTCCGCATTCCAAAGTCGATGTTCCTGAGCAAAAGTTAACCTGTTTCTACGATTTGACCATATCTTCGCATTTCGAGTGCCCTGGCAATCTCCGTTGGGGCTAAGTCAGGCATAATTCAGTCCTCAACTCCAGAAAGATAAAAAAAACTAACAAAAAACAGTATTTCAATGAAATTTTAAATCAAACTCAGAAGGAAGAAATACTCGAAGTTCGCTCCAGATAAGGTGTATTTGAATAAAATTAAAACAATTGCATAAAATGTGATATTCAGTTGTTTTCTTAATTTCAAAATATTTCATTTTAAATTAAATGACGTATAAACCAGCCAGCAACCTTATATGATACTGTTATCAAACCTTTTTTTTATGTTCCGCTAAATATGCCGGTGTGTGTATTTTATCCTAATCATATTAATTATTTCGGGTTACTGTTACGGGTTCTCCAAAACAATTGTTGGAACAGGTTGTTTGCCTTTTTTATGGTTATATATTTGAAGGGCCAAATATATGCCCTCCCTGATTTTAAGAGGAAAACTATTACGAATATTGCCTACTAGAACATGTTACTTATTATCTGGTATAGGATGGGCATAGGTAATATTTGGCAATATTCCCACCGCTGATCCGTCATATATTGAACATTATCACACGAAATATTGTATTTTCAGTCACATTCGTAATAAACATTCAATATATCTACGCTTTACCGTTGATGGTAAGGGACAAGGTCGAGAATACGTTGTTTTTAGGGGATAAATTAAGAGAATTACGGATTAAATTAGATAATACAATAGCGTGACGAGTAGGGACGAACAACGGTCCGGCCGCAAGTGACATGGATTGGGAGTGTCCCGTATTATGACCGGACCGACGGGTACAAGTCGTGATTATGCATTTATATTGTGAGATTAAAACCTATGCAAAAACAAGTTGCTGTACACGTCTTTATAAAACTATAAAATCTCAAAAGTCTTTCTTAATTGTTTTTGACATTTTATGACATCTGAACATTAATTAAATATTTAAAAATAGTCTAAAATATTTCTTATCCATGCAGAGATTTGTAAGGATGAAGTTTACCAGATTTATAGTTTATGAGAGAGGGAACTTTTTATAAGAGTCTGTTATTTGATTTACGAAGGATCAGGGATTTCCATCCTGAAGATTCGCTTTCAATAGTATCGGGTAAAGGGAGAAACAAAACAACAAATAGTTTGGCCATCGACATCTAAACATCATTAATTAACTTGTTTGGTGATAAACAAAGAGGGCGTGCCCATCGCAGGCGGCTACCGTCAAGGTGTCAACTGCACCGAGCGGGCCGCAGATTTGTGGTCAATTCAGCCGGACTCAAGCTCAAAGCCGCCCGATTATACGGGTCAACGTTCTTGCCTTATTAATGAGGTTTCAATTCTGAATGGGTACTGTACGCATCTCTATAATTAGTTTACTATAAGCAATTAGGTACTTAAACTAAGTACCTAATTGCCTATATGATCTATACACCTATACACTTAGGTCGCTCATATTATTTTAGGAGGTAAGACAATAGACTAACTGACTATCTGCAATATGATATTATGACGCAGTTCTACGCCACCCAAGTTTTGTTTATGCTTTAAATTACATACATATTCTATTATAATAAAAAAGTATTATATAAATCATGAGAATTCACAAAAACTGTATAGCCCTAAATTTATATATAGTAATATTGATATAACATTGGGGTTAAAAAATCAAAATTTCATTTTGTGACATACTTCAACATATTGGAAAAAGAAATGAAACATTATAGAAATATAATGACATAGTATTCAAATACTTTATTATGAAAAGTAAAACGTGAAACTCATTATAATTATCCCAAATGGTAAATAATATTAATATTACACAGAGGTATGTTAACCTGCCGGCTATACATTGTTACATTTCCAAAAATCTCCGCAACATTAATAAAAGTTACAAAAGACTCCCCCGCAACGGAATGCCAGTAATTGCTTAAAGATAAAACCAATTAAATATCTTTGTGATACAATAGCGGTTGGATGGAAATGAAAAATAAAAAAATCCACCTGCAAAAAATAAACGAGACAAGAAGAATGCAAGCAATTTTTAATGTACAACGAGTGGAAAGCCCCGTGACCCCCGCCCGCAGTAATAATGTAGCTAACAACGAAAATCCAGCGAAATCGGCGAACCGGCTGCTTACACATTTTAAACGTTCGCCTTCAAAAGATGAAGTAACGAGGCGCTTACGATATTGTAAACATTGTAAAGTTATAGCGGAACTGGATTTCTGCTATATCCTTTTATTATCGTATCTTATTTTTATCTGTTCATAAATTAGACGTCAACGTCATCATCCATTTTAATCATCATCATCATTCTCCTATTTTAACTACTCACTACATTTGCTAGACTATATGCCACTGCCATATAAGCGAAATAAGACTAACTGTCCTATTGACTCATTAGATATCCAAAAATATACACTTTAAAGTGTTTATCTATATATTATAAGTATTTATGTATAATATATATAAAAATATTCATTAGTTATCATAGCACCCATAACACAAGCTACTTACGAGTACGCTTACTTTGGGGCTGTATAGCGATGTGTGTAATTGTCTTATAATATTTATTTATTTATTTAAATCTAGGCACAGCTAGTCCTATACAAAGAGGTGTTGTTGAGCTTAACAATAATAAATAGCTAAAAACAAAAATCCAGTAAAATCATCTCACCGGATGTTGACACATTTTAAAGTCTTCAAAAGTCGTGTTCAAAAGATGAAGTAACTAGGCGCTTACGATATTGTGAATATTCTAAAGTTATGGGGCCAACTAGATTACTTTCATATTATGATTAAATAAATTATACGTCATTCTGGTGATATATCATTACTACAGAAATCTTTTTTTAAAAGACTCTCTTCTATATAGAGCATCTTCTTGTTGGCAGGCGTAGGGTAACCTTTACATTTGTAGGGACCACAATTAAATGTTAATAATAATGACACAGGCTGACCGATGGCTTTACGTACTCTACTGGGATGTAAGACCATTACCTTTCCAACTCCAGGCTGAGAATTTCTTGTTATAAAGAAAAATTTAGCATTTCATAGTCCGAACCTAAGATACGAAATCAGGAGTTTGTGATCCGAATGATCCAATACCTCAAAGGCTAACCACTGGTCAACAAAAACAATACCTTTATTCTTATCGTAAGGCTTCATCGTATTCGGCTAATGAAGAACATCTCTACCTAATTACATCGTAGAAGCTTAGTCAGTAATACAAATAATAAGAAGTACATTTCTACGTAATAATGCACGAGTATTCATAGAGCATGTCGAAACAACATATTTCACTGCGATATCAGGCGGACAATGGTCGGAAGCACCCGAATATAAATGATCGGAAAGGCATGCCTATCGAATAAAGGCGAAGGTAATAGCGTCAATGGTGGTTATCATTTAGAAAGCCTCATTTGAATAAATATTACTTTAAAAGCTAAAACAGTACCTAACCTTCAAATTAAAGTTTTTCCAATTTAAATTTCAAATTCAAATATATTTATTGATACATACAGATTTTAAATAAATATAACAGATCTGAAATAAATAAATGCAATCTAAACCAACAATTGACTGAACAGCAGACAAGACACGGTGATCAGACTGTGGCACGTTGTGAATCAGTATTAATTCATATAGAACACATCACATAGAACATCAAAGTTGTGACGTCTATCTGACGTGTTCTATAAATGATCTAATATATAAATAATTTTTGCTAGCGTCACGTTGCCATCCTGTCTCGTCTGCTGTGTGGTGACACCTCGTTTTAATGATTTACATTTGCCTGTTCTGATGTTACGCGATCGAAAGAATGGGACACTTCTTTCGTTATTAGACGTGCAAAGACTTTCTAAATACAAAAATTTGATCTCGATGAATATTACCTATTGAATATTTTTTCCCTACAGGAGAAATGATAATATCCAACGACAAATACTACATGAGCGAGATCAACAGCTCCGCCTACAGCGTGCAAATGCATCTCGTCATACGCAACGTGCAGACCGGTGACTTCACCGGCTACCGGTGTATCTCCAAGAACTCCATAGGGGACGCTGAGGGCAACATCAGATTGTATGGTGAGTGAATTATTTTCATCGACTAATCAAAGTTCGACGACCTCATTTGTTAAGTGACCATAATCTAAGATGGTACGCATAATTTTAGAAGGAGTTAGAGTTCTCCTTCCAAACATTACTTCTTTTGTTTGATACTGCCTTGTTGGTCTAGAAACCTTAGCCTACGTGGCGTGTTAGGGTTAACACTAAAACTCGCGCGGGTGCGCTGGCGCACGCGGCGGGCGACCACCGCGGGCCACAAATTCTTAGCGGGCACTCGTCGCGTGCGCCCGAATTAGTTAGCGTGCTAGTATAACTTTGATGTCGAGCGTGTATAGTTGTGTCGAGTAGATTACCATGGATTATTTACTAATTTATTATTTGGCAAAAAGATGTCAACCGAAAAAACGTCGACTGCATAACCCGTTCTTGACAAGTAGGTTACTCAGCGGAGAATTTGATAATTCATTCGCCATACCCCATAATAATGGCCAAAATTGCACCTCAGTTATTACGCGCTTTGTATCGATGTTCATGATTGTACCTAGCTTCCGACGCGTGTGACCGTAGCATCTAGCGGCGCCTGTCTGATTTGTAGAAACAAACCCGCTCGCGTCACGCGTGTGCCCGTCGCGGGCGCCCGCGAAGTGTACCCGCCGTCCGCTGCGCGGGTGACAATCCGCCAACCGCGCCCGCGCTCCGTCGCTCGCGCCTGCGCTGTGAATACTATTTTTCATTATACACCCGCGAGCGTGCACCAGCGCGAGTTTTAGCGTTAGCCCTTAGAGTCTTGGGTCTTATAAAATGTTAAGCTTTCTTTTTTCCAAGAAATTCTTACTAATAGTTCTTAACCCAGAATTACATACCGGGCATGTTAAGCCTTAGTCATTCTCATATAGCAAAACATTATTATTATTCTAAACTCGGCCAAATTGAAGGTGTAACGTGGTGGGAATCATACCGTTTCGATATGATGAGACCTAGTAGATGCTAAATCAGCTAGGAATAAGTCTTTGCGGGTAGAATGTTAAGCCAAGAAAGCCTGCCACCAGATCAAACCTGAGCCATTCTAAATTTAAGCCAGTTGTCACCCATGTAATTAGCAGAAATTGTTCTTTGTTATAAATCATGGCTATTTAAATGCGCATTTTGCTACAGAGATGGAATTACCGCACCGGAAAAACCGAGTGGATGACGACGACGCAGATCTAGAAGAGACGAACGACGTGCGATCCAGTCTCCAAGGCTCGCTTCGAGAAGGTGGGCACAGATCAGAAGACGCGGGCTTCCTCGGCGGTGGGGGTCCACCCCTTGCCTCAGCTACACGAGTAACCCCCTACACAATCTTTTTAATATCAGCCTTAGTCTACGCCGCATCCTAAACTTTCCCCTATATGCAAGTTTGCGCTACATCACGTATCCGTTGTTCTTCCAAGTTTAAAACATGTTTTTCAATTACCAAGACTTTTTCCATCAAGGTATTTATTATATTTTTTAATCGGTACGAGATTTACATGTTACGTAAAATAATTAATAAAAACTATTGTAATAATTTATGGGTACGACTAGTTTTGTTATTATATTTCGATTCATTAACATTTTAAACTGTGGTAAAGTATAAAAATATTATATATTTTCCAACAATACGTAAATTTTATACATAGACAAGTGATTAAAAATAAATGATTAACTTCGCTGGCAGATTTACTTATATTATAATCATGAACCAAAAATTATTGCTAAATATTAGCGCAAATCCATTATAACTCGTGGCATTTTAGGTCAATACTAGATTTACTTATACTTACTACCATAGTAAATTATTTTCAGTCACTACAGATTTCCATAATAAAACAAAGTATAGTAAAACAAAGTATTTTTGATTTTGTTTCACGAAAGTCTGACCACCAAAACCAGCTATTTTCAATCATCTGAGAATCCAGCTTAGATCCTGGACTTTATAAAAAATAATTAAAAAAGACACCTGACCTTATAGTGACCAAAGTAGATAAACAGTAAAGGTGTCTGTCAATGTATAAAACGTTTCCTAGCTCATAAACATTATTATCATTGTAAATGCTTAGATATTATGATATTGTGATAATGACAAGCTATAAATACAATATTCAGCTAACGTAAGCTATTGAAAATATATTATTGTTAGATATTTATATACTTTGTAAAAAATTGGCCGTAATTCTATATTATACAACTGAAATATTATGCACATGCCTGTTGCAATGACATGAATTATTAATTTAATATTTTTAAATTTTTTTACTAGTTTATTCTTTTTCATATATCTTTTGTTTTGTGTTGACTATTTAACGGAAGTTAAAAATGTCTATCGCATTTAAAAACGTAAAAAACACAAAACTAATTCTGTATAAACATAAAATACTTAAATCCTGATTTTTATTATCAATTCATAATTAGTTTTATATTATGCATAGCGTTTTTTTACGTATGTCATTTCTGTTTATTTATCTTTTCTTTCACTGTATACGATTTCTGTTGGATTTGAGTATCAACAATAACAAGGATAAATTAATATCAGAAATGAATGTTATTTGATTCTACTAATTATCCTAATTAAACAAACCATGGCTTTAGATTAGCAAAACCGACCAATATTCGAATGGTATTGATATCAGAGTACATTTGACAAGCTGAGTCGATGAATATGGTAACCATATTCATCTAGTCAGATTAAATCCTCTTTTGTCCGTCATATAAAGGCGTCTATGGCCTACTGCTGGTCAAAGGCAAATATTCCCATTAAATAGAAACAGAAATGATGTGTATATTACAAAATATGTACTGGCTGTTTACCGCATTGTATAAAAATTATACCTCTGTTTTGCTCCAAATGTATGCATTTATATTCAAAGAAATTATTGTTAATGTTAATTGTAATTTATATTCAATTCTGAATGTCAGTCTTAATTAAAATATATTTAGATTTAGTTTGAAAATGCAATTAATTGTACATGGAACCTTCATAATGATCATTTTAATATACAGACGCAACGAAAACATTATTTTGTATATAATAAATAATCATTCTATTCATTTTTATTATATAATGTAGCTTATTTAGGTTTTGTTATGTTATTTATTTTTGTAATATTAATATTAAATCAACGTAATAGCGTAGCTGTATTGGAAAGTATTTAAAATACGTATAGGTGATGTATATTAAAATAATAGGTTATTATTATAATAATAATTGTTAAATATAATATTGTTGAATTTATGAACAGTCATTTGTAATCTACTAATATAAAAAGAGTACAATGGGCATGTCTGTATATTGGCAGAGCTACCTATATTTAACACATTGACATGTTATAATAAGTATTGCATCTATAGGCAAACCGCATAACCACATAACGCGATGCAAAAGTGTAAGAGTATGATGACCAGTGATGACACAGGCGAGAAGAAACGAGAGTGGATCGGCAACACGCAAGCATATTAATGAATAAGATCAGTGTGCCTAGTGTAAGATTTTACCGCATCGATATCGAAAATAGTAAACGCAAATTTTATATGGAATTGGAGTAGCGCCATCTAGTTATAGCGAGAGTAAACGCTTTTTTTGTATATTATTTGACGTCACGAGTGAGTACGTTTTTACGCAGTCGCTCGGTGAAAAACTCGCACTTGCCGACTGGAATATATCTGTCTTGACATATCATGCTTGATTGCTACTATAAAATAAATTTAAAGCATGCTCCCTGAGGGTGTAGGTACATTTACTCTTTTTTCCTTATAAAAGCTTTATTGTAAGCATTATTCCTTTTTCTAACATTTTTAGACACACGTACTCATTATTTATAAACTGGGCGTATTTTTTTGCAATAAATTAAATTTTTACATTAACTCTTGTTACGCATTTAACAAATTTAATTATTATTTAAAACACTAACAAAATACAAAGAATTTGCGTAGAACTGAAAAGAAAACGAACACGTTTAAGTACGTTTGTTTTTGTCTGAAGCAAAATAAAGACCCACTAGCGATTAAGTAGAGTTCTAATTCCATAAAATATAAAAACTAACTTCCGACCACTCGTCTTTCATCTTCTGTCGTCATACCTCAACTCTGTATCGCGCAGCCGAGAACTCATTTATGCTGTTTTCCTATAAATATATGGTTTGATATCAAAACAGTATTACGTAATTTTTCTACCCGAAAACTAAAAACAGCTGAACCAATTTCCAACTACAATTATACACAGCACCTCTAGGTGGCTTAGTATAAATGCATTGGCTACCTAACTGTACTTGTAAACGTAAAAAAATATAATCCGTAGTTTTGTTTTACGTATTTTTAAAAAAGAGCGTTGTGTTTAAGTTACTGTAAAAAATCTGCTACCTGTGTCTACATACAGTCTTATATGTATGATATTGCAAACAATTATAAACAATACAATATTATACAAATATTTGTTTTATTTGTCTTGTCATCACTGTTACTTTTAAAAGTTGTGTCGAAGTTTCGTAGGTTTTTAACACGCATACAGGTATAGAACAGGTATACAACACACTTCTACGATGCTACGATGCTACGCGGCCTACGTCGTAGCATAATAATTTGAAGAGCCAATGGACGTTGCGGTCTAAAAGTGCTGGAATTGCTACCCCAAATAGAAAAGTAAAGTGTGAGTCTATCTCACTTGCGTGCTTGCTAATGCGTAGCTCAGGACCTGTTTGGAGTCCTTAAAAGTAGCCTTGTCATAAATATGTCTGAGTATTCTTTATATTCTTATGGATCAGATGATCAAAGTACATAGCGCCTTTAATTTGAATCTATCAAAATGTATGAAACTGATATACTACCTAGATGTAATTGTACATGTTATTCTCTTTTGTGTTCTTAACGGAAGAACTAAGCAATTCGTGATAATGCATTAGTTTATAAACGTAGAATAGCTATAGAATATTATTATAATGAAATATCTATTTCTTACTGTCTAAACAAGTTTCCAATACAAAACTTCTGCCAACGTTTCAAAGTAGGTAGTATCTTATATTTATTACAATAAATTGTTACGACATTGTGTGACAGATACTTTAACTAATTTACTACCGCACGTCCTATAGTCGACCCTTTATAAATCAATAATAACATAATCAATATCTGAATACCACGAATCTATACATTAATATTCATGTTAACATAATTGAATAAAATCCCTTTGAATGCGGAACTTTGTCGCTGGTTAGGCACTTTCTATTTATTAAGGACACTTCTAGTTCCTGACCCTCGTGTGGTATTAAGTATTTAGAAATAAATTGCACCAGTTAAACCGAATCAATCTATGTCACTAAATGGAAAGGCACATACCTGGCCAAAATTAACCACGTTTCCCCAAATGGGGTTTTCAAGCTCAGGGCAATAACAATGTTTGTTTTTAACGCTCACTATCAAATGTTAAACCCAGGTCCAACGGCTTAATATACTTTCCAAGGTACAGTACAATAATTTCCGGCGGCGGCGTTCTACTGAAAATTAAAAAGAATATCTCAATATTTCACAACCCATCCCAGGGCTCAATACCCAGAACTAGAGATTGGCCACGTTTTGTTTTATAAAAAAGGCTAACTGGAAATCATGATATGATATTTAAACAAGATGCAGCTAGTTCTACCCATATTGCTAAGATAAGAGAAAAAAATACACACAGACTTCCAGCCATTTGAAAATTTATAACTGTCACAAAAAAAATGATATAATATATACAAACAATGGACATACATACATACATACATACATACATACGCTCGAAAATCGTTAGATAAATTAAAAATAATTTTTTACTGTCATTTATTTATTTACATTTTTTTTTAATTGCTTATAAAAAATTATATTCAAAAAAATTATAAGTTTCAAGTTCATTCAACAATTTTAAAATGTACAATCATAGATAGTTAAAAGAAAGAAAATATTGTAAAAGAAAAATATAAAATATTTCCACTACCTTGTTTCTACTAGCTTCAACATCTAACCCCCTGAAATGTACAAAAGATATTCAACAAGTTAGCAAAGTTACTTGCAGCTTTATTATTTTCATTGCAAAAACTCTAGTAGAGTATCTTAAGATCGCAATATCTATAGATAGATAAAAGAAAGAAAATATTGTAAATGAAAAATACTAACTTCAACATCTAACCCCCTGAAATGTACAATCACGAAAGATATTCAATAAGTACAGGCTGTGTAATATGTAGACAACCCTCTTAATTGGTACATTCGGGTCGAGAAGTGTGATCTAGATAGGGTGTAACCGCGTGCATTAGCAAAATTACCTGCGGCTTTATTATTTTCATTGCGACAACCCTAGCGGAGAGTCTCGAGATCGTATAAAGGGGAAATGCTAAAACTACGGAAATAATATTATGCTTTCACTCCTTAACTACTCTAGCGATCACGTTTGCTACCTTTGTAGGTTAATCTTTCATCTAGATAAAAAATATTCAATTTAAAATTCAAAGGATAGGAATACTTAATTGTGATTCAGAGCAATTGAGAAAATTAATTAAGAAATAATACGCTTTATTAACCGACGAAAAAAACCGGAGGAGGTTCTCAGTTCGACACGTATATATATATTTTTTTTGTGTATGACCACGTATAACTTTTTACAGAGTTGTCCGATTTTGACAATTCTTTTTTATTACAAAAGGGCATACTTTCAAGGTGGTTCCATTGTCATTATTTTAGGATATGATGATGATGATATCCTAGGGAAATTGAAGGAACTGTTCAAATTTTGGAGGCACGCTTACAGCGATTTCGGTTTTTGTCTCGGTATTGGTAGCTGTTTGGCTACTAGTGCCGTATAATATACTATGGCAGTATAGTACGAGTACATTATGTGGCGATAAATCACAAAAAATTTTTAACAAACAATAGAACCGACTCAAAACGCACTAAAAAGTAAAAAATAACTGTGTCATTTAGTTGCTTTAATTTACTTAAGCATATTTAGGAGTCAATGCCAGCCATGGTTTCTACGTTAAGGATATTACCGAGAACCCACAAACTGCTTTACTACGTTAAATAAATGTTCCTAAAACTTGCTGGCACCGACTTCATAGATATGCTTAAGTAAATTAAAGCAACTAAATGACAGTTATTTTTAACTTTTTAGGGCGTTTTGAGTCGGCTCTTTTTTTTTTGTCAAAATTTTTTTTATTACGGTATTTGCTTTGTATGAATCATGAACATTTTATATTCTTCATCACCATTACAAGTATTTTACGGATCCTAAACAGACTCGTCATAAGAGAAAGGATGTTGGAGTTTTACCACAACGCTGCTTCAACGCGGGCTTACGATGATAATGTGTGAATCTTGAAACATCTTATAATAATCACTAAGAGATAGGTGGTAGAAATAATAAACTGGGTCAACAGCTTAATGTGCTCGTTGTGATATCATCATAAACTTCCCAAGTTCCCAACTCCGTGTAATGATTTTTAATGTAAAAGCTGCATATTTCCTAACCCAACCTATGACTCTAAATCCAAAGCCACAAAACCTAACTGCCGAACCAACGAGGCAGTTTTTATTATATTATTTTATTAAATAACAATATTTTAAAGACTCAACAATACAAAGAGATCAAAGACGTTTCTAGATTATTGAAGCGTTACTGGCTAACTCAATAACTTGTGCACTTCTGAACGTCTCGAGGGTAGACTTGACTGCAGAGTTTGCGTCTTGCTACTTCTATCTACTCCCACTACCGATACCTACACGGTACATATTTATAGGCAACAGTACAAATATTAGGTTTAAGTCACACATTTTCCATGTCTTTATGGGCGACACAAAAGTAGTAGAACATGTAATATTGATGGACGAACCTTTGTGCTTTTATATTTAACAGGAACAACAAGAGCAAAGTATACATAAATTATAGAAATAGGTACCTTATTTATATTTTTATGGATGATATGACGAGTTGTTTGCCGTACAATTATTTTATATAAAAAAGTTGTTTTGGTTTTTTTTTTAAATCCAGAACGACTAACCTTTTAACAGAACGACTAACTGGGGCACCTTGGGCACTGAATTAATAATAATTGAAGACACTTAATAATTATTTAATAAGGAAATAATAACATAAAAAACTATAATTAAGCTACATGATACTATGTAAAAGATCAACGATTGGTCTTCCACATTTTACAACTTAAACCTAACCTAACTAATTCTAAAATGACCTGATAGGCGATCGAACAAGATGTGATCTTCGTAGGCTCCTAACGTTACAGGTAATAGCGGTTCACGCGAGTCTTAACTCTTGCATGAAGATATTGTAGTTTCAGCGGGTACATACCTTATTCGGGTGCTGTGTGAACGATTTTAACAAACGGATCAAAATAGACATTGGCTAGATTTAAATATAGATGGCCTAGATAAAATAATACACAGGCTACTTTTTAATTACGATTTTCTCACAAAACGAAATCTACGCGAAAGAAATTATAGAGCACAAATAACCACTGGGCTATAGAGGTAGGTACCTACGTTCATTAGTAAAGAAATTATTGGGCACCAATAACCACTGGGCTATAGAGGTAGGTACCTACGTTTATTAGTAAAGAAATTATAGGGCACAAATAATCACTGCGCTATAGAGGTAGGTACCTACGTTTATTAGTAAAGAAATTATAGGGCACAAATAACCACTGGTTTATAGAGGTAGGAACCTACGTTTATTAGTAAAGAAATTATAGGGCATAAATAACCACTGGGCTATAGAGGTAGGTACGTTTATTTGTACAAAAAGTGAATAATATTTACGTTGCACTTTGACTGCTATGTAAACAGAGCGATTACAGTGGTAGTTGCAACATTTCCGCATGTCCCAGTAGAGCTGCGTGACTGTAACAGTTCGCATCTCTGTTCACTCTACTGTACAAATACTCAAAGGAAATTCTGGCTCTTTGAATTAAACAGAAGGTGAATTACTCAATGTGTTGAAATATGCCTTTAGGAAATGGACAATTCTAAATATTTGCTGGTATAGTTTTATTGTTGATTTGCTGTTAAGAGTACAATTATAAAATACTCTTTCAGTCACACAGCGGAAGCGACGGGACGGCGACTCAACGATGGCGTGACTAGAACACACCATTCAGAACGTTACGCCAAGTGCGACACACAAAATACTACTGACCTATTGACTCATTACGAAACTTCTAAAACTATTCATACTATTTCCTAGACATAGTTACTCATTTCGCGATGTAGACGTTCACCAATATGATTACAAATAACAATTATCAATCGCTACTCCTGCGGTAACGGAATCTATGCAGGTGAAACCGCCGGTTACGGCTAGTTCATTTTATAATATTAGTATCTTTGTTATACATAACTATCTAACGTCGTTTGGCGCAGTGGTGTGTGTAGTGGATTTACAAAACGGAGGTCTTGGGTTAGATTCTCAGCGGGTCTGATTGAGATTTTCCTTATAATTGGTGCTGGTCTGGCTAATGGGAGGCTTTGACCGTGGCTTTTTACCACCAAGTGATTTAAGTGTGAAGTGTTCCGGTAGAAACAGAAAAGGGTGTGGATTTTCATACCACTCCTAAAAAGTTAGCCCGCTTCCACCTTAGATTGCACCATCACTTAACATCAGGTGTGATAGCAGTCAAGGGTTAACTATGTAATTAATAATAAAAAAATAAACTGACTTCAAAACGCATTAAAAAGTAAATAAAGTATCTAAAAAAATTCCTATCTCAAAAACTTGCTATATTCTCTAATTTGAAACTTGATTTATAGTTCCGGAGATATAAGAATCCAAACACAAAAACATACAAACATACACACATTTTGTAATTGTACCATCACTTAACATCAGGTGTGATAGCAGTCAAGGGTTAACTATGTAATTAATAATAAAAAATTAAACTGACTTCAAAACGCATTAAAAAGTAAAAAAAGTACCTAAAAAAATTCCTTTCTCAAAAACTTGCTATATTCTCTAATTTGAAACTTGATTTATAGTTCCGGAGATATAAGAATCCAAACATAAAAACATACAAAAATTTTGAAATTTGACACATTTTTTCAGCCGCTGATATAAATATACTTATACGAAAACTAAGCATTTCTGGAAATGTTACATACCTACATAGGAGACGAATTGATAACCTCCTTTTTTAAAGTCGGTTAAAAAAGAAAACATTTTTCCAGTGTGCTTTCCAATTTTCTAGTTGACAGTAGGTATATGTTTGACATAGACTTTAGTTGATTATTGAAGCATTGCCGGGAATAGAGCGAATAACCGAATATACTCGTCCCGATAGAATTGCTGCTCGACTATCAGAGTTTGCATCTCTGTTCACTGTACTGTACAAACACTCAAAGGAAATTGTAGGACTGTAAATTAGACGGAAGGTGAACTTCTCAAAGCATATCGGTTCCTTCGCATTGTACAATATTACACCTATATATATAATATACAAATGGTTCAAGTTTTAAATATTCCTTTACTTTACATACGGTTAAACTTTAATAACTTTCCTGTATTCATTTGGCATATTTCGCATTTACACAAGTTAGTAGATAGCAAAAAAAGTAAATAAAGAACGACAAGACTTCTTAGTTTGCTAAGAATACGTTATTATAATTTGATTTTAAATACATCGTCACAAATAAACTCGTCTCTTATTTTATCCCCCGTTATCTTGAATACACAGAACTTGGAATTGTAACCTTTAGACTCTTAAAATCATTCTTAAAAACTTGGCACGAACATCGAAATATTACTAAATCTATTTTTAGAAATTTTATTATTATACTAGCTTTTGCCCGCGACTTCGTCCGCGTACAATTAGTTATTACGGCAGCCTAATTTTTCTAAGCTTTGAATGTTATATTTATTAATATCTAATCAACTGCCTAAGAAATAGGTCTTAAGCTTTCAAAATGACGATACTTTCATACAACATTTCATCCCCCCTTTAACCCCTTACAACCCTTTTTTCGCAATTAAAAGTAGCCTATGTCCTTTTTCAGGCTCTAGACTTACTGTGTACCAAATTTCATTTAAATCGGTTCAGTAGTTGTAGAGTGAAAGCAAGACAGACAGACAGACAGACAGAGTTACTTTCGCATTTATAATATTAGTTAGGATTATAAAAAGGTAAAGTTTGTAATTTTGTAAGTATGTAAATAGAGATCTGTTGGGGCTAATCTTCGGAACTACTGATCCGATTTAAAAAATTCTTTCACCAATAGAATGCTACGTTATCGATGAGTGTCATAGGCTATATTTTATATTTGTATTGTAAATATTAAACGAGTTATCACAGTTTTTGTAGCGCAAGTCGGATCGCAAATATTGTAAATATTAAACGAGTTATCAGGCTTTCTACGAATACGCTGCCTTAACTATTGAGAATAATTGAAAGCAATCTATGGAGGTTTTATGTGTCTTAAAAAGTTCTACAAAAACGTCAGCGACAGCATTTATCTATCTTTTATATTTTAGCAAATATAGAACTTTTTGTATTTTAAAAAATAATTTAATTTATATTAAGGGCCGTATCAACTCTTTCCTCAAAGGCCGGCAACGCACTAGCAATGCCTCTGGTGTTTCAAATGTTTATGGGCGGCGGTAATCGCTTAACATCAGGCGACCCGCATGCCCGTTTGCCCGCTTTATTTTCGATAAAAAAAAAATTCTTACGTTTACGTCATCATTTATATAACTAAAATTAAATCCTTATCAAAACAACAAATTATTTAGTAATTACAAGGATATTATAGAGAGAAGATTTGCCTTTTACAGTATGTTAATTAGTTATATAGTTTCGGAGATTTTACAAAATTTATAAAAAGTGCGACACTGTAATAAATCATTTAATTCATATGCTTAAGTTTACGTCATTATTTATACAACTAAACTTAAATCCTTATCAAAATAAATTATTTAATAATCTTAAGGATATTGTTGAGATAAGATTTGCCTTTTACAGTATGTTAATTAGTTATTAAGTTTCGGAGATATTACAAAATTTCTAAAAAGGATGACACTGCCGCTATATCATCCAACGGCCGACAAACATCCGATTGTGATCGTTAATAAATAAAACATTATCACCCTAAGCCCGCCAACCCGCATTGGAGCAGCGTGGTGGGTGTACGCTCCTTATCACCTCTCCTATAAAGAGGGAGGCCTGGCCCTGTAGTGGGCCGTTAATAGGCTGATAATGATGATGATGATGATTTATTTATTTGTTTATCCAAATTAAGTTGACCTCCACCGTGTTATGTATAGGGGTCATTTTGGCACTGATATTCTTTGAGAATTCGATCTTTGTTCAGTTTATTTGGCATGCAAACCATATTTATATAATATACGAAAAAGTTTGTTCGTTTGTTTAAACTCTAGATCTGCGTGCTAGATGAAAGCTCAAGAGTGAAATAAATTAATTATAAAAATTAATATCAAGTTATATACATATCAGCTTGCCATTAATATATATTGTTAATGTTAATATACTGTAAAATCGTACAATGTTTAACAAAAATGTAGATCTTTAGTATACGGGACGGGACGGAGAATATAGGTTGACGGGAAACTATAAAAAAAATTTAATTGAGAGGGGTAGCGGGGAATAATCACACTTTATATGGTCTGTCTTTAAAATTAAAAGAGTAACTAATAGATTTTCACGCGGACGAAGTCGCGGGCGACTGCTAGTATGAAACAAAATCAAAGAAAATGATAATAATACATAAAAACCCAGTTACTCAAACCTACGAACCATTTTTTACTTGATTTTGTCATCCTCCGTGGCGCAGTGGTATGTGCAGAGGATTTTCAAGACGGAGGTACTGGGTTCGATTCCCGGTGGGGCCGATTAAAATTTTCGTAATTGGTTTTAGTCTGGCTGGTGTGAGGTTTTCCGGCAAAGACAGATGTCGTGCAGTAACTAAATGTGGATTTTAATCCTTCACCAAGATAGCCCGCTTCCATCTCAGATTTCATCATCACTTACCATTTGGTGTGATCGCAGTCAGGGGCTAGTAACGAATAAAAAAAAGCTTACTGTTTTTTGAACGGGTATAGATAATTTCAAAATTATTAGCTCTATTTCAATATAAACCTATACTATCAATCTAGTTAACGTTTCAGATAGTTGGTCTTCTTTATTGCTTCGTGCACAAATGCAAAATGCTCGCGTCAACATTGATCTATATCCGTTTACAAACTCACTGTCCTGGGAATACCCGATTTCCGGTTACAATATACACAGCAGTGTTACCCGTTGATTGCGCTTGTAGTAATATTGAAATGACTTTATTGCAGTTAGTACCATACATATAAAGTGCGCGTAATACCTACTGACGTAAGGCTTTACTCAGACTGGGGAAGAAGCGTAGTGAAGCGTCGCGTCTTCATATTTGCTTATAGCAAATTCATCTCTATTTTTCCATCACTAAAGTACAAAGTTATATTATACAAAAATGAAATAATCCCGCCGAGCTTCGCTCCATCTTTATTTATCCATATTTGAATAACACAACTTTAGTAATTCAAAAATATGGATTTATAGTTGATGAACTTAACGCGCTCCTTCGCTTCCAATCTTTGTTGAGTCTTAGGCAGAAATATATTGTTTCGTATTGTATCGTGAACCGTCAATGTGTATTTACTCATATTACGAGTACGTAGGCTTTAGGCTTAGACTAAAAAGATGACGCGTCGCTTCGTTTCGCATCTGCCGCAGTCTGAGTTAAGTTATACACTTCTGACATGTCGCGACACAACACAACACAATAGTGTATTTCTGCCTTTACTGTTTACAAGAGCTCCGTCTTGGGAATACGAATACATACATCGGTACAGAGAAAGTCTGCTTAGAATTATATATATAGATATATATATATATATATATATATATATATATTAGAATTTTATATATATATATAGATCGATTAGTAACAGAGTGAATAAAATATCGAGCTATTAAGTTAAATAAGTTATGAAAAACGTACCTACAAACGATTATCTCTGGATTGGATTTCTATCGATGTTTCTTTAAATATCGACCCCATATTAAATATACAAATAATTTTATAAAGGGTTATTTCATTTTGAAACAACAAGTAGAAATTCCACTATAGATTTTGAATATGGTTGCACTCTATAAACAGTCCTCGTATTCCGAAACGTGTATAATTATTTTGCACCTACAATTTGCGCAGGTTTTATAAAATCATAGGAGAACTAGAGACTTAGTAATTTTCCTACTTGAAAATTACCAAAAGTTTTCTTTCCAAGTCGTAAAGAACTTGTTACGAATGGGTACAAAAATAATAGTCAAAAGAAAGGGGTTCTAACCCGCAATGTATCCGTGTCTAGTCAGGACAGAACTATTGATGATTTGTTGTCTAGTCTATCTTTTCCATGACAAACGTGACTAATAACAGGGGGCATGACATAGCAATAGACGTCGATAACTCTATTACATTAGAAATACGTACTTACAATATGCAAAACGCGCAAGTCGGTTATTGATGTATATCTGTTTGCAAGCGCACTGTCCCGGGAGTGTCCCGTCGTGCTGGACGTCCGGTCACAATCTGCATAACAATGCTGCCCGCAGTTTGCGCTGCAGATGGATGGTAATTGGCTCTAATCATAATTCATGCCTTAATGAAGTGAGCTGGTTATTGCATAGATATAATTACGCGCCAATAGCTTAATAGGACAACATTCATATATTTTAGCTTGTGATAGCTTGTGTCATCACTAGTCGCCTCTTTTTACCTGACTGCGTCAGAAGGAGGGTAATGTTTTTCGAGCGTATGTATGTATGTACGTATGTATGTATGTATGTCCATTTCTTCGACACGTGCTACAGCCTAAACGGTTGAACATGTGAGGTGTCCTTGAATTAGGCTAAATTCTGGAAGTGACATAGGCTATATGAATTTTCAAAATGGCGGCTGTAAATGGGGGAAAAAATGGGAGAAGTGTGCATTTTTTTCTTATATCCTAGCAATATGGTTATCAAATGAAAGGTCGTGAAAAGACCATTTCAAAAATATAAATATCATATCATGTTTATATTACTGTTTTAACAAGCAATGACAAAAAGTGTACCAAGTGTACCGTCTCATTTCTATACCACAAATTAAAACTAAAAAATCTCAAATAAAATTATTATTTTGAAAACAAAAACCCAAGAAAAACAAGGATCACTATATCTATATAAATTTCTAAATACATTATGGTGCTGCAGGCGGGGACAAACGTAGTTTTGGTAGGTCTTTCTTTCCCAGGTAGTAAACTATTTTGTCCACACCTTCAGCAGCATAAAATATTTATAATTTTATGTAGATATAGTGATCCTTGTTTTTCTCTTTTCAGTTCATAACTTCTAAGCAGTTGGGTTTTTTGTTTTCATTATAATAATTCATTGACGGGTGCGCCAAGCATCAGCAACTATACTTTCACTTTGTATTCTTCCAAGAAATCCTTCTGCTATAGTTTAGAGTTTGGATGTTGGTGGAGTTACAACTTCGAAGCTCAGAGAGCACGTTAAGCTTCTGTCTCGGTCATTATCATCAACTTCTCAAACCTGACAATGCTGTTTAGGAAAAAAATGAGTATAGTAATAGTATTTCCTTGAAGATGTAGAATATATAGATGTAATTATGTAATCTTATAATAATTTCATTATTTTTACAATCACTGACAAACAAGTTAATTTAAAACTGAATTATTATTTGCACTGTTTATCGTATTCCCGGTGAGTCCATTGTTATGCGTTATTTTTCAGCTGCAAATCCACTATTCAAAAGGAAAAGTGGTTTATTGTGTTCTTAAACAAAGTTATTCAGCACACTTCGCAGGCATATTGTATGGGGCATTGTGCGCTGTGGCCCGGGCCAGGTGCTGCCCTTATCCATTCAGCTACGATAACTGGTAACTGTCAAAATTACTTTACTTTGTTTACTTGTCACGCCATATTTGCACAAAAAGTGTAAACAGACAATCTAAAAAGTGTGACTAAATGTGAATATACATATATTATTTTTTTTAGTACTTTAGTCATCACCTGGGGAGATTGCAGGCAAGGGTTAACTACCCTTCCTGGTCTGCACTCTCACTTGGTGGTAAGTGACGATGCAAGCTTACTTGTTAGGAACAGAAAAAGTCCAAACACCATGATATATATATATCATGGTTTTATAATATATATATATATATATATATATATATATATATATCTATATATATATATATATATATCTATATACTACCAATGCTAATTAACGTCAAAAGCTTCCCGGTTAAGAAACCGAACTTAACTATTGTTCGCTAAGTGGACTACTATCGTCAAGGACTGGCCTTTACGACGGATACAATATTTATGACTAAATTAAAGGGAAAATAAATATTGGTTATATTAAAAAAAGACGTTTGGCACTCGGAGACTGCGGCGGTATAGCTATTGCATAGCATTTTTTATCAACATATGTTTACCAACCGACGCCATCGGGACCGTGGCCGAGCGGTAAGGCGCTCCATGTGCCCGGATTGCCAGAGAGACGCGGGTTCGAATCCCGTCAGTTCCGCAATTTTTTTTAGACAGAAAAACTAAACGGTTACTTTTTAGTTTTTCCATCTATCGATAAATACCAGAACTTTTAATGACTTCTTAAAATATCACGATTGTAAAAAAAATTACTTTTTGAAATATCACGCTTAAAAAAAATTCGCTCTCTGGCAATCCGGGCACTTGGAGCGCCTTACCGCTCGGCCACGGTCCCGATGACGTCGGCGCCGAAATTATGCTTTTTATATTATGTTTTTGATATCCAGCGGGTGTAAGGTTTTTTCGTTACGGAATTTCTGAATTCGGTCTCCACGCTCAAAGCCCGCGATAGAAGCTATGCAATAGCTTAAAACATGGCTAACATTCTATATTGGGGGACACCCGCGGTTTCACCTGCGTAGTTCTCGTTACCGTTGAAATTTTGGGATAAAATGGGGCCTATGTGTTGTTCTGATATGTAAGCTATATTATTGTGAAGGTTAATCAATATCCATGTAGTAGTTTTTGCGTAAAAGAGTAACAAACATCCATTCATACATACATACAAACTTTCGACTTTATAATATTTGAATAAATGAATTAATGAAATATTCTTTATTGTACACCAAAAAAATATCTTTCAAATAGAAAATACATTAAAAACAAAAAATTTTTAACAAATAACAGAACCGACTCAAAACGCAATAAAAAGTAAAAAGTTTTGAGTCGGTTCTATTCTTTTGTTAAAAATTTTTATTTCTTACTTTTTAGAGATTTATCGCCACGTAACGTACTCGTACTATACTGTCATAGTATATTCGAATTGAGAACCTCCTCCGTTTTTTTTTCGGTTCGGTTAAAAAACAATGTACAATTGGCGGTCTTATCGCTAATGAGCGACCTTTTCCAGACAACCAATATTGAAAAGGAAAAGTACATCCATTAGAGAAGGTTCTGATGTACGTACACACAAATAAACGAACTATAGTATCTATCGGCGGAGTAGTATCATGACAGCTACTCGGCTAAGTTCGGTGGTGACGGGGATGACCGATCGATGCCGATATAAGGCAGCGGTCTAGAGAGACTAGGCTCCCCCCGACGTCCACGTGGCACAGTTCGCGGATGACACCGCACTATTCTCCACATATAAAAGTCATCGAGTAGTAATACCGAGGCTTCAAAAAGCGGTCATGCTCCTAGGACAATGGTTCCGTCTCTGGCGCATCGAGGTGAACCCCGAAAAGTGCTGCCGTACTATTCACGGGCAAACCTAAGTGCAGAAACAGAATTTATCAAGAGATTTCCCTCTATGGAAAACCCATTCCCTGGCAATCCGAGGCCAAATATCTCGGAGTAACCTTTGATTCCCGCATGAGCTTCTCGTCACACATCCGGAAGGTCACAAATAGAGCCAGATGGGTGTTAGGTCGTTTCTACCCACTCCTTTGCTCTTCAAGCAAACTGTCACTCAGACTAAAAGTCACCCTTTACAAGGTGTGCATCCGCCCCATTATGACCTACGCTAGCGTAGTGTTCGCCCACCGTCCCAAGAGCGCAATACAGCGCTTACAATCGGTACAAAATAAGTTTATGCGCCTTGCCACGGGCTAATAACGACCTCCACCAAGACCTGGATCTACCAACCATTACACAACACATGAAACAGCTATCGAAAAATTACTTTTCGAAAGCTACCACACACCCAAATCCACTTGTGGTTCAAACGTGCTCTTACACGCCCGATATAGAGGCCGACTGCACACGCAGACGCCCTAAAAACGTCCTTTACGACCCAGACGACGACACGACTACGGACAACGCCTCTCAACACACATACACACTAACACAGCGTCTTCGCCGGGAAGTCCCCGTTTCCTAACGTCACCCGGACGTGGAACTCACCCACGTCCATTAAGGGGACTGATGTAACAGTCACGCCAAAACCACATGCCCATTCCAAACGTCCCTCTAAGCCGAGGCCCGAGTCTCACAGGAGACGCCCTTAGAGAGACGTTACGCCCTCTTAGTTTTTCTTCGCCTTCGGGCACTCTCCGGCGATGCTTCTGCGCGCCCCCGGTGACGCCGCTGCGGTCCCGTATGGAGCCTACGGCACTTACACAATCAGAAAAAAAAAAAGAAGTGATATTCACTGCGACCACATCTCTCAGTCGTAACTCAGATCACGCCAGATTTATTAATCATTATTATTGATAGCTCAATTAGTTAATATTTTATTGATTTGGTTATTATTGGTCATCGTTGTGATTATTCCTTAGTTAATTTGTCGGATTATTGATCATTGATTGATTGATTGTTGTAGCAAACAAACATCCCTAAATTTGGATGGTCAGGGAGAATAACTTGAACAGAGGAGGTGAGTGTTGACGGCCGTCACTAAGAGATCTCTTTTAAACCTACACCCGTGTCACAAGGCTCAGGCTCTGTTCGAAGTTATTCTCTCAGCCACGTTCGGAGTTATTCTGTATTTCTCAATTTGAATATGATTCCAGTCTTTGTACCTGCGTCGAAAAGATGTCGCCGCCATCCGACATATCAAATTATCAAAAAAAAATTTGTTAGTATAAATAAAAACTTATTGAAACATATTGGTGACTAAATTTAATGAAGATCTAAATACAAAATTAAATAAAATAAAATACAGAAATAACAGAACTCGGAAAAATTCTACGCGCACTAAAAAGTAAAAAATAATTGTGTCATTTAGTTGCTTTAATTTACTTAAGCATATCTATGAAGTCGGTGCCAGCAAGTTTAAGGAACATTTATTTTACGTAGTAAAGAAGTTTGTGGGTTCTAGTTAACGTCCTTGAAAGTAGAAACCTTACTTTTTAGTGATTTATCGCCACGTAACGTACTGGTGCTATACTGTAAAATTTGAAGAGTTCCTTCAATTTCCCCAGGATATCGTCATCAGATCCTAACATGCGGACAATGGGACCACCTTGGATGTATGCCCTTTCTAATAAAAAAAGAATTATCAAAATCGGACAACACTGTAAAAAGTTATGCGTGGTCATACATATAAAAAAAAAAAATTAACGAGCGCTGGCGTTAAAAATACTATAAATTAAACACAGCAGTTGGTCCAAGAAACAAGTCGGTAATTTTAAACCATAATGTTATTATTCGCTCATTTAGTTAATAATCCTGTGGTGAGAACTAGTAATTATTTTGCGGGGCGACCACGCCGTACATTTTAGATAATGTTTATCCAATGTCTGGTAAATTGCGTACTTACAGCGCTCGACGCAGCGAATCGCTCGTAACCACAGGTAATTAAGCTTTTAAAGTTGAATCTGATACCTAATTGATCAGCCACTAAAATGCACGGCTTTTATGTACGCATGCGGTGAATGCCATTCTATATCACGTGAAAAAAGTATTCTTTTCATCCAGTTTTATGTTGGTATGGTATGGTATTGGTATGGTTGATAATTCAACTAATTTATTCGAAGACTATTCAACCGATTTGGTTCGATTTGTCTTTATTTAAATGATTTCATCATCATCATTATCAACCTATTACCATTACTTGGCCCATTACCGTACTACTGGGCCAGGCCTCTCTTCTTATAGGAGGAGGGCGAGCAGGTTAAGCCGTCGGTCCCGGTCACTGTCATTAACATCTGAAAGCGATCGTTAATAAAGGAAACATTATCACCCTAAGCCGACTAATTCGCGTTGGAGCAGCGTGGGTCTACGCTCTATATCTCCTCTCCTATAAATGATTTCACGAACTTATTTTAACGTACCTAAGTGCCATTTGAAAGTAGTTCACCATTTGAAAGTTGTTCCAATATAGGTTCCAGTAAGCAATTAGGATTTTAAAATAATAAATACATTTTTATTTAAGTATTTGCTTTAATCGTTTTTAACAAACGCAAATTTATCAATAGTTCCTATTGTAACGTAAACGAATACATTATGACATATTATTATTATTGAACTTTTTTCCAAATCCCATTGATTTATATTATTTTCAAATATGGGTGGTTTGGTTTTGTATTGTGAAAAGTATTTTAGCTGTTAAAACATCGGACAACAACAGAGTTAACGCGAAGTTAACTCAGCTAATAATAAAGGAATTTTAAATAATCCAGGCCGACGAAGTTGTGAAGTTTCCCTTTTGATCGTTCAGTTAGTATTAACAACATCGCTTAAGCAATCATATTAGAGACTTTTATTGTTCTGTATTAGAGACTATAGGGTGCGCTGGCACGGAAAATGAATGGAGCATTTATTATTGCACGGTACGTATTATTATTTATTATATATTGTTTCGGCAATATTGTGTTCAACTGATCATATTGCACAATGTCAACGAAATAAATGGCCGGTCAATCTCGACAGGTTTGCCTCATATTTCTTCATGTTATTCCATGATCTTCAATACTGTGTCGAGCAATTTTAGTATTATAGCAATGTATGTAGCATTGCTGTAAATTTCTTGATTGTCTTGACGTCATAATAAACAAATATTTTCAGGAAATGTGTCCGTTTCACTCTGCCCGCTGTGTGGCAAAACCTTTAAATGCTGCTTGGCTTGGCCTTACTGTACTTCCCCTAATAAGTTTCGTTCAGTTTAAATAAATGTCACTCTTAAAATAAATCTATAAACATATAAAATTAAACATATGTTCTTATGTAGTATGTATTTGTGTCTTATAATTAAATTCAAATTCAATCAGACAAAGTTGTTATCCAAAGACTAAACACATGTTTTTTATAAACCAATTTAGAAAAAAAGTGTATAAAATTTGCATCTCAATAACATGGATATGAATATTTAAAAACTCATGTTATTTGCATGATTTATTCACGTTGATTTAGTATTTTTCACGTCATGCAAAGCCATTTTAGTTTTACAACTTTCCATTTCAAATTTTATTACCTTCGGTGCACTATCAAAATTTTCATATCAATGTTATACTCTTTGAACAAATAATTAAATCGCGCTGGATTTAAATTAAAAAAATAGTTTTATTTTTGGCTCACTGATAATCTATATTATAAAGTAGAAACTGAATGCACAATGAATAAAAATAGGAAAAATACGGCTATAAATAGACGATCACTGTATGACAGAGTCTGCCTGGAAAAGTACTACCTCCTCACTACTTGCTTGTTTCTACAGCCTAGCAGCATTCCTGTTCTTGTCTGAAGAGTGTCATTGCTAGTAAAATTACAACCTATGACTTAGATTGACGAGCTTATCAGGAAAACGCATTGTAAAGTGTAGCTGATGACGAATCCTACTTTACACCAGTTAGAGCCAGTCCTTTTTTCCTCGATTATGATAATTTAAAAATATATATCTGATAATAATGCGTCTAATATATCTAATTAAACTATACAAATTAATTTATAATATGTATTACTGAAGTTACTAAGTAAATTAGTTTCGTTAAAGATTTGAGTGAAGATAATAGTCAATCAAACCAATAGAATTAGCATAGATTGAGATTCGAGAAGTGCGATCAATTCATTTAATCTAAGATAATTATCTTTGAAATAAAAGTCAAGAACACTTTACCGAATTAAAAATATGCAAATCGTTTAAGCAAAAATGATGCACCTAATGGTTTGCTTATTTTAGAATACGTTTAAAATAAGCGCATCTCTTTTATCCGATATAACATTAGCTAAAAGCACGCCGCTATAGAAATTAACTACGCTATCGAAGTTAACATAAGCCAATATAAACGTAAATTAACACTCATCTATTCGATTGATTCGAGATAAACAAATCGATGTTCGAGTTACGGTATTAATTCCCCGATATAATTGAGTTGTACTCTCGTGCGTGCATAAAAGCCACGTATTTTGATCATTGATCAATTAGCTATCTGATTCCACTTTAAAAGCAAAACTAGCGGATGCCCACAACTTCGTCCACGTGGAAATCCTTTCTTTATTAAACTACATTGGTATAAATTTATCTTCGCCTTTTACTTTTTAAAGAAACAGAGACAATTTGAGCACATCTTTAAGAGTTCATGACGCTAAATGTCTGGGCATTTAGGATTTCTTTTTACCGTTATTTTATTATTTGGAAAATATACGTTTCTTATTTCGTTGAGTGTCTAAAACATTAAAACCTGCTACTTCTCCAAGCCTAATGATCCAAACTGCATATTGTTTACCGTACTTAGCTACGGTAGGACCATGAGATGATTATACTTTAGGATTTTATAAAATGATTAGGTTCTGACCATCACAAGCTATTAGACAAGCTGGATATGGATATGCTCAACTTAATCTGTGATATAAGCTGGTTTAAAGTCGTGTACATTCAATGATTTACATGGCAATTATTGCAGCTGAAACCAAATGCAGATTAGTCGTCAGTAATAAAGTACAACTTCTTCAATCTGACTGAGACGCAAATCAGACTTCTTTCACTACCATCGCTTCAATGAAAGACGTAAAACGTTATGAATGGCCGATTCCTATGCATTTGATATTTCCCAAACGATTAAAGAGTCGCTTTATGGTTAATAGCGAATGTGGTTCTTTTGTTGAACGCCTGCACGTATCGTCCCGCGCTCGTCCCGCACTCGTGTCGCGTCGGGCGCACTCATAGCATCACTTGAAAAAAATCCATGCACTTAGTGCTGAAATAAGCGCGGCTTTCGACCGCATTCACTTTTAGCGATGTAGTTTTTCTCCTTTTACACCCTCCACACCCATTCTCCCATCAACCTACGCTGTCTCGCTCCCACCAGCCATAAAACTAACGCCGCTTTGTTCACTCCAACATTCGTGACACAAAGCAATATGTGAGTTAACTTCAGTGAAACGGTTCTTGTTTGAGTTGCGATTTAATGCCTCCTTAAACTGAGATGGTTTACGGGTTAACCCGGCTGAAAAGGTTGAAAGTATCAGCAGTTATTTACTTTTTGGATCTTTCCAATATAAACTTTAAATCCTTTGAAGACACTCGCGCCATTAGACACCGAGATGAATAAACTTTTTCTATAGACTCGACTAGATTGAACATTAAAAGATCATTCGATTTGAAACTTCAAATTATATTTTGTGATAAGTTTTACAATCTGAATATAAAATCAAAGAAATTTCTAAAGTTAAAAGTTATAAAACATAAAATCGGATTACTGACATTGAAGCCGTAATGTTTTACATTTTCTAGTTCTACAATCGCTGTTTAATACTGAATGTACGAGTAGGTACCTGTAGTTATACACGAGGACATCGGAGAGTGGTCACGATCAATCCATAGTAATGATCAAACGTAGTTATGTATTGGGGTTTACCAAAGGCAGATTGAACCGTACCTTCCAATTCCCAACTGATTGAAACTTTCCCTCATCTGAAAACAATTTGGTGGGAAAAGTGGTGAGATTAAGAGCTAATCTATATTTGCCAATGAAACAAGCATCAGTGGGGCCACAACTTGTCCAATTTACATGACGAAAGTGGCGATATCGCAAAAGAAAGTTCCCGACAACTTTTATCAGATCCCGCCCTCAGCGCCCGATGAGTTGTACTCAAGTTTATTTACCATCCCAAAACGGTGATCTAATTTCATGGAGATAGAACTGGATTAAATTAATATTTATTAGTATTATTAAATTTTGATTTGAATCTGAATAAATATATGAATATTATAATTATTAATTAAAAATATTGTAATCTATGCCTCTTTTCTTTCTTTCCTAACCCGTAGTTATATAGCATTATCGTTTAACTCCTTAATCTCTTGATCTTGGTTACATTATTAACAAGTTATAGTGATCATTTTTTAGTCAAAATGATTAGCTGAATCCCGCCAACGTACCCAACCTGTCTGTTTACTGACTTCTTATCGAAGAAATACCTGTGAGTTTTTAAAAATAGGCTTATAATATTTCAAAAAATATTATTATGGCAGCAAACAAACATTTAAAAATTATTTAGCCTAATATAATAAACAAAACGGCAATGAATCAACTCCGAATCCATTTCCAAGTATTTTAATTAAACAACCCTTTATAAAAGTTTATTTTATTGAAATTCTAACCGGAAGGAGTCTAATTACTTTCCTTTGGCGTGAAACCATAAAAACTAAACGTCTTGGTTATTTTAAGTTCATCCGGGAAGCATCTTCTATTATATTCATTCCATTTAATTTAATAATACAAATATCGCGAGACAAAATACTCTGAACTTCACAGCTTTATTTCATAATTTAATTTTTAAGTAACAATCATAACTTTTCACTTAAACACGATCTATTGTCTCCAAGTAAATTATTTTGCATCACTCTCACTCACTTTTAAATTATCGCAAATGACATTTCCTTTCCCTTTTTCTAATTTTTATGAATTTTAAGTAAATTTATAAACGGCTTTCACGGCTTTGTGTACAAAACAAAATCAAAATTCGTGTAAAGTAGGCTTACTTTACAAGCTATTAAGAATCGTCATATTCATCTGTTTGTAGTGACTACAATCAATTGTAAACCAGTCGATAATAATCAATATGTAAACTGTTACTGGCTTTTTGATTTAATACAATAATGCATCTAAAATGTGGAAATATTTAACAAGTGTAATATTGAATAAATAAATAAAAAAGTTTCAGTACTAGTAGTAGTTGTAGATTACGAACAAAATAAAGAAAAGGTCTCCATATAACGTTGACGTCCTCCAAGTGACTCCGAGGCGACTAGGATTAGGCAATGCCTACAGACTACGTATTACATCGAAGAGATTTAAACTGAATTAACCATTCGATCGGAAAATTGGAATGCCACACAGATAATTACCTGACACTCACAGAAAAGGAAGTCTCTTAGAAAGGAGATTCAAATAAGCGTGGTCGAGGCAAGTCAGGCGGGCGGCCCGCGCGGCCTTTATCACGAGAAAAATATTGCTAGAGTCGAATATCTTCGAGCGATTGAGATTGAGGAAGCTGATACAGTGGGGTTCCGTTAACTATAATAAAAGCTCTTCTTTGTAGTATTTTATTTGATACTAAAATTTAAACCGTCTCTATAATATTTTTAAATAATTTCAATTGTGTTTGTTGCAAGGCATTTGGAATTAATATCTCTCTCATCAACTTCATTTTTATTTTATTCTTATTACCTATTTGTCATTTGGTTTATTTAAGATCTGTGTGAACATAACTTTTAACATCTTATGCAACTTGTCTCTATTTTAATATTTTTTGAACTCGATTCATTAAAAAATTATTACTTACAAATTGAATGTTGTTGTTCTGTATGTTAGACGTGTTGTAGTTGTATACCTGTAAATAACGGATATATAAAATAAAAATAATAATATAGTTAAAATAAATAATTATGAAAAATTAAAGTGTACACGTTTATTTCCACACTAAACTAAAAGCAAATTAAAAATATTAGATGAAAAGAAGAAAGACAAAATTAATTTTATTGGTATTGAAGTTAAATAGACATGAAATACGTAATACCCGTAACACAAAGTTAATTAATTTTCTCTTGGGAAAATAATATGGATATATTTATATGGATATTATATTTTCATGCGCACTATTTTACAAATTCTTACGGTATGAACAAAAATGTTTTTAAATTCAATAAATATTATGGTTTCTGAAACACTTGTAATGCCTTCAATGGTATTGTAATATATTCAGTTCATACTGTAGATGGCATTACAGGCCGTATACCTGGATATCAAAAACATAATATCAAAGTACAATTTCGGCACCGACGTTATCGGGATCGTGGCCTAGCGGTAAGGTGCTCTAGGTGCCCAGATTGCCAGAGAGACGCGGGTTCGAATCTCGTGGGTTCCGCAATTTTTGATATTATGTTTATTCTTAAATACTTGTAATAAAATAATAATATGCTTTCTTGAATAACTATCTTCAAGGAGCATCGCTGTGTTGCACTTCATATCAAGTGGTTAATTTAAAATCATTAAATTAATGACACATGTAAGTTACTCATTAACCCTAGAGTAGTTGAGTGTCCAAATCTGACGAATAGTCTAAGGTAGGAGCAAACGTACTGATGTTAATAATAATATAGTGCATGGCGGCACCTTGACTAGGGCCCAGCTGAAAATCAGTGTTGCATGTATTGCGGCATGCAGCTATATGCTGAGCTGGGTCCTTTTTCTGGGTTGTGCCACACATCGCAGGATATTGTCCTGGCGACTAATAAACAAGTTGTGATGTGTGACATAATTGCATTAATAAAGATGTTTCTTTCTTTCTTCTTTCTTTCTACTTTCTTTCTTCTTTCTTTCTTTGACTATTTTTCTATACATATTCAAGGTTTCCTTTTCATGAAATTTCACATTACGTTATTACTGTACATAAGGCACCCTCAGTAGTATAGAGGCATAATCCAAAAAAGTAGTTTTTTGGGAAATCGCGTTTAAAGATTCCGGATTCCAACATATCATCTTATTTTTTTAATAAAATTTGTACTATTTGAACTATAAATGTGAAAATCAGCAATTTTGTTATTTGATAGCTACTTTATAAGTAGGCATAAATAATAAAAATACTTATAATAGTTTTTAAATTACAAGGTTTTAAAAAAACATTTTCAAGTTAGGCCCATATAGTACTTAAAAACGCAAATGAAATAGTTTTAAGTTTCTTCCTATATTTAATCACATACTTTTATCGGCCTACGCAATAACGCACCGCGAACAATGTTTGTTGTCCACTGTGATGAGTCAGTGCAGTGTAGTTAGATAATGCAGTTGGACTTTACATGGAGATTTTGTAACAGTTAATAGACTTTGTTGGAAAAATCAGAAAAGCTGCCACCACACGCTTGTAATTATTTTTTTTTATCGACTACAATTTAGCCCTTGACTGGTATCACACCTGATATTAAGTGATGATGCAGTCTGAGATGGAAGCTGGCTAATTTGTTAGGAGTAGGATGAAATCCACACCCCTTTCGGTTTCTACACGTCATCGTACCGGAACGCTAAATTGCTTAGCAGTAAGTCTTTGTCGGTAGGGTGGTCACCAGCCAGACCAAGACAAATTAAGAAAAATCTCAATCTGCCCCGCCGAGAATCGAACCCAGGACCTCCGTCTTATAAATCCACCGCGCGTACCACTGCGCCACGGAGGTCATCAAAAATTATCTTGTACATACCGATACACTACTTCTTAAATTAAATTTCGCATCGTATTTATAGACAGTCATGATTGTTAACTTGTGTTTGTCAATAGTATAGGTTGCATCCTATCGTTATAATATTAATACATGCAAGACAATAACAGTATACACTGTATACATCATCAGAATAACTACGTACTTTTTTGCTTGCCATTACAATAAAATGAAAATATTTTTTGAATACTTACAAAGTAAAACTGTTGTATGTTAGCGCAGAGATTTCGTATGGACTACATGTGGGCACACTCTTATAAAACATTCTACAGACTACACGACTTGGCGACCAATTGGCAACAAGCGCGGCAAATGTGCGAATCGGAAGGCACGACGCTTCTCATTCCAGACACGCTGGACGAAGTGGAGAACTTAAAGCTGCTCATGAGCAACATGAAGGCTCATTACACTGCTATATTTGTTGGAATACACGACTCGTTCTCCGTTGGCAACTTTATTACCGTCAAGGGTGAGTTAAACTTACTTTACAGTTCTATAATCTAAATATTTCTTAACTACTAATAATAAACCTATATTTTTATTGCAATATTGTTAAAAGACATAGTATTAGAAATCATAATAAAACCACATTAAACATTTATAATTGTTTGTATTTTTCAACTTAAAGAACTCATCAAAATATTTAATTAGATTCTACAAAATTACACAATATTTCTACAATAATAATTTATTTATTAGTTTTATTAATATACTAAATTAAAAAAAACGTAGGTTTGTATACAACTTAGAATAATACTTAATGGAGTATCGGAGAGGCAGAAGACGTTCGTAGCGCAGTAGAATGCGCTGAGAGTTTACCCTCTTTTATATCTGTCATCTACCACTACCATATTTCTGCTCACTCCTTCACTCGCCCCTCCACATGCTAGCATTTTAATTATATAAATAATTTAAATAATGTAAATTGAAAATAAATATTCACAAAAATAAATAACATTTAATAATGTAATTTTTATTAAATTATTTCAACACAAGTTATTATTTTGACTTTTTTATTTTGTGAATTCCGTTAACGTTGCCAAGTTTAGACGATAAAATAACAAAAGCGATAAAGGATTTAAAAATAGTATAAAGAATACTATTTCATCTTCTTCTAATCTACTCATAATTTAATATTTAAAATAATCCTTAATCATAACAATATATCACGGACAGATGACCCACATAATTATAGTGTTAAGTAAAGATAGCTATCGCATGCATTTTGAGTAGGTATGTGGTAGCTTTATTTAGATGTAGGTTTGAGTAAAACTTACAACAAGGATTCACGTAGAACTTTATGCGTTATAATAGGGTTAAAGAATGTGGTAAGGGCACAATGCCCTTACAAAGATTACAGATTTACTCGCCCTGAGTTCTGAAACCTTTTATATATTGCAAGGTACATGCAATAAATTTATATAAAAACATTTTTGGTGGGATTGTATTTTTGTACTACATAATTCATTTTCAGAAGTTACAGTAAGAGGTTAACCAATCTAATAAACATCGTTTCCTAAATTGGTCCCATAGAGTTAAGAACAGAGGACATTTTGATTGCGTAGCGGTCACCCCGTTAATGTTCTGACCCAGCAGTGATTTCCGGTCGTTATTACTAATGTATTCGTTATTGTCTCCCATTTATTTATTTTTAATTTTTAACAATGCGTGTAAAAATAAAAAAACACTGTTGAAAATTTATAAAAATATTCTCCTCTCATTGCGGAATTTTACAGCCCTTAAACAACTGGCGGTACATAATGAGTAACTTCATCTTATTTACGCTTCCGTTTAAAGGATTACCTAGTGCCTTCCGTAGCCAACAGCCAAGCGGAAGCTTCTTAAGGCTTTGATCAAAGTCTTTCGCTATAAGACTGACCGAAACGGCTCTCGGAATAATTGAAAAACAAAATAGAAGTGTCAAAATACTCGGAGTGTTTTGACAAATTTACGTAGTCAACGTCGTAACAGAAATCGTTATTCTCCAATGACATTTTGCGATATTAGACTGACAGTCGAACTGAAGGTGACAATCGTGTCACCTTCAGTTCGACTGAAGTCAGCTTCAGTTCACCTGAATCGTGTCACCTTTAGTTCATTGATCGCAATGAGATGTTCGTGCGATGTGTTTTTTTTTCAAGAATCGACATACTGTTCCTGTAGTAGCCGTCATAATAAGCCGATGATGATGATAACGACGATGACTATATTCGTTATAATTTATTATTTCGTATTCACAGGAGATCCCATAGCCGGCACAACCCTAGATCTTCTGTGGGCGGAAGGGCAACCGGATAATCAGAATGGCTCAGAACATTGCGTGGTAATGACAAGAGAGGGGTTGTTTGATGATCGGCCGTGTACCGACATTTATCCGTTTGTTTGCAAAATATTGGGAAATGACACGAAATATAACGACGCCTGCGATAACTTTGACGCAGGTTTGGGGCTTTTATTGTACAAGACTTTAGCTTGTTTTTCTTTTTATGCAAATTATTTTGTTTATTCGTCGTTCTCTTCTAGTTTGATTTTTCTAAAGTAGGTATCTTAATTTATACACTATCATACTATTAGTGTAGTAATATTATAAAGGCGAAAGTTTGTAAGCATGTATGTATGTTTTTTACTTCTTCACAACTAAACTGTTGAAGCAATTTTAATAAAATTAAAGTTAACTGACACCCTGGATTAACAAATAGTTTACTTTTTATCCTGATTTTTTTACTGGACCAGAAACTGTGCAAGTGAAGTCCTGGGCGTTCTCTAGTAGATTATAATGTGCTTATCCATATAATAATTCTTTTATGATGGCATATTGTTTCTATTTAATTTTTTTATGAAATCTGAAAATCATGTACGCCGTTCTTCTTCTTCAATAGCTAACTACGGAAGTTCATTACAGCTACAACTTTAGATGATCTTGTGCTCATTTCGTACCACTCGCGGAGATTTTTGAGCCAGGTGTGCAGGCACACATTAAGGCTGTAATGATCGCCAACTTCCATAGTTAGCTCTTGCTTGTCATGACGCGTGATGTGTACCAGATACTGAAGTTTTTACTTTTGATTTTAGTCAGAATTTCCAGATTTTTGGACACTCTCTGGGGAATGACCCCTATCTTGGAACTAGTAGGTAAAGTTACAATAAGCTACCCATTTTACTTGTAACTCTTCATATAAATGACTAGCAGTCGCCTGCGACTTCATCCGCGTGAAAACCTCTTAGGTACCCTTTTAATTTTAAAGACAGACTTTCATATAAAGTGTGCTGTTTTCCCGCTACCACTCTCAATTTAATTTTTTTATAGTTTCCCGTCAAGCAATATCCTCCGTCTCGTCCCGTGTACTAAAGATCTAAATTTTTGTTAAACATTGTACGATATTACAGTACATTAACATTAACAATATATATTTGTGGCAAGCTGATGTGTATAGCTTTTAATAGTCTATTTCACTTTTGAGTCTAGCTTTCATAATAAACAAAATAATTTACAATCCGACATGCAGATGTAGAGATAAGCCCGTTTAAACAAACAAACAAACAAACTTTTTCGTATATTACATAAATATGGTCTGCCATGACAAATAATTAGAAAGAAAAGATCACAGAACGAATTCTCAAAAAATATCAGTACCAAAATGTTGACCCCTATTCAGTACTTATAATATAATAACACAGAGGAGATCAACTTAATTTGGACGATATAGCGGCATTGTCATGTTTGGTAGAAATTTTGTAATATCTCCGAAACTGTATAACTAATTAACATACTGTAAAAGGCAAATCTTATCTCTATAATATCCTTGTGATTATTAAATAATTAATTTTGATAAGGATTTAAGTTTAGTTCTATAAATAATGACGTAAATTTAAGCATATGAATTAAATGATTTTTAACCACAAAAAGTTATATATCTGCCAAAAAAAGACACAAAAAGATATATGCTATCGCGGATTTTTTTGTAGAACTTTTTTAGATGCATAAAGTTTTCATACAATGTTTTCAATTATATCCAATATCTAAGGCAGTGTAGCGCAATAAGTTAAATTTAATCAATTTCACGGTCCGACTCGCGCGACAAAACTGTGATAACTCAGGTAATATATACAATACAAATATAAAATATAGCCTATAACACTCACCGATAACGTAGCATTCTACTGGTGAAATAATTTTTAAAATCGGATCAGTAGTTCCGAAGATTAGCCCCGACAGAGTTTTATTTACAAACTTACAAACTTTACCTCTTTATAATATTAGTACAGATGAAGTAAAATTTAGATGTAATAATTATGAAAATAGAGATTTATTTGTACTTTTTTATTAATCTATAATAAATGACGACTATACAAGAGAATTAAATCATTTTTTTAACTATTGCGCTTTTAAAGCTTATTTTGACTAGATTTTTTTCTTCGACAGAATACGCTCGACATCGTACAATAAGTGGTAAATGTTACAAGTTCCATTCAGAACCATTATCATGGCATGATGCTTACCTATCTTGCAAGCTGGAGGAAGGTCGCTTGGCTATCATCAACTCTGCAAAAGAAACGAGCATAGTCGTGGGTTTCCTCGGTGACAATTTAAACAGCAATACACCCGACCCTAATATTTTGTATCTTGGCTTCAGTGATTTGATGTTTCCTTATCAATACAGGACTATTACTGGTGAGCAACTATTTAATGTATACTTGTATGTACTCTGTGGTATTAGGTAACTGGTGGTTATGGGAACTGTTTTAATCCTGGATTGAATGTTCATTGATGAAGCTTACGTCTGCATTTTATGCCTAAATAATTAGTTAATCCAAAATAAATAAATTAAAAAAAAACAAAATTATATATTTTTTTATTTTATAATATTATTTTTATACTTACCACATTAAAATTTTATCTGTTTTTTTAAGATATAAAACAGACAAACGCGTAGACCAAAATATTTCAGGCGTGTCGAGTTCTGCTTTGTGCGCCGCGTTCTCTGTAATGTTTTTTATAGCACCGCGCAGAAAATAGAACTCAAACGCTTGAATACTTTAGGTCTGAGGACTAAAAAATGTTAGTACCGCAACTAAAAAATTAAATGTTACAGGCCAGACTCTAGAGGATGCAGGCTATGCATCTTGGACACCAGAGCATGAAAACTTGAAGAAGGAAAAGCTAAAACGCTGCGGCGCGATTTCTCGAACTGGTTTTCTCCTTATGACTTCCTGTGAACGACCTGCAATGTACTTGTGCGAAAGAATTCTAAACATAACTGCTACTAGTATTACTAGTACTAATCCTCCTACTAAGAGTGCTAATTATGTTACAGAAGATGTCGTTGCCGAGTAAGTAGCACGGCCTTAGAAAAAAATTATAAATCAACGATTAAAATAATAATTTAATACAATGATGAAAAAAAATCATTTTTTTTCATTTACAAGCAAATTAAATTTAAATTATTCACCCTACTTTATAAAAACTTTAACAGATATGAAAATAATTTCTTTTTTTATCGACTTCAAATTGGTCCTTGACTGCTATCACACCTGATGTAAAGTGATAATGCAGTCTAAGATGGAAGCGGGTTACCTTGTGTAGTGGGGCGAAAATCCACACCCCTTTCGGTTTCTACACGACATCGTACCGGAACGCTAAATCGCTTAAATACGTCTTTGTCGGTAGGGTGGTAACTAGCCACGGCGAAAGCCTCCCACCAGCCAGACCAAGACAAATTAAGAAAAATCTCAATCTGCCCCGCCGGGAATCGAACCCAGGACCTCCGTCTTATAAATCCACCGCGCATACACTGCGCCACGGAGGTCGTCAAAAACTACCACGCCTTATGTATATTCTTCCAAATACCACGATAATCAGTAGCCTTTATCAAATGCTTTCCTATAACCCGCTTTATGTCATAAATCCACCTAGTGTAGGGTCGAACTACACTACGCTTTACGATGCAGTTCACCATTTCAGCATCTTAAGTTGCCAAACGTCCATCAGCTTTTCTAACTATCTGTCCCACCCAATATAATTAATTAATAGATGGTAATTCGATATCAGATCGGCATAAACTAAATTAGTGCTAGTGATGTGATAGCCTCTCGTCACGTTTATCGTTATGCGACCGACAGGCGTCAACCATCAGACGTTTGACATTAATATGCGTGCAATAGACGAACATTTGGAGCCAGTGATGCGCACTACTCGATGAATTGCGAATTAGTCGATTGTGACTGCGGTTAATAAGCGTGAAATATTTCATTAACTTTTGCTTTTGAAATATAGAATGTTAGAGTTTTTTTAATCTGAACAAATTGTATTCGTTCGAAACTTCGTATATTTTAAAAACTTGAATAAATTATACCTATCTCGTAAAACGGCCTCTTTTGTGCAGTGATTAACCTATTTAGCTCAAATCGTGAGGTCCGGGGTTGGAGTACTAGGTTTTGCTGTGAGATTTTCATTAGACCGAAATTGGTGAAACCCTGTACCTTGATGCAGCACGTCAAGCGGATTGTCCCAGTTATTATCATAACAATCGAATAGTGCTCGTTACATTATCACCTCATACTTGTCTACCTGCTTTAGAGTAGCGTGGTGGGTCTAAGCTCTAAATCCCTACTCCTATATAAAAAGAGGCTGAAACTTGACCCAGTAGTGAGCTATTAGAAATAAGCTAATGATGATGATTTGGTGACCCTACTAATAAAGGGACCGTTCAAGTATTACGTAAGCACTATAGAGGGGTGGGGGGGTCTGTGTATTGCTTATTTTTGATGACATGGGGGGTGGGGGGTTTAGATGATGATTACGTCATCGATAGTTATTTATTTTTTTACACGAATAGCAAAAATTCGTGAATTCTATATGTTGAATACTGTATCAGTAAAATCCAATCTCTACACTAAAATAATTTTCTAATTTTTAAAATTATAATTATGACAATTATTAAATAAAATATGTAATTTATAATTGAAAAATGTTTACGTAAGCATAGGGGGAGGGGGTAGGAACTTTTCTTACTTTTGCTGACAAGGGGGGTGGGGGTGTAAATTATTGTAATAAATCTGCTTACGTAATATTTGAACGGCCCCAAAGCAAAATAAAAAGTTTATAAATTTTTAAAAAGAAATTTATCATCTCCATAAAATTCCGACACGAAATGTCTTTAACTCATTTAGCTCTTAAAGTAATATGCTAACAACTTATACTTAACTGAAAATTTGTTGAAGCGTTCAAACATCTAGACGAACTCTCTAGTTAGGAACTCACTTTCTTGATATTCGTCTGAAAATTATAATATCAAAGCTAAACAATTACTCCGCCTGTTCGATTATTCGGAACTTAAATATTTCGTGCCGTAAAGGCTTGCGTCTATATTTATGTATCGTACGCATCGGACGCATCGCATTATATGGATCGTAGTATAATATTTTATAGAAACTCATACAAGTGCTACCACAGATCCTAGTCGGCGGGCACCGCTTCGTCGGCATTGCCGATGACGTCATAAGAAATTCCGGTACTTATATGAGTGATATATAAGTTATAGACACAAATAAAAGAACGAAAATCCAACTAACAGTCGCGTTGGCAATCCGATTGCTAACAGTTGCATCGGTAAATCCGATCGCCGCCGATACGGAGGACGCATAGTAAAATCCTTTTCGTTCAATGCGTACGATACTTATATATGGATGCAAGCCTTTATTCGGAACTTAAATATTCCGTACCGTAAAGTTAGCGTATGAACTTGAACAATTAAGTTAGTTCGGTACGTAGTCCATGATTAGAAGGATGTCCGTTATCCTCGCTCGCGGCGCCTGTCCAAAATTGTTCCTAACAAATCACGTCTACATCGTGTACAAAATTTACAACACACCTTCAAACTCTGAGTTTCTCTACTAATAAAAGCATGCCCTTGTACCTATATCTGTTGTAGATAGAACACGTCTATCGTGAGAATTATGAAAGAGCAACTCCAGTAATTTATATAAATATTTTGACCCCGTATTTTTAAATGTTTGCTCTGGAAAATCTGTACGAAAATTGTTTTTTTTAAAATTGAAAAAATAAAGTTAGGCAACGTCTAAAATCTAAATACCATGTGTTATATAAATAATCGTATTCGTAACGTACGTATAGCTAGAAGAGTAATGTTTCCAATCTATTTAATAATATTGACACAGTACATATAACGTTTGTATGAAAAATATTCACAAAGTAGATGATAATGCTTTAATATACGGGATATAAAAGGATTTTCTACTTTGTGGATACTGATAATTTTGATATATAAAATGTACCACTATAAGCCATAAAGAGCGGTAACATCACTGCGTTTAGTTCGCAGAAGTAATAATTACCTTGAAGCACTCGCCTGACTGTAAATGCGTTTTGCAATATTAATATTGTATATTGATTCGATGAATTCTGGTTTCAGACAATCATATTTTATATTTGCATTAACTGCATAAAATAAATAGTTGCATTAAAACTCAGACTGGTAGCGAATCGAAGCGTCGCGCGTTAATTTTTGTCTACAACAAATTCATCTTAAGTATATGAAAAAGTAAAAAAATGGATTGACACATACTTCCATTTTTGTATGATACAACTTTGTAATGTAGCGATGCGAAAATAGAGATAAATTCGCTATTAGCAAAAATGATGATGCGTCCCTTCGGTTCGCTTCGACCCCATTCTGAGTTATGCATAAAGGTGCGAGTTCATAGCCGACCACAGACAACTGCAGACGTCGTGTCGCAGCCACATTACCTACTGGTGTTATACTGGTATTTCGTAGCAATTTACAGCTAAGAATTTCTATAACTATAAGAATTGCCAACCAACTTGACGATTCCTTAAAAAGCTGCATGTACACTCAAACACATCCTATATATAAAACCCTTTTTCTGCGTCTGGGGCTAAAAAGAAAGACTGGAAGCTACAATAAATTCGGCTGAACATAAACATGTATTAAAAGTTCCACGAATTAGTTAGATCGCAGGTCAAAGACACAATAGTACGACAGGGCCTTACTGTTATGAGTGATCCTTTTATTTTTAAAGCCTCCACTAAAATGTTTTGAAAGGACCGATTTTACTTTACCCCATCCTCCGCGATCCAGCCCGCATTACTCGACGCCGCCTCCTATTGTATAAGCAACTACAATCGCACATTATTGTTTCGAATACGGTATACGTATTCTTTTTTATTCCGGCTTCCATGCAAAGCCGTATCTTTGCACGACTCAGTAATGGAAATGAAATTAAAACCGCTTTTAGTCGGTCGTATTGTTTTCGCGGGGACCCGAGTAAACACTTAAGCGTAGTACTAATTCTCGCCGAAACTATTTCTCAAAACTGTATTTTCGGGAGTGGCTTTAATTTACTTTACGTAAGCGTGACTTTGTATCTTCGCCAGACCTTTAAAGTTTAATATTTAAAGCTGTTTTTCGAATACGAAGCAAGTTTCTGACGAGGGAGGTCATGCTTTTTCATATTTTTTTCTAGAGAAATATATACATTAGGCTTTATACTTGGATATGTAAAACTTGCTTCCTCTCAAAGCTTATTAAGTTGCCTGCCATACTTGTTCGTAGGTCCATGGGCTGAAACTTAGCGTTAAACTTAAAGTGCAATTGTGTATATCATTAATCATTATTATTAAAGTGAATTTTTTTCATCGTCCACCTATCGCATGTTGCGTTACAGCCAGCTGTGGATTAGGAGTAAAGTGTGGGTAAAGCGAAAGGTGCATGGCAGAGCAACCAAGGCTAAAAGTTTCTCTTGCATCGAGGTTTTAAAACCACACAATTTTTGTTTCTTTAAATGTCAAACAAATTTTCTGGCTTTCATTTTCAGAAAGCGACTGATTCTCTAAAAATCTTTAAGAGCAAAATTAAAAAAAAATGTGATTTGTAATAAAAAAATACTTTTTAAATTATAATAGCTTAATTAACTTTAATTTGAAATAATAATTGTGTAAGTAGTAATAATATTTTTGTTTTGTAATAATATATTTTTTAAGTATATATATATTTTATAATTAATGTCACACAATATTAATTTTAAGCCGGAGAAATGAAAATGTTGAATATGCCTGTAAGAAATGTCAGTATCAGCACTATACTAAAGCCAAATTCGATTGAGAATGCTTGTCAACAAACAAATTAAAAATGAAGGTAGAAATCACTAGTCATTTCACACCTATTTTTTTTTTATTAACTTGTTAATGACGAATTCACGACATTAAATTAGATTAGTAAGCTTAAAACTAATTAATATATTCAAAGTTTTTTAAATAAGATTTTTAAAATAACAAAACACAATTTTAAATTTATTGGGCATAAAATGTGTTGCGTTTTCTACCTCCATTTTAAAGTTGTTTGTTGACAAGCATTCTCAATCGAGTTTGGCTTTAGTATAGACTTTATGCTCAATTTTTTTTTCGATCGATGTATAATGTTGCCATTGTTGGCGTATCTCATAAATAAATTAAATAAATAAAATTTAGTGAACTGGTCATAACATACAAACGTACGGTGTACTCGTAGTCTTTGAATGGTATCCGTAGTTTACGGCAGCTTATTTATACCAGCGTAGTTTAGGATATTTCCGTCCGCAGGTCTGTATGGCTGCACTGCAAATCATTAGCTGGATAGAGACTGCGGCGGACCACACTCGCTGTTTGCATTTGTAATTAATACACTGTTTGCACTCTTGATTTACGATACCGTACACTCCTAATGTGTTAATAGCTTTGATAATTACTAAGTCTGGAATTATAAAATAATGTTTGGTTTTTCATTTATTTCATACTTGAAGTGAACTGTACGTACTAGAGCAGTTTTTAATCTACATTATTATCTTTTTAAGTAGCTATTAATAGTAATAGCTTGTAGGTAAGTCTAGAAATTTGAATGTTTATTACTCAATCTGAAATAGTGCAGGCCAAATTCAAAATCTAGATTTATATGTTTGTGATTTATGATCGATAAAACTAAGTAATAGGCTTTCTTAGCATTTATTATATTTATACAGTACTAATGTATATACAGTACTAATAGTACTTTCACGTACGATCTGTGTTACATTTTATTATAGGTACCTAGGTATTCAAAACATTAAAAGATAGATAAATAGATATGGTATTTATTGCATAAAATAAGATACAAACACTCAAAACAGCGATCTCCTTCACACAACCTATTGAAATATTTCAATGCAGATTGTCAAAAAAAGACGAGTGTGGAAATATTAATTACATAATTATTTATTTCTCATGTATTATCTATTTAGTGTTTTGCTGGTATTGACAAATTATTTTAATAAAGCACACAAGACTTTAAAGGCGTGCCACCGTTCATTTTGCTATGGTAAAAAATTATCTCCCGTCCCGAACTGTTGGCGTAACTTCGTATCGTCTGAGGGCGTGACAGTTCGGTGATTTGCATTTTTAGCGGGAGAGTACAAAGACTCACGTCTCTCGCAGACAGATTGCGCTCGAGACGAATGACGATCGTGAACATCCACGACCTTTAGCCCCCGATGTTTTTGGTTAAACGATCCGCTGTGATTTACGTTGCATGATTTACTTCGCTCCTCGTATATTTTAAAGCGCTTTGTATAAACTGTTGTGGAGTAAAAACAATATAGGTTGAAACACATCTGTTAGCATTTCAAAATATTAGAATTGTTACCATAGACAATACTATACGATATTGTCTATGGTAACGTAAGATAATGTCTGTCGACCGTCAGATGATGTAATAACTGAAAGGACTTGATTCCAGGTCTAAAATAAATTATAAGAATTGATATGTCAGAATAGTCGCGAGTAGTGTAACTTACTGTTCTTTTTATTGTAACAAAGTATGCATATTTTAGTGTAATGATTATTGTAAAATAAAGTGTATATGTAATATGAAGCTTAAAAGAGCATGTGTCGAGTTTTTTTGGCACGCTTTTTTATCTCGGCACGGACTGCTTTTTCCGATGCGGCGGTAGATAAAAGATTAACGAAAGAATAAAATTATTTTTAAGACATCGGAATACTATTTAAGAATCCCGCATCAACACATCTCAAAACAAATATGAATCAACGATTTCTTAATTTATAGAACGTGAAATCTGATTATAGTAAAATAAGTATACTAGGAACATATTATAGATAACAAGACCAACTACTGAGAATTTGCAGAAAGACAAGCTTAATTTTTCATAGCCTAAGTCAGGAATCGAACCCAAACTTATTAGGTACAGGGCCAAAGAGTCAGGTTTTCTGATTATCTGAAGATATAATGGTCTAGTGGTTAGCTTATGTGGTCGGGTCATAGATTTTTTTTTTAGTTTTTCATTTTCAGAATATTCAGAATATTCAAAACCAGAGTCGGAAAGTTGGTAGTGTTACAACCCCGTGCCTCGGAGAGGACATTACCGTCCGACGGAGCCGTCGATTCCGGTCACTATCATCAACATCTGATAGTGATCGTTAATAAATGTAACATTATCACCCTAAGCCCGCCAACCCGTATTGGAGCATATCTCTTCTATAAGGATGGGGGCCTGGTACTGTAGTAGGTCGTTAATAGGCTGATAAAAATGATGATGATAATGAATTAATAACTAAAATAGTAGTGGGTATTTAATTTAAATTCCTTCACATTTAAAAATATTTCACTGATATTACAGGTTTTTTCTTTTCAGATATAAATACATGTTGTTAACGTGTAAGAAAATCCTTTTAGCGTACATGCAGCAATTGTGTGTAGATTCTATTATAATAATAATCTAATATATAAATTTTCCCTGTCACAATGTTAGTTACCGTACTCCTCCGAAACGGTTTTACCGATTTTTACCAAATTCATCAGGTCTGAGAATCGGCTAATCTAATTTTCATCTAAATTTTTAATGTAAAACAAAGTTTGCCGAGTCAGCTAGTAATAAATAATTATTATAGGACATAAACACACATCGCTATATAGGCCCAAAGTAAGCGTACTCGTAAGTAGCTTGTGTTATGGGTGCTATGATAACTGATGAATATTTTTTATACATATTATGCATAAATACTTATAATATATAGATAAACACCCAGACACCGGAAAACATCCATGCTCATCACACAAACATTATTCCAGAATCCAGAAGAATGTGGGAATCGAACCCACAGCCTAGGACGCAGAAGCAGGGTCACTACCCACTGCGCCACACGGCCGTTTATTTACTTAATGAATACTTAATGCATATTTCATTATAATGGAAACTACACACGATAGTTTCAATTTTAAATTGTTAACCATTTTTCAACACAAGGAAATACCCTCTTCTCAACACTCGGTGTGATTTCGTATCGATTAAAGGCGTGTCAGTTTGTGGAATTTGCATTTCAGTCAAAGTACGAAGACGTGCGTCTTGGATACACAAGTTGTTTACAAGACAAATGATTTCACGAACTTCGAAGTTTGGGTTTAAATTACAAAATTAAGATATGTGCATTTGAATCGTTACCTCTCTTTTTTACCCGTGAAGTATGATCCACTTCGCTGGACCACTTCTTCTGCAGTAGTGTTGCTTTGGCAAATAAATATCTTATTACAGCTGGTCAAACGCTTTCAATGATAATTTCAATTTTAATCTTCTTTTTAATTTTTATTAATTTATAAACAAAATAAAAAGAATTAACAAAATTATCTTAACTCCAATATTAGGAATTACCCGACTCCATAAATTTAGTTAAAATATTTATGGTTTGATATCTAAGTTTAAAAACGTTTTGCTTTGCAATAAAATAATTTATAAATATGTATCTGTTTTGCTGACGCTTCTTCAATTTCACACTCAAACGCGACTTTCATACGACTATCAGTATTTGCTCCTACCATTATAACCGACTTCTAAAAATATATTTTCTATACTTAGCTTTATTAAATTATTTGTATTGCTGTTATTAAATTTAATATATTCATTTATATTATTCAATTTTCACTAATAAGAGCTTTAATATTTAAAAGCACTCCTCTACATTTTTTTGTTTATCGAGTTCTCAAACTTATTATTTGAAGCATACATTATGCGCAATAAATTTTTAATATTATTGCGTCTCACGTTCTCGGAAAGCAATAAAAATCTAAAACTTAGTTTTGCGTGGAAAGTTTTGCTTGGCTTTCAGCTTCCCGAGTTGAGTGGAACGCAACCCCGAGCCTTACAAGGAGTGGGCGTGTGCGGAATGCATAATAAGAGGGAGATTAAAAACTACAACAAATTGTCAATAACATGGGATCTTGCGCTGACGTTTTAAGGGATGAAGTTATGGTTTTTACAGGCTTCTATATACTGTTGATGCTAATATCCGTAAATGGTTTTAAAAGGATATTGAATAATATATGTTTTTTGTGCTGTTATCATTCATAATCATTTTCACCTTTTTTAACGACTTACTATAGAGACGAGGAGGAAAGAGGGAAAATAGAGCAGAGAGAAAATAGAAATCCCCCACGCTGCTTCAATTTGTGAAGAAGGAATATAATGGAGCTTAGGTCTATAGTCAGAATTTTAATTCGATTCCAGATTTGACATTAGCTATTGTCATTTTGTGAAATAATGATACCACATATAATAGTGTAGTGATGAACACAAAAATCGATAAACAATCAGTGTGTGTGCTATCAGTGTGCCAATTAAAGACTAAATTATTGATTTTTATTTAAATAAATACATCATTGTTCAAAATAATTATTTATTAATTAGTAATCGCTGCTTTATTTTATAAAAAGTTAATATTTTTGTTTTTATATTAAAAACAAAACTTATAATGCCAGCGATAGCGATAGCGATGACGACGACAATTTATAAAATAAATTATTACCATAATACATCTATCTGTTTTATTTGTCATGTTCTTCATGGTCAATTTTTTTATTTATTTCACACACAATTATAAAAGAAATGTTTTAGATGGTTAATTAATGGTCAAAACTAAATTATCGGTTCAGAAATATTCAATTTTCTGATATACTTAGTTTACGAGAGTAAAATTATAAACGAGAAGAAATCGAATAATTTCGCAACGTCACTATATCTTACTAATCGTAACGTTGCAACACTGAAATTGTCAAATCTGGAATCGAATTAAAATTCCGAGTATAGTACGTTGATCTAATTTGGATCAGTCGTTTTAGATAAAGTTTTTTTCTTGTAACGATTAGATGACACAATGATGGGATAGGGGCTTGACGTGCTCTCCGAAGCACGGTGGTTCACGGACTACCAACTTCCAGACTGAAACCGAACCGACTTGAAGTATCATCATAATCTACCTAATCATAATCAAAGTTTGCACTTAAACTAAATGACACTTTAAACAGATATTGTTAAAAAACGTACCTTAACTAGCTAACTGACATTACCTTTTTAAAATAATATTTTATTCCAGGAATAAAATACACAGTGAGCCACCAAAATTACTTTCATCTTTTTATCATAACTTCTGCAGCGTACCGTGAAAACATTGTCATGCTCGAGTGTGTCGTCTTTTTTCAATGGCGCTTGAAACAAATTGAAATTGACTGTTCAAGAATAACAGGAATACCGGGGTTAGCGTCGGAAGGCACACGGAAGTCGTCCCGGACACTTGGTCACATGAATTTTTAACGCTCCAACCGCCAAAAAATGGAGCAAAATATTTCCGTTCCGGTTTTGGAGACCATTACTTTAAGTGCACGATTCGCTTATCGATCCTCACGTGTGACTTTCAAGAAATTTAAAACTATTTATATTCTAGAAAGCTTGAAGACAATGCATCTATTTTCATCCGTCTTTATTTATTTACAGCACAGCAACTTGAGTTCTACATGTTTTATAAATTGCGAAGTTCACATAGTTGTCAGTACATCAGTCGATTAATAAATAGTATTTATGATATTTATGTATTAATTATTTATTTCAGTACTTACTGTTCTTCTTAGTCGTACGCACTGCTAATAGTGGTAATGCGAAGCTTTACCACCTTTGGAGGCTGGATCCGTCGCGGTAACACTCGACTATGGTTTTAAGGGTTTCCGCCTTGTCTATGTATACGCGCGTATCGCGTAGAACTCTCTCTGGATTTCTCCTGCCCCTGCGTCACCAAAGACTTTACTTTTTAGGGATCAGAGATTTGGCTGAAGAAGTTTTAAAATTCGTAAAGTTGGCGAGAGACTTTCCTTTATGTTCAGTTCTTGCAATAATACCATAATTATTATTGTCTCTGGAGGCCGTTCAAGGGATCTTCAATAGATGCTTCCAACGTAGTCTCTACGGCGAAGATCTAGTAGTCTCAGAGACCAGACTTCAACAGATTAAAAGACATGACTCCTTATGTGTTAAAACTATTTATAATTTAACTAATAATAGCTTTAGCAATAAAATTATTATTATTTAAAGCAGTTATTTAAATAAAAACTTGAAGTAAGTTTAAATTAAAACTAGCAACATATCTTCAACTCACTGCAGTATTGAACTACCAAACACATCATATTCTAGCTATTTATACAGCGTCGAAAGACTTTCAGCACCCTACTCAGTCTCGAAGTTAGTTAAGAGTTAACGGTCTGATTAGTTTTACACAAAATAAGTGTAATTCAATCCGACGGAGATCAAGTACGTGCTTCAAACTTTTTAAACACGTTTTATTTTCTAAGAAGTTAGTAATTATTTCCAACATTTAATACGACGTAGCTGTTTCTGTACCTACAACTAAAAGTTGTTCTACCAATTAAGTATCACATGAGGTCTTATTCGGTGCAACAGTGTTGCATTAGTAAGGAATTTTAATTAGTAAAGTGTATTCGATCCGTTATTATATTTGGAACATCCTTACAGTTTACTTGCAAACTAGATGACGAAAAAAATAAATAAATATGTTTTATGATAATATATTGTTCTTTTTACTTATAATTTTCACTTATTTAGTGTTATTTGTTTCCACAGAGAACAGCAGTGTTAAGAAAGATCAGCAGCTAAGCCAGAAATATATATAAAACTTGGAAACAATCAAAAAAATATAATTAATCATTTACAATACCACAAAATATTTACTATTAAAGAATAAGAACTTATAGTACTTGTAACTTGGATACGTGTACCTTGGTACATTACAAATAGAGTAGTCATTACGTATATTATTTATATGGGGAATAAAAATACGTTTTCATTTACGAGCAAGCAATATGCTCGTAATAAGCATTTTTCGAGCGGCGCGCAGTCTCAGGTGTCGAGTCGGGCCGTATTTGAATATTGAAGAAACGTGTGATCGGAATCGTGATGCAGTTTTATTGTCATTCCTCCTCAATAAACATATTATGTGAAATTTTTATTGCGACAGTTAAATTTTCAAGCGTTTGTTATGTTATGGAGTAAGTTCTCGTAGAATTCTATTTGGATTCTTTACGATTTGTCCCTGTTCGAATATCTTGAGACAATCATTATTATTCTATTTTCGTAGCCTTTTGTTTAGCCAGATCTCTTATCTTTTTGATGAGGGGAGATGGAGCTAAGACCCACAACGATGTACCAAAGTGGGTGGGCGGAGTTATATTGTTTAAATCTTGTTACGATCACTAGTAACAATATAGTAGAACTAAGTTGTAATCAGTAGTATCACTAATAACTAACTAACTAAAAGCATTTTTTCATGGTCCGACACAGGACTTCAACCCCGGACTTCCGATCCATGTTCACACGTTTTCAGTCTTATAGCCACATAGACTAACTAATGGACCCAGCGTTAGTCAATATAAGTCACTCCAAGTTTTAATAAAATACGTTTGATATACGGTACTTCCAACAAAAATTAAATTGAATTTTTTTGTCCGTCTGTTCCAGCTAATCCCTAAAACTACCATTCGGATTGTAAAATTATTTTTGAATATAATAGCCAGACTCGTGAGGAGTGACATAGAGTAAAGCGTCTGCTAGTCCAAAATAAAACCAAAATGGAATTTATCTCCAAAAAAAAAACCACTTTGATATTGTTACAGTAATCATGATGCACATTAAACCGGATGGGAGCACCTGCATTAAACAGCTTACGCGGACGCCGCCGACGCCGGCCGCTTTCGAGTTAAATTTTATTTGATTGCGAGCCTCCCGCCCGTCCTCGCGGCACGACAACGGCCTGATTGATGTATTGCGCCGCCCGTACCCAAAGATGAAAGCAATTAATGTACGCATGTATTATCGCGTTGTTTATTTACACAAATTTAAAATATACAATTAAAAGTGCTGACGCCCACGATTTCGTCCACGTAGAAATCTCGTAGTCCTTCCTCTTAATTTACAAGTAAGTATTGATAAAACCATAAGAATTACTTTCTTTAAAACTGATACAGCTGAAAGCTTGATAGGCGTCAGTCATGGCTAGTTAGCAAGCACTGTACTGGTAAAGACTTACTGCCAAGCACTTTTTAGCGTACCACCGCGATTTTTTTTTTTTTGACCTTGTTGTCCAAGTTGGTCCTTGACTGCTATCACACCTGATGTTAAGTGATGACTTTTTGTTGCAGTTTACGAAAAATGACACGGTACACTTTATGCCATTTTTTGTCAAAACGGCAATATAAACATGAATTGATATTTATATTTTTGAAATGGTCTTTTTACAACCTTTCAGTTTCTACCCACATTGCGGAACGATAACACACCCCCTCGCTTCCGGCGTTACAGCCGCCGTTTTGAAAATTTATATAGCGTATGTCACTACCGCAATTTTAACAAATTCAACGACACCTCACATGTCAAACTCCGTTCAGTCGTTTAGGCTGTAGCGCGTGCCCAAGAAATGGACATACATACATACATACATACATATATACGCTCGAAAAACATAACCCTCCTTCTGACGTAGTCGGGTAAAAAGAATTATTTTCTTTAAAACTATATATTAAAGTAGTCATCAGTCATGCATTAGAAACCACCGTCGCATACCACTGCGCACTTTTTAGCGTACCACCGCGATGCGGAGTAGACATCAGTTATTGCAACATTTGATCTGTTGCTCTATACATAGAGTACCTACCCATAGAATCAGGATGATGATAGGACATGACTTGGTGTGTCTATGAATATGATTTGTTTTTTTTTTTGTTAAATCACGTACAAACATTTTCTGTTTTACCCGAACCCGGATACGGGGTTGCACACCATCGCCTTCCAATTTTTGGCCAATACTGAAAATTTCTTTGAATAAAAATAAGCCCATTATTTAATGTCAAAGTGTAACCGTAGAGTCAACATCGAGTTTAAATTAGTGGAAGAGTGGTTATACAATACAATATTCATGTATAAAATAAAAACATTTATTTTTGTTATAGAAGCTCGAGCGCGTTTAACTTAGTACTCGTTAGCAACTACTCGTAGAAGTTCATGTTCATTAGAGCACTAATATTGAAACTATACGCCAAACTGAAATTGAGGAAATGGGCCGCTGTATCTTCGGATTCACACGCGACTGAGCCACCTTGCAGATTGTCACGAAATGTGGCGTCACTAATGTAGCTAATGTTGTATGAAAGGGGCTGAGTTATCGACATCGCGACTTTTCATGTCCGCGACGGATTTTACTTCTGCCTAGTTAGCTATTAGTTTTTAAGCAGCTATTGCTTGTAACTGTATCGTTGGTCCAGTGGTTAGCCTGTATGGGTTTGGGTCATGCGATCCTATGTTCGATTCCAGAGTCGGACCACCTCGTAGAATGTTACGTAATGTGGTGTCCCTGATATACCTACTTATTTAATATTATATTATGAATGTGGCTCAATTAACGACATCGCGACTTTTCATATCTGCGACGGATTTTCCTTTTGCATAGTTAGCTGTTAGTTTTTCAATGGGTACACACTACTGCCAAGCAGTGTTTAATCTATGTGCATTTGGATCATGGGGTCCTAAGCCTGATTCCTAGGTTTAATTAAAATTTTCAAAATTCCAGGTCTGGCTGCGGCACTAGCCAGTGCAGCTAGATTTGGTACCGCAGCAGTAACTATACTACCCCGCCGGCAAAAACGAACTGGTTTAGCATTCCGGTACAATGTCGTGTAGAAACTGAAAGAAGTGTGAATTTCATCCTAATCCTAACAAATTAGCACGCTTCCATCTTAGATTGCATCATCACTTACCATCAGATGAGATAACATTCAAGGGCCAAGTTATAATAAATAGAAAAGCCACTTTATCCTAATTAACTTTACCACGACGTGAAAAAGTGGAAAAAATAAGGACTATACTAAAGCCAAACTCGATTGAGAATGCTTGTCAACAAACAATTCAATCAACAAAAAATTTTATGCCTAATAAATTGAAATTTATGTTTTGTTTTTTTATTAAATCTTATTTAAAAGATATTGAGTATATTAATTAGTTTTAAGCTTACTTCTCTAATTTATTGTCATTAATTCGTCATAAATAAATTAATTAAAAAAATTAGGTGTAAAATGACTAGTGATTTCTACCTTCATTTTTAATTTATTTGTTGACAAGCATTCTCAATCGAGTTTGGCTTAAGTATAGCTGCATATTCACGTTGGACAGATCCTTTGCGCAAAAATGAGTCAGCCCTTCTGTCACAAGATAACATAGTATTATAAGCAGATATTTCTAAATCGTCGTATCTACAGGCGCTAGGTAAGTGAAAACCACGTAGATTCAATCGCACTCACCTCATTTTAAATGCGGGCTGACTGTTTCAGTTATCGCTCCCAGAGGACACTTTGCTAGACCGTAGCCCGGTTGTAGGAATTGAGACTGGCCTTTTTCCTATTATTGATCCAAGGTTACAGGGTCTTGGCAATACAATTGTGATGTTAGTTTAATGGAAAAGGGGTTATATGTGTAGCTTAAAAGTTTGGAAATAAAAGATAGGGATACTGCTCGTCTTATTTTTACTCATTTTTACTCATAAGAAGCTTCAGTCACTCATCGGGCAATAGAGCGAGCTATGATCTAGGTATCTCTGCATGATAAAATGAGCAGATGAGGAGATCCGCAGAAGAGACAAAGTTACTTACATAGCTAGTTAGAGACGCTAACCTGAAGTGGTAATAGATGGGGCAAATAAAAGAGCAGAAGGACGTTGGGGGTCCCAAATTGCTGGAATGATGACCTTGTACCGGAAAGCGTAGTGTAGGTCGACCCCCAACTCGGTAGACTAATGACATCAAGCGGGTTGCGGAGGATAAACTGCCTCGTTGGTGCAGTAAACAGCCTTTGCAGTTTTAGATCATCATAGCCTGAATTCGAGTTCAATGGTTCAAATGGTACACCTATTGAGAGTTTTTTTTAATAAATTTATAATAGTTGGGAAATGCCTCATCAATCTCTGCCTGATTATTATTTACATCTAATATCGTTACAAAAGTATCTAACCAGTACAGGTTAAGCTCGTCTAGCCACACTGAAGCAGCGTGATGAGTTAAAGCTCCATATCGCCTCTTTTATATGGAGGCACACTTGATTCAAAAACCACATTCAAAAACCACCACCACCAGATACTTTTCAAACGAGTAGAGTTTTGACGTGACAACGTCTTATAATTCGATAGAGCCGGCTGCACGCACGAAAAAACATGACTCGTGCGGCGTTACCTCGCTTTGAGGCGTTCCATGTAAGGCTTGAAGTGCAAGCGAGAGCGCGGAACGAGCGACAAAGAAGCACAATCGGCCTTTGCGTTCGGCAGCGTTCGACATCCGTCTATTAAATATATTAATTTTAAATTAAAAATTAATATATTTATAAGTTAATATATTTATTATAAATTTAAAATATAAATTTATAAAATGAAAATCAATTATTTTATTAATTTAAATTAATGTTTATAAAAATATATATAAATTAAAAATTTTAATAACCAATTAATTCCATCAGTATTTTCTTAAGACATTGTCACGTTCAACTATCGTCAGTAAACCGACTTTACAGACAACCAATTTTTTTAATGATTTATTAGAAGAAAGATTGTCTTAATATTTCATAGACCGACCCAGAACCCGAACCCAGGATCTCATGATCCTAAGTCACATCGACTAACTACTAGACAGACAAGGCAGTTTACTCAAAGCAATAACCTACTATTATTTATAGTTGTAAGCACTATGTCCTATATTCAGTGCAAAAATAAACCTGAAACAGTATACCATCAATAACTAAATTCTTGTGATCATTACTACCCTTTGAGGCGCTTACCTGAAGGCTACATTGGAAAATGATGTTGCACATCCGTTCAATTTTAAATGATAATCGGTACAGCATAATAAGCAACCCTGTGCTTCAAAAGCAATATCTATACATACAAAAGGAGGTCGGTAATAGGCTGAGTTTCGTCATTGTTAACTTATTACCTTACTACAAGGCCAGACCTTCCTTCTTATAAGAGAGGGGATATGGAGTTTAGTCCGACCATCCTTATTCAATGCGGTTTGGCGGGTAACACTAATTGATAATGTTTAACTAATTAATGAATAGTTAATTAGTGCTTTCTGAAGCACGGTGTTTTGGCCAGTCCTCTTCCCGTGCGAAGGTCTAGGGGACCATAAGCTAAACCGACGGAAAAAGGACTGGCCGATGGCGGTACGCCTCTGACCGGTTCGCATACAAAAGGGGCCTCCGAGATGGCGCTTGGGGGTCAAGTGGCAAATCAACTAAAACTATGACTCAGGTAAGTCGTAGTTTTAGTTCTTGATCTCGGAAGTACGAGTAGATTGTGTAATGTATGTGTGTAATGCTTGTTGTGGAGGTCTGTATCGCCGAGTCAAACTCCTTCATCACATTCAATCACAGCACAAATTCAAAAGGTCAAATTTTAATACGTCGCATTTTTTTTTAATCGACTACAAGTTGGCCCTTGACTGCTATCACACCTGTTACCATGTTAAGTGATGCCGCAGTCTAAGATGGAAGCGGGCTAACTAGTTAAGAGTGGGACGACAATCCACACCCCTTTCGGTTTCTACACGACATCGTACCGGAACGCCAAATCGCTTGGCGGTACGTCTTTGTCGGTAGGGTGGTAACTAACCACGGCGAAAGCCTCCCACCAGCCAGACCAAGACAAATTAAGAAAAATCTCAATCTGCCCTGCCGGGAATCGAACCCAGGATCTCCGTCTTATAAATCTGCCGCGCATACCACTGCGCCACGGAGGTCGCATGTAATACACCACGCGGAACAAATGCGACCGCAAAAACACTCGATACGCTCAAAACGCTACTGCAATTTCGTCTCAAATAGCTAACAAAACCAATGCGCAAGCGCTGCAACGATAAGCGTCGAACTCGATTAGTGACGTACTGACATCCCCGCAGGCAGCCGAACCGGCAAGGCACGCCGCCCCGCGCGCGCGCCCTTCCGGCGTTACTTTTGCGCCGGGAATGATTCAACTACCCGCCTAGCACACACTGAGTGCCATCACCACGAGTAATACCACCAAACTATCGAGTCAGGGCTTAGATTTGTACTGAAAATTTCTTAGAAGAAACGAAGCTCAGTATAATCGCTCGATACAGAATTAGAACGCAGGACCTGACCGACGAGTCAGTCCAACGGAATACCACTTACCTATTAACTCACCGCAAGATCTTTAAAACTATACACTTAATTTATTTGAAATATTATAATTAATCGATTTGAAATTTAGCAGAGATAATAATTACTCATTTTGGGACACTCGTCGCACACTTTCTCGATACTGCCACTGAAACGAGATCTAGCGGTTGAAAGCGTTCAACACAGTTAAGAAAAACTAGCCAACAAATAAAACTTTATAATAAGTATTTTACAATGAAGAAAAGAATAATTCTTAAAGAAGCAAGCGCGAGAAATTGTACTACTGTACTGTAACAGTAAGAATTTTTATAAGGCACTTAATCAAAGTGAACGCCGTGTTGATGGAACACACCTACGATATTATTTTCTCGGGTAAAATGTAACAAAGTAAAGCAGGATTTATTTTTCTTATTACCTTGTGAATCTAGATGAGACAAGAGATCTTCCCAGTAGATTCCTAACACAGGATGATGACACTAATTTTAAAAATAGCAATAGTTCGTTTGTAAGTGTGTACTTATAGCATTTCTGCGGAATGCTTTAAATTCTTGTTGTCTGTCTGTCTGTCCGCACTATCTATATGTTCCCTTACAACTCCTAAACGGCTAGGCCGATCCCCGTTATGATAACATATTATCCTTATAGGGAAATGTCTGAGGAATGTTCTTAGCTACTTCCGGCTTTTGATGGTATTTCTGAAACGGAAATGTTTCTAGACATAAAAATGTTTATTTTATTTTTATTTTATTTTGGCAAAAACAGTCATTACAAGTAAAAAGTTTTACATTAAAGAAAAAATACATGTGCAACAATAGACAATACATTGCCGAAGATTTGTACATAAAAAAAAGGAAAAGATATGTTATTTATGTGATAACAGTATTAATAAGATAATATTAGTAAGAAATAATATAATATTAGCAAGAAAGAGAAAAAAAAAAGAAAAGAAAACAACGAACGATAACAAAAATATGTGTTAAGAAACAACTAAAGGTATTTCTTCAAACATTTCTTTTTGATATTACTTATTGAGGTGGAGCATAATATACACTTCCGGTTCAATTTTCCAAACTGAAAGAAGAAAAATATCCTCTCACGGAAAGAGACCTGGCCTTACAGTGGGCCTGGTGGATTTTTTGAATAGTCTACCTTTATGAGCCAAATTTTGAATTGATCTGAGTTGAGAATAACTAGACCAATTACTTCAAAACCTCTCTGGGGCTTTAAACAGCTAAAATATATATTTCATTTATAGGTATATAAGTACTGACTACAGACCAACTCTTGTGATCATTAGCGTTGAGGTAATTGCCCCAGGGCATCACCGAATGTTGTTTCGCTTCCGTTCAATTTTAAATGATAATGAGTTACTCATTCATTCACTCACTCAGCAGTTGGGAAGAGTAATATTGAACCTACTTTAGATGTTACTTAGATTCTACGTGGCATACTCTTGTTATTAGAAAATTTTGTGTGTTTGATACATTTTCAGGCCTGTAGTAATCAATCAAATATTATTTATGTTATAAGGTCAGATTGTACATTGAAAAGAACAATTACTTTGTATATAAATAATACATTAATGGCGTTATAGTCGCCCATACATCACAGTAGACTCTCATCTCCTGATTATTTTAAATTAGACCAAAATAATTATTTATTTATTATTATTTAATTTAAAAAATGTATAATATTTGCATTAAATAAGAGAAGATACAACAGAAGAACAGGTAAAATAAAACTAACGATTACTTCGTACAATATTTATATTTACACTCTCATAGACGAAAAGAGTAAGTTTCCAGACGTAGGTATTAAAGGTTGATTGTGCTTTGAATAGATATCATTAATACATAGGCAGGGGTTAACCACACGCCGAATGAACAAGATGGTCTCCGAAGTCAATACTAATCTAAATATCATATTAGATACTACAACGTTCCAGTGACTTCGTCCTGGTAGAAAATGGACAGCTATTGCAATCGTCTAAAAATAAAAAATTAAACATGTTTTTCTTAAGTTAACCTCTTTTTTTAAAAGTAAACCTTTTTTAAAGAAAGAGCATGGATATAGCGAGCTAGCATAAAGGAGTTCTCTGCAGTCCGAGTAAAGGGGACCAATTCGATATTCGATACATTTGTTATGTTATATCTCAACAGGGTTAGACAGCGTTTTCAAATAAAGCTCTAAAGCTCTAAAGTGGCACTTAATAATATATATGTCGGCGAGGTGGCGCTTCGATCGCGCGAAACATTGTCGGCAAGGTGGCGCTGCGATCGTGCGAAACGTCAGGCTATGACATTGACAGCTGTCATCGCTTGGGATTGGTCTGTGCTTGGTTTAAAATGGCATTCTAACGCCAGCCGCGGAACGGAGCGGACGCAAGCGCAGAACTCTCCACGTTTCGTATTGCGATCCGTCTACATTGCATTAGAGTTACCATATTTCATGTAAATTACTAAGTAAATCGATTAAAGAGGTTATTTGTGATCAATCTGCGAGTTTATTCCGAAGAAACATCACCCACACTACCCAAGATGGCGGACGAAGATGAACCAAACTCTCCGACGATCCCGCTCATCCCTCCTTCATATACAAATAGAGCGTGCCACTGCCAAATTTATCATCATATTTGGAACAGTATATTTATTTTACAATATAAAAAAATAATTTAAGTTACATACTAAAAATTTTTTATTAAAAATATAATATGTATTGCTAAATTATATACCAAATCTTTCCTCAGCATGTCAATCCGTTCAGTAATCTTTGAGTTTATCGCGACAGACAGACGAACAGACGCGGTGGACTTTGATTTATATTACGTAGTAAGATGTAGTCACGTTGAGAAATCCAATTCTCCCAAGATTAAAGTTGGTTGGTAAACTTTTGGCACGAGAGTATTAAGTCATCAAGGTTACACATACGGGGATGGACAAGGATACGTTAAGCTTCCCTTAATCAGAGGAATACACACGTAATTGTGAAACTTTCGGTGAAACTATCACTGGTATTTGGTATGCAATTACATAATAAATACTAATTCTAACCATAAAAATGTTCAGCCATAATTTTTGAGTGATAATTTTATGCTTTGGTATAATAAAATATTACGCCACCTACTTGTATAGAAATCTTAATGAATTTCAATGTATCACATTTTTTTTCCTTTTTCCGTACTTACTTTACTACCGATATCAATGATGAAGAGAATGAGCACCAAGCACTATTTATTAAGACTGTACCAATTATAATAAATAAATGAAAAAAATACTTTTCAATGTAGCGCTAAAGAAAACTAAAATTGTCTATAAAAACTATACTATACTAACCATATTAAAGTATGTTCAATCTACTAATGTTATCTAACGAAGATTAGTTAACAGACGTACAAAATTATATATTAATGTAAGTATAATTGTAATTCCTTATTTTTAACCGACAAAAAACGGAGGAGGTTCTCAATTCGACACGTATATTTTTTTTATGTATGACCACGCATAATTTTTTTTTATTCGAAAGGGCACACTTCTAAGGTGGTCCCATTGTCATCATGTTAGGATCTGATGATGATATCTTGGAGTCGGTGCCAGCCAAGGTTTCTACTTTATGAACATTACCTAGAACCCACAAACTGCTTTACTACGTTAAATAGATGTTCCTTAAACTTGCTGGCACCGACTTTATAGATATGCTTAAGTAAATTAAAGCAACTAAATGACACAGTTATTTTTTACTTTTTAGTGCGTTTTGAGTCCGTTAAATTTATTGTTAAAAATTTTGAAAATTGGTATTCACACTCCATCTCCACTGTTATTAATTTTATTTAATGTTGCAATCCATTTCAACTAATTTTTTTTAGCAAATAATGATATAGAAAATAATCAAAATGATTTTATAATTAAAAAATGTAGGTATAATGAGCAAAAATAATTTTATCATCCCGGTAATTTGACTATGATTGGCCTCTACATCGAAAACTGTGCACTCAAACTAATTGCATTTACTATTGATTTCAGCCCATGGTCGGCAGCTTTGAGAGCTGGGTAAGTGCGTACACCACATTATTCGTAATAAATTTGTCATAATATTATAATTAGCTATACATTTGTACCTACCTACTTATATTAATTTTCATGCAGTATCTAGATAGGTACTGATTTGTAATGAAAGTGAATACAAATCAACATGTAACGTGATTTTAGAGCGTTGTGTGTTACACTCTATTTTTATCCGAATAAAACGGAGGAGGTTCTCAATTCGACACGTATAATTTTTTTTCTTTTTTTTATTACCATGCATAACTTTTTACAGAGTTATCCGATTTTGATAATTCTTTTTGACGTGACAACGTCTTATAATTCGATAGAGCCAGCTGCACGCACGAAAAAACATGACGTCATGCGTCGTTACCTGGCTTTGAGGCGTTCCATGTAAGGCTTGAAGTGCAAGCGAGAGCGCGGACCGAGCGACAAAGAAGCACAATCGGCCTTTGCGTTCGGCAGCGTTCGACATCCGTCTATTAAATATAATTATTAAATATATTAATTTTAAATAAAAAATTAATATATTTATTATAAATTTAAAATATAAATTTATAAAATCAAAATCAATTATTTTATTAATTTAAATTAATATTTATAAAAATATACTTAAATTAAAAATTTTAATAACTAATTAAATGCTACCATTCCATCAGTATTTTCTTAAGACATTGTCACGTTCAACTATCGTCAGTAAACCGACTTTACAGACAACCAATTTTTTTTTAATTAGAAAGGGCACACTTGCAGCGATTTCGGTTTTTATGTATGTATCGGTAGCTTTTTGGTTACAAGTGCCGTATAATATACTATGACAGTATAGTACAAGTATGTTACGTGGCGATAAATCACTAAAAAGTAATAAATAAAAATTTTTAACAAAAAATAGAACCGACTCAAAACGCACTAAAAAGTAAAAAATAACTGTGTCATTTAGTTGCTTTAATTTACTTAAGCATATCTAGGAGTCGGTGCCAGCCAAGGTTTCTACTTTAAGGACATTACCTAGAACCCACAAACTGCTTTCCGACGTTAAATAAATGTTCCTTACACTTGCTGGCACCGATTTCATAGATATGCTTAAGTAAATTAAAGCAACTAAATGACACAGTTATTTTTTACTTTTTAGTGCGTTTTGAGTCGGTTCTATTTTTTGTTAAAAAAATTTTTACTACAATTGTGAGAAATTTAAATATTTAAAAGATTGAAGCGGCAGCCGGACGCCACTTTCTCGTACATTTCAGTCACGCCTGATCTGTGAGGGGTCAGAAAATAAAATAGCTGATATTAATGTAACACAGAGGTTTAATTCCTTCTGGCCTTTTTGCAATACGTTATCTGTAGCAGCTTGGGTAATGGGTAGTAAGATACCTACATGAATACCCAGACACTGGAAAATATACTTAATGATCATGAACATTTTCTGGTTGTGGGAATCGATCCCACGACCTTCGATAAAGAAGCAGGGACACTTCCCACCGCGTCACTCGGCCGACGGATAAACTTAAACCAATTTTACTTTAATACTAATGCCGCTATGTCCATTTAAATATTCTGAACAATATTGATTGAGATCTCATATTTAAAATAATTTCATTTTTACCAATAAATATTTAAGTAATGAGGAGCATACGAATTTTTTTTTAAATGTATTATTTTCTATTTTCAGAACTAAAATTACATTAAATAAAATTATTGTTTATCTGTAGCCACAATCGCAACAAATTACTTTTCATTTATTAGAAGGAATACAATCAACTTATACATCGATGTCTATATATAGTCTGTGGCACATAATTGCATCGTAACCCCATGCTAGAGAAGCCATCATTCGTAATTAGCCAGTACACCACAAGAGACGTGGTCAAACAGATTAGGTAGGTACACGTAAGTCCATAATTCGGAACTTAACTCATTTATCACGATACCCGTCCTTTCAAGTCGGAACTACACCTTTCCATATGAATCGCACCATTTCAAGTAAGTACCTATTTACTCCGCCTTCTTCTTTGGCTATAACGGCTCCCCGACTAGCGATAAAAAGTATGAGCTTAGCGGACGGAGGTGCGACATTTGTGAGTCCGTTTTCTTATTAATTTTATATTTATTAACCTAAAAACAAGTAAATGTTGTTAAAAGAACTAAGTAACCTTCATATTTTAATCTAAAAAAGTAACTAAATAGCGACAATTTAGAATTAATTTTATAGTTAGATTTAATTTAAAAATCGAGATTTAATTTTTGGTGTCATAATCATGACAAGACTTAAAATTACATGTTTATGGTTTTGTCGTTTAAGCAGTGTGTAGAAACTATTGTCATAAGCCGGTTTCGCTTTAGTTTTTCAGGGTTTCCTGCGTAGGTGACAAACGCGACACATGCGACTCGAAGCTACGCAACACGACACCAGCGCCCGTCACGCCGCGTCCCGCCGCACCTGCTACATAGAACGCAAATAGAGAATTCCCTTATTTTGATCGCATTCGTCGCGATGGCAGCCTCGCGTCACGTCGTGTTTCTCGCTCTCACAGAACACCTCGTAAAAGCCCCGTAAGTAGTACAGACCATAGATTAAAGACTACTAGATGGAGTCATAACGCGGCTGTAAGTTTAAGAGCGTGACAGACTTATTTCATTCGGCCTTTATTAGAAAGTGACACAAGATTATTTTTGTCCCTTTCAGCGTGTTCATTTTTATTGTTTGTCAAGAATGGAGTTTGTGACAAGCAAGGGACATATCTGAGCAATTATTAGCTTTTTATTAAATTTGCTAATAAATTATATAACTTTGCGGTTACGATATTAATTTAAACGTTATCGTGCTATGGTGGGTTGTAATATTTTCGGCTGCAACAGTCGCAGCTAACAGAAAATCGAAGGAATTACGTTTCATACGTAAGTAGGCATAAACTTCATTGATTGATGATTTAAAGCTTAGATATGTTATTTTTTAGCAAATTTCATGTATTATGCGTTTACTAAACTATCTTATATAAAGTAATATTTCGTATTTTACGATATTTTAAAACATAACGTTTTATGATGTACTTTAAATGTTGACATGTCATGTCAATAAGGCTGATTTGCTGTCTCACGAGTGGACACGCTATGGGCTCTATCTAGTAGTTTTCAATCTATGGTACAGACAGACGTTTGACAGGCGTTTATATATGACAATGTAAGAGCGATTGCAAAACGGACACATTTTTACACGCTTTATATTAGCTTCACTTGTATGTCAGTTTGTCAGTTTGTCAGTTTGTCAGTATGTCAGTATGTCAGTATGTAACTCGTATGTGTGTTCGCGCATAACTTCGTCGTTTATGAACCGATTTTGATAATTCTTTTTTTGTTGGAAAGAAGATAGTCCGGTGGTGGTACCATGACAAGGAAACCAGGATCTGATGATGGGATCCTGGAGAAACCGAGGGGAACTTTCAAAAATTGTAGGGACAACAAGTACGTTTGTTAGTTTTTCCGATATGTATTTAAAAGCACTATAATTCGATGAAGGTCTGGAGTCGATTTGATGATGGAGCCGATCTACATATAAGAGAAATCCTTGACGATTTACTGTATTTACCTTGTGTTTGGGCTCGATTAATTTGTTTTGATAAGAACTTTACATTTAGATGGGCTGTGACTGTCATTGAGGGTCTGGTGATGAAGACAAAGTACAGTTAAGGGAGCTCCGTAACAGCTTACAGTAGCTACCTTGTGTTTGGGCTTGATTAATTTGTCTCGATGAGAAATTTACATTTAGATGGACTGTGACTGTCATTGAGGGTCTGGTGATGAAGACGAAGTACAGTTAAGGGTGCTCCGTAACGGCTTACAGTAGCTACCGTGTGTTTGGGCTTGATTTATTTGTCTCGATGAGAAATTTACATTTAGATGGACTGTGACTGTCATTGAAGGTCTGCAGATGAAAACGAAGGACAGTTAAGGGAGCTCTTTAACGGTTTACAGTAGCTACCTTGTGTTTGGGCTCAATTAATTTGTCTCAATGAGAACTTTACATTTAGATGGGCTGTAACTGTCATCAAGGGTCTGGCGATGAAGACGAAGGACAGCTGAGGGAGCTCTTTAACGGTTTACAGTAACTACCTTGTGTTTGGGCTAGATTAATTTGTCTCAATGAGAACTTTACATCTAGATGGGCTGTGACTGTCATTGAGGGTCTGGCGATGAAGAAGAATGACAGCTGAGGGAGCTCTTTAACGGTTTACAGTAGCTACCTTGTGATTGGGCTCGATTAATATGTCTCAATGAGAAGTTTGAAAGATTCCAGTTGGTTTAATGTTAACTAAGTCATGACCTGATGATGAGATCTACGAAAACTCGAGGAAACTCTTCAAACTTTATTTTTACACGCTTTTTATTAGCTTCACTTGTATGTCAGTTTGTCAGTATGTCAGTATATAACTCTCTAAATAATATTTATGAAATAATTATTTTATTCTCACTAACAAATAAATTACTAGCGACTGTGTGGCCGAGCGGTTTAAGTGCTAATCTGCCCGTACAACAGTCGCTCAGGCGTGGGTTCGAGCCCTGGCAGTCGCAGTTTTTCTGCGACTTCCAAGGCTCGCTCCCGTGCCGACTGTACTCTGGCCAGGTTTCTGTGGTTTCCTTGGTCACTGTGCTAAGGGTGGGGCACAGCCAAATGCGGGTACAGATTGTAAGTAAAAATAAGAATTGTAAACATCGAATGTGAATTCGATGTCGACGCTTACTATGAAACATAGTATGAATATTTTTGATAATCAACAAATAATAGTTTAAAAAAACTAAAAAATCACGCTTTTATAAATAAACCAAACTAAAAAGTAAAAAATAAATAATAGTTTAAAAAAACTAAAAACACGCTTTTTATAGAAACCCAAACTAAAAAATAGAAAATAATTTTAATAAATTTAAATTAAGAATAGTGTTAAAATTTTCATTAACTATAAATTAATAATAATGTAAATAAAAAAAATTATTTTATTTTAAAAAAAGCGTGGGGTGCTTTTTAAGATATTATCAAAATGATAATAACTCTACTCATATCTGTCAATAAAATATTTATAACTATATTGACACCATGCACCCCACGCTTTTTTAAAATAAAATAATTTCTTTTTATTTACACTATTATTAATTTATAGTTAATGAAAATTTTAACACTATTCTTAATTTAAATTTATTAAAATTATTTTCTATTTTTTAGTTTGGGTTTCTATAAAAAGCGTGTTTTTAGTTTTTTTAAACTATTATTTATTATAATTTAATCGTCTGCCTGTAATTGGTTGCTGAGTTCCAAATTGGTGAAACACTTTGGTTGTCACTTTAGTTTAAACTAACAAACTGTTGGTGCAGTAACTAATCTACAACTACTTGTATACTAAGCCAAACTGTCTCTGAAAAATAGAACGACTATAACTAAATATCCTACTGCGTCATATTAAGTACATAAACACATCTCTGTTTCTTGGTGAAGTGCAACGATATTTAGTTGGAAACGGTCCAAGACTTAACACGACAATGTTATGCCTCTATTATGAATAACACTCCCAAAGCTCACGCGTATCTAGTTGTGAGTATGAGTAACTAAGAATTTATGTGACACTGTGGATACTGTTTTATTAAAAATTCCAATTTAATTCATGTTTGAGACGATCGCTAAGATCAGTGGATTTCGGATTAAATTGAGTATGATTATAAACAAATTAAATAACTATCAACTTTCGCCTGTTAAAAAAATGTTGAAATGAATTATTAGTGACAACATTAAAACAACAAAAGAGGTACAACACCTCCAAACCCTAACTTCCTAAAATATTTTAAACTTAGAATCGTTTGAGAGAATGAAAAGCTCAGTAGTTTTATGAAAAGCTATAACCGGGTCTCGAACCCATGATACAACAATAATCGCTTTGCGTCTTTTTCTTCTATTTCGCAGGAAAAGGGGTATTCTGCATACCGTTTCTGTAATAGAAAACGTGAAATTCCTGCCTTTAAGCACGCTTTACCTTCATTTGCATTTTGCCTGTCACCTTAACATTTACATATTATTCTATTTCTCTATCTTTGTATTAAACCTCATTTGTATATCTCCTGCAATGTAGAGATTAGACTCACAACCTCATGGCATATAAATCTTTTTTTTTATTGACTACAAGTTGGCCCTTGACTGCTATCACACCTGATGTTAAAATATGATGCAATCTAAGATGGAAGCGGGCTAACTTGTTATGAGTAGGATGAAATCCACACCCCTTTCGGTTTCTACACGACATCTTACCGGAACACTAAATCGCTTGGCGGAACGTCTTTGTCGGTAAGGTGGTAGCCACGGCGAAAGCCTCCTACCAGCCAGACCAAGACAAATTAAGAAAACCCAGGACCTCAGTCGTATAAATCCACCGCGCATACCATTGTGCCACGGAGGCCGTCAATAATCTTCATTCCTCTCCCCTCTTTCTTTGCCTATTTGCCAATTTGCCTTGACTATATTATCAATGAAATATTATATAGTGTTGGCAGCATTGCGAACCATAGACTGTAGAGGTGCCGGTTTTGTGTCGTTGTGGTAGACTGTAGCAGAAAGTAACGGTTACGGGCAGTTATATAAGCAAAGCCCTAATGGTGAAGTAATTATTATTTTGTGTGTTCTCTTTGTGTGCAGTTATGCTGCCAGTTAATTTTGTTAAAAGTTAAAGTGTAATAAAATGTAAATGCTAGTTAAGTAAATTATGTGATTACCGTCATATTGTTTCATTTTGATTTGATTTAAGGAAGTTTTGTAATAAAAACGTGTTGATGTTATGATTAATGTTCTTTTACTTCTTGTGCCTTTTGACCCCTTCTGATGATGTTTCTAATAATAGTATATTTATTATATTATATTATATTTATATTATTATTAGCTAACATTATATTTACAAAGGCGTCTACTCAAATTATAATAATCTATTCCTTCGGCTTACCGAATTTGATTAAATAAAAAAATAAAATATAATGACACTTACTAAAATCTCATCATATTTTACTAGTAACCCTTAATAAGCTTAATTTTTTAACCTTTATCTTGGTGTTAACCTGAAGTGTTAAACTGCATTCATTAGGGCTTGGCAAATCGATGGCTTGACCAATAGAAATTAACAAAACAATTTTGTTTTCTATTGAGATATTATAACACCGTTAAATCTTTCTCGGTGTACCTATATAAAAAGAAATATAGGTCGTGTAGTTTGGCATTCAAACAGATTGATTGCCTTCCAGTGTCAGAGCATAGAAAATATTGCGAATGCGTAATTGGACACGCGGCGCGACGTGGCGCGACGCTCACTCGACATGCGGCCGGCGCCTGGCGATGACGGCGCGTGACAAATAGTATGACGGATGATGGAATTACACCTATTGAATTAAGTGCTATTTCATTTTACGCATGTATTTGACAGGAATGAAGAAAAATAAAAGGGCTTGACATAAAACTGTCTCATTTTGGTCTAGTACTGTTCATAAGGAAAAAAATTTTAACAAAAAATTAAACCGACTTCAAAACGCACTGAAAATTAAAAAATGAATGCTTTTGAAACCAAAAAAATCGCAGTAGGATGAAATCCATTGCAAAAGTAAGAGAATATCATAAAAATTAAAGGAAAAATAAATTACGGGCGGTCTGAGGTCAGGAAAGGGTAGGGGATGAGGGTTTAGGGGTAAAAAAAGGATTTTCTCGATTTCCGGCAAAACTAAAAGTCCAAGAGTTGAATGGCAAATTTGTAGGTAATAAAAAGATCTAAAACTTTTGTTTGTATACTTTTTTTACATAACCTCAAAACTTATGTGAAAAATTCAAAAACCAACCCTCAACCCCTACTTTGCTAACTGCGAGCAAAGAAAATCTACACTAAAACTCCGGTTGCCCCCGCCTACAACATCAGAAAGTATTAAGAATTTTATATAGATACAGGGATCCTTGTTTTTCTCTTTTCAGTTTATTACTTATAAGCAGTCGGGTTTTTGTTTTTATAATAATAATTTTATTTGAGAATTTTTACTTTTAGTTTGTGGTATAGAAATGAGACGGTACACTTGATAAAGTTTTTGACATTTTTTGTTAAAACAGCAATATTATAATATTTATATTTTTGAAAAGATCTTTTTTCGACCTTTCATTTGATACCTATATTGCTAAGATAAGATAAAAATATACACTCATACCCCCTTTTACAGCCACCATTTTGAAAGTTTTTATAGCCTATGTCACTACTACAATTTTAACAAATTCAACGACACCTCGTTCAGCCGTTTAGGCTGTAGTGCGTGCCGAAGAAATGGGCATAACATTACCCTCCTTCTGATGCAGTCGGGTAAAAAAGCTCACCTGTTATAGTTTAGTTAGTATTTTTCATTTATATTATATTTTTTTAATAGTTAATAAATAATCAGGTTGCTCTTCAAAAAGCTTAAGTCCCGTACCAGCAAAAACTTACACACAATCAATGATTTGGAAAACCAATTAATTAGTTTATTTTATTTTATTATTAAGTAGTGTGAAAGGCATCTCAGATAGGGTTGAATAAATTAAAATCATCGAGTCATAATCACAAATTCGACCATTTATTGCAATATCGTTCACAAATTAATCGCTTGAATCATTACGCATAAATTTACAATATGGTGTCACTAATAATGCTCTAATACTTTTCAATATCAATTACACTAAAGATGAAACTAATTAAATGATGTAAGTTAGAATTGATTCAATATTCACACGAATTACGCACCTTAAGCTCGACGACTCGTTGCTGTCTGTTTGTAGCAAAACATGGCGGCGACCGACCGACACAGACTCAAACCATAGACCACACAAAAGTACGCGACACGGTATGACATAAAATATGGTTGTGGCATGATTAAATACGGTGGTGTTACAGTCGGCCATCCTCCATGAACGAGTCCCTTCGTTCCTATTCACTAATCAAATCAAATTTATTCAATGAAATCCTGCGGAGAAGAACCGGCAAGAAACTCAGCAGTTGCTCTTTTTTTTAAAAAATCAATGTTACAAATTGCATTCTAAAAAGTACATATTTACATACATTATTAATTTATAATTTCAGTCGTTTATGTTCTTAATTTCTATACAAAATCAAAATCTCTATAACTAGTACATTTTCGGTAATTAATCAAAATAATTATTATCTCTGTCATCGTCACAAATTTGTACAAAGTCTTGTTATGGTCAAAGTTACTTATTATGAAAGTTACAACCTTCGCTTTATTTATATATAGCCATACAGAGTTCATGCTACTTCCTTCACTTTCCCTATGTAACGGCTGCGATGCACTAAGCCATTCCTGGGCGGCAAGTTCATATGCCAAATCCTGCCCGACCTAGAGCACCCTCCCTGAATCTATTCTATAACCGTATAGAGTTCAGGTTACTTCCTTCACCATCCCTCTACAACGGCTGCAATGCGCTAAGCCAACTCCTGGGCGGCAAGTTCATATGCCAATTCCTGCCCGACTTAGAGCACCCTCCCTAATCTATAACCGCATAGAGTTCAGGCTACTTCCTTCACCATCCCTCTATAACGGCTGCGATGCGCTAAGCCAACTCCTGGGCGGCAAGTTCATATGCCAATTCCTGCCCGACTTAGAGCACCCTCCCTGATCCTACGTTACATCTGTTTACAATTGTTTTAAATTACCTAAGCTCACTATCTTATAATCACTGTAATTAAAATGTTTATCAATTTCTGTAAGTTACAACTGAGATCAAAATTAAGAAATGTACATCTGGTTACAATTGTTTTAAATTATCTAAGCTCACTATCTTATAATCCATGTAATTTAAATGTTTATCAATTTCTGTAAGTTACAACTGAGATCAAAATTAAGAAATGTACATCTGGTTACAATTGTTTTAAATTGTCTAAGCTCACTATCTTATAATCCCTGTAATTTAAATGTTTATCAATTTCTATAAGTTATAATTCAGATAAACATCAATAAATGTACATCTGGTTACAATTGTTTTAAATTATCTTAGCTCACTATCTTATAATCTCTGTAATTTAAATGTTCATCAATTTCTGTAAGTTACAATTCAAATCCAAAACCAATAAATGTACATCTGGTTACAATTGTTTTAAATTATCGAAGCTCACTATCTTATAGTCTCTGTAATTTAAATGTTTATCAATTTCTATAAGTTATAATTCAGATAAACATCAATAAATGTACATCTGGTTACAATTGTTTTAAATTATCTTAGCTCACTATCTTATAATCTCTGTAATTTAAATGTTCATCAATTTCTGTAAGTTACAATTCAAATCCAAAACCAATAAATGTACATCTGGTTACAATTGTTTTAAATTATCGAAGCTCACTATCTTTTAATCTCTGTAATTTAAATGTTTATCAATTTCTGTAAGTTACAATTCAGATCAAAATCGATAAATATACATCTGGTTACAATTGTTTTAATTTATCTAAGCTCACTATCTAATAATCTCTGTAATTTAAACGTTCATCAATTTCTGTAAGTTACAATACAGAACAAAATCAATAAATTTTCAAATAATAAGTTTAGGGGTAATATACTATTTACAGTTAATTTAAATATTAGCTCTAATCATTACTATCATCACTGGAAGAACGAGCAGTGGCTTTAAGGCAGTAATAGTTTAATATAGCGCCTTTTCTAGTTTACTGAGTGTTTTCTGCAAGGAACCTATCCTTCAGTAACATAGTTTTAGTTATATTAAGGATATAAGGACCTTGGCATTTCGATTACAACTTTTGATCCAGTTTAGATACTATTCCCATCGCTATTTTAATGCGGTATCTTTATAATAATCATCAGTAACTTATTTTCTTTGTCTAACATATCAATGCTTATTTGCCTCCTTTGATTGTATTTTTGCTTTCACTGGCTTCTTATCATTAATTTAAAAAAGTCTTATCATTAACTTGTATTACCTCATCCATTTAATTATATAAAGATCTTGATTTGACGTTTGGTGTGCATCAATCCTATCAAATAAAAGTTCAGAAGGAGTCTTTCTCGTAAGATCGTAAATATTTATTCCTAAAGTATGCTACTGCTCCCCTATGATCGCTACCTCTTCTATTATTGTAAGATGCCAGCAATACCGAATTCATTTGCAAGGTGAATAATTGTGTCATAACTTATATAATCCTATAGAGTGAGAATGGATCTATTAGAAAGCATTTTCTTCCAATTTCCGGTTAATATTATATTTCAAAAAGGCGGTCAAGGGGCTTACAATGATACAAATCCCTGCACAAACTTTTCAATAACAAAAACTAGCATGACCCAAATACCTTTATCTATCTTTGGCATTAATTTTGTGTTTCTCAAATGTTTTACTTTCTTTCACAAAAATTGAGACGGTGACCAGATATCCTCTATACATAATATCGTAATTGATCAAAATTTAAATTTAAGGCTCATATTTAGTTTTTGTCAAATCGCGTTCGCAAGATAATTAAATAAAATTACTATACCAGTCAGCTTTGCAAGAAACTCTTAAATCCGTATATTGTGTCCTGTGCCAGTCAATCCTAACCTTTTGCATTACTTCAGGGCGGAAAAATGTCAAATGATTCAGATATGTACTTAAAGTAATTCTGAAGAAGTCCTACAGGTACCCAACATTGGAATTCTATCAGGAAAGCAAAGTTCTCATTGTGCTTCAACTAAATATTTCAAGCCCTATACCCAAAGTTCACAAAACCTTATCTGCATCAAAAATCTACTGAAACGTAGGGGTAAATTTTTCTAACGCTCCAGATCTCTACGCTGTTACATTGATCTATAATAAAATAACCAGTTGTCGGGTGATAAGTATGTTTGGTTTGAAATGTATCACTGAAGGACTGACCTTTTGTATTAATAAATTTCTTTCGATGTCCTTAATCTGATATTCAATCGCCAACATAGATATTGCCATTACATGGTGAATTTGATTTAGTGGGGATTGAAACCATTCCGCCTTTATTAAACCTTACATTATGAGCCATACTAAGGAGTAGTTTATCAATGGTTCTATTGCCTATACGTGTAAACTTAATGACTTTTAAGGTTTTGATTAAATTTATAGTGGGTCTTTCAGTAAAACTATGTTTTAGTAACACGTTATAGGTAATAAGATTATCATCTACTACATAAATTTACCTCCTAAAATTCACCTCCCCTCCCGAATACGAGTAGCCTCGTTTCATATCAATGATTAAATACAAACTGTACATTTTAGCAAAGGATTAGGATAAAAATAGCTAGGATGACCCACAGCTCGAAAAATGACCTAATGATAACTAAACTAGGTATATATTGAAGTCACGTAATAACTAAATCTTCGTCGTCGGCACGTCAGCTCCTAAACATTATATAATCGTAGTGCTATTATTATAAATATATATTTATTGCATTAATGACTTCCTCATAAAGTAAACAAGGATTGGTAAGTGGGGATGCAAAGAAGTGGGTGAACTCGACTTTGGCAAGGCTTCGTCGCCTAGAGAAAAAACCTATAGTTATTAAGGGTTGGCGCAGGATCTGTCCGATCTAATATTGTATATTCTTAAACGTATTATTATGGTATTAGTCCCTTGTGGAATTGTGTTGAGAAAAATATTAGGGCGTTTGTCTCTAATAAATCTATTTAAATTGTTTAACGGAACAAATTTCGTACTTCTTAGGGCTTTTCAAACTTTAAGGTCTTAGAACCCAAACCTTATCGACGATCACATACCAACACAATCCACTGCCTGCATTACAAATATCTTCAACCTGTTTTATACATCAATTTTATCAAAATAGTGCATTTCTTACAACTCACTAAAGCGAGAACACTAAGTGCGTCCATTAAGCATACCTACCAGTTCGTAACGTTTGGTGTAATTCTCTGGAGCTGGAAAAGAGTCTCCCATCGTAACTTTCCATTTTGCCCAGGTATGCTTAATGGAAGGAAGACCAATCCGGTGATTAAGCAAGACATAGTGAATCATTCGCTTCTCACTCCAGTTATACATTTCAGCACATATATGTAGCCAAATATTTATAATTTCTTTTGATGACCTCAACTTTTACCTGTTTTCGCTCGCTAACTGTCTACGCTGCTCGCATGATTGCTCACACTGCGATGACGCGCTCGACGAGGGCTACGATCAAGCGCTCGATGAGGGCTGCGATGACACGCTCAACGAGCGCTGCGATGACTCGCTCGACGAGGGCTGCGCTGACGCGCTCTACGAGCGCTGCGCTGACGCGCTCGACGAGGGCTGCGCTGACGCGCTCGACGAGGGCTGCGATGTCGCGCTCGACGAGGGCTGCGATGACGCGCTCGACGATAACTGCGATGACTCGCTCGACGAGGGCTGCGCTGACGCACTCAACGAGGGCTGCGATGAAGCGCTCGACGAGGGTTGCAATGAATGGCTTATTGCTTCACTGCCGAGAGTCGGACGGTGATGGCAACTCTTCACTATCACTTCCGATATTTCTGAAACTTTCATTACTTTGTTTTTATATGCACTAAAAATTCATTTATTATAAAGATTGAATAATAAACTAAGTAATATGTTTGAACATCAGACATTTTAAGAAAAATTAAAAATATAATTTCACTAAAGCAAAACAAAAGACGGGATGGAAAAAAAATCCACTTGCATTTTATGCATCATGCTATGTTTAAGTAGACTAATCGTAAAATATACAATACTAATATATCTATTTTTCAATACCCAGTGTATTTTAATCGAATCTATAAATACAGTAAAACCAGTAACAAAAGACGGGAAAATGACGGTAAGAGAAAAAAAATCTAGATGCATCTCATGCATCGTGCGATATTTAAAAGGACTGATCGCATAATCGATGATAATAGTATATGTACTTTTCAGTACCCTGTGTATTTTAATCGGATCTATGATTTTCTTACACAAAATAAAAGTTCAACTATTATGAAGTCCACATATGCGGGCGTTGGTTATAAAACAATAAAAGTTTTAAGACAATCCCACTTCTGAGATGTGAAAGGCATCTCAGATAGGGTTGAATAAATTAAAATCATCGAGTCATAATCACAAATTCGACCATTTATTGCAATATCGTTCACAAATTAATCGCTTGAATCATTACGCATAAATTTACAATATGGTGTCACTAATAATGCTCTAATACTTTTCAATATCAATTACACTAAAGATGAAACTAATTAAATGATGTAAGTTAGAATTGATTCAATATTCACACGAATTACGCACCTTAAGCTCGACGACTCGTTGCTGTCTGTTTGTAGCAAAACATCGCGGCGACCGACCGACACAGACTCAAACCATAGACCACACAAAAGTACGCGACACGGTATGACATAAAATATGGTTGTGGCATGATTAAATACGGTGGTGTTACAGTAGTGACCACATTATAATAACTAATAATAATTATAACTATAATCCTGAACCTAAATATAATTATACCACGTAAATACAATTAATTATTCAGAGGAATAGGATTTGATAAATTATAATCACGATTTAATATGATAGTAACATTCATTTTCCTGGTAATACCGATGAAATACAAATTAATATAATTGACGTGCATATTTGCAATGTAAAAACTAGTTAATAATTTGTTGAAATAGCCCGATAGTCAGAAATTTAACTTTACTTAGATGTTTATACACTTATGCTTTGATAAGCTTAATTACCAATTAGATTTCTATCGTACCCTACCGACAAAGATGTACCGCCAAGCGATTTAGCGTTCCGGTACGATGTCATGAAGAAACCGAAAAGGGTGTGGATTTTCATCCTAATTCTAACAAGTTAGCCCGCTTCCATCTTAGATTGCATCATATCTTAACATCAGGTATGATAGCAGTCAAGGGCCAACTTGTAGTTGATAAAAAAAAATGTAGCCAAGAAGCGTATGTATTTTTCGGCGAACTCCGCAGCGCAATGCATTCGTGGAGGATTTCCGACGAAGACGAAGACCGATTGAGATTTTCTTAATTGGTTCCAGGTACCGCTGGTGGGAGGCTTCGACAGTGACAGGCCAACCGACATGGCTTTTCAGTACGATGTCGTGTAGAAATCGAAAGGGGTGTATTTTCCTCCTACTGCTCCTAACAAGTTAACACGTTTCCATCTTAGATTGGATCATCACTTACCACCAGGTGAGTCCATAAAGATCAACTTGTAATAAATAAATAAAAGAAACGCGTCAGCTTTCAATTAATAAACCACATTATAATATTTTTCTAAAATATGAAATAGGGTTCCGAGCAAAAAAAAAATGACAAACAAAAGAACAACAAAATAAAATGATATTGTGAAAAAATATAATGCAACACACAGTCTTACTAACAAATGTTTGAAGTCGACGTGTAATTACCGAAAGAACGACTTAAGACAGTCAAAATTGTGTAGTATACCAAACAATTTTGACTTTTCACAAAAAGTTAAAAAAGAAGTTACTATGTGTATGATTTAGGAGGTGTTTAAGGGCTTTAAATAATAATTAAATAATCAAAGACGTTCCCATGACCATAACGTGTATTATGTAAGACTTGTCAGTGTGACATGAAGGAAGTACAGATTATATTCATAACATCTCCCTTTTCATTTTTTTTTTTTTTTAACGACAGACTGTTTGACAAGACAATTAATAATTTTACAAAGATATACGGACTGACAATATTGAAACCTTAGACTGGTTTAAACATACCGACTGATAAATGACAAGTTGATATTTTAAAGACATGTGTACAATTTAACAGACAGGCTTATAATAGAAAACTTTAAATCTATTTATAACTTGGTTTACATATTTTAAAAAACATAGACAGACTTATAATCTAAAACTTTAAATCTATTTATAACTAAGTTTAGTTTTACATACAATCTTGAAATCTGACTGGAGGCTTGACCTGTCTACCACTAATTGTTCTTTTTATTCCATCATGAGGAATATTTTCTTCCATTCTCATTTCCTTCTTTGGACTAAACTTTGGACTGACTTTTGGACTGACATTTGGACTAAATTCTTTCTTACATTGTACACTTTCTTTTATGGGACTCGAATAATGACAAGGTAACAGATGTTGACGATTTCTTCTATATGTAGAACCATCAGGTGCTTCGACAATGTATGATCTCGGCTCTTCACATTCCTTAATGACTTTTGCAGGTTGCCACTTCAACTCTGGTGACTTTTTGAACATAATTTTATCTCCTTTCTTTACTTTAGATAAATTTTTTGACTTTTTATCATAATAAAACTTTTGTTTACTATTATTTTGTTGTTTTGTTTTTTTATACATATTATGACTCATGACTTTAGGTTGAAGATGTTTTACAACAGTAGGTATAAGTGTTCTAAGACGACGGGACATTAACAATTCTGCAGGTGACGGTAAATTGTTTCTAGGTGTTGTTCTATACTGTAATAATGCAAGATATGGATCATCTCCAGAATCTGCACATTTAGTGAGTATACGTTTTACTATTTTCACTCCTGACTCAACTAGACCATTAGAACGTGACAGATATGGACTCGAAGTAGTATGATTGATATTCCAAGATTTCAAAAATTGTTTAAATTCTTGTGAATTATGTGGTGGTCCATTGTCTGATATTATGGTTAAAGGAATTCCATGACGGCTAAATATAGATTTTAATGCATTAATAAGTGCTTTTGCACCCGTTGAACTCACATTAGCGATTTCTATATAATTAGAATAGTAGTCTTCGACAACCAGTATGGTTTGATTTTTAAATTTTAAAAAATCTATTCCAACCTTTTCCCAAGGAAATGAACTAATTTTGTGACATTAATGGTTCTGGTGAATTGGCACTCCTGTGTGACAGACATATTTCACAATTTTCCACACACACTTTTATATCATGTGACATTAAAGGCCAATACACAACTCCTCTTGCAAAGTTTTTTGACTTTTCTATGCCTTGATGACCACTATGTATTATTTTCAATATTTCTGGCCTTAATTTAGTAGGTATAATGAGACTATTTATTTATTTATTTTTTTTATTTATTTATTTATTTTTATTTTTTCAGACCACACAGTCCATTTAGGGTTAGTAACAATGAAAAACTTATAAACTATGTTAGTACTTAAGAACTAAAAGAGATTTAGTCCTCTGCGTGAGTTTCCACACCAGAGGACTATTCATGCAATCTCCCACCATCTTCAAGATACTGTTGCTGCTGCCACGGATCTTAGCTAGCAGCGACGCGGATTTTTTTCTCCAAACAGAGTCAAAGGAATCTGTTCGCGCCGCCACAAACATAGAAGATGCACTACAAAAACGTGGCAGCCGCAACAGCACCCTAAAGGCGTTATTATATTGGACTCGCAGAGCATTAAGAGCCCTTTGCGAATACTGGACCCACAGGCTCGCTGAATATAATGATGTACAGTACGCTTTGAATAACGTGACCTTCACAGCGTCTGTACACCGGGCAAACCTGCGCGCCAACATATTCGCTCGGACTGACAATGCCCTGCGTTCCCTCTCCATATCTGCATCATCCCCAAGGTTTTCAGTCACCAAATGCCCCAAATACTTGAAACTGTATACCCTATTAATATTGAGTCCATTGAGTGTTATAGGTGGAACATAAGATGGACATTTGGTACCTGCCTTGAAAATCATGTATTCAGACTTTGTTACATTATATTGCAAACCATGAGCAGCAGTGAAAGATTCGCACACGGAAATTAACTTTCGTAACGCACCGACTGAAGGAGCCAACAGCACCATATCGTCGGCATAACTGAGATTATTAACGCAGACACCGTCTACGTAGCAGCCGACCTGCATGCCGCTGAGTCGTTCAATCAGCTCGTTCACGTACAGGCTGAAAAGCAGGGAAGAGCTCAATCCACCCTGCCTCACTCCGCAATCCAGCCTGTAAGTGTCCGAAAGCTCATTCGCCCATCTCACCCGGTTCTCCTGATTAAGGTACCAATATTTAAAAAGCGAGGTGAACTCTGGTGGTAGTCCTGTTTGTCTAACCTTTCGCCATAAAATATCATACGGGACTAGATCGAAAGCCCGCGAGAGGTCTAGAAAACAAGCGTAAACAGGGGTGTTTCTGTCCGTATAGTACTTCACAGTGTGCTTCAAGCTTAAGATGGCAGTTTCAGTTGACAATTCAGATCGAAATCCGAACTGCCCGTCGTGCAGCTTAACATGCGTATTAAGATGTGAGTTAAGCACACTGTCAAGCACTTTCGCTATGATGGTAGCTAGCGAAATCGGTCTATAATTACATTTATCAGACACATCTCCCGCTTTTCTTTTGACAACAGGCACCACCAGTGTCCTAATCAGGTCAGGGGGCAGATACGAGTGACTCAAACACAAATTAAAGAGCAGTGCTAAAACCCGAGGCAGATGGTAACCAGCATACCTTAAGTGCTCGATGCTGAGCCCATCGTGACCAGGTGACTTGCCCCTCTTCAATTTACTGATAGCTGCTTTTATATCTTTGGCCAAAATTATTGAAGATATTCTAGTACCGTTAGGCTCAGCATCAAAATCCTGACGTGGCGGTCCCAAGGGCGATCTAACTGCAAAGTGGTTTGCAAATATATCCGCAATGTCCTTAGGATTCACAACATTATCGACGCTGACTGGAATGCTAGGCTTAGGAGTAAGTTTATTTGTGCATTTCCAAAAGCTCTTAAAGTCAGCGTTCAAGTGGTGTGTCGCCATTAGATCCATCTTTATTTGATCCTGGTGGTTTTGGCACCACTTGAGCTTACCTTTAAAGATTCTTCGTGAGTCAGCCATATCATTATAAACTGGACCACTCTTGGGCCTGCCAGACCATACCCAAGTTTCGAACTTTTGCCTAGCAGTCAAGTGAGCGTCTCTCACATGCCTATTCCAACCCGCTATTGGTTTCTTACGGTAGCTTCTTTTTACCGCATAGGTTTCAATAGCAGCTTGTGTTAACCCGTTAACTATATCTATATATAAACAGTCTATGATATATTTATGATGTAAATTATTACAACTAAAATCCGAACACTTCTGTAACTCACTAGGAAAGTCTATCTTTTTTAAATTCAAGTTACTCAAATCGCTATATGCATTTATTTGCTCTAAAGTTCTATCTCCCCATTTCACTTTGCAAGTTTCCGCAGCTATCACCGGTATTTTTTGCCTAATTACATTGAGATCGCACTGTATCACCAACGGAAAGTGATCTGACCAATAAACGCCATATTTTACATATATATTTGAAATACACTGGTTTGCAGATTCGGTTACGAAACAGTGGTCCAACCATCGGCTACACCCGTGTGCCTCACTCACAAAAGTATAAGTCTCAATACCTAACCTATTTGTATCCGCACATAGCCAGTCCTGTTCAGCAGAGAAGTCTAAGATATCTTTATAAAAACGCTCACCCGGATGTGCATTAAAGTCTCCAAGGATAAATACCGATTCAATGGCCGCCTCTTCCACAATAGCACTTATAGCACCCAAACAGTCCGTGAGCTCTGACACATTATCACTACAGTCCGTTGGCATATACACACTAAGAATCAGTATCGGCCGATCCCGTGTCATGATACGAATTGCAGCAATCCGTGGATTATCGCACTGAATAACAGAAACACACTGAAACACAGATTTACGCCACAGCAGGGCTACACCACCGAACGGCCGACCTTTGAGAATCTCAGCACCGGTATCTACCGCCGACGTTCCTGTACTGCCGAACTCTTCATGGATGCCAGCTAGATATGGCAGGTCGCATGGTAGTAGCCACGTCTCTTGGAGGGCAATAATGTCCGCAAAGCTACATAGCTCCTGCACCCCTTCCAGGGAACGCTTAATGCTCTTACAGTTATATGTCACCACGGTTGCGTTATACATTGTTGATTGGTATATTTCTACTGTGTTTACTATTACTCTCCGGATTCTTATATGGCATAAAGCGACGACATGTTACACCGTCGGGCCATATTTCTGCATCTAGAAAAACATTTAACTTATGTCGGGTGACCATTACTTTATACGCATTAAAGTTTTTCTTAGACTTCATGTTAATTTTCTGAAGCATCACCTTTTCATTTGTTTTTAAGAAAATGTACTCCTCTATGTCCTTTTCTACAGTTTCCTTATGAACGTTAGAAACAAAAAGAGGAATTTTTATCTCAGCCGGTCTAAACTTATCATTCGGCTGGATTATAGCTTTTCCTCTAATGGGATCCGTTCTATTGCGATGCTTTTTTCTCTGTACTACCACCCATTCTTGGCTAGGTTCTTGAGACTTCCATTCATTGTCGGACCCAATTACATTCGCAAAACACTTGCTCACATCCGAACATATTGTTTGCGCAGGCGCATTGGCAACCGCCGCTACGGTGTGAGCGGCGGATTCCGTCAGCTGTGTATTGAGTCGTTTCTCATTTAATTGCATATTATTAGAAGGAACACGCGTGGACGGGCCTTTATCGCTATCACAGCGCGCAAAAGAGACGTTGAGCCCCTGCTGAGTGCATGTCTCCCGCGGGAGTGAGGGAGACCGCACAATGCCTGTGGGCTGCTGCACACAGGCATCGTTTTTTTGCACAGGTGAACTATTGTTTGTAACGGACGAGTTTGTTGAAAGATTTAACATGCCAAAAGATCCACAATATGCACCGCGCCTTTTATTTACGTTTTTACCATAACTATCATCTTCCTTTTGCTGTGATAACTCAGTTTTCAATTGTTGTAACTCCTCCGTCGTTGCATACCTCTCCTTTATTTGTGTAACTTCTGATTGTAACAGTATTACATCTTTTAAGAGTCTTGTCACGTCAATATGGTCAAAAGTTACAGGTGGCAACTTGTGGAGTTCTCGAGCAACAAAAATAGGCGTCTCATCTGGCTCCGTATTCTTAAACGCACAAATGATATCGTCTATACTTTTCATATCTTTTTCTTTACGCCGCGCGACATTTTTGACCGTAGTTGTTATTGTTGAAAACAACAGCTCCTTCGCGACACTTATTTCCAGTGCAGTAAAACCACTCACACATAATTTAACTATACTTTCTTCGTCCATTGTATCTATTTTGTTTTGAATAAAACAAAGCACTTCGTTAATAACTACATTGCATTGTGAGCACTTTAATATCTTCGCGGAGCACGCCATTTTACCTCTGTACGCGTCAAAGGCTCGCGCGAGACTATTACCTTTTAACAATAAATTTCTGACTGAATGAATTTCATGACGACAGTTCCAATAAGGTAAGACTAATTTGTTGACTTCTGACCTTTTCTCAGGCCATCCTTCCTCATAATATTTCTTCAGTAGTTGTAGACATTCATCATTTTCTGTAGCCTCAGTAAGCCATTCTAGACGCTCAGCTGAAATAGGCAAGTTTTTAACAAGCATGTTGACATGTATCATGACATCTTCATCCAACTCATCCTCACTAGACTCCGGTAAAGCTGCTCGTGATAGTGTATCTGCTATGTACATTTTAGTACCAGGCTTATATTCAACTTTTAAATCATAAGCTTGAATCCTAAGCATTAATCTTTGTAAGCGTGTTGGGACTTCAGCTAAAGGCTTTTTGAAAAGAGTTATTAGTGGACGGTGATCAGTTTCTACAGTGACTATTTTTCCATAAATATATTGATGAAAACGAATACAACCAAAGACAATGGCATACAGCTCTTTTTCAATCTGCGCCATGCGTTTCTGACTTGATGTTAATGTTTTAGATGCATAAGAAATTGGATGATTATCCTGAAGCAAGACTGCACCGACTGCTGACTGACTGGAATCAACTGACAAGACAACTGGTTTTTTGACATTGTAATGTGACAAGACTGGTGACTGACAAATAATATTTTTTAAATGTTTGAAAGTAGCTTCATAACTATCATTCCATGACCATTCACTTGATTTTTTTAATAATTGACGTAGAGGTTCAGTTTCTTCAGCCAAATTCTTAATAAATCCTCCCAGATAATTTAAAATACCTAGAAATCTCTGTAAATCCTTGAGACAGACTGGAGACGGCATATTTTTGATAGCCCTGACTTTATCTGGATCTGGTGACACACCTTTTTGAGAAAATATATGACCAAGGTATTTAACCTGTGGTTGACAAAATGTACACTTACTTTTATTAAATTTCAAATTGACTTCTTGAGCTTTTTTAAACACTCTTTCTAAATTTTCTTCATGTTCTTGGCGACTTTTTCCATAGACTAAAATATCATCTGCATACACCATGACTCCTGGTAGTACACCAAATGTTTCAGTCATAATTCTATGAAAGATTTCAGGGGCACAGTTAACTCCGAATGGAAGACGTTTGAACCTATATCTCCCGTACGGCGTATTGAATGTGCATAACATTGAGCTTTCCTTATCCAGACGAATAACCCAAAATCCACTGCTCGCATCAAGAGTAGAAAAATATGATGCACCTTGTAGCTTAGATCGCACCATATCAATGGTAGGTATTGGATAATGTGATCTGTATATAGCTTCATTTAAGTTTCTGGGATCAAGACAGACTCTAAGTTGACCATTTTTCTTCTCAACTAATAAAAGTGAACTCACCCATGACGTTGGCTCAGTAACCTTGGTGATGACATCTAGACTTTCCATACTGTCCAATTCCTTCTTCAGTTTATCGTGTAATGAGAATGGAATTTTCCGTGGTGGATCTATTTTAGGACGTATATCAGTGTTGATAGTGATATGACACTCACCCGGTAGACAGCCCAATCCTTCAAATACAGATTTATATTTTGACAGTAGACTCTGTAATTAATTATTTTTATTGATATAATATGACTTTTGTGACTTTTTATGACAGTTACTGTAAACATTAGACTTATAAAGACTTTTACTAATACAAGACTGTACATTTGACTGTGACTGATATTTATTGTTAACATGACAATTATTACTTAACTCAGACATATGATGTTGACTATTGACTAATGTAGAATCAAAATTTTGACTTTTATTGACTGTATTTTCAATATTAAAGACTCTTTTTATAAGACCTAATTGTGAACATGTATATTTTCCAATGACAGTTGGTGATGACACATCAGCTATAATGAAATTAATTATCTTTGACACATGTTGACTATTGATATAATAACTACATTCTAGCTTTTGTTGACCTAATATGGGTATGGTACTTCCACAGTAAGAGGTTACTTTATAATGACATGGTAAAAAATTTTTACTGACATTCAATGATTGAAATAACTTATATGACATAACATTAGCATCACTTCCAGTATCTAAAATACATTGAACATTTATATTATTAATATTTAAGTCAACACTCCACTCTGAAATTGAATTTTGACATGTATTTAAGTGTCCAACAAATAAATACTTTGACTCATTACCTTCTTGATCCATATTAGCTTGTATGAACTTCACTGACTTACAAAAGGCTTGATAATGTCCTCTTAAGTTACACCTCCTGCACTTAGCATTATATGCTGGACATTTATAGCGATGAATTTGACCACACCGTGTACAGTTTTTTCTTTCCTGTGACTTTGACCTTGACTCTGACTGTGATCTGGTTCTTGACTGAGACCTCGCCCTCGACTTTGACTGATTGAATGACTGACGTTGATAAAAGACATTTGTAGATTCTTTAAACTCCACTGCATGAGATCTAGCTGACACAATACTTTTGGACAGGTTCCTAGCCTTTTCTAGCGTTAACTCTTCTTCTAGCAGTAATTTTTCTCGTACATGTTGAAAATTTTCATGCATGTTTGTAATGAAAATATCTTTTATCATCCTTTCTTCCAAGTTTCCGAACTCACAGGACTTACTTTTGTTTATTAAATTTGTTAAAAAATCCTCTAGAGTTTCATCACCTCTTTGTTTGGTTGTAAAAAACTTGTAGCATTCATAAGTAATATTTGCTTTAGGTACGAAGTACGATTCAAATTTTGTAATTAATTCTTCGAATGTGACATTTTCCAAATCCAAGCCAAATGTATTGAAAATTTCTAACGCGTCACTCCCAATAAAGTGTAACAACATGGCGACTTTCCTTGTGTCGGATTCTTCGAAAATTCCACTTGCTTTTAAAAATATGTTGAAAGATTGGAACCATTTTTTCCAATTTGTACATAAATTTCCTTCTAGACACATAGGCTTTATATTACCTGTAAGGTTCAACTTTTTAGATGATGCAAAATTTTCTTCACCAGTCGCGCCATTACTACGCGTTTTCTTTGTCTCGGACGCCATCGGACACGTGTTATTTTACGTATATTTTTTGACTTATATTTTAACTTTTGACTTTCGTTGGCACTTTTTTAAGTTCACTTCTGACACCATGTATGATTTAGGAGGTGTTTAAGGGCTTTAAATAATAATTAAATAATCAAAGACGTTCCCATGACCATAACGTGTATTATGTAAGACTTGTCAGTGTGACATGAAGGAAGTACAGATTATATTCATAACATAATCAAAAAATCCCGTGAAGAAGATACTAATTCTGTCCATTACATAATATTTATTTCTCCCCGGACAACGAAGGAAGTGTTTAAACAGTAAAACCGTTGTCTCACGTTTTCCTGTTCCATAATATTACCTACTTAACCCATTTATCTCCAAACCCTACTTGCTAACCGTGAACAACGTTGCTCCTTATGAATCGTGTTATTCCAAGTAAGCACCTATTTACTCTGCCTTGGACATAACAGCTCCCCGACTGGCGATAAAAAGTGCGGGCCCTAGTAAGGAAGATTAGACTTTCCTTTTTCTTTTTCAATGAAACCAAGTCAGTGAACAAATAAAATTAAATAGTCACCACTTTTATTATCAAAATGACGTCCTGCGTGGCGCAGTTGAATTCGCGATGAGTTTATAAGACGGAGGACCCGAGTTCGATTCCCGGAAGGGTCAATTGAGATGTTCTAAATCACTCGAGGTCTGGCTGGCGGGAGGCTATGCGTGGTTTGTTATATAACTTATACTTATAACGATGTATCGCCAAGCGATTTTGCCAACCGATAGGGGTGTGGATTCTACTTCTAGCCTGCTTTCATCTTAGATTGCATTATCACTTACTACCAGATGAGATGGCAGTCAAGGGTTAGCTTGATATGGAAGAAACAAAAATATTTTTTCAAGTCAAGTCAAGGGCCAACTTGTAGTAAACAAAAAAGAGCGAAAATTGTGTGTGTATGATTGTTACGATTTCGCGAAAATCAAAGAAAACGAAGTCGCATCTCACCATCCTGTAGGTTTAAATATTTTATTTAAAGAAAAGCAAAAGAAGAAAAGAAAGAAATTTATCTTAGTACGTACTCATAATAAAAACAACGCTTAGTTTGAAGCTAAATGGCAATTTTCTGTCTTAAAATGTTAATTTTATTTAATTAATTATTTATGATACCATGAAGGAACATTTTTAAAATTATACTAAGCACTATGAAATAATATTCATAAATAATACTTTAGTACCTGTTTATTAATACACTGATCCATCATCTATTCACTTCATCACATAGCATAACTTACTCGTACATTATGCACACATTTTATGTGTAATACATAAAAACCCACACATATCCGTGTTGATTCGCATGAACTGCGTCTGTCGGCTCACACACGAGGTTACGTCAAAAATGGTGCACTCCGGCTAATTGCGTTTACTATTGATACAAGCATATAGCCTGCAGTGAAAGCCTGATCCGACGAATGGTTGCATTAGTAAATTATTAGCGTGTTAAGTTTTAGGATAACGCTACATGGGTAGTTGAAATAATACAGGCTACCTGAAACTGAAATAGCCGGAAAGTGACAGAGCTTTATTCAATATTTTATTTTCATAATAATATCAATATTTCGATTTAACAAATGTGTACAGTAGTTGTCTTTTACTATATTTAATATAATAATTAATCACTAAATCTGTTGCTAAGCGTAAATCTCGAGAACAGCTGAGCCGATTTCGCTAATTCTTTTTTGAAGTGAAACTTCTTTATCGGGGTTGGAAAAAAAATTAGTTACATTTTTTCGTTACGCGTCACATTTTTCCGTTACGCGCCATCTTTGACTTATGGAAGTGACGTGATAAATATATATATATATATATGTTATATTGAAGTGATCAGCAAAATCAAAGGGTTTATTTTATTTCTAATTCCAGTGATGAAATCAATGACATCAATGATAGTAATCATTCTATTACAATTAATGAAATTCAATAATAATCTTTGTAGTAATAAACTAAAATAAAATAATTGTAGAATTTGTATTTATGTCTATGATAATAAATCCTTTTATTAAACTTTATCTAATTTAACTTTATTTAACCAATTTCTGTAAAGTTGCATATAGTTAATTATTTTTTGAAAAATAACGCCATAAAAAAGTTTCACTTCTTACGAGTGTACGCTAGTACACGCACACTTTTTTTTTTATATTCCTTGAAGTACGAGAATGGTTCCACAAGGCTGGAATACCACAGTCTCACCACGAGATCTTTAAATATATACAATCAATTTTGTTAACATTTGACATATTTATCTTACTAAAAATTATGTTTTCGATTTTCCCACCGGAACGGGATCTATGCGGGTGAAACCGCGGGCACAGCTAGTTTCATAATAAATATCTGGACTTGGAGGGTGTCGAATCCTGGGTCATGCTATAAAGTATTGAGTTTTATTTTCTTCCTAAAATTTTCAGCTTGTGGTGATGTTCTACTCCTGTCCCTTGGTGAGTCGTTAGGCTCGATTATTACCATTAACATCTAATTGTGATCTTTACAGAAACAAACACTCGCCTACCTACACTGTGGTGGGCGTATGCTCCATATCCTCTCTAATTACCAGTAAGGCAATGGATATAAGCGTAGTTTTTTCTATAAAATTCATAATCATACAAAAATCATCGCGAAGTGGAACTCATTCGCCGATAAAATATGAACCACAAATTAAATTTTTGCCAGCAATTCGGGTGTGCCTCGGTTACCTAATAAAACGAACAGGCCCGTTGCCTGACGGAGTCCAGATGACAGATATGGCACGTTCGCCTGAGCAGCTAAGACTGTACACAAAACTAGCCCCAAAACTTTCAGTAGAAACGTTTTAACATCATTCAACAGTAAACATTATTACTATTTGCAAATAAATTGAAAGTTTACAGAATTTACCGTTGCGTAATAAATTCTCCACACCGCTACTGCGAAACGTATGTAAATGACGTTATTTTTCTTAGAAAGTGTCGTGAAATGTATTTTCATTAACATATCGCTTTAGTGGTTTGGGCTGCAACGGGTCCCAAATAAAACTGGTCGGTACGTTGTTTGCCGGGACAGCGTCAAGATGACAGATAGGGCACGTTTGCTCGCGTGCCCTCGTCTGTTTACATAAACTAGCTCGTTGAGGCACATAGCTCGAAACACTTTTAGAGCGTTAAACTATATTAAATGTATTAACTGCCTCGTTAGTCCAGTGGTTAGCCTATATTACAACTAAACCGTTCCAATGTTGATATTACTATTATGGCTGTAAGATGACAGATATGGCACGTGTGGTTACGTAATTCCAATAACGATTACTTACATATACTAGCTATTTTCTTAGTGAAATTTTTGTTTATTTAGATAAATCAGAAACCTTATTTTATCTTACCTTTTTTAAGAAAACTTTGGCTTATCTTTTGCCTTTTTAAATATTATGACCATCATTCGAGCCAATCGCCAAGAACGAATCCAACACATCGAACATATCAAGTTTCAGTTCATCATAAGTCCTGATTTGGAGGCCTGAGTTGGGTTATGAAATATTAACTTTTTGTTTCACTCAAGAAAATTTCATTAGCAGTCCGGAATCAAGAAGTCGGTGGCGTTAAAATTGGCTCAAAGAGCACATTATAAGATTTCAGTCCTATTCATTCTAATTAACATCTCAAAAGTCAGAACAACATTATTACCCTAAGCTCAACAACCGCATAACAAGATAGGTCTAGATTACGAATCCCCTGTCCTATAAGGAAAGAGGCCTGGACCGATAGTCAGGAAAAGTAGAATGGTAATAATTATGGCGAATTTCTGATTAACACAGAATTCATAATACCACCAGACGCGAGGTTTTGTCCTTGATACGAAATTCCGTATCACTCGCTATTAGTATATCACTTTTGTGATTTGGGTTCACCCGACGTCCTAGTAAAATGAGCAGAGGTGAGGTCGTGTTTACTGTAGCGCCCGCCGAGATCATAGATAGAGCACGCTGCCTACCTGCCTTAACTAGCGTCCTAGCTAACATTGCTAGAAATATACGCTAAATATTATTGTATTAAAATAATAATGTAGTTAGCTTGAACCGTATTAAAACTATAGTACCTACTGTTCAATTTCAAGAACTCTGTTTGATTTTTCTACGCAGATGGCAGTTTCTTGTAGACGCCGCGGACAATCATCGTCCTCTTCATCAGGCTTTTCTAACAGCGCACTGAAAGATCACTCCTTCTTTTTTGTAGGAGAGAGTATATAGAGTTTAAATCCACCATGCTAGTCTAATGTTAATTGACAGGTTTAGATTGATAATGTTTGAATCTTGTAACAATCATTATTATCATTCAACCATGATGAGAACTACGTGTTAACGTGCTTTTCAATGCACTGAGTATAATACCCCCAATTTTCCAGATAGGGGATTTTCACTGAGTTCAATGTTTCCTTTATTTCAGAGTGAAGATCTCGTAATTTGAAGCTGCATATGACTTATTTGTATACTTTTATGTCCTCGTGAACTCGTGAAGAGCCAGCCATTGATATTTTTACATTATAGGTATGCCTATAGATTAGGTACTGATACTTGTGTTCTAGTTGTTACTGTTTATCTACCATTTCCACGGGTAAATGTAGAGTAAATAGTAATTAATGTCGATTGTTGGGAGAGAATACAATCTAAAATGTACACTTACCTTAAAGAGGGAGAACAAGGCTATGGGTGATAATGTTTGACTTTTTAACAATCTCTATTAAGACCAATAAAAATTTTTAACAAAAAATAGAACCGACTCAAAACGCACTAAAAAGTAAAAAATAACTGTGTCATTTAGTTGCTTTAATTTATTTAAGCATATCTATGAAGTCGGTGCCAGCCAAGTTTAAGGAACATTTATTTTACGTAGTAACGCAGTTTGTTGGTTCTAGGTAACGTCCTTGAAAGTACAAACCTTGGCTGGCACCGACTCCTAGATATGCTTAAATAAATTAAAGCAACTAAATGACACAGTTATTTTTTACTTTTTAGTGCATATTGAGTCGGTTCTATTTTTTGTTAAAAAATTTTATTTCTTACTTTTTAGTGATTTATCGCCACGTAGCGTACTCGTACTATACTGTCATAGTATATTATATGGCACTAGTAGCCAAAAAGCTACCGATACCGAGTCAAAAACCGAAATCGCTGTAAGCGTGTCTCCAAAATTTGAAGAGTTCCTCCAATTTCCCCAGGATATCATCAGCAGATCCTAACAAGCGGACAATGGGACCACCTTGGATGTATGCCCTTTCTAATAAAAAAATAATTATCAAAATCAGACAACACTGTAAAAAGTTATGCGTGGTCATACATAAAAAAATAAAAAAAAGGAGCGAGGCACGAGGGTCATCACCACCACTTCCCTATATCTGAGGGAAGAATTTACATTATTTCTTAGAAAAAGAAATGCTCAGTATTTCATAGAGTTAACAAAAAATGACACTCAAGTCCTCGTATCCCGAAGCCGCTTAGAACTGAACCAACCAGACAGTTATAAGGATAAACTTAGCAAAACATGGCTGTAGTTATTTTTTCAAAGTTAAACACGCATAAATAGTATGAAAACTAACACGAATTCAACGAAACCTTTCCGCGCATAAATCAACAGTGTAATATCATTAAACGGCTGCGCCTAAAGTACGCTTAAAACTTCCCGCTTTTAATTCGCTCGTGAGAGATTTTAATTTAGCGCAAAACTGTTTCCTCGAACTCATTATTATGCATTCATATATTAACAGGAATCTGACATTAAGCTGCAGGCTGTTATTGTGCATTGCAGTTTATTTAACCCTCGACAAAAAGGGGGGATTTTATAACTTTTCTGTCGCTCTTGTCACCTAACAATATTAAGTTTAATTTACTACTTTATATAACTAGTGGGTCTACGTTCTATATCCCCTCTCCTATAAGTAGGGGGGCCTGGCCCTGTAGTGGGCTTATGATATAACATAACTTGTAATTAGTTTATCTGTAATGCTAGATAATATTTTTCATACCAACAAATATACAAAGTAATAGTAGACCATGTAGGCTGTTATTGTGCTTCGCAGTTTATTTAACCCTCGACAAAGAGGAGGTTATATGATATATTTTTTCAGACATTCTTGGTATCTATTATAACTTTAATTTTACTACCTTACCATCATCATTAGGTATTATTAGCCGATGGATATCCGTAGCTCAACAAAAGCTTCCAGTAAGGAGACAAAGAAATCCAAAAGCGTTAGCAAAGTACGAAAACCATCAGTATGACATCAGCCGACTGACGCTCACCGCTTGATATATGGAATTCCAAAAGCAAAGATCCAGTACCGTACAAAAATACGAAGAACGAAAATATGCGGGTCATATTCCTCCGTTTCCTACAACATTTCAAGTTTAAAATTAGTTTATAAAAACCTGCGGTTCCGGCGCGGCGACCCGTTTCCAGAACAAGAAAGCATTACTTTACTCTGCAGTGACATTTTTCTTTATGTACTTTGTGGCCCTATTTTATTAATTTCTTTTTCCGACGTAACAAATGCGGGTAGGCGAGGAATGCTTACACATTTTGGATGGCTTTTAAGACAAATAGATTGGCCAGCTCCTAACTCATAGTAAAACTTAACAAATACAGAGAATTAATTATTGTAAAATATTATACTTAAGAAGTCTCTTTATCTATTCGCACCTTAACTCTTTATACATTGAAAAATTTAGTACGATGATAAATTTACACCTCTAAGTATAGGGTACCTAGAGGTCTGATTATATAATGCACATTTTTTTAAGGTGCGCAAAAATGTACAATGTTTTTGAAAATAAATCTCAATCAAAAAAAAATCAAGTGTCTACCTCCTTGTTTGCTAAAAAACAGTTTCTTTAGACGATTGTTTTTGAATGAGTTTACTAATGTCCTAAACTATTTTTTAAATAGCGAAAGTTTTGAGTACAACTTGAACATCAAAGTAAAGAAAATACCTATTTCAGAAGGATTAATAATTTAACGATAAATTAATACATAGATGTTATTTAAAGCGCAACTACGAAAGTTCGTAACGAACTTCGACGGATCTTTTATCTTAGGTTTAATTATAATAACCCTAAATTTTATTAATATTATTTTAATAAAAATATAATTCAGTTACTCTACATATTTATTGAAAGTCTTTACAATTTTTTAAAACCTTAATATCTTCCTTTTTTCACTTTGTAAGCCCACTTTTCCCAAAAGGGAAAATATTTTTATGTCGCGAGTATCAAAAGCAATTTCTTAAAGTAACGAAGGCACTTTCGAGGCATAAAACAATAGCTTAATATAAAATACCAACTGTACTGTACAAAAATTGGCAAAAAATTTTGATGGTGATGGAATTTTTCTTAATTTTTCGTAACCGCTTCTATAAAAGTAAATGTAGCTACCATTTCAATAAATTAAATAATAAAATAAAAAAATTGATCTAGTAATAAACAATTATCTCTAATTTTTTATTTAAATTCCTTTAAATAACATTCCTGACGTTGCACTAAAATAAATTTTATTTAATTCCACTAAAATAAATAAACGAACTTTTTGTTGACAATAGTTGACGTCATTTTCATTTTAAAGACATTCATTTGTTGATTACAATTAATATTCCATTGTTTGTAAGAGTCCTTCATTCCCCCTCTTCCAAGGTTTAATTTGAGTCATTTCGGTGCTCCAGAGGAATCGATATGACAACTTAACGATTCATTCAAGAAGTCATAAAGTTGGGGCGCCTCGCAGTTTAATATACCCGCGTTGCAAGAAACAATTAGACACGGGAGCAGTCATAGAGTTACTGTCGAAACTGAGATCAAATATATGAAAGGATACGGTATTATACAATACTAGTTGTGCCCAGCAGTTTTATCTTCTTGTTTACGGCAATGACCAGGGCGGACGGTTCAACTTGTCCATTGTCACAGAAAAACTACCAACGTCCCAAATTCGGGCTGAGAATTTCTTAGTAGCATTCGAAAGAAAGGTCAATAATTTCCCGATCCCGGACTCGATCACAGAATCTTTTGGTACTAATCCTCGTAGGCTGCTGGAGGTCCAATTTCATAATATACCGAGAATTTGGTCCACGCTATCTGAAACTAAGGTTTATTAAACTACGAGTATGCAAAGGACTTCAATGCGATTTTCATTAAAAATGTAGAGTAATTCAGAAGGAATGTGTATATGTGGATCAATAAAGAATGACATGACCCTGAACTATGAATCATGTTTCCAAATCCACTAGTTATAAACAATAATTTACACAAAGATACTACAAGACTATTTGCTATTTTAATAAAAAACAATTCAGATTCCGTAAAACACAATAAAACAGAATGAATACCTCATGAAAGTCAAACGGCCCACTTTGAGCGAATAAGAAATCCACCCTTTTCTACATCGTTGTAAGCGACACCGTTACGTGTCGAATGACGTGTAATACTCGGATATAAAGGACGAAGAGTGGCGCTTACACAAAACGAGAGCAGCTAAAGCGGTCGCCATCTTTGATTTTTGACAGGAGCGCTATTATAGTTTGTAGTATTACTAATACTTATTAAGTCACTTTTCTGTTATTTTTTACATATTCTTATTATTTTCAGCCTCTATCACTCTCAAGGGTCACAGGTAGGTAAAACCACGTGCCATATCTCAACTTTGTTGAACCAAAATTTCTTGAAATAATGAAGTAAAGCATATCATTTTATACCCTGACACAGAACTCGAAACCAAAAACTCGTGATCCGAAACTACATGGTCTGACCACAAGAGAAACACTATTATTAAATATAGGTAATATTTATCTTAAAACCATTTGCTATTTTAATAAAAAAGAATTCCGATTCCGTTATTCCGTTAAACACAATAAAACAGAATGAACACTTCATGAAAGTCAAACGTCCTTATTACGTTCTTATTCGCTTAAAGTAAAGCGAATAAGAAATCCACCCTTTCCTACATCGTTGTAAGCGACACCGTTACGTGTCGAATGACGTGTAATACTCGGATATAAATCGCGGAGACACGGTGACGAGGAGTGGCGCTTACACAAAATGAGAGATATCTCAACGTGCGCCTCTGCCTGCTAAATTCCCCTTTAATTGTTCCCCCCTGAATATACGACGCGTTCGTATTACGTGGCACCACAGTATAAACAACTGAAGCGGTCGCCATCTTGGATTTTTGACGGCATTAATTTAGTTTGCAAAAATTTAATATTATTTGTTATAAGTACTATTTAAATATTTAGTATTAAGTATAATATGCGTTTAGCCAATGTTAGAACAAAGTTTTTGATTTCTTTTATTTGAATGTTTTTTCCGCCTCTTCCACATTTCAAGGTTCACTATCTGATTTTACAGATCATTATTTATTGTGAATAAGCTATTACTAACCTCTCGCTACTAGCCCTTCAGTCTTGATATTTGGTATACCTACTGAGATGAATTCGATCACATGACGTATCAGATCAGTATAAATAAATACATGGCAAAAAGGTTGAATTTCAGACTTCATGGACTCTCATTATCAATTATTACTTTCGCTGCCCCCCTCCCCACAAAATCATAATTATTACACAGACAATCTACAAATTAATTTCTATAATTTGAGAATCCATGATTTATATTCTAGATCTCGTTGATCACATCATATGCCGTACCATATAAAAGCTCTGCTTAAGCGAATTAATTTAGCCACTGTATATTTCGTTTACACAGTATTACCTAACATTGTTAGAGTTTTGTTTGTATTCCAATATCAATTAACGCTATTCACATGCTAATACCGTTAAAGATAGTACTTTTATGAGCACTTTGTATTTAAAGTGCTCCAGTAACGATATCGCGGGATAGTCGACTTGCACAATATTCAAATGAAATTGCATCTTTGCCAAAACTAGCGGGAGAATGGCGTCGCTAACATTACATTACATTAATATGTAACGGCATATCTGACCCTCAGTGTTCCCTTTGTAAACATGACAATGAAATGATTATGAGTTGGGCTGTCTACATTTTTGAATGTAAAGTCTATTGCCTCATAATTCTAAAAGTTTGATTAATTTTATACTCTGAATCAGATGTTAATGGTAATAACTAGGAACGACGGCTTAAAGGTGCTCCTAGAAACACAGTGTTAATCCCCATTAAGTTCCCAAATCCAGACAGAGAAAAGAGTGGATTACTAGGCTCTATCTAGAAACTAGTAATCAACATAGGCTGTACCACAACAACTGTACCTATGAGGGGATAATGATAGTTATCTCTGCATGGTTATGACTCAAACTTACTTACTTATCTTGCTTTAATATAATGCTCTAAGCTACAAGAGCTCAAACTAATTGAGAAGCAAGTAGGTACAAATTGCGTATAACGTTACCTCGTAGGTACTAGTGACAAGTGTGTGGTTAGATTATTACGAATGAACTTATACGAGTAGGTATATACAGAGATCAATATTTCAAAGTCTGATCTATTAATCTGGCCTGATGTCGTAACCCACATAGCCTAACCACTGGGCTAACAACGAGATAGTTATCTTTGCATGGATAAGCTTAAAATTACTTGCCTTACTTTACAAGGTACTATGAGATGCAGAGCTCAACTAATTGAGAAGCTAGTAGGTACAAATTGCGAATAACGTCACCTCGTACCAGTGACAAGTGTGTGGTTAGATTATTACGAATGAACTTGTAGCTAGAATGAGTTTCTAATGCTATTGAATTTAAGTTATAATGGTGAGGTGATCAATATCTGGCAAACTGAACTTCGATCGATGTTTTCTTTATGTAAGACCGTGATTTTGTTTAGCAAACGCTTTAAATGATCCATGTGCAGCGATTTAGTTGTACTTTGTTTAATAAATACACCACCTCTCATTCGGTGCCTTAAAATTCATACGAGTATGGCATTTCTATCATATTCATTTATGGCATGAAAAGGCGTTACGAGTTTATTATGAGTATATAGAGGACGCCTGCGGTTTCATGATTGGGAATTAAGGGATAAAATGTGCCTATATGATATCCATATGGAAAGTATATTATTATGAAGTTTCATCAAAATCCAATCAGTTGTTATCGTGTAAAAAACATTCAAACATACGAACTTTTTCTTTTATAATATTAGTAAAGATTCTAAGTATTAGAAAGGTACTCGTACATTATATTTTTTTTAATATTTTTCGTCTATGTACCTAGATAAATTAAAGAGTGAAACTTATCAGTAAACTAAATTTTATCGAAATCGCCTCACCGATTATCGTAATACTTCAATGTTACCTATGCGAGATTTGTTCTTTTAATATTAAATTAAAGCGATTATGTTTCCTGTTGTTATAACGCGGTTGACCTGTATTTTGGGTATATAATATTTCGGGAATGTAAATGTGGTTTAATGTTAAAAGAGGCATTAAAAGTGAAGTTGTAACATATAGTGGGATTAATTGCTAACGCATTTTATCGTTGCATTCATTAAATAATTAATTATAATATTTTATTATTTTTACATTGTGTGGTTTATAAGCTTATGCAGGTACTGATTGCCTTATAGGTCCTATGAAGCCTCGAATCAGCCTTCCTAGGTCGGGCTAGATTGCTAGGTCGGGCTAGACTATATTACTCCAAAGAGTTATACTGAGTTTTTTTTTCTTCTAAGAATTTTTCAGTAAATTCTACGCCTTCATTTGAAGGTAGTAATGTTACATCCTTGTGCCTCGTAAAAACGCACTTCGAGTCATCTGTCTCAATCACTATAATTAACATTAGATAGTGATTAATATTAATATTTTTTTTTATCGACTACAAGTTGGCCCTTGACTGCTATCACACCTGATGTTAAGTAATGATGCAATCTAAGATTGAAGCGAACTGACTTGTTATTAGTGGGACGAAAATTCACACCCCTTTCGGTTTCTACATCATCGTACTACAACATCGTACCGGAATGCTAAATCGCTTGGCAATACGTCTTTATCGGTAGGATGGTAACTAGCCACGGCGAAAACCTCCCACCAGCCAAACAATGTCAACCAACCCCAAATGGAGCAGATTGATGGGTCTCAGTTCTATATCTCCCCCGGATATAGAACGTTAGTAGACTTATAATGACAATTATGATGATGACAATAATAACTTACTCGTACTATACAACAATTCGAAAATATTTAAAATTCCTCTAAAGTCAAGTCAGAGTTTTATGTCAAATATTCTTTCTATCATTATAGAAGAAATCTTTGTATTAATTTATCGAATCCTAATCATAATTATATGACTTAGAACCATCTCAATCATATTTTTTCAAACAAACAAAAACGCATAATAATCAGTCCTTAAGAAGGTAAGCTACCACAGACAAACTCGACAAACTTATAACATCCCTCTTTTTTACTGGAAGTGATAGTTCATGTTATAACGTTGTACGATATCTTACGCGATAGGTAAGGGACCGTTCAAATATTACGTAAGCAGATTTATTACAATTATTTACCTCCCACCCCCCTTGTCAGTAAAAGTAAGCAAAGTTCCTACCCCCTCCCCCTATGCTTACGTAAACATTTTTCAAGTATAAATTACATATTTTTTTTAATAATTGTCATAATTATAATTTTAAAAATTAGAAAATTATTTTAGGGCAGAGATTGGATTTTACTGATACAGTATTCAACATAGAGAATGCACGAATTTTTGCTATTCGTGTAAAAAAATAAATAACTATCGATGACGTAATCATCATCTAGACCCCCCCACCCCCCATGTCATCAAAAATAAGCAATACACAGACCCCCCCACCCCTCTATAGTGCTTACGTAATACTTGAACGGTCCCTAATTACAGATTGCCACTTGTTTTTTTAGTTCAGTACCTTTCGACCCCGCAGGTAACTTGGATTAGTCGCTTCTATTTACCTTCGAAGCGCTAATGAGAAAGCTTTAACTTTGAAGAAGAAAAAAATACTACTATGTATTTATTTCTCCTGCATGGTTGGTCCAGTGGTTAGCTTATGTAGTTTCGGATTATGAGGTCCTAGATTCGACTCCTGCGTGGTACTAAAAATAAGCTCTTCCTTTGTTAAAAATCCTTAGCAATTATTTACTGTTAAACGTGAGTTTCATCCCTTTATATTTTAATAATATGGAACTATACTGGCGATTGTTTAAATTCTAATACTGTTAAAGCTGTGGTGTTAAAGGTCATGCCTCGCAAACATTTATTGTTGTTAACATCTTTAACGTCCGTTTACAATATTAAAACATTATCTTCCTAAGCCGCCCGCTCACTTTCATTAAAGCAGCGTGGTGAGTCTAATCTCCATATCCACATATATAACAGAGTAAGATTCTTAGCCTTGTAGAAACGACAAACATATACAGTTTTCTTTTTATTTAACTGGTCTAAAATTTTGTCATTAATTTGTTTTTTTTAACAATTCTTCAATTGTTTGTAACTTAATTAGATTTTTTTTATATGTAATAAGTTCGCGCTTGACAACGATCTGATGATGATGTTGAGATGTGGTCTAAGATGCTTGCTTAGATAATGTCTATTCACTCTTGTTTTAAAGACAAAATTTGTAGGAATAAGGAAAAACATACCTCGGAAAGGCATCCAGGTCTTAGCTATGCGTATAATAAAAGATGACGCAAAACGCTTTGTACAAGTCGTGGGAACATCGGCGACGTAGGAGTAAAATCTCACCCTCTTGCAGTCCGATGATAAAAAGGTGAAGGAGCTACGAGGTCAAATAACTCCTGAGAGCACTCACCAAAATATGTTCTGTACAATACTAACAAACTTGCAACCAAACGACGATAATGACGAGATTGTTTCAAATAAAGAAAATATTAATCGCTAGAAGGCTAGAAGTAACCGATATATACCGTCACATGAACAGAGGGTTCAAAGTACCACATGCAATATTTCAATATAATTTGTTGTCGTTTTAAAATTTTTTTTGCAACTGTAAGCAAACTAATGAAATCGTAAATCAACAGCGCAACGTATTGACAGTTTTAATAGGTAAAACGTTTTGCTTACCCATATTTCTGACGCTTTTTTAAAAGATTGTTTCGCAGCGAATGTTTACTCGTTGCTGGGCTGTTCTCCAAACTGACAAATCTTCGATTTGAAAGATATTACGTCATGTTCCGTCACTTATTACCCAAGACCACACAGCACTACTAGACCAGGGTCGATAATTTTTAAAACCAAAAAAAATCATAGTAGGATGAAACCCATTTCAAAAGGAAGAGAATGCCATAAAAATGAAAGGAAAAATAAATTACGGACGATTTGAGGTCGGGAAGGGGTAGGGGTTGAGGGTTTAGGGGTAAAACAGGGATTTTCTCGATTTCCGGCAAAACTAAAAGTCCTATGGAAAAGACTTGAATGGCAAAGTTGTAGATAGTAAAAAGATCTAAAACTTTTGTTTCTACACTTTTTTCACATAACCTCAAAATTTGTGTGAAAAATACAAAAACCAAGTTTTTGGTTTTATATTTTTATCTTTTACAAATAAAGTTTTATTTTCATAAAATTTGGTGAAACCTTGCCTTCTTATGTCCCAAACACGCTATAATATATTTGATTTGAAATATTTATTTTTACACCTTATTTTGAATGAATATCGAAAAAATAACCTAATTTTCAACCGAAAAATTGTCCGTCAAAATATATTGTTTTTCAAAAAATTATTGTGCTTTCTGTTTGTTAAAATTTCTACTTTCCGATGGGGAAATAATATATATATGTTACCATAGTAAACCTTCTCAGAAAAGGCAAAAACTAGGCTAACGGTTTTTACTGCTGCTACGTAATAGCAGGTATGTAGTAAGGCCCAGTTGAGGGTCTGGCTCGGTGGACTCTGCTAATTAGGTTACGAAAGATTTACGATGCTCCCGGCACCCAATCACCAGACGATTGGAAGGAACATCGCTTGGTTTTAGCGGGTATTCCGGTTGGTTCTCAGCCGATGAGTCCTACATACCCTCTGAGAAGTTAGCTGCCCAATATCTTTGCATAAACACATTTCTCAGTGTTAAAAAAAAGGTATGTAGACCCAACAAAGCTCAGATCCGCCTAGCCCCGTCTCCACTTTTCTATGTTGACATTGTAATGTGACCTTTTAGTGGGCTAAAATGTTTCGTAGGTCACTCAGGTATATACCTGAGCGACCTACATTATCTTAAAATAGTAATAAATAGGCATCTACGCCTGCATTTTCATTGCAGCTGTAAAAACCGTTAGCCTAGGTTTCTGAGAAGGTTTACTATAGTAACATATATATATTTTTTCACCTTCGGAAAGTAGAGATTTCAACAAACAGAAACCATACCAACTTTTTGAAAAAAGCTGATATTTTGACGGGTGAATTTTCGATTGAAAATTAGGGTGTTTTTTCGATATTAATTCAAAATAAGGTGAAAAAATAAATATTTTTAATCAAATAAATTACAGCGTATTTGGGACATAAAAAGGTAAATTTTCACAAAATTTCGTTAAAAAAAAATTTTTGTAAAAGATAAAAATAAAAAACCGAAAACTTGGTTTTTTGAATTTTTCACATAAATTTTGAGGTTATGTGAAAAAAGTGTAGAAACAAATGTTTTAGATCTTTTTATTACCTACAACTTTGCCATATAACTCTTTCCCATAGGACTTTTAGTTTTGCCAGAAATCGAGAAAATCCGTTTTTTACCCCTAAACCCTCACCCTCTACCCCTTCCCGATCTCAGATCGCCCGTAATTTATTTTTCCATTAATTTTTATGGCATTCTCTTCCTTTTGAAATGGGTTTCATCCTACTGTGATTTTCTTTTACTTTTTATTATGTTTGAGGCTATCTGCACTGGGCTATACAAGAAACAAACTATTTTCACGAGTAAGCGCTATCTTTATATATTATGCAGCTTAAACCCACCACGCTACGCCTATATTTTGAATATTGATACTGAATGTTAATAATGATTATCGGGATATACCTACCACTGGGGTCACCACTAACGTCCCAACTCCGGGCTCAAACAAGGATTAAAATCGAAAGAGATCGGCCATGTTGTAGGCCATTTAAACAGTAATGACTAAGCACCATGTTAAGATGATAAAAAAGTCCTAAGTTTCGTTCCAGATCTTATTCCTTTCTTTCTTTTTTTATTCGAAATAAACGAATTAAAAAAATAAGAGTAACGAGTTATTAATCTTAAAATTCAAAGCCTAATTTAATGAATATTATCAAACATTATTTATTTTTTCATACAGGATTTATGCAAAAAGCGAGCGAGCTATGAGTTTTTGGGTTTGCTTATGTAAACTGGCGGCACCGGGTGGGCTTGCGTGCCCTATCTTCGGTCTCGAGGCGTTACAACAAACACGGCGGTTACCTTGCTGACTGTTGGTTAGGGTATTCTTATGTTATTTCAATAAAAATAGAGCCTAGAAAATTTTTATTTCACTAATTGTACTCGTTTAACAAACTGCCTCATTGGTTTATATATAGTATGTAGTCGTGTGTCGGGCAATAAATATTGATATAAATTTTCTTTCGCCTGAAATATTCTTGGGAAAAAGAAAAATAGTTGATAAGTTGATGGTGATATGATGTATTCACTCATTGTTATATTCACTCGTTAATAATTAATATACGATTGCGTTTACAAGAATAAATGAAATATCTCTAAGGCCACCACCTTGTATTGGAACTGCTCTAAAGCAGGGTTGTGGGCTGGTGGGATTAAACTGCATATCTCCTATAAGGAGGGAAGCCTGGCTTTGTAGTAGTAGACTACTACTAAACTACTCGTAGGCTGGTAATGATGATAGAAATGACGATACTTATATAATAAACAAAAGAATCTAATCCATCCAAACGCTACATAGTGATATATTTTCTTATTTAAAGTGATATTACAGTGTGGCAAAATTATACTTCTTATTTATAACATGAAGTTTAATTAAAACAAAGACTATTATGGTTAAATTCTCGCAGGAGAAGCGTGAATCACATAATTTTTAGAGTCATTACACCCCGGAGTAAATATTTTTCTTTGTTTTCCACTTCTTGTTAATGTAGGGCTGTTAATTTTAACAAACAACCGTTACTACAGTAGCAATTTTTTTCTATTCTTCAATCTAATCTATTTCTGACATTGCAAGAACATGTTAAAAGTTAAATAATAAGAGAAAACATTCTCATTTTCTGGAATATTTTTGACAAAATAAGTATTCGAAATAACGCCATTTAACAGCACAAGAGATTATTCAATATTGTAAATAATAATAATAAAAATTTAGCAAAAATTTACCGTAAGTTTATCTTACAGTTGACGACCTCCGTGGCGCAGTGATATGTGCGGTGGATTTATACGACGGAGGTTCTGGGTTCGATTCCCGGCGGGGCAGATTGAGATTTTTCTCTGGCTGGTGGGAGGCTTTCGCCGTGGCTAGTTACCACCCTACCGACAAAGACGTACTGCCAAGCGATTTAGCGTTCCGGTACGATGTCGCGTAGAAACCAAAAGGAGTGTGGATTTCATTCTACTCCTAACAAGTTAGCCCGCTTCCATCTTAGATTGCATCAGCACTTAACATCAGGTGTGATAGCAGTCAAGGGCCAACTTGTAGTTGATAAAAAAAAAACAGTACGAACTTGGCAGGAAAGAACAATTTAAAATTAGGTCATACCAATTTATTACCTTTTTGTCTTATTTAGCACGTATCATATTATTGCAAAATAAATCAAATGCTAAATTATAATACCTTATTAAATTACCTTATATCTAGATTAAACATTTTTTTTCAGTAATTTTATTACGTTACATTATTAATCTGTTGTTCAACCCTAAGATTACGAATAACTCCGTCGTGAAAATGTAAACGGTCGGTCCGGGCCTGTACTGATAAAAACTTTCACTTCTTCTCCAACTCTGCGATGACATTTCCTACAGCAATTATTTCTGCGGTTGCTTGTAACATTATATTCTTCACGTAAAATTAAGAAATTGAAAAAATCATAGTATCCATTATTATTGACGAAATTATGTATCTTTTATATAAATAAAAAGCCGGTTAATTTTATTAATAATGTCCAACGTATATGCACAGCATGTACAGAATTTTACATATAAATACTTCCTTCAATATCATTAATCCTTTCATACAAGTTCATAGGTTTATGGTACTTTTCTTTTTACAAAAATACCTAAATTTAGGTCAATTACAACTAGTCTTCAAATGACTAATCTATTGTTTAAACCTATGATAGCAAATAAGATCTACGCCGTGAAAATATAAAAGGTCAGTCGGGATCTGAACAGATATCTGATCTTTTACTCTTTGCAACGGCCATTACTTGTAGAGACTATTCACTTTAATTAATAATAAATGATCTCTAGACTCGTAAATTAAATAGCTTCTTAATCTGTTGTTCAACCCTACGATTACGATCAAGAACTACGCTGTGAAAATGTTAACAGTCGGGAGCGTACAGATAAAAACTTTCACTCTTCTTCCCCAACTCTCCGCGGTGACATTTGCCACTGTAATTATTTCTGCGGCCGCTTATTACATTATTGTTTTCGTAAGAGCGAGAAATTTAATTTAACATATATATAGTAAGAAGTCCTGGGTTCGATTCCCAGCGGGGCAAATAGAGATTTTTCTTCATTTGTCTTGGTCTGGCTGGTGGGAGGCTAATTACCACCCTACCGACAAAGACATACCGCCAAGCGATTTAGCGTTCCGGTACGATGGCGTGTAGAAAGCGAAAGAGGTGTGGATTTCATCCTACTCCTAACAAGTTAGCCTCTCCATCCTAATATCTTAGCATTCCATGGATTCACCGTGCGGGTGCCGGGTCCATCGCGTGGCTGAGAGAAAAACTCCGAACAGAGCCCGAGACTTGTGACACGGGTGTAGGTTTAAGGGTACCCTTAGTGACGCGCGTCAACACTCACCTCCTCTGTTCAAGTTGTTCTCCCTGCCCAGCCATATTCGGAAGGACCCTACTAGTGCAGCTTTGGACACTCGTTCTAATATGGAGCTTACTGCACTTCTAGTAAGGCCAAGGTCTTTTAGCAGGTTGTAGAGAGACTTCGCTGGTATACCCCTCGCACCCACTTCTACCGCGTATAAACTAACCACATAGCCATTTTTGGTTAGTTCATTAGTAAGGTCATAGTATTTATTCACTTTGAATACATGGTCTTTAGGGATGTTTGTTTCCCACGGCACTGTAAGCTCAACAAGTACTATACGTTTGATTTGTTTGGAAAAAAGAAATATGTCCGGTCTAGATGTCGTAATAGCTAAGTCTTCCGGGATTTTATAGTGCTTTTCATACGTGTCCATTAATATAGTCCAATCAGGAGCAGAGCCCAGTTTACACTTAACTCAATCGAACGTAAGTGTTGTTAGATTTGCTTAAAAAATTACATAATCTTTATCATTTTTAAAACCTAAAATAAAGAATTCCTGGCAATAGAATAATGTTTTTTTAATGGTTGACCAGCATTGAATTAATTAATAATAAATATTTTAAGTTAATAGACAAAATAAGAGAAAGTAAAACGTGTAGCCATAAGTTGGCAAACTTACGTCAGACAAGCAAGGTCTAAGCTTTAAATTTTTCTAAAATCAATTTTTAATGGGGTAAGGCTTGATATTGCTGCATCCTTATACTGTCGAATAGTCAGCATCTATTTCATACATAACCATGTACTCTAATACTGTCGATATACAGCCTAACATTGGCAAGGACCGCAATTTTTCGTTTGCACGACTACTTAACGGTGATAAGCGGAATGAGCTCGAGCGTTCTGCCAGTTTACCGCGCGGCAGTTTTTAATTTTTTTTTCAACTGTAAGCAAACTAATGAAATCGTAAATCAACAGCGCAACGTATCGACAGTTTTAATAGGTAAAACGTTTTGCTTACCCATATTTCTGACGCTTTTTTAAAAGATTGTTTTTCAGCAAATGTTTACTCGTTGCTGGGCTGTTCTCCATACTAACAAATCTTCGATTTGAAAGATATTACGTCATGGTCCGTCACTTATTACCCAAGACCACACAGCACTACAAGAAACAAACTATTTTCACGAGTAAAACTTAAACCCACCACGCTACGCCTATATTTTGAATATTGATACTGAATGTTAATAATGATTATCGGGATATACCTACCACTGGGGTCACCACTAACGTCCCAACTCCGGGCTCAAACAAGGATTAAAATCTAAAGAGGTCGGCCATGTTGTAGGCCATTTAAACAGTAATGACTAAGCACCATGTTAAGATGATAAAAAAGTCCTAAGTTTCGTTCCAGATCTTATTCCTTTCTTTCTTTTTTTATTCGAAATAAACGAATTAAAAAAATAAGGAGTTATTAATCTTAAAATTCAAAGCCTAATTTAATGAATATTATCAAACATTATTTATTTTTTCATACAGGATTTATGCAAAAAGCGAGCGAGCTATGAGTTTTCGGGTTGGCTTATGTAAACTGGCGGCACCGGGTGGGCTTGCGTGCCCTATCTTCGGTCTCGAGGCGTTACAACAAAAACGGCGGTTACCTTGCCGACTGTTGGATAGAGTATTCTTATGTTATTTCAATAAAAATAGAGCCTAGAAAATTTTTATTTCACTAATTGTACTCGTTTAACAAACTGCCTCATTGGTCTATATATAGTATGTAGTTGTGTGTCGGGCAATAAATATTGAATTTAATTTTCTTTCGCCTGAAATATTCTTGGGAAAAAGAAAAATAGTTGATAAGTTGATGGTGATATGATGCATTCACTCACTAATAATTAATATAGGTAGCGTTTACAAGAACAAATAAAATATCTCTAAGGCCACCACCTTGTATTGGAACTGCTCTAAAGCAGGGTTGTGGGCTGGCGGGATTAAACCGCATATCTCCTATAAGGAGGGAAGCCTGGCTTTGTAGTAGTAGACTACTACTAAACTACTCGTAGGCTGGTAATGATGATAGAAATGACGATACTTATATAATAAACAAAAGAATCTAATCCATCCAAACGCTACATAGTGATATATTTTCTTATTTAAAGTGATATTACAGTGTGGCAAAATTATACTTCTTATTTATAACATGAAGTTTAATTAAAACAAAGACTATTATGGTTAAATTCTCGCAGGAGAAGCGTGAATCACATAATTTTTAGAGTCATTACACCCCGGAGTAAATATTTTTCTTTGTTTTCCACTTCTTGGTAATGTAGGGCTGTTAATTTTAACAAACAACCGTTACTACAGTAGCAATTTTTTTCTATTCTTCAATCTAATCTATTTCTGACATTGCAAGAACATGTTAAAAGTTAAATAATAAGAGAAAACATTCTCATTTTCTGGAATATTTTTGACAAAATAAGTATTCGAAATAACGCCATTTAACAGCACAAGAGATTATTCAATATTGTAAATAATAATAATAAAAATTTAGCAAAAATTTACCGTAAGTTTATCTTACAGTTGACGACCTCCGTGGCGCAGTGATATGTGCGGTGGATTTATACGACGGAGGTCCTGGGTTCGATTCCCGGCGGGGCAGATTGAGATTTTTCTCTGGCTGGTGGGAGGCTTTCGCCGTGGCTAGTTACCACCCTACCGACAAAGACGTACTGCCAAGCGATTTAGCGTTCCGGTACGATGTCGCGTAGAAACCAAAAGGAGTGTGGATTTCATCCCACTCCTAACAAGTTAGCCCGCTTCCATCTTAGATTGCATCAGCACTTAACATCAGGTGTGATAGCAGTCAAGGGCCAACTTGTAGTTGATAAAAGAAACTTGGCAGGAAAGAACAATTTAAAATTAGGTCATACCAATTTATTACTTTTTTGTCTTATTTAGCACGTATCATATTATTGCAAAATAAATGAAATGCTAAATTATAATATCTTATTAAATTACCTTATATCTAGATTAAACATTTTTTTTCAGTAATTTTATTACGTTACATTACTTCAGTAATTTTAGTGGTTATATTTTTCTATTAATTGCTTTAAGTTGCAAAAACCAAATTAGCAATGTTTATAATTAATCTGTTGTTCAACCCTAAGATTACGAATAACTCCGTCGTGAAAATGTAAACGGTCGGTCCGGGCCTGTACTGATAAAAACTTTCACTTCTTCTCCAACTCTGCGATGACATTTCCTACAGCAATTATTTCTGCGGTTGCTTGTAACATTATATTCTTCACGTAAAATTAAGAAATTAAAAAAATCACAGTATCCATTATTATTGACGAAATTATGTATCTTTTATATAAATAAAAAGCTGGTTAATTTTATTAATAATGTCCAACGTATGTGCACAGCATGTACAGAGTTTTACATATATACATAGCAATACTTCCTCCAATATCATTAATCCTTTCATACAAGTTCGTAGGTTTATGGTACTTGGCTTTTTACAAAAATACCTAAATTTAAGTCATTTACAACTAGTCTTCAAATGACTAATCTATTGTTTAAACCTATGATAGCAAATAAGATCTACGCCGTGAAAATATAAAAGGTCAGTCGGGATCTGAACAGATATCTGATCTTTTACTCTTTGCAACGGCCATTACTTGTAGAGACTATTCACTTTAATTAATAATAAATGATCTCTAGACTCGTAAATGAAATAGCTTCTTAATCTGTTGTTCAACCCTACGATTACGATCAAGAACTACGCCGTGAAAATGTTAACAGTTGGTCGGGGAGCGTACAGATAAAAACTTTCACTCTTCTTCCCCAACTCTCCGCAGTGACATTTGCCACTGTAATTATTTCTGCGGCCGCTTATAACATTATTGTTTTCGTAAGAGCGAGAAATTTAATTTAATATCTTTATACAAGTACTTAAAGAGTACATATATATAGTAAGAGGTCCTGGGTTCGATTCCCAGCGGGGCAAATAGAGATTTTTCTTCATTTGTCTTGGTCTGGCTGGTGGGAGGCTTTCGCCGTGGCTAATTACCCACCCTACCGACAAAGACATACCGCCAAGCGATATAGCGTTCCGGTACGATGTCGTGTAGTAACCGAAAGAGGTATGGATTTCATACTACTCCTAACAAGTTAGCACGCTTCCATTGCATCATCACTTAACATCAGGTGTGATAGCAGTCAAGGTGTAGTCGATAAAAAAAAATTTGGTCATAAGATTTTTGTAAGTTACACTTCACTCAACCAAACGTAAGTGTTGTTAGATTTGCTTAAAAATTATTTATAATCTATATAATTTTTAAAACCTAAAACAAAGAATTCCTGGCAATAGAATATTTTTTTAATGGTTGACCAGCATTGAATTGATTAATAATAAATATTTTAAGTTAATAGACAAAATAAGAGAAAGTAAAACGTGTAGCCATAAGTTGGAAAACTTACGTCGTCAGAGAAGCAAGGTCTAAGCTTTAAATTTTCTAAAAGCATTTTTTAATGGGCTAAGGCTTGATATTGCTGCATCCTTATACTGTCGAATAGTCAGCCTCTATTTCATACATAACCATGTACTCTAATACTGTCGATATACAGCCTAACATTGGCAAGGACCGCAATTTTTCGTTTGCACGACTACTTAACGGTGATAAGCAGAATGAGCTCGAGCGTTCTGCCAGTTTACCGCGCGGCAGTTTTATTTACGAGCGGGGCCAATATCTGAAGAAGGCAGCGCCGGGTATACTAATATCAGTCGTGTGGGCGCAGGCGATAGCTGGCCGAACTGAGAGTTTCACTTCAAACCTAGAGTCGCTATTGAGTTTATAATTTAAAAAAAAACAGATTCGATCATCAACGCAAAAAGTTAATTGGCATCTTCTACACAAGCGCATTTCAACGTAGCCCTTACTATCAGGTTTAATTGTGGTTAATCGCAAGTCTATCATGAAAATCGATTTAAACTATATGCTTGTTTAGAGTTTATGAGGCGTGACGTAACACTTAACCGTAACTTAACTGATAAATACCGTTTCGATAATAATGCCATTAGGAAACCAATCTGGGGTAAATAGGTATTATTTCTATTATTTATAGTATACTGTACAGTTAGTATTATACCATCTACCTAAAAAAGGATTAATTTTCCCCTATAAATGACACACAAAAATTACGAACAGAAAGTGTAAAAATAATCCTTGCTCGGTAATAGGTTTGAAATACTACAAATATTTATTAATATATGTTGAAAGTTGATGAAAAATATTGAGTACTCAAATAAAAAAAATTCCTCTCTGAAACGCAAAAAACAAGCTCACAATCTTCGTGTTCGATAGAATAATATGACGGGCGCGGGACCGGCCGGCACGTAGGCAATAAGCCGCCGGCAGAGAGCCAGCGCCGCCCGGAAAAATAAGATTGCACTTGGAATTTGACCCGCGCGTGCCTCCACATAGCCCGGTGACCCAATCACTATTGATGATATGCCGTGTATGAGCTATCACTGTGTACACGGAACACTCGTTAACTAGTATATTCAATCTTATCTGTTGTAAGGTGTGCAAACATTTTGCCAAGCACTTTGTTGGTTCAAAGTGAAAGAGCGTGCTGTAATACACAAAACAACGATAGTGCTTTCAACTTACTACTACTATTAGGGGTTAGTGCGAGTTTTTACCGAGTCATTATGAAAAAGACGTAACTAGTGAAAATGATAATTTCTAGCGAAAATTGGACTGTTTTGTCACGATATACATAGATGGCGTCTCTAAAAAAAATGTTAGGATTTTTTCACGGTGATTCGGTAAAAACATACGTGTACGTGTATGTTTTTACACCCAAAATACGTAACATAATAGTCACCCATCATATCAGTCATAATAGCCAAGCCACTATATCAAAGCCAAACTAACTTCCCGGAATATATTGAATATGGTATTGAATATAATAGGCATTGATTTACTTTATACGATAGGGCACATTGTGACATAGATACCTAGAGTTCATCCCAGGAAGTATGAATTACCTCCTTAGGGTACGGCAGTGTAAATACTTATAGCCCATGCTTGGATGGACTTATTGGGGCGCGGTTAATTTATTAGGACGTATTCCTTGCATACCTTGCGAAGTTTTGCTATGTTTAAAGTGTCGGTCTATCCACGCACATGCAACAAACCTATTTCACTAATATTAGATTTATAGCAGACAGTGATAAAATTTAAAGAACCAACACAAAATAATATATGAAAAAGCAATATTTGACTCCTGAAATTGCTTTTTCATAATACGTACGTGGTTAACGCAATCCGTTGAACGTCATTATATTCTTCGATCCGATATCGGAAGGTCCTGATTTTGAAAATTATAAAAATGGCATACCAAAATATAATTTGCAATATTGTTATTTAGGTGGCGAAAACAATGATAAAAATAAATTATAATGTAATTTATTTATATTTGAAAGGACGTTGTTTTTAATGTAATTTTAAGTTCCTATTGAATAAATAAATATCATATTGCCATAGATTTCTGTGAATCGGTCCTGAATTATTGATCAAAACTACGAAATACTTAAAAATCTTGTACGATTGAGAAACAAACACTCAATTATCCAAACTTTAACGTTTGTAATAAAACATGAAACATTTATTTTTAATGACATATTTTGTAATTAAAAATTAAATGTCAAAAAATCTTAATAGATTTGATGACTAATACTTATATGTTGTACATCAATATTACAAGTGCACTTGAGCGCACATCGAACGATTTTGAGCGCACATTGCAAGGCTTGAGATGAAATATCGGATCGGACGTTATGGAAAACCAGTAACGTGTTCAAGAAAACGTCCCGTGGAGGCACGCCTTGTTTCATTTTACGATCTTATCGAAATAATCCGATCTCGCTTGTTATTTACTGCCACCTTCCCTCAATTCCGACTCTCACAAGCAAAAAGACAAGCGGTTCAATAAATTATCAACCCTATTTCAATAGTCATTAGACACAAATTCGTTGTGGCCACTACATTGTTATAATTCCTTACATGCCGCGATGTTTTCAATGTGGTGGACGTAAGTAACTTTCAAGTCAACTACACAATATGAAACCAGTGACAACACGGTACGATTCAATTTAGATAAACTGAGATATGCAATTGCAATGTTTGAATTGAAATTGGTTGCGTTGATGTTCCGAGTGAGATTGAGAGGAAAAATCTAGGTGTTATATCACACGAGACTGCGGTCGTGTTGTGTGGTGAGGCATGCAACTATAACCACTTTACGGTCCCATTTTTATGTACAAGCCGTGACCGCGACTTTATCTGCTACTACGGTAACGTAACTTACTTAACGTATTAACTGATTATTTTGTATCTACGGCTTAGCTTGCCCTTGGACCCTGTAGCAAACTTAGTTGATGGCACGTCTACCCGACTGTAGAGTCTTTTTAACTTAAATATACAAAATAATTTACTGCAATCACAATTGATGGTAAGTGATGATGAAATCTAAGATGGAAACGGGCTAGCTTGTTAGGAGTAGGATGAAATACGTGCCCCATTCGGTTTCTACACCACGTAACGTAACTAGCAATGGCTAAAGCCACCACCCTATCCCACCAGCCAGACTTGGATCAAATTAGAAAATCTCAAGTGGCCATACTGTGAATAGAAGGATCTCCGTCCTATAAATCCACTGTGAATATCATTGCGCCACGCCGCCAAAACTTACAGCTAAACTGAACAATCAATCGTTTAGGTTTAATGTACAGCTTTAAGATTAAATATTCGTTCATAGTATTTTTTTAGTTTTTTCTTGAGTTTATTGCAAACATACAGACAGGCGCGACGGGTGAATTTATTTTACAAAAATTGGTTGTCTGTAAAGTCGGTTTACTGACGATAGTTGAACGTGACAATGTCTTAAGAAAATACTGATGGAATGGTAGCATTTAATTGGTTATTAAAATTTTTAATTTAAGTATATTTTTATAAATAATAATTTATATTAATAAAATAATTGATTTTATAAATTTATAATAAATATATTAATTTATAAATATATTAATTTTTTAAAATTAATATATTTAATAATTATATTTAATAGACGGATGTCGAACGCTGCCGAACGCAAAGGCCGATTGTGCTTCTTTGTCGCTCGTTCCGCGCTCTCGCTTGCACTTCAAGCCTTACATGGAACGCCTCAAAGCGAGGTAACGCCGCATGAGTCATATTTTTTCGTGCGTGCAGCCGGCTCTATCGAATTATAAGACGTTGTCACGTCAAAAAAGCAATAATTATACTACTGTGTCGTGTTCTGTTTCACAAACGTATCGCTTTCAAACGTTTAATAGGTATAAATATAAACACATTATCGCCATAACAAGATACACTATAATAAATAATGTGTTCTATTCACAGAAAATGTATGAAATTATCACGACACGACGCAATGTATTTATGCTTTAAGATATTCGATTAGTAATAATTCACTCTATTGCGGTTAGGATGGTTGATACACATTGCTGAAATGTACAAATTGTTTTGAATCGTCAAGTTTATTTGCATGTGTTTACTCTTAACTACAGTGTGTCGTAAAAAGATAATTAATATACAAACAAACTTTCATATTTGTAAGAGCATAATATGCCACGGATTGATAGCTAATATTTTATTCAAAGTCCCGATGTCACCCCTTTCTTCTAGCGCCACGTCATTTATGCGATTCATAAAGTTGGCTCTATTGCGATTCTATGATGGTTTATAAGACAATTACAGAATGTACAAGCCTTTTTGAAACTTCAGATTATAATAACTTTGCTATGAAATTTCATAGCAAATAAACCTTCATATTTATAACAGCATGGATTTATACTCGAAGCTAATATTTTATTCAAAGTCCCGATGCCACCCTTTCTTCTAGCGGCACGTCGTTTATGCGGTTCATAAAGTTGGCACTATTGCGGTTCTATGATGGTTTATAAAACAATTTCACACACGTATTGTTTATATATTGGAGCAATAAATGTTCCAATTAGGGAAAATGCGATTTACTGGAAGTTTTTTTATGAACGTACTACAATTGGCAACAAAGCGGATTCTGTAAAATAATTGTATGGGTTAATTGCTTAATTAACTACCTGCATTGTGGTTATGGCTGTTATATGGCTGTAAGTAATTGCTATAGAAAGTATACGGACCCAGGTTCGAGTTTGAGTTGGGGTCAAAAAACATGGCTGTTGATTTTTTTTCTGGAAATTCTTAGTAAAAATTCAAATAAAAATTGGTTGCGCTCTACCGTGATGTCTTTGAAAGAGAGAGATGTTTTACTTTGTTTTAGTTTGTTGTCATTTCATGAGCTGAAAATAAATGTGTAAAAAATTATGAATATAACTTTTAATGTTTCCTCGTCTCCTCCAAGTACCTGAAGAAAAATATTACAACTAAGAACTTCATGAAAAAATGAAAAAAAATTGGTTGTCTATAAAGTCGGTTTACTGACGATAGTTGAAGGTGACAATGTCTTAAGAAAATACTGATGGAATGGTAGCATTTAATTGGTTATTAAAATTTTTAATTTAAGTATATTTTTATAAATATTAATTTAAATTAATAAAATAATTGATTTTGATTTTATAAATTTATAATAAATATATTAATTTTTAATTTAAAATTAATATATTTAATAATTATATTTAATAGACGGATGTCGAACGCTGCCGAACGCAAAGGCCGATTGTGCTTCTTTGTCGCTCGTTCCGCGCTCTCGCTTGCACTTCAAGTCTTACATGGAACGCCTCAAAGCGAGGTAACGACGCATGACGTCATGTTTTTTCGTGCGTGCAGCCGGCTCTATCGAATTATAAGACGTTTTCACGTCAAAAATACGTCACGTCTTCTTAACACAAACTGTAGACAGGGATGTTTCCAGAGACATGTAGCAACTTTGTTGCTCAAAATTCATAACTTTTTATTATAAAGCAAAACATTTTTCTATTAAGTCAAATTCACACTTTGTAAAATTAACTTTAGATTGAGAGATAATCTAATGCTTACATTGTGTTAATCGTAGATAGTAAAACGATTCTAGGTAAGACTTTTAAAAAGTGTAGTAAATTTCATAAGCCAAACAAAGTTAGGTTATGTTATAGGTATACCATTTTATTTAGTCATGGATATCAATACTTTTAAACTAAAAAATAATACTAAAATTTTATAATGTTTATGATATAATATTAGCCTGTCCTAAAAATTAAACTGTGGCGTAGAATTTTCTATCTCAAAAAATATATTACTTATATCAAATGCAAAATCATTGAAAAAAAAACGAATTTCTACTGCGACGGTCTGCTAGTCTTAATAAAAATTCAAAAGGAGGCGAAATCACAAAAGAAAATAACAATTGCATCATTCCCAGACAAACATAATTAGAACTTTTCTGTTTTCAATGTTTGTGGGATGATTACCAATAGCGGACCGTACCGAACGGACCGGCGACCGATTGGTATGTAAGTTACGAGACGTAACGGCGAAGTTAGCTCATTACCACCGGTACGCTCGCGGAATGACAATGGAAAGAATTTTTACTTCATTCCCGTCCACACTTATTAGCTGTTGGACGTGTAGACGAAAGTCTGGAAAGCGGTTTGTTATTTTCACATTAAATTTTTCTCGCCGCAAGCTTTGTGGTGTAATGTTATTAATATTAATAAAGTGGGAAATCGCTCTGTATTGATATTATAACATTTCAAAACTAACAAATAATTTTCTCCTGTTTTTACAAAGAAAACTAAAAAGCCGACGGATGTTGTAAAATTTACATTAGGAATCTTTTTAATTCGCGATTACGTCTCTTGTTTCCAAGTATTATACCTATTTTATTACAAGTAATTTATATATTTGACGGCCAAGTGGCGCAGTGGGTAGTGACCCTGCTTCTGCGTCCTAGGCTGTGGGTTCGATTCCCGCATCTGGAAAAATAATTCTATAATGAGCATGGATATTTTCCAGTGTCTGGGTGTTTATGTATGTATTATAACTATTTAAGTATATTATATATAAAAATATTCATCAGTTATCATAGTTTGACGGCCGAGTGGCGCAGTGGGTAGTAACCCTGCTTCTGCGTCCTAGGCTGTGGGTTCGATTCCCACATCTAGAAAAATGATTGTGTGATGAGCATGGATGTTTTCCAGTGTCTGGGTGTATATCTATATATTATAAATATTTATGTATAATATATATAAAAATATTCATCAGTTATCATAGTATACAGGCTACCTACGCTTACTTTGGGACTATATAGCGATGTGTGTAATTGTCCTATAATATTTATTTATTTTAAAACCGTCCAGATACCCGCCTAAAACACACATCATCCAAACCATTCTTACCGTATACAAAAGAGTATATAATTATAATTAAATTATAAACCACAGAGCACTATATATAAACAGTAAAGTGAGCATAGATTTTATTTATTTTTTCCCGCAGGGAAAAGGCAAAGCTATTACACCGTATAGATGGAGTTACGTCACAAACACACCTACAAAATATAAGTAGGTACCTATAAATAAAGGTATTGAAAGATCTTATTAATAAAGTACTTACTTAAATTTTTTTCTATGTTATGACGGAATCGTGATTATACTTAAGTGCAGAATATGTTCTAAAAAGTCGAAAGTTATTTGTAATGATAGCGACAAAGTGTTCTATTCAATGGAACTGTTGGGTTTTATTTTAAAGGAAATGCAAGAAAAACTATAGACGTTGCCCCCCGCGGTTCCAGGAAAATATAAATCCTTCTCCTCCCTATCCCCAGGGAGTTTCGTAAAATTGGGGGTTTAAAATGTCTTGTTTACTTAACAACTACTCTTGTTATTTTACTCATCCATTTATTTATTCTTTTACAATTTCAGGTTAAATTTAATTATTTCTATGATATGCAATGCTTATCTATTATATACTGACGAGTATAATATGTCTCTTTCTTGTGTTAATATATTTTCAACAGAACCTTTTTATTGTAGTCCACATGATACACAGAACAACATTGCGGTATCTAAAGATTTCTGACACGGCTGCTGACTAATTGTAAACAATATCAGCGAAACCATCAAGGGGGTTCCTCTTTTGTTTAGCAATATTTTTGGAATTTGTAATCGAGATTCCGATAATTAATAATGTAAACAGCGGAGCCGGTGTGAATTAACTGAAATCATAGAATAAAGAGTAGCCACCTCACCAGTTTCTTTTGAAGTCGCCGACTTCGTAAATGGAATTTGCAAGTAATTTTGCCGCCTCCGACCTCCCCCAGCCTTGCTCTTGTCTCCGCGTGTCGCTTCCATTACAAATTGTGTTGGAATAAAAATATGCTGCGAACTACATAGAGCTGCTAATGCGGATTTAGTAACTCGGTGCGAGTTTTCTCTTTGAATTTTTAATACACTTCGTTGAATAAGGGTTGATCTCATTTTGCTATATTTTTTCAGGATTGCTACTTTATCTGTTATTTATTGCCTATATCATGTAAGATAATGTTAAGTCGGTAGGTTACTTTTTTACGTTTAATGTGAGAACCTCACAGGCTCAGTTCGTAAAGGCAGAGGTCCTGTGTTCGAGCTCTTGAATTTTATTTTCTAAATTATTACAGGTCTTGTCTGGTGGTAGGCTTCGGCAGTGGCTAGTTACTGGAAAAGGCACAAGCGCTAAATCGCTCGGCGGGGTGCTTTTGAAATATATATGTATGGATAGAACAAACCTATCTCTTTCAGGATACCTCGCCATTATCTTACACTACATCTTCCCTAAACATCGATAGAGATGGCAGTTAAGAGCTCTTCAAATAATGCTTGAAGCTTCAATAGCTCCAAGGTTAAGACTTAACCTTAAGAGGTAATGTGTTCGAACCCCTGACTTTATCGTATCCACTCCTAACATACAAGTAATTAGAGAAAAATGGGAATAAATAAAAGATAAAACAAAGCATATAAAACAAATATACATAATACATAGACTTTCAATGTTAAAACGTCTCTATATGGATCCACAAGTGCACGGAAAGAAGTGGGCGTGTAATAGGAAATGTTCCGCATATTGACTCCAGCGACGTTCTCCAGATCTCTAAACAATGACACTCAGACATGATCTCCTTGCACCAAATTTAGATTTCCCTGCATAGCTCCTCGTCGATGTTCTTAGCTTGTACTCACTCTATTGTTTTAAACTATTATAACTCATAAAACTGACATCCGAGAGTATCTTGGTTCATATTCTTCATTTAAACATAACGTAGCGTTTCCTGTGACGATTCTTTTTTTATTAGTTTTATTAAATTTTTAGATTAGGTACTTTACTTTCATTTCTTTTGTACTTTATTCTATGGGTCTTGGCCTGAAATAAAATAAATTATTATTTATTTATATTATATATTTATATTACATGAACCCGTGGGCTTAGTATAAATTAAAAGTGTAATTGAATTAGTAATAATAACATAAAAAAACAAGAATTCAGACGTGCTTTCAGTTTCACATTAACTTTTTCTTGAAGAAAATAAACAAATTTTGAATATTAAATTTATATATTTTTTTTATTACACCACCATATATTTTAGTTACATTGTTACCGAGGGGATATTTGGATGACAAGTATGCTGTTCCACATTTCAGCCAAATTGGCGTGAAGCATCAGCACGAAGAATAAACATAAATATAAATATAATAAATACACACACATACACACATTATAATTATCTACTTTATGTGTGTACGTGAATAGCTTTGATGCAAAATTGACTGTTTTATTCAATTCGATTTAGTTTCTACCTATAAAGATTGCCGAGATAAAAGCTTAAGTAAGTTTAGGGAAAGTTGTAGATCCGCTCCATGGCTGGAGGGTCTGAAAATGGTAAATATTTATTCTAAGCTTTTATAGACTTACGTTATGTTTATGTTAGCTATTTTCTATTCACCATAGACAGTCAAGAAGAACAATAATATTTTTAGTAAGAATACTGTTATATTAACTACGACCTTGTAAGGCTTTAACGGCCTCCGTGGCGCAGTGGTGTGCGCAGTGGATTTTTGAGGCGGAGGTCCTGGATTCGATTGAGATTTTGTAAATTGTTTCAGGCCGGGGTTGTGGTTTTCGCCGCGACTAGTTCCGACATCCTACGACGACTAGTACCATCCTACCGACAAAGACGTACCGCCAAGCGATTTAACGTTTCAAAGTCATGTAGAAATCGGATGGGGTGTAGTGTTCAACATACTACTAACAAGTTAGGCCGCTTTTTTGCATTATCACTTACCATCAGGTGTGATTGCAGCTAGGGGCTAAATTGTACCTAATGAATAAAAAAAGGTTTAAAATCTGACTGACCTATTGACTCATCACGATATCTCTGAAACACAATTGACTTGATATTTAGCATAGTTACTAAATTTGCGATGTAGACGCTCACTAAGAGATAGTCCCACGTAAACTAAAGAAAAGAACACTAAAATCTAATCGCACAAACACACAGCTGGGCAAACATAAAACAGGCTTTATTAGTATAAATACCCCCGTACGTACGTACTTAACCATAAGCAAAGAACGAAAGACGTTCGTAACTGATGATACTTATTATAAACTTGAAGGACGCTTTGTTTCCTCAGATCGCTAACCCGACTAAGATCACAGAGAACGAATAAATTTCATGCTAGTTTTATTTTTGTTCGTAAAGGTAGATTTAAGTCTGCTAAATCTATTTTTTATTACAAGACGTAGCCTCGTGTTCTTTATGAAAATTATATCCCATTCGAACGTGAACAAAGGAGTTGAGAAGTTAAAATAAAATGTATTTTCGTGACTTGCACACTGATGAGGCGCTAGGTGAACTGAAAGTGTGGTTACATGAGTGGATATATGACGTTGTCGTGTTACAAATTGGTGTTACACTTGTGGAAGACGATTTATGATATTATGATGTGACCATAATTCATTTTCCGGGCATTTATATGATGATAGATACAGTCGTTACGTATTTCTATTAAGTTGATTACTGAACTGTGTGGTTTAAATGAGTGGATACATTCTCGTGTTACAAATTGGTGTTACACTTGTAGAAGACGATTTATGATATGATGAGATCATAATTCATTTTCCAGGAATTTATATGATTATATATAGAGTTGTTACGTATTTCTATTGAGAAGATAATTGAACTGTGTGGTTTAAATGAGTGAATACCTTGTCGTGTAACAAATTGGTGTTATACTTTCACAATACGATATTATGATGAGGTCATATTTTATTTACTGGGCTTTTATATGATGGCTACAGAGTATCACTGATGTTAGATTCAGTTACGTATTTCTAATTAATTCATAACTGAAATGTGTGTGTAACAAATTGGTGTTATACTTTTAAAATACGACTTATGATATTATGATGAGACAATAATTTATTTTTTGAGCTTCAAAGCGACTGCTACTAAGTATTATTTAATTATTTATTGTATTCGTGAATTAAAATTTGCATTGATATGTCCCAATCTAAAGGGCATGGCTGCCGATATAATTACTGGCACATGAGGCCTTCTTCAAATTACTTATACCTATCAGATTGATTTTAATTCTGTAACAGACTAAAACATCGCAGTTGCGAATAGGTATTGATGCATCTACCATCCAAGAAGGAAGTTTATTTAGAAGACATTAGAAGGATAATTTGTCAATTAGGATTCATTGCTGTTTGGTTGAGTACAACCCGCTGGTGAGACTGATAAATGACCTTTCAGGGCGCGCCGTCAGTCAAATCGCGGTTGTGCAAGATATATAGTGGACCCGTACCTCCTTGCGAACCGCGGGTAGGGTACTATTAAAATTAACCGTCGTTAAATATCAATTTAACGTATATGTTTAATACTCCTCCTCTCTTTTATAAAATAATGTAAATAATAGTTTATGTTTATTTATTGACATACCTACTGAAACAGAAAATATTTAATTGTTTTTTGGTACATAAATTAAAGTCAATATTATAAATGCGAATGGGATGCGAATGCTTTATTTGTCTCATATACTTTAACGCCTAATAAAAGATCAGAAAATCATGACATAATACTAAACAGCAAAATAACTCATAAAACATTGTTAGGGCTGATTAAGTACCTGTGGTTTGGCAATTTTTTGAAAGAATAAACGTAAACAAAGGAACGGCATACGAAAACGGAGTATTATCTCAGCCCTTATCTCTCTTAAGCAAAAATGTTATCAGGTATTCAAGAATTATTCATTGGTTCTTAGTCGTGTCAATGGCTCAACTATTTTATTATGATCACATACCCGTATTACAAACAAAAAGTGAAAATCCAGTCCAGAGGTCGCTTTAGATCGAATCAGAAGAAATTACACTGAAACTAACAATTTTGTTCTCAGTCTTTCATCCGACTAGTCGTATTCCCAAATAAACGGTCTCTTGAACAACCGGATCGGCTGCTTACGAACCTATACACACTAAACCTCTCAGCCCTCTGGTAATCACAGCTTATTGAATACTATTTGGCCGACACAGACGTATAAGATACACTGCCATTGTATACGAGTATTGCTCGTATCACCAAAGAAGCAACAGGGTCTACGCCTGTAGCTTAGCGCTACACAATAGGACAAGAGAGCACAAGGCTATCAGTCTAACGTCGGGTACACACAGATCAAAGTAAGGCTCGTCTGCACAGATAATAAATGGAATACAGTAAAAGCTGTATTAAAAGAGTAATACGAATGTGTATGTATGTATGTATGTATATTATGTCAATATTCTTGCAGGTTTACTATACTAAAGCCAAACTCGATTGAGAATGCTTGTCAACAAACAAATTAAAAATGAAGGTAGTAATCACTAGTCATTTTACACCTATTTGTTTTAATTAACTAGTTAATGACGAATTCATGACAATAAAATAGTAAGCTTAAAAGTAATAAATTCAATATCTTTCAAATAAGATTTATAAAAAACAAAACATAATTTTAAATTTATTAGGCATAAAATGTGTAGCATTTTCTACGTACATTTTTAATTTGTTTGTTGACAAGCATTCTCAATCGAGTTTGGCTTAAGGATAGTTTTAGTTTTTAGAGATTATATGAATTGGTTTTTAAAGCCTACTTATAATATACTTAAGTAGCAGGTCAAAAATAATTTAGCATCTTTTTAGCTCTTTATTTTGTCTACAACTAAATAAAGCTAACAAATTCATGAAAATAATATAAACTAGCAGTTGTTAATAAAAAAAAATATTATGAAACTGCATTCAAAGAGTTAAAATCAAAATTGATTGTGTGCATACCAATAAAATTCTTCAAATAATTTATATTAACATGTTTCCAATATCTTTTTTAGAAGTCTAAATTATTAAAAACTCTGCAATTTCCTATTTTTAACAAAAACATTAAAATTCTGAACTACAGAAACGTTTTCTAATTGCTATTACTCGTCTGCTTAATATCCTCAATGCAGGTTTAATTATTCCGTTCCAGCTATTAAACTATTTGCCGAGCTTGACTTGGCTTGCGTTTAATGTAATAGCCGGCAGACCAACGTATTGTGAGAGCTGCCGACTTTGGAGTGACCGCACCAAGACCGTGTCGAAATAGGAAACAAAGTAATTAAACACATCAAACGTGGCAACACATTTCTGTGCTCTGTAGCCGGTGGTTCCGTATCGTTTCAATGCATCTTATTGAGTCTGTGGTGCTGACTAAGTGATTAGACGTACAGGTTTTAGTGAAGGTAGGCTGTTGAATGTATGTGCGTAACAGAATATAGCTCTCATGAATTCAGTTTTAATTATTTTTGCCATCATTATCGGCCTATATGACTACCCTAGTAGTCTTGGTAGACTTCTTATAGGACTTCCAAGCTTTCGGCAAATGCAGATGTTACCGGTGACGAAGAGGACGAACCGATTTGAGCTCTTCGGTCACCGAGGCACGGAGGTGTAAACCACCAAGTTTCTAACTAGAGCTTTTAGTTGTTAAGAGTTTATTGGGAGAAAGAGCATCTTTTTCTTTTTATTTTTTAATGACTAACTTGTTAGGAGTAGAATGAAAATCCACACTCCTATCGGTTTCTACACGACATCGTACCGGAACGCTAAATCGCTTGGCGGTACGTCTTTGTCGGTAGGGTGGTAACTAACCACGGCGAAAGCCTCCACCAGCCAGACCAAGACTGATGGAATGGTAGCATTTAATTGGTTATTAAAATTTTTAATTTAAGTATATTTTTATAAATATTAATGAAATTAAGAAAAATCTCTGCGTACCAATACCACTGCGCTACGGAGGTCGTCAATCTTATATAACATCAATGTATAAGATTTTATTTAGCTTAATAGCGTACAAACGAACAATTGAAGAAAACTCATTGTACATTATATAATCTAAAAGTAAATTAATAAACTAAAAACACCCAAAGCAAATGAAAACAAAAAAGAGCAATTGCACACATTGAAAAGCCAGCTCTGAAAAATCTGGTTTCTTAGCGTGGACCTTCTAGCATTATATTATTCCTTGTATTCCTAATGTAATCAATTTTTTTGCTAAACTGACATATAAATGCAATATGCCTCAGCTAAATAGTTTACTACCTCAAAATATTGCTATATAAACTACATAACAGTAAACATAAAGTAACATAAATAAATAAAAACAATACGTTTCCTTAACTATATAATATTATTTAAAGACCTAAAAAAAAAATAAAAAAAAAAAGGAATTATTAACTAACGTTTGCGTTTCATACGAAGCCATAAGTTAACCACTGAACCAGTGAGGCACAAAAGTAACAACTTGTCTTTATTAATATATTAAACATCATCGTCATTATCATTCTATTAACATCATACTATAGAGAATGGCCTTATTCTTTATGCTTCAATACAAGGGGTATTGGAGTATAAAGATTAAAGCCATGTCATTATTCTTTATAGAAATAACTAACATGAAATATATGAAAAAAGACATGTGGCACTCGGAGACTGCCGCGGTAAAGCTAATGCATAGCATTTTTTATCAACTTATGTTTACCTACCGACGTCATCGTGACCGTGGCCTAGCGGTAAGGCGCTTTAAGTGCCCGGATTGCCAGATAGACGCGGGTTCGAATCCCGTCGTTTCCGCAATTTTTTTTTAAGCGTGATATTACATTAATTAAAAAAAAATGACTTTTTGAAATATCACGCTTAAAAAAAAACTCCAATTTATACCACAAATATTTACAATCGAAAAATTTACAACACTTTCCATGATAGTTAAATCGCGAAAGACATTTTCTTTGCCATAAAAGCGAAGCGGAGCGCGCTAACACTTAACTCCGTTTTATTTGACTCCGATATAAAATATCTCTGGCCCTTACACTGTCACATATCTTAGACCGGAACGACAATTTTACGTGAGGTTTATATGAGTAGCGGTCACATGGGTCCACTCGGAAAGAGGAACACCATTTTATCGTGTCCTTTTTAGGGTTCCGCTGCCTCTTGCGTTGTTCTCTTACATTTTCTATCGTTTGCCCGGCAGTACTACTTAGTACTTACTTATGTGTATCTACTAACTTGGCAATCTGTTTCATATAATCACTTCTTCACTTCTCAATAAATTATTTAAAGTTATGTTAGTTTTAAGTATTGTGAGTGATACACATTGACTGCTGTCCGAACAGCAACTAAATGGACTTTAGCTAACTGAATGGACGGCTTTTTATACCTGTAGGACCTGTAACTGACCGGTTAATCTACACTTGAGTAGTATGGTGGGTTTAAGCCACATATCCCCCTGACCTACCAGCCTAAACGTAATACCTAAATAAAGAATCCTTATCGCTTGGTACCTTTTAGGCTTACATTTAGTACCTGGCCTATATAAAGTAGCTTACATAGATAAAATGCTAACTTTGTATAAAGAAAAAAAAGGTTATTTAAATAAATACACGTATAATCAATTAAGAAGTGGGAATTCTTATAATGAAACATTTCTGCTTCCCGCCTACACGCATTGAAGCACCGTGGGAGCTATTCGAATGCTTTGAATCTAAATAAATCTCCCTCTAATAAAACAGACTAGGAATGGCAAGAGTGTGACTTAAATTATAATTACAGTATACGTACTATTTAACTACATATGTAGGTAATGTACCAAAATTGGTAAACTGAAACTTACAGGGTTCTGTTAGGGCGCAAAGTTGCGGAACATCGTACAAAAAGTTTCCTATAAAGGCACTACTTATACCTATACTATACTTAGTACCTTGGCTTAAAAAAGGTTGATGATAATAGAAAATTTGAAAAATTAAAAACATCATTGCAAAGAGGTACAGTTCTAATCAATACTGGCCTAACCTTGTTTTAACGTAATATTTTAATAATAATGTGATATAGCATAAAATTTATTAAAAACTTAATTACTTGCATGCGTTGTAATGTAAAAGCGTCTGAGATTTAAAGGTACTCTAAATCATGAAAAAACATCATTCTGAAGTGTAAATGCCTTCATTATTTACGAATTGGCCAAAGCAGCTTAGCCAACGCAATTGTTTTACACACACGGGCGCAATTAGGCCTCTTGTCTGGAGTACAACACGTATATTTTATGGGATTACACGCGTTATCAACGCTTACCGAGCGCAGGCCTCGCACGCACTCGCCATGGCTTGTCGATGGCTAATTAACTACTGACATAAACCTAACTAAATAGTTTCATCCTAAACACCCGGCCCTATTAGCTTAGGGTTACCATACATTTATAAAATAAAACCGGGAGGCTTTCGTTAGGTAATAGTGAAAGAAATGTCTGAAAAAGATCATAAATTATTTAAAATTATATGGCATACGCAAATTCGTACATTTAATTCCAATTATTATGTAAGCACTTATGAACAATCAAATCTTTCAGTGTGAAATGTCTCTATCACCGTTTCCGAATAATTATTATAAATTATTATCAATTATAAATCTTATTGACTTTTTTGGTAAATAGATAAATCTAATATATAGATAATTAGATAGCAATAAGATATAAAGTGTGATAAACATACATACATACATAACATCACGCCTTATTCCCGTAGAGGTAGGCAGAGACCACATCCCACCATTTGCCTCGGTTCTTGCATACTTCCTTAGCTTCTTCCACTCTCATTAATCCTTTCATACAAGTTTTAGTGTTAGCCGTTATTTAAAATGTCCTGAATTTGGTTCAGGAACATTCGCCTAGGCCTTCCCCTTCCAAGATATCCATTCACCCTCCCCTTGTAAATCTCTTTTGTTAATCTTCTTTCATCCATTCTCTTTACATGTCTCAACCATCTAAGCATCCCTTTCTCAATTTTAGGACTCTAGGCTTCAATTTTACAAACAATTAATGGCAGAGGCTCAGAATTGGGAAGACCAAGACATAATAAAATCTTTTCTTAAACAAGATGAGGACGACAACTACAAAGTGCATGCCATGAACCTAGAAATGCAAAACGAGTGGTTAAACTTAGGCGAGTTCTGCATCCCTCTGGCTCTGAAGTGGCGCGCCTTGCTGTACGATTGGTCTCCTGCCTTATTGAAATTTTATCTTAATGCCTTTCAACTGACTCTCCCAGATCAGAGTAACTTAGTAAGATGGGGAAAAGCCTCGGAAAAATCTTGCTATACCTGTGGTGAGGCAGCGGGCATTGCAAGGCACTTATTGGTAGGTTGCAAGGTGCTCCTGGACAGGGGTCTTTATTCACGCCGCCACGATAACGTACTAGAAATCATACGTGAAGCTATAAGCCTTTCAGTTGTGACGTTCATGCGGGAGAGATGAATGAAACGTCAACACGATTCGAGAATAAATATATATTAATAAAAAAAATAAATACAAAAAGTTTTACAAAAAGTTAACTAGAGAGAGAGAGAGGGCCGTGGGTAAAGTGGGCCCTGCATTTATTTTTTGCTTCCGTGTACGGTTGAGGGTCAGGTACTCCCCTGGTTTGCTCTGGGGTGTGTTCCGTGGCACAAGGAGGGCGGAACACCAAGGGCCCAGGTCAGGACAGCGCGCGTCGGTCGAGATGCCGGCACGCTGTCGTAGTAGGTAGGTTGCACGCGGAGAGAAGTAGGTCGCGCTCAAACACGGAGTAGGTAGGTAGGTAGACCCGGTGTTTCGGCAGGCGTGGCCTTGGACTTGAGGTTGGGGCCCCGAGGTAAAGTGGGCCCTTAACTTGAGTGGGTCCGAGGTAAGGCGTAGCCGTAGACCTGGCTTCCGTTATATTACGGGAATTTAGGCGTATTAAAATAATATGCACGATAAGTAGCACTCCGGGATTAATTAATTCGACACAGTTGTCGGCAATCACGAAATTATATGAATGATCGAGATGCGAGTCCGACCGGCGCATAGGTCACCGCGCACCGCGCACCGCGCACACCCCGCGCACCCCGCGCTCGACTCCTCGCAGCTCACGCGTAGATCATAACAGGTATTTTTTTTTATGAAATACCTGCTTTTTTTTTATTTTTTGTGAATGCAACGTTACATATCCCCCTCGCCTACCAAGGATTTTATTACCTTTAAATAAAATCCGCTAAAACCCTATAACTGAGATGCAAGTACAATTAACCTTTCACCAAAACCTTCCATAAACTTCCATACTTCACTCATTCAATAAAAGCAGCAGTATTTATACTTTGAAATACTGACGCATCCTTTTAGGGGAGGAGAGTCAAGAGTTATAAAAGTAAACCCATGACTCTTGTACGGGATTAGCTACCAGGTGACAAAACAACAGGCACTGGAGGAAACGTAACTGAGAACAAAATTTCTGAGAGTAAAGTATAGAGGGAAAAATTAAAAAAAAAAAGAAATTATATAAGCAATTTAATTGATTTTAGGTCTTTGATATGCCAGGTACCTAGATTTTTGCCTGACATATCTTCCAAAACATATACTAACGGAGATTTCTTCTGAATAATCTTAGTCTTAATAAATTTCGGAGCCAGTTTTTTAGAGAACTGGTTCTCCTTATTACTAAGAAAATAAGCTCGCTTCATAACAATGTCGCCAACGTTAAATTCTGCAAATTTACGGCGTAAATTATAGTGAGATGAATTCTTTTTATGTGCTTGCCACAACCGAGATTGTACGGAGTCAAAAATTTTTGAAAGACAGCCTAGGTTTTCTGCGTAGTGATCGCGTGGTAGAAACAAGACTTCATCTCCGAGATCGTTATCGATATAGTGAGAACCATTAGTCACGAGTTCACGACCATAAACTAGGAATGCAGGTGTGAAACCAGTCGCTTCATTTACGGAACTATTGATAGCAAACTGTATCTTAGGGATAAATAAGTCCCAGGACCTATGATTATCGTCTACAAAAGAAGAAATGCAAGTTATTATGGTTTTATTATATCTCTCAACTAGATTGACTTGAGGGGTATATTTCGGAGTATAGTAAACGTTGGGGATTTCGTACTTTTTAAATAGAGTCTCTGTAACTTTCCCGCAGAACTGAGTTCCATTGTCCATCATGATTGTTTGTGGGATTCCGTGGACAAGGAAAACATCTTCCTCTAGGATTTTAGTGATTATTTCTGCTGTTGCTTGCTTAATTGGAAATATTAAACAATATTTTGAAAAACAACAAGTGACGACGAGAATATAGTTGTTACGTGACTTAGTAGTAGGTAAAGGACCCATTAGATCGATAGAGATCATCAGGAACGGACGCGAACATTGTTTAGGCCGACCCATCTCTCCGAGAACTCGATGGTTTTGAGTCTTGTATGAAAGACACTTGTCGCAGGAACCAATAAATTTGACAACGTCTTGATGCATTCCTGGCCAGTAGTATCTTAACGTTAAACGATGGTAAGTTTTAAAAACGCCTAGATGACCCGCTGTTGGTTCGCTAAGATTTTCCGCAATGACTTGATCGCGAAGTTCTGAGGGTACTACTTCCTTCCAGGAGAATTCATTTACGAGTTGGCATTTATTTTTAGATAATCTAAATAGTGAAAAATTTTTAATTTGAAAGTTAGGAAACTTCAATGGTTCGTTTAGACAACCGTTGTAGATATTTTTATACCACGAGTCTTTAGTAGTTAAGTGAGAGTTAGAAATGTTAATAGTACTAACTGGTATGCTTCTAGAGAGAGCGTCAGGTATGACATTATCAACACCGCGTCTGTGTTTTAGCACAAAGTTAAATGCAGATAGGCGAACGCCCCATCGAGCTAAGCGACCAGTAGGGTTACTTATTGATAAGAACCATTTAAGTGCGCTATGGTCAGTATAGACGGTAAAAGGCTGACCGTTTTCAATGTAGCAACGCCAATGTTCGAGGGCCAAAACGACAGCTAGGGTTTCACGTTCAGTTATACTATAATTTCTTTCAGCAGTTGTTAGTGATTTGCTCATATAAGCAATTGGATGTTCTTTACCTTCTATAGTTTGAGTTAACATTGCGCCAATTCCATAGTTACTAGCATCTGTATGGACCTCGAACGGTTTACTGTAATCTGGACAAGATAAAACTGGAGCAGTGACGAGACACTCCTTAAGTTTCTGAAACGCGGATTCGGCTTCAGTAGTCCATTTAAAATTAGTTTTACCACCTTTGAGTGAAGTTAATTTGTTCAAAGGACCAGCTATAGTACTAAAATTAGGAACGAAACGCCTATACCAAGTTGCAGTACCCAGGAAACGTTTTAAATCTTTGCGGCAAGTTGGTGTAGGAAAGTTGAGTATCGCGTCAACCTTACTCGGATCGGTCCGCAAACCATGGTTGTCAACCACATAACCTAAGTATTTAAGTTTAGAAGCAAAAAAGTTACATTTTTCGAGATTTATAGTTAAATTAGCTTCTTTTAACTTATTAAATACTCGCAAAAGCAGAGTCACATGACTATTAAAGTCCTTAGAGATTACGATTATGTCGTCTAGGTAGGCGAATACTTTAAGATCAAACTCAGCAAATAAGAGATCGACGAGTCTTTGTTGAGTCGCTGGAGCATTTGTTAACCCGAAAGCTGTCCGTTTAAAACGAAATGTGCCTCTAGAAGGAACAAAGAATGCAGTTTTGTCGCGATCTTCAGAAGCAATTGGTATTTGCCAAAAGGCTTTCGACAAGTCAATACTTGATAAGTAACGTGCATCTCTAAGGTTGTCAAGAATCTCAGATATATACGGGAGATTATAAGCATCGCGTTTGGTGACTGAGTTAAGCTTACGGCTATCAAGACAAAAACGTGGCTGGCCGTTCTTTTTGGTGACTATTAGGACAGGTGATGACCAAGCACTCTCGCAAGGTTCTATAACGTCGAGTTGTAACATTTCATCAACCTGTTCAACAAGAATACGTTGTTTCTCGGGTGATAATCTGTAGTAACGTTGGCGAATAGGTTTAGCCTCACCAGTGTCAATATGATGAGTAACAAGATTAGTAATACCAAGACCTTTGTTTTGAAAAGAAATATCTTGATATTGTTTAATAACATTATCAGACAGCTGTTTTTCAGTATCTGACAATTTCGCGTAGCCCTGTATAAAGGTTTGATGAGAAGCACCAACTACACCATTGTCATTACAATTGTTGTCATTAGTTGTAAGAATGCTGCTAACATATTTTGGGCACAGTTTGAATTTACGCCAGAAATCTATGCCCAAAATGAGGTCTGGTTTAATTTCCGGTATTACAAAAGCTTTTAGAATGTGAGATTGTCCTTCAAAATCTACTGGAATATTTATATAGCCTAGCGTTTGTAACAATTGGCCTCCAGCTGCAGTAACTGAAGTACCACTGTCCCTGTTTAGAGGCCACCCAAGGCTTTCAAGTTTAGTGTGGATGCCGTTACCTAGAATTGTAATAGCAGAACCAGAGTCCAACAGACCAGAAAAAGATAGTCCGTTAATTTGGATGACAGCATAAGGCCTATTATCCTGAGTATAATTTTTGTCGAGAATTGTGTGAATCTTATAGGTCTTAAAATAAAAACTTATTGTTTTGAGCCACTCTTGCCAATCTATTTTATCAAAATTGTTTGTCACACAATTCTCCGAAATTAGTTTTTTGATTTAGAAACTCTGTTTTTAGCACATTCAGGACAATCAGGTGTTTTAAAATTATCAAGGCCACAAACAAAACAAAATATTTTAGATCTGTCAGCAGTGCAAAGTTTAGTACTATGTGTGTCACTACGGCATCGCACGCAGTACTGAGGCCTTTTACTATTATTAATATTATTATTAGAATTAATGGAATGAACATAATTATTATCAGATGGAGAATTCTTACAACTAGAATGTCCTTGGTTATTATTATTTGATTGTGTTCTATTAAACTTATAGTTATTAAATTTATGATAGGAGTTAGACGTAAATTTACAAGTTGAACTACCAGAATAAGCAAAGTCAGGTGCTAAAGTATCTGCTGTTGCTCTTGGTGGTTCCTTAAAATGGGCAAGGCGTGATTGAATATTTTCGTAATTACGACATAAGGTCCTTAATTCATCGATGCTATTTATTGACGAGACGGAAGACAAAGAGTTTGCATAACACGGTCTAATATTGTGAAGGATAATTTCAAGTTTTTCTTCTTCAGATAGTTGTTTAGCAAGCCGTGAGAATAAACCAGACATAATTGAGAGATAAATAATTATGTTTTCTTTTTCGCCTTGCGTACGAGAACGAATTTCCATAAGTAGTCTATAATCGTAGTCCGATTGGCTAAAGTCACGCTCCAATAAAACTGTCAAGTCATCCCAACTAGTTATTGAGTCCTTGATGCTACGATACCAATGAAGAGCATCACCTGTAAATACTTCGGTGGCATTTCTTAGAACTTTATCGGTTTCTATATTCCGTGCTGTGCAGAATTCACTAACTCGTAGTAGGAAACCTCTAGCGCAAGATTTACCATCAAATTTCAATTTTGAGAATAAGCCTAAACTATTGCCCTCGCATGAAACCGATATGTTTATTGGTGCAGATGAAGTGCATGGAGCAGCTGAGGAGACAGAATTGGAAAGAGCTAAGGGGTCCGAGGCGGAGTCCATCATCGAATTGATTGTTGTCAAATAACTTTTAAAATTTTTTACGCATTCCTCATAAATATGTTTCGTTTTTTCTGTACATATTATGCGGTTTAATCTATGGTAAATATGACTAATTAAATTTTGAGCCCTTTGTAAGGTACTTCTATCGCACTGAGTTGATATGGTATTTTTAATTTTTTCGAGGGTAGTCGTAACTCCTTCTAAATCCTCTGATGGCTCGAAAGGACTGGTTATGATGTCCTCTGAGGGATAGAGTGGACTACTCCTAGCTATTTGTTTCCTCAGCTCCATTACCGTAGCCCCTGGAGTGTCACCTCTAATAGCTACCTCATACTCAAGTTCAATCTTTTGAAGCGACATAAATTTTATTTCGTATGCCATATTGAGAATTAGAAATTTAGAATTATCAAAATATTAAATAAATAAAAGTAATACTGACAGATAAGCGTGAAACAATCTATAACCTAACTAACTACTCCGTCTGTTACAATAATAAAAGAATCTACTTAACGTTTTGGTTATAAAAAAATATTAAATGAATGAAATGAGTGTGATGATGAATGCAACCAAAAAAATAAGAAAACATGAAATAAATAAAACAAAAAAGCAAAAACAAAATTAATGCAACTAATGAGTAGGTACGTAATAAATTTTCTAATAATTAGGGTATGTCAAAAAAAAAATTACAATTTAAATATATGGACACAATTGAAGTTAAGAATTAACAATTAAAGTACACAGGTATATTTAGAGGTGAGACCTTAACAGAGTAGGTACCTCCTTGTTATGCACGTACTCATCAGTTGCTAGCAACCAAAAAAAATGAAACGTTTTACAATGAAAAAAAAAAAACGCCTTCACCAATTTTACCCATTCAACCTCGGAAGCAAAAAAAAAATGACTATAGAATCCACGTTAGGCGCCAGTGTGACGTTCATGCGGGAGAGATGAATGAAACGTCAACACGATTCGAGAATAAATATATATTAATAAAAAAAATAAATACAAAAAGTTTTACAAAAAGTTAACTAGAGAGAGAGAGGGCCGTGGGTAAAGTGGGCCCTGCATTTATTTTTTGCTTCCGTGTACGGTTGAGGGTCAGGTACTCCCCTGGTTTGCTCTGGGGTGTGTTCCGTGGCACAAGGAGGGCGGAACACCAAGGGCCCAGGTCAGGACAGCGCGCGTCGGTCGAGATGCCGGCACGCTGTCGTAGTAGGTAGGTTGCACGCGGAGAGAAGTAGGTCGCGCTCAAACACGGAGTAGGTAGGTAGGTAGACCCGGTGTTTCGGCAGGCGTGGCCTTGGACTTGAGGTTGGGGCCCCGAGGTAAAGTGGGCCCTTAACTTGAGTGGGTCCGAGGTAAGGCGTAGCCGTAGACCTGGCTCCCGTTATATTACGGGAATTTAGGCGTATTAAAATAATATGCACGATAAGTAGCACTCCGGGATTAATTAATTCGACACAGTTGTCGGCAATCACGAAATTATATGAATGATCGAGATGCGAGTCCGACCGGCGCATAGGTCACCGCGCACCGCGCACCGCGCACACCCCGCGCACCCCGCGCTCGACTCCTCGCAGCTCACGCGTAGATCATAACAGGTATTTTTTTTTATGAAATACCTGCTTTTTTTTATTTTTTGTGAATGCAACGTTACACAGTAGCTAGAGCTCAAAAAGGGTTGACGACGAATAAAAGACAAACTAACTTCGTTAAAGCAGTTTCAAGTACAAATTCCACCAGCAAGCCTTATTCAATTCTGGGCTCTGCACCTGAATGGACTATATTAATGAACATGAAAAGCACTATAAAATCCCGGAAGACTTAGCTATTTCGACATCTAGACCGGGCATATTTCTTTTTTCCAAACAAATCAAACGCATAGTCCTTGTGGAGCTTACAGTGCCGTGGGAAACAAACATCCCTAAAGGCCATGTATTCAAAGTGAATAAATATTATGACCTTACTAATGAACTAACCAAAAATGGCTACGTGGTTAGTTTATACGCGGTAGAAGTCGGTGCGAGGGGTATACCAGCGAAGTCTCTCTATAACCTGCTAAAAGACCTTGGCCTTACTAGACGTGCAGTAAGCTCTACATTGGAAGGAGTGTCCAAAGCTGCTCAAGTAGGGTCTTTCCGAATTTGGCTGGGCAGGGAGAATAACTTGAACAGAGGAGGTGAGTGTTGACGCGCGTCACTAAGGGTACCCTTAACCTTCACAAGTCTCGGGCTCTGTTCGTAGTTTTTCTCTCAGCCACGCGATGGACCCGCCACCCGCACGGCGAATCCATGGAATGCTAAGATATTCGTCTCTCTTATCCGGACAATATACCTGCAATATGGACACCCTATATTTTGCAACACTTCGCTACAGACTCCTACAATGTAATTTTCTATAAGCTGCATAGTTTTATTATATAGAAGATTGCATGAGCTTAATTTGCAGAATATATACTTCTTCTTATAAATGGAATGCACAACTTATTATGCGGGTGAAGTAAGATTCGGGTGTAGAGAATAAAAAAATAAGATCCCATACAAAGATTCTGAAAAGCTTTTAGCTACTTTGGTGAGGATTCTTTCAACTTCTTAAAAACAAAGGACTGTAGAGGAGACTAGAAATCAATAGATTCCTTTACATATTGAGGGAAGGTTTTTACCAACGAAATGAAAGCAAACCTTTATAAATCCTGCAGACCCGGCTGTCAGCCATGAGATGGCTTCCTCGCCATGACACCTTTACATTTGCTTTACACACACTTGCACTGGTCCTGGATTAGAACTAGTTATCATTTTGTGCAAACCAATATTAAATTAAATTAATATGAAAAGTCTGATTTATTAAGTGCTGAATTGCGTTTCGCGTGTCCACGTCGTAATACGGATTTGAAGTTTGATTGCCAATGAACTCTGGATTGAATGACAACTGCGTAGTCGCCCAGCCTGTTTCAAATTAATAAGATCTTGGCCGGCGGTCGCTCGCGGTGAGTTAGTTTTTTCATAACTGTTAGGGGATTAGTCTACCCAGAAATATCAACAATAAATAATTATAATAAGGATGTTTACGAGCATACCTTTCAAAGCTTAGTAGCCGTCTGCAAAATGCTGTCATCACTATTGGATTATCGATATTTCAAGTACAAAATGTAAACACCCCGAGCGGTCCGGGCCACCGCTGACACAGCCCGCCCCTGACTAATGCCTAGCATTAATATCCCTCGTAATTAATCGTTTGCATGTCCGCGGAAGATCCGCCGTCGGAAATATTCCACTTTAAAATGAATTAACGAACCAACAGAACATTCCACGCGTTTTGCCAGGAATGTGTTGCCAGCTATTCGGTTTAAAGGAATTCTTTTGTTGCCAGCTTTGCGAATACACTGTATGTTTACTATTCGGACTTCGGAATACTATTGAATATTTCTATTATTTGGGGACGATGAATAGATTTTGACATATATATGCAAGTATGGTAGTACTAAAAGTCATTTAAATTACAAAAAAAATTCACCTTCATAATATTTCTATGCAAAGTTTAGTTTTTCTCATTCATTAACACTACACATTAATGAATCACGCAAATGAAATACGCAAATGAAGGCAATATTAATAATTAACTTTTAAACTTATTTGAAACTACCGAAAATAAGCACAGAACTAGTCGAATAAAATAAATAATTTAGGCATAAATAGTCTGTGTTTACATTACACTACGTACAGTCATAATTTATCCGTCGGAGCCATCGTACCTAGATAATTATGACAAGGCAAATCCAGTTTATAAAACACGAGCAAGGTAATTTTACCCACTCATGGATGCTCGCCCCCTAGAAGAGCCCTCGAGCGGGATGGATCGTAAAATATACGACACTCCAATATATATGGGTGAAGCAAGCCCGTTTATGCCCACTTAGAAAAAATGCTGGCTTAATTCAACACGTCGTTATCCCTTAGATCCTCATAAATATAAGCGAACGATTCATGCGATTTTATCGAAAATACTCATCAGCTTATTCATAAAACGACCGACCGTAGTAGCACTCAAAGGGCAGCTACGTCTTCATTGCCAATTGACGATCGGCTTGCTTGGGACAAATATGTGTTATATGATCGAGTGGAGGGACTATTATACGTACTTTACAATTTTTTTACTATTTGAATTAAAGTAAAGAAGAAAATTTGTATGAATAGTGACATGGAATATTTATTAGAGTGTTTAACTTCTTATGGTAGGTTAGACCGCTTTTGTTACGTAGCGCGTTCCGGGCCTAGTATGTCTGGCTTCCTCCTGCTCTCTCACTCAAACTGCAATCAAGTTATCTCTTCTGTCAGGCGTCCCGAGACGCACACGTTTTTATTAACATGATATCGTTCGATATGGGAACAATATTATATATATTATTATATTCTTAACACTAATATTTATTGAGTAGTTTCATCTTTTTCATCCACCATTTATTTTTGTACTACACTGTTTCAAGTTCAAAAGGTCAAAATCACTAATAAGTTCACGTCGTATACCGTCTTTGGTCCCAAAACTACGCCGTAGTTTTATAGACAGCCGAATGGCGCAGTGGGTAGTGATCCTGCTTCTGCCTCAAGGGTTGTGGATTCGATTTCCACATCTTTCAAATATTTTTGTGATGAGCATGTATGTTTTATAGATATTTATATTATGAGTATTTTATGTATAATATATGTTAGCTTTGTCTATAATTATTAAATAAAATCATTATGGTTAAAACTCAAAATAAAATGTTTGTAACTTGTTGATTTTAGTTTTATTGTTTTAATGAAATTTGATTGATTTCTATAGCGTATAATAGACTCTCTTGTTATCAAATTCTAAAGGTGTCTTAAACAACAAATGATTATACTGTCAAACCAAAAGTAAACGTTAGCGTAACCCAGAAAAGTTAAAATTGGGAACGGCTCAAAATTCTAATAAATTCCTCGAGGCCAACTTTAAGTTCTGGCCCTTTGAAAAGTGAAAAGCTGATCTTTTACGGTAGTCCGTATCGTTGTTTATGTTAACCTTTATAACGTTTCGACGAACTTGCCGACTCAGAGGGCTTTACAATTTGGTTTATTTGAAGGTTGGCACGGTGAGCTTGTCCATACCCGTTTACGATTAAGGTAGGTACTATATTTTTTTGTATTCAAAAATAAAAATCCTGATTTTCTACAAAAAAAATATTACTTTATACTTCTTGTAAAGTATCCGATGTAATGTCGGTAATGTATTTAAAGTAAAACACATTTATTGTCAAAACTTTGACGTTTGAGTGTCTTACGCAAAATAGTAGCTCAAATGAATTGAGCTGATTTTTTCCGGATAAACAGGTTAACAGGTCCAGTGGGTAACCTATGTGGGTACTTTGGAACACGAGGTCCTGGGTTCGAGTCCTGTGTCGCGCTATAAAAAAACGCTAAGTTATTTTTTTTAAATCAACTTATAGCTGGGCTTAGTAAAAATTCTAAGCCCGGAGTAAGGAAGTCGGTAGTGTCACACCCTTACGCCATCAGTTCCGGTCACTATCATCCACATGATTGTATTAATCAGTTTCAATAATGAAGTCTCAATTTTTCCCCAGCCACAAAGAAACTGTATCTCTTTATTTACCGTTTCAAGCGTCTACAAAGTACAAAGTAAGACGAACGTCGCCTTCGAACAACAGACGAATATTATCACCCTTGTCGAAACCTTTCAAACATAATTACTTCCGAATATTCCATTTACATATTATTTCACGCCTTGCAAAACTCAATTTGCTATCGTACTCGTCTCTTTGCACAAATTTAATTCTGCTATTTGGTCAATTTGCGAGCACTTTTTCTCTAAATTGAATACGAGCAAATTCCAGAAAAATTAAGCAGTTTAGTCCGTCAAGGAGTCTAATAGGAAATCTTATAATACTTTTATTACTGTCGACTCTTCATTCATCAAATTTTAAATTTAAAGCTCATTCATTTTATTAAGTAGAAGATGGTCACGAAGTCTAAGAGTACTGAAAATTTATTTATCTATACCTACTAAAATTTTAAATGCAAAAGTTAGTGTGATTATCTGTGTGTTTCTTTCGTTTTGTAGGTATAATGCACCCGTTTTGATAATTTTGCTTTAAGCATAAATGGAATTTTTGATAAGAATATGGGCTCCTTTTTTCGCGAAAATTAAAATACGAAAATATGGGGTTGAAAGTTTTTATACGAAAGTTCTTCATTTTCAAGTGATACTACTGGTGTCCGATTTACTACTGGTGTAACATATGCTATGTAGTGTCCGTTTAGATACCACTCAGACCTTTTCTTCTTTTTTCTTATATTTATGTACTTATCTATTTCTTTTTTTTCTTTTAAAATATGAATCCACACATTACATACATAAGCGATATACCTCTAACTGACTTATTTATTCATCACGAAATCTTTAAAACTTATACACTCGGAAAAGTAGATCCCGTTCTTAGTGTAAGTAATTAGGTATATGTTTTAAGGATCTCATGATGAGACGTCGTCAGACGAAACCACTGGGCACAACTAGTCAGTAAATATATATCGTATTGTTAATAAAGGAAGAGTCACATTTCACGCGCATTTGTTTCGGAATTCAATTGCTACGAGTACATATGGAAATTCTTCAGATGAATGTGCTTATAAATCTAATTTTCGAGGGAAGCAATGAAGTACTCTTGGCGAAAATTATGTAACGTTTAAATACTTTCTTAGGAGTTGAGAAAATGTAATACTTCTACGAGTGGAATATGTGCTCTCACTTATTATTATTTTCTTTAAATTGTCTTAAAATCTGCTCTCACGCTTGCGAGGCTTCTGACTGCTCAAGCAACTGGCAGCCAGGCCTCCAGAGTGAGGAATGTCATCAATATACGCCTTGTTTCAAGCCGCCATTCAAAGCTTTCTGTATCTGGCCCTTTGTCCATCAGATAATCAAAAACCTCATATGTCGTTAATGGAAACTTTTCATAATAAGATCATAAACTGAAACGAATAACGCAACAATGATACTCGACGCTCTACATGGCGGTAATCTCGTGTGCATTCACGGGATTATCGTCATGTAGAATATAAATAGTTATATGACGAAATAGGCATTAAAAGGAATCATTATAAACGAGGTCGTTTTTTCAAAACAATTATCAAAAAAAATTACTATAAAAACAAAAACCCGACTGCTTAGAAGCAATAAACTGAAAAGAGAAAAACAAGTATCACTCTATCTATATAAAATTGTATATACTTTATGGTGCTCACGGCGGGGACAAACAATACTTTTTACCACGGACAAAGAAAGATCTACTAAAACTACGTTTGTTCCCGCCTTTTTCTGTTTTCAGGTTATTGCTTCTAAGCAGTCGGGTTTTTTGTTTTTATAGTAATTTTTTTTTGAGACTTTTTAGTTTTAGTTTGTGGTATAGAAATGAGACGGTACACTTTTTGTCATTTTTTTTGTTAAACCAGTAATATAAATATGATATGATATATATATTTTTGAAATGGTCATTTTACGACCTTTGGATATGATAACCATATTTTTAAGATAAAAAAAATATACACATCCCCCTCCTTCTGACGCAGTCGGGTAAATATAAAAATAAATCCAATACAAAGTTGTCTGCTATCATCGAAGTTATAAAATAGCAAACATTTTACTTCAAAAATAGATAGAATAATAGACTATTACTGTTTCCTGTGTAAAAGACTATATTTTAAATGGAACCAAAAACTGAAATCGTTTAAATAGAATGCGTGTACGTACTCGCCTTAAGCGTTGCAGCCATAGCTCTGGTACGCTACAATGAGGGAATTAATGCAAGAGAAGTGAAAAGCTCTATCTTAAGGCAATTATACACTTGAACGTGAACTACTAAGCCCAGCGAAACGATAACATGGAAAGAGCACATTTATTATGTCGAGTCACGGTGCTCATTTGGGTATTAGAGATAAAATTAAAATTTACGCTATGCCCAAAGCAATTTGCAACCGCCCGTTTCACTTCACGCGGAAAATAGGCTTTGGTTTATCCGCGCTTTGCACTCGTTTTTACAACACTCAAGTGGTTTTGTCAAGTCAAGTTTATATTAAACATTGCAACGACAGCGTGGCTTGATACCCTTTCGTCTAAATTATTTTGTCAGAATCATCTCGTGTTTATTGGCCTATTTTAACGGCGGACTACAGAGCTAGAAGATTCCTACTTTTAAAAGAACATGGGGTTTAGACCTACCGCTCTTCTACAATGCAGGTTGGCAGGCTTAAAGTATAATTGGACAGATGAACATAACATCCTCACAAAATAATTTGTTCCTGAATATTTCAAATTCAAATTGGTTTATTTCAAGTAGGCTTATCATAAGCACTTTGGATACGTTAAGTTAAACTATGGTTAGAAAAAAGATCATATAATGTTTCATAAATTTATCCTTAAAATTTCACTCCTAATGCAAATATATGTAAAAACTAAAAAAAAAACAAAATGGAAAAAAAAACAAATAACAAAGTAGTAGGTATATTTAGAATTCATTTCTGGGCTCGTTTGGCCTATAGTTATTTAAATAGCCATTTTAATTCTAAACATACTACTTTGAAATTAAAAAATAAAGGTCATTGCTGTAGTACAGGTATATTCACATTCACATAATTAACGGCCAAGTAGGCATAGCCTTAACGCTCCTTCAGAAGAGGGGATATGGGGCGTGCACCCATTACGCTGCTCCGATGCGGGTTGGCGGGCTTAGGGCGATAATGTTTCATTTATTAACGATCACTATCTGCTGTTGATGAACTATCTGATGTTGATGTTATCATAGGTATCCTTATAATATTGTAATGAAAACAACTATGAATAGATTTCCTAGCAAGTGCAGAACATAACATGTGGATTCTATTCACGTCATCACTTTCGTATCCGGTCGGGAAATCTATACAATGGAAGAAAAGAGTGAAAGAAAAGGAACTTAGTGCCTACACAAAAGAGTGCTTGCTTTGGAAAAATCTTTACTACGAACAGGTCGCGGAAAACCTTTTACGTTATCCGTCGAACATTAACTTACAAACAATAATCGGTGTCCATAACATAATTGCGTAAATGCTCCATTTTAACGAGGAAGTACAGTAATAAATAATTTAAAAAATTCACCAAAAGTAAAAATTTTAAATTTTGATAAACACCTGACAGACAAAATTTTAGCTTATATAACAGACTGTATCTAAGTCTAATCGATGTATCTTTTTCAGTAATCGACATACCCATTATTTTTCATTATAATAGAAAACGTCGATATTTCTGAATTGACTTTTTGGATCTTCAGAATATGTCAGTTATCAAACAAAAAAGGCTTCATAGTTAAGGAGCTACGGCAACAGCATAGACAAATGGACACGAGGCACGTTAAGCTCATAAAACCTCTCTTTTTACGTCATGCGGGAAAAAAAGACTTTTCAAACTCCGATTATGATGATTTTTATTAGAAAAATAATTAAATAGTTTAACCTAATAATAAACGTATTTAGTATAATTCACTTAAAAAATAATTACTTGATACTAAGTCACAAAATAAAAGAGGTTAAGATTCATTCGAAAAACTTTTAAAGTAACGCTTATGTCTACATTGATGATATATTACAATATAAGCTCCTCGGCACTTTCTTAGTGTAGTAATAATTTAATTCTCACCAATTATTCCGATAATCTCATATGCAATGCAAAGAAATTTAAAATTCCTAAAGCAATATTAAAAGCAGTTATCGAAGTCTAAATGTCAAGAACTTCCTGTACCAAAGAATTATTTTTAGCGAAGACCAAGTTCATAACTACCTAACAAATGCAATTTTATCAATTTATAGAAAAATAGGGGGGAATTATAAATTTTATTAACCGATATTATTTTGATTATTTAACAAGGCTGTCAGTAAAAAATTTTTATTCTAAAACTTGAAAATGTATTTATTTAAAAAATTCTCATTGACATAAAAAATGAATTTTAGTAATTTAAGAATGTTCCCGAATTATAGTCAATAGCAAAGTAGGTGAATATAATATCTCAGAAGTGAAAGAAGGCTTTAGGACAAGCGACGTATAACAAAGTTTTTATTTCCCAAGGGGCAAACCGATCGCCTGTCTCCCAGGTGCTCCCTGCAAGATGGGAACCTATATTATTTGTATGATTGAAACTTTCCGGTTTCGTGCGGGATAAGTAAATTATATTTGCTTCCCGAAACCTTCTTTTCAATTTTTTCCCGAAGAATATTTAAAAGCTTTAAAAGCCAAAGTAGTAGATTATAAAAACGGATGCATTATTGGCGTTACAAAACTCGAGTACATTTTATGAAAAAAAAATCATTTATTCGTTTATTATAGCGACACTGCTTTAACTAATCTAATGAATTAAATCTTTTGTAAACAATTTAACATTAACATTGTCCAGGTGTCAAAGTTATCCCCATCTATTAAAGGTCTCTGAGTGCCTCTTATTACCAAGAATAAAATACCTCTTATTACAAATAATTTTGGGGTTATAATTTACTACAAATTTCACACAGCCAAAAAATACTATGACAGCAAACAATTACTTTTTTTCTTCGTTTTTAAACATCTTAGAGCCCGCGTCACAAACAGATTTGATGTTCTGGACGTTCTGGGACGTTCTAGGTACGAAACGTTTTAATTTTGCACCACACAAACACACAGAAATTAATTTGCTGTGGATCTACTTTAGAAAGAGCGCAAACACAGAATTCGGAACGCCAAAACACTTTCTGTCTGCGTGGAGTCCTTAAGAAGAAGAAAATAGTTAAAAAAAAGGTAAAGATAAAAATTAAAAAAAAAACGTTGTCACTCCCGAGGCTCTACGTGCGTCAAATAGGATGATTACGTGTGTTATGAAAGTGACAGGCCCCCTCGTTAAGCTGGCCGGTAGTTCATTAACTAACGCAGTGCTAAACAGCTTAATCTCAATCAAACGAGTATATTTCGAATGAAGTCTGATTTTGCTTAACCTATATCCCTTAAATTTGATGTACAAACAATCAATTTTTTAATACGCTTCTAACATATTATGTATATAAAATTGACAATCACCCGAGTATCCAAAGTGCCATCCATAACTTAATAACCATTTTTTCCGCCTGTATTTATAATATCGTAAATCCTTACTAAAATCTGAAGATTTTGAGATGAGGCAAAGAGATAAGATATATAATAAAATCATTATTATGTGCTGAGAGTGAAAAGAGAAAAACAAGGATCACTATTTATGTATAAAATTCTGAAGACTTTATGGTGCTGCAAACAGGGACAAAATACTTTAACTGCATTAAAACTAGTTTGCCCCCGCCTGCAGCACCATAAAGTTATCATAGTATCCTTGTTTTTCTCTTTTCAGTTCTCCTAACATCAATAATGATTTTATTTGAGACTTCTTAGTTTTAGTTTATGGTATAGAAATAAGACGGTACACTTAGTACACTTTTGGCCATTTTTTGTTAAAAAAGTAATATGAACATGGTATGATATTTACATTTTTGAAATGGTCTTTTTACGACCTTTCAATTGGTACCCATATTGCTATGATAAGAGAAAAAAATACACACATCCCCCCTTTTTTCCCCCATTTACAGCCGTCATTTTGAAAATTTATATAGCCTATGTCACTACCACAATTTTGACAAATTCAACGACACAGCTGTTCAGCCGTTTAGGCTGTAGCGCGTGCCGAAGAAATGGACATACATACATACATACATAGCTAAAAACACAATAAACAGTAAGCAGATGGCTATAGGTACTTCATCGTACAAGATTGACTTCTCTACTTTCAAAGAGTTCAAACTTTTAGTTAGCCTCCAGAAGCTTTACAAATTGCAAGCATGTCAAACTGTTAACTAATTTTGTTTTGAAGGATATGGACAACATCTTGAAAACATCATTTAAAGCGGAAAATTAAACTTTATTTTTACTTAAATTTGCCTTGGACTGCCTGTTGATCCAGTGGTTAGTCTAAGTACTTCGGATCAAAAAGTCCTATGTTTCGTATTCTATCTTCAGTCATTTAGTAAAGGGGTCAACCAACTAACGGGCTTACGAGCAACGGGGTCTCCAAGGCACCAGGGTGTAACACCACCAACCTTATAACTTTGGATTTAGATTTAGAAGTGATAACTTCTTATCGGAAGCTTCTTATGGTAAACCGCTTCGTTACGTTACGCTTTACGGCGCCCTACCGACAAAGACGTACCGCTAAGCGATTTAGCGTTCCGGTACGATATCGTGTCGAAACCGAAAGGGATGTGGATTTTCATCTTACTCCTAACAAGCCAGCTCGCTTCCATCTTAGATTGCATCATCACTTAACATCAGGTGTGATAGTAGCAGAGATGTACAAAATAGTTCCGAAAAAGCATTTAAATACAAAATGCAAAATACTTTTTATATTTACTATTTTAAATACAAAATACCAAATAGTTTTGCGTTTTGTATTTCAAATGCTAAATGCAAAATAGCTATTTTCAAAATACTTTTTCAAAATAAAATACCTTTTGACGAAATCATATGATATTTTGTTCACCGTTTTGTGAATTGTGTGGCCATTTATTTCGGTTATTATGTATCTAGTTCTTATTTCATTATTATTAATTATTTTTTGCAGGTGTGTGTGTCTATCGGTGAAATTCGGCAATACAAGAGTTATTTAGTAGTTCATTTCATTTAGTTTGGCTGATAATGTTCGCTAAACTTAATCACAAAGTATTTTGCATTTTGAAATGAATATTAAAAATACAAAATACGTCTCTAAAGGTATTTCAAATAAAATACAAAATGCTTTTTACTAAGAGGCATTTAAATGCAAAATACAAAATAGGTATTTTGCATTTTGTATTTGCATTTGAAATAGAAGTATTTCAAATAAATCGCATCTCTGGATAGTAGTCAAGGGCCAACTTGTAAAAAAAAATTCTGTCTGGCGTTCATTTCCCTAAAGCATACGGTAGTGGTAGACAGGCTCTTCCTCTCTCCCTAAGACCCACAGCGCTAGCCGTATTTATATTATCACTTCTAGAGACGCACACGTTTTTTTCATTTTTTAAATAATGAAAGCTCAGATTTCACAGTACGATCCAGGATCTCGTGATCCAAACCCTAACCTAGCCACTGGATAAACGAGGCAGTTCTCATTGAAACAGCGTGGTGGGTCTAACCTACATATCCTCTCCATCTCCTGTAAGCAATAAGGCCTTGGGTGTTAAAATAGGCTGATAAAAATGTGTGCGTGTACTAGCGTACACTCGTAAGAAGTGAAACTAACTAACTAACTTATCAACATTTAAGTATTACAAAAAATTGATACCATAATTACACCCACGTGTTAGTGTATTGAAAAATACAATCAAAAACTGAGGTTAATTTTAAATAACGTGGAAAAATAATTACCATAATTACACCTAAGTATTAGAAAAAGAGATGTAATTACTTACTTTTTTTAGAAATTCACTGAAATTAGAATTAAAATAAACCCTTTGATTTTGCTGATCACTTCAATATAACATATATATATATTTATCACGTCACTTCCATAAGTCAAAGATGGCGCGTAACGGAAAAATGTGACGCGTAACGAAAAAATGTTACACTAAATTTTTTTCCAACCCTGATTAAGAAGTTTCACTTCAATAATGATAATGATGATGCCATTTAATTTTATAAACTCTGAAAGTACTATAGGATAAAAAATTGTGATATCTAAAGCAAAAGTTATGAAAGGTTTTTAAATATAATAACCCATTATGTGAAACATGGCGTAGGTTATTTTGTCCACTCGACATGGATGCTCGCTTTTGAGAAAGCTCTTGAACGGGATGGATCGTTGATTTACAACACTCCAGGTATGATTATGGATGAAAGCCTCGAATGCTCACTTGGAAAAAAATATTGGCTTATTCAAGATGTCTACCATTGTTCTCTGACTGTATAGCTAATATCGCAGAGTTATAAAAGTTGGTTATTACGAGTGATATTCTTTTTGCTAAGTCTAAAATTATATCATGAAACAAGACTAAGTAAAGTTTTAATCAAATTAAAGTATATTTCAAATTCTTACTGCAGCACCAGGTTTCTCTCCTCAAAACAGAAGGTTATGAAGCTCGGACCGATCACACTCGCTAAGGCGAGTTATGCTGATACAATATTATATTCTGACAAACACTAGGCGATGACAGGATCAACTTAACGCCATTTTAGGCCATAGGAGTGTGATCTAGGCTGAGAATTTTCACGGCGAATTTCTTGAAAGAAGCTCAATATTTTATTGCTCGACCCTGAATTCGAATCTAGGAATTAATGACACAAAACCATATAGGCATTTAAGAAGAATATCTAAATGTGCTTTACGATAGCTATATTCGGACAGGCCACAAAATTCAGATGCTTTATGGCGGCTTCAATTTTGCCCCGTTTGATGTGTTTAATTACTTTGTTTGTTCTTGTTCGAGCTGTTGTGGTCGCTGTAAGTCGAAAACGCTTCCAAAACTGCTTGTATTTCATTAAATGTAACCCACGTCAAACTGCGAATAGTTAGACTGGAAACGAAACAATCAAAGTCTGTACCACTTTCAGATTACTGTAACTACTCGTTAGTTTTTAACCATTGACGCAAAAAAAATGTTGAGTGTATATTTAATAACTGCACTCACGTTCCTGGTTGGTCTCGTGGTTAGCCTATGTAGCTTCGGTCACGACGTCTTGGGTTTGAATCTTGAAAGAAAGAAAGAAAAATTGTTAATTTCAAGAAATCCAATCTTGGGTCGAGTACATTCAAGTCCGGAGTCGGGAAGTTAATGGTGTTACATTCCTGTGCCTCGAAGAGCACGTCAAGCCTTTGGTTCTGGTCACTATCATTAACATCTGGTAGTGATCTTTAATAAATGAAACTTTATCATCCTAAGCCTGCATACGCATTGGAGCAGCGTGGTGGGTCTACGCTCCATATCCTCTCTCCTATAAGGAGGGAGGCCTGGCCCTGTAGAAGGTCGTTAATAAGCTGATAATGATGATGATGATATTGCATGAGAAACTTGAAGCTGCTCGCTCGGTATGGAGTAGTCTAAACCTTAACTTACTTTGGGGTACATTTAAATTGTTGCCCTCTTTAACACAAAATTGTTATAATTTAAAAAATATTGAATATTTAGCTAGAGCTAGCTAGCTTTTTGAATAAAATTTTTAAAGTTCTAAAATTTCATGGAAATATTATTATTTTCTCAAGATCAAAGTACACTGATCACAATTCTACAAATACTTCAACAAAGATCGTAGACTGTTTTACTGTAATATATTTCAAGTCTTCTAAAGGAATTACAACGTGACGCATCGAAGATATAATTTTCAAATCTTTTATATTCGCAAATCAATGGTAAAATAAACAAGTTTTACTAAAATACTTTTTAGCGTAGATAAATCTGTAAAGCAAATATTTGTAAAATGAACAGTAAGAGAACTGCTAGAAATAATCTGGCTCGGCATTTGTACTTGAGCACTTAAGAACTGTAAGTAAATAATGTAACCTACTTAAACAACGCAAGTGTAACAAATCGCGAAGTTCCTGCGTGGATTGAAACACTAGAGTGGGGGAGGAACATTTATTATGTCGAGTCACGATGCTCATTTGGGTATTACAGATAAAATTAAAATTTACGCTATGCCCAAAGCAATTTGTGGCACCCCGTTTTACGTCACGCGGAAAATAGGTTTGGTTTATCCATTGCTCTACATTCATTTTCATAAGTGGTTTACAATGAACAATAAGGACAGTAATTAGCTAGATGCATGAAGTTATAACTTGTCAATATCGAAATAGGTATCGTCAATAACTTGTGTTTATGTTTGTCAGCTTACGTTTCTACCACAGGTTAACGCAACAGTGCAGGTCAACAAAGACCCTCTACTTTATAGGCCAGTGCAGATAGCTTTAAAAACAATAAACAGTAAAAGAAAATCGCAGTAGAATGAAACCAATACCCAACCAAACTCTTTTAGTTTTGCCGGAAATCGAGAAAATCCCTTTTTAAACCCTCACCCCCTACCACTTCTCGACCTCAGATCGCCCGTAATTTATTTTTGCTTTCATTTTTATGATAATTTCTTCTTTTTCCTGGGTTTCATCCTACTGCGATTTTTTTGCGATTTTTTTTGCATGCCTAGGCGCAACGGGTCGGATTATTGCGCGGCGGATTTTTGTGCATGCCATGCGATCCCCGTCACCGTGGCTGGTGGGAGACATCGGATGTAGCTAGTTATCGAAGAAACAGATGTAAGAAACCGATAGTAGTGTGAGTAGACTTGAAGTTTGGCGAAACCTCTACCGTAACTAATAACTTAGTATTGTAGACATCACTAGGCTGACGAGTTTTTACCTTTTATAGAATTACGAAAATTGGGCAATCGCAGGCTTTTAGACCAATTGGAAGACCTATACAAGCAATAACTTTGAAATTAACCTCACAGTCTCCCGCTCTAAATGGCAGTATTGAGTCCACTATAGATCTAACTCGCTGGCAGCGGCCGCGGTTTGACTGACGGCACGCTCTGAAAGGACATTTATCAGTCTGAGCAGTAACTTGAGCTTAAACTAAATAACAATAAATTATCTTTGACAAAGTCTCTCCATTTCTCATAGACTGTTTAAACTAATTAATGCCTGAATACTGAAGTCACTCAAATATTAAGAGTCTCTTATATTACTGAACGTGTCCTAAGCTCCAAATTCGTTTATTTAGGTATACAACGCGACACAAACATCACATTTGAGCGGTACTGAAATTCAGGATTACTTCAAGCGCGTGGCGGATTTAAGTGACGTTTCAGTATTTGGATATTAGGAACTATATTTTTCTTCTTCCGTGTCACTCTTAACAGAGTGGTCATCGTTTACTTTCTTTATAGGCATAATTAAAACACCACAGGATTTCCTCCCGTTCTCACAAACCGCCTGGTACATTTATGCAAAGGACCGTCCAATGCAGATTTAATTCTGTCGGTCAATCGTAAAGGTGACCTCAATTGCCTTTACCCTGCACAAGAAGTCAAGGTCTTAATCACATCAGGGCCAGACAAATCTTCTCGTAGGTAGATTTAGGGCAATAACAATCACTATTAGATATGAATTAAAATGTGCCGGGCCGATGCCTTAGAGTGCTTTCTGAAGCACGACAAGGTCAAGATTTCATAGCTGAAATCAGGACTCGAAGCCAAGATTACATGATACTGCAAAGTTAACCACTGTACTACCGAGTTGGACCAAAACGGTAGATAATCTATTAAGCGTCCCAGTATGATGACGCGTAGACACCATTAGCCAGTTTAGCGCACTTCCATCTTAAAGTGCTACGTCACTACCGGCTACATTAGGCACCTTAAACAGGATAAGTTTAGGTTAAGAGAGAATAACAGGCTGCTATTAACAGTTTTGGAACGGGAATTGGGTTTAGTTAAAGAATATAATTATTTAAAATATGCTGCCTGTCACGTTGATCTAGTGATTAGCCTCTGTGGCTTCGATCACAAGCTCCAGGGTTCAAATGCTCGGGTTATGAAATGATTCTGAGATTTTTGTTTTTCGAAATTTTCAGTAAATTCTAAGGGGTGCATCCCAGTAGTACCGCATACTGTAGTTCTATAGAACTGTTGGGATATTTTCCGGGATGTCAAATTATGTCCCAATAGTTCTATATAGTACTGTAGTATAGTATTTGCTCTTGACTTTACTTATACCATATAAGTTATAAACTTTATATTATTTTGATTGATATTTCATTTTGTTTTTAACAAAAAATGTCCGTTGCGACAAAAGCTAAGTTGTTAAAACCAAGTAGTAGTCGTGTCTTTAAAAATATTCTCTTATTTTAGAAGTTACAGGGGGACGCACATTTTACCACTTTGGAAGTATCTTTCGCGCAAACTATTCAGCTTAGAAAAAAATTATATTAAAAACATCAATACCATTTTAAAGACGTTTTGTGCAATTTAAGCAAAGCTGTATTCGATATAGTATGTTTATAGATACTCTCAAATTTAAGTGGACATTTATTATTGCAATCAAAAGAGATTTCATATTATACTTATAAAAAGTATAGATATTTTATATGTAACGTACAAACAAGATGTTGATATCGACATTTCTTTAATTTTGTCCCATTAGTTCTATATAGAACTAATGGGACACTAAGTACTAATATGGTGTATCAACAGTTCTATAGATCTAAAATTAGGGGGTACTACTGGGATGCACCCGGAAAGTTGATAGTGTTACACCCAGTCCCAGTCACTATCATTAACTTCAGATAGTGATCGTTAGTAAATTAATCATTATTAACTTTAGCCCGCCAACCCGCATTGGAGCGGCATGGTGGGTCTACTCTCCATATACCTTCTCTTTCAGGGAGCAAGGCCTGGCTCTGCAGTGGACCATTTAATTAGGCTAACAATGGTGCTTTGTGAGAGATGCAGCACTGTTTCACTACACTTGTTGGTCGCTACATAGTTGCAACTTATTCGTAGATATTTGTTGTTGTAACTTTTTTGTATAAAACTTATAATATGTCAGCGACGCAAATAGAGCGTAAAAATATTATCATAATATGAGTGCAATTAATGATATATACGGAATACCGATGATGTACCGCGGTGGATTTATAAAACGGAGGTTCTGGGTTCGATTCCCGGCGGAGCAGATTGAGATTTTTCTTAATTTGTCTTGGTCTGGCTGGTGGGAGGCTTTCGCCGTGGCTAGTTACCACCTTACCGACAAAGACGTACCGCCAAGCGATTTAGCGTTCCGGTACGATGTCGTGTAGAAACCGAAAGGGGATTTTGTCCTACTCCTAACAAGTTAGCCAGCTTATTGCATTCATCACTTAACATCAGGTGTGATAGCAGTCACGGGCCAACTTGTTGTTAATAAAAAAAAACGCTCAAAAATGAGTACTCTGCTTGTCACTCACAAAATAATTATTATTATAAAAGTTACAACTTAGCACAATTGTTATATTATATTCAAACACAATTAACCTTAAAGGAGAGAGAATATAGGGCTAAAACCCATCAAGCTGCTGTAATGCGAGTTGGCCATGGTGATTGTAATGTGATCATCTTTATCAAATATTGTTGATAATATCTAGCAGCAACAGCAGCTTAACTTGCTCTCCAAGGAAAAGGGGTGTAACCATCACTAACTATCTCTTGATGAATCCAGGTTGAATTTTTACTGATGAAGGAAGTTAATGCGACACAGGATGTGATGATAGAACCTTAAAATCCGAAGCCACAAAAATCAACCACTGGACCAACAAGAGTTCTCTATTATTTACCTTGGCATTTTTTTTTATTTGAAGAACTTTACCCACAAATAATACCTATAGGTTTTGAAAGCACCTGGGTGGCAGGCGATCGGTGTGTCCTTTGGGAAATAAAAACTTTACAGCACGTCGTATGTCCTAAGCCGACTCCCAGTCACCAGTTTGCGCGACACGTTCCCGATTTGCCGCGACTACCCTCCACTTTATGGTTCCGATTTTCAACTACACTGAACATTTACAATATTGATCTCTGTAACTATCGATGAAAGCACGAAAATATTACGTTAGTGAACTGAAACATGAGGGGAATTTCAATACCTCATTTTACTAAAGTTTATCGATACTTTTAAAGCTCTTTTCTCTTTATATTTACCCAAGTTGTGTATTTGCTTGTAAATAGATGGATTTGAATAAAAAACTAATGTAAATCAAATGTGTTTTATACTGCTTTGGAAAGTGTACTTTGGAACTTCAATCATCCTTCACACAACATTTGTTTTATTAATTGCAAAATAGCCCTTTACTGCAATCATACCTGATGGCAAGTGTTATATATCGAATAGGATGATATCTACATTCATTACGGTTTCTACACATCACTGGCACGCTAAATCGCTTGTCTTTGTCGGTAGGGTGGTATCTATCCATGGCCGAAGCCAGCCAGACCTAGACTAATTTAGAAAATCATAATCGGCCCAGACGAGAATCGAACCCACGACCCTCTTATAAATCTAATGCGCATAACATTGTGCGTGTTGTAACTCAATCAATCAATTATTTATTTGCTGATACAGTGTAAATACATACAAAAAGGAGTCAAAAATATAACAAGTCTAACCGTATCACGCTCATTTGGCATATGTTTGAGTATTTAAAAACAACACAAAAACAACAAAGCAATAAAATTTACAAGTAAAAAGTACATTAAAAAAAAACAACAACCCATTAGACTCGCACGAAATGTTGTACGAAATAACTAGGTACATCCGGTGATCGTATTTCTTGCCACATATTAAGTACACCTTCAAGGCAAGTGTGAAAAAAAAGTATCTTCTTAAAAAGTGCACTTATGTAAACATCGTCATTGCTTTGTGTTTAACACATCCCTATCTAGGATATAGAAAACTACAAATATTTCATATGTACGAAATAAAAACGTATACGAGATACTTTGGAAAAACCAAAACTTAATAGAACTTAAACTTAAAATATAATATATAGTTTTAGGAGGAAATCTCAACAGCTCTACATTTATGCTATCTAACTCAAATGCAAAAGGTCTAGGAGTTTACTTCCAGCTATTTTCCCTCAGTGTGACATTGAATATAAGTCTTGATTGACTTGACTCCTATAAAATATTAACAAAAAATTATATACCTCTAAAAGAGTCTTTTCTTTGTTTCAAAAATTAATTTTAAACGGTGAAGTCACAAATCCTAGAAACCCTGCCGCTAATATCATTGCAGCACTGGAAGTTTACGACCTCTCAAGTTTGAAAATTGCCCGGATCTTAGTAGGAATTTTTAAATGAATTCAAATATTTCAAAGAGAAAATAAAATTACCGCAGTCGACGTGGATTAAATTACTACGACGTAATTTGAGTCAAGGAACTTGGGATATAGATCATGATACCAAATTGAGTTATGCAAGTGGTGCGATGTGTAAATGGAATATTCACGAGTATTTTGAGACCGTTACAAAGCCTTTCGGCGATATTGTTTTAACGGGGAGACGTTTTTGAATGAAAAGTATTTTATATGTACCTATTTTACATTACGTATACATTACGCAGGATGTATATTAATGGACACGTATGAAAAGCACTATAAAATCCCGGAAAACTTAGCTATTTCGACATCTAGACCGGACATATTTCTTTTTTCCAAACAAATCAAACGTATAGTACTTGTTAAGCTTACAGTGCCGTGGGAAACAAACATCCCTAAAGACCATGTATTCAAAGTGAATAAATGTTATAACCTTACTAATGAACTAACTAAAAATGGCTATGTGGTTAGTATATATGCGGTAGAAGTGGGTGCGAGAGGTATACCAGCGAAGTCTCTCTACAACCTGCTAAAAGACCTTGGCCTTACTAGAAGTGCAGTAAGCTCCATATTGGAACGAGTGTCTAAAGCTGCTCTAGTAGGCTCCTTCCGAATTTGGCTGGGCAGGGAGAATAACTTGAACAGAGGAGATGAGTGTTGAAAGAATACTCTTTTAAACCTACACCCGTGTCACAAGTCTCGGGCTCTGTTCGGAGTTTTTCTCTCAGCCACGCGATGGACCCCCACCCGCACGGTGAATCCATGAAATGCTAAGATAATCGTCTCTCTAATTTGCCTGTTTGATAAATTCTAACAACTTTACTCAACTTCACCATTTTGTAGAAAAGAACCTAGTATCATACGCAATAAAAATTAAATAAACATTCTACGTATTCGTTGTCGTTTCTTATTCGTAATATTGTGTAGGTACAGCAACAAGACCTTTAACCTAGGTTATAAAGACATTTTGCTGGTATGCCTCTTCCGTCCACTTCTAATTCATAGTGCATATAATCTAAACTGACAAGTGGTTTATGTGAAAAATAAAAAATAACTTAATAGAGACCAGTGGCATTTGAAAGAAAGACCGTATCCCAAATCCGAGCTTTTGAAGTGAGATCGAACAACAAGCTAAAACAAAATAATCTCAATTAAATACACATCGGTCGTTAAACAAGGCAACCAACACACATAACTCGGCTCATACAAGTACTTACAAATTCATTTCGGCGGAAATTCTAAACAACGCTATCCCGAGATCCCATTGGTATTTCAACAAAGCTCGGAAGTTGTAGAGGTATTTGAAATTGTTTACAAAATTCAATCCTAAAGCTTCGAGGCAGATTAAATCTAATTTCAACTTGTAGGTAAGTCTGAAATAAGTCTTCATAAAACCGGAATCCTTTGATTTAACCCTCCCTAAAGTTAGGCATGCTGATTGCCCGAAAGTTAGCCTGACTTTTTGCACTGTCTTTTTCCATCCCAGAAAAAACAAATCGGAAACAACCGAGTAAGTAATGGCTTAAAAGCGACTTCGGGGATCAAGCAATACCTCCGAAGCGCGGCGAACTACTAAGGATCCGATCGAGCAAAAACTTTCACCTGAATTACATTTATTCGTATTTTACTTGACTTATATAAAATTTACTTTTATTATATTAATGTAAAAGATGAGTTTTTTTTATTAATAATCTCTTCAAGAAAAGATGAATACCTGTTTTCTGTAAATATATCTCATAAGCGTCATCTCCATACAGTACAAAACCAATTCGACAGACCACATAACGGTTCGACAAAAGTTACATACTTAAGTCACTTTACATTTCCTGAAAACGAATACCTACTTTGTAAATAAATACAAAGTTACAATAAATAGGAAGGGAAAACCTGCTACTATATTTAAATAAACGAATATTTACATTAATTGTTCATATGTTTAATGCATAGTGTTTCCACACTTTGGGATAATTTCTATTTGAAAACAAACATAATAACAAAACTTGCGAAATCTTAGGCTATCCGGACGTCCTTGACCCGGATAACCTGAAATATTTTAAAATGTACATATATTGTTTTTAAATGATATATGGATGCTGAAAACTTTTTAAAAAATTAATGACACATGGTATAGGTAGTTATTATTTCCTAACAAACTTCCGCGACTTTGCCCGCGACCAAAATAGTATATAAAACCTTCCGAGAACATCAAAAAACAAATAAATGTAATAAGCCTCTTTTAAGGAAAGATTGACTATAGGAAGTTATCTCTAAAAGATAAATATAATTATGCCATTGCGGACTTTTTTTAGTCCTAAAAAAAGAAAAACAATCCTTCTATATATTGTTTTGTTATATTTAGGTATCTCAAATAAATAAAGCAGCGTTTTCAATGAAAGCCCCCAAGTGGTGTGACATTTCCAACAATTATACTTATATTTGAGCCAATTTATACATAAAAGAGGTTTTAGTTCCTCAGGAATTACTCTATCTATTGGTGCAAACCGCATAAAAATCCGTTCAGTAAAGAAAGAAGAGAAAATCAGTTTAATTTTGAGTTTATGGCGAACAGACACCGACGGACAAAGGTGGTGGAAGAGTGTATTTTATTATATATAGTGATATACGTTTAAACTATTTTAAGTTATTGTATTTCTTTTTGTTTTGATGCATTTTGCAGCTCGGTGACGTCATATCCGGCAATACTGAAGACAAACATAAAACTGAAAGGAGTCAGCAATAAACACGGATATCCTGATAATCTCGACAGACGTATCACCCATGACTCCTGCTGTTTTATGTTTGAGATACTTGATAACACGTAGCCCAGACGATGTTCGTATTATATTATATTTATATTTTTTATTCCTGACGTTAAACGAGGAATTTTAATAGTATAAGTGTGACTTGTAATTAAAGTATTATGTCTTCATAGTAGTTCTTTGACTTATTGTAGTTTCTAAACGAAACGTAAACGAATCGATCATTTGTGACGAGATTTTTAGTTAGAAAACAGACTTGATTCAATGCTACTTACGATTAGGATCCAAGCCAATTCACTATTATAACGGCGTTTATTTGTAATGGTTACTGGCATAAAAGTATTCCCGCTAAAGTCATTACTGTTTTACTGGGGATTTCTCAAATACAGAAAAGCTAAATACATCGTAGCCCGCGCGACTTTCATGTAGCTATAGTGTATAGTATAGTAGCTATATATATATGTAGTAGCCATTACAAAAAACGGCGATATAAATGCGGTCAAGAATTAAGTCTAGGAACTTGTAATCTGAAGCCCCATAGATTAATCACTGAATCAACGTGATAATTACCAATTATAAGGTCTCATAACAACAACTAATTCGTGAAATGTTGGTCCCTAAAAGCTAGACGCGTTTTAAAAATATTTACGCCAGTATTTATAGGCAGACATAAAAGAAAACAAAAATCCCAACAGAGGGCGTAAGGAGGGAGTAAGGCAAGTTTTCTATCGCAATACCTACCTACTTAAGTTGGGAGGCTTTTGAAAATCGCTTTCAGTTTAATGTCTGCTTTTCGTGCGAGTGCATCGACAATGGGCAATTTTATGGATCGGCGTGCAGCCGCGGTGGTATCGAAGATTGGTGTTTTTTTTTCTTACAAGAAACAGGGAAATAAAAATCTCTCTTCTAACCAATTTAAAAAAAGAGGCTCTGTATTTCCATTCGAATGTACCTACTCGTACATACCTACCTACGGGCGGACTGTGTTTTTTTTCTCAAAAATACTGATCTGATTTGGCTTGAGTTTTCATTATATATATAATTCCTTGACTGCTATCACACCTGATGTTAAGCAATGATGCAATCTAAGATGGAAGCGGGCTAACTTGTTAGGAGTAGGATGATAATTAAGTTTCTACACGACATCGTGCCGGAACGCTAAATCGCTTGGCGGTACGTCTTTGTCGGTAGGGTGGTAACTAGCCACGGCGAAAGCCTCCCACCAGCCAGACCGAGACAAATTAAGAAAAATCTCAATCTGCCCCGCCGGGAATCGAATCCAGGACCTCCGTCTTATAAATCCACCGCTCATACCAATGCGCCACGGAGGTCGCCGGCATATTTTTCAGCCAAAGCTTTTGTATAAATAGGAACCAATTCGTAACTTAAAAGATTACCCTTTTTAAATTTTTGTCTGATTTATGCAGGTTTAGTGAGAAGAAACGAGCAGAGAATCAGGCAAAGATATTCTGAAACAGGATAGGTATATTATATCCCATTTCAGTATGTGCATATATAAAAAATCTACTTCTTAAATAAATCATTATTTATTTTAGATATGTTAAATAAAAAAATCTCAAAACATAGATTTGTTTCATGAAAATTAATATGTATCTATCTAACAAATGGCTGAACAAATTAATGAATGAGTATTTAAATAATGCTGCAAGCTTACTTAAGTCCAAGAATGTTAAAGAAGTAAACTGCAAATTACTATCAGTTCCTACCCAGGTAGTAGGTAGACTTCAATACAGACTGCATTATACATTTATTGAATGTTAAACTAAGCTGAATGTTGTGCGAGCTCAAATAGATTCTCATTTAAATTTCGTGCAAACTTAGTGAAATACCGTTAGCTAGAGGCAAGGAGTTGAGCATAATAATCGTTTTATTAATACAGTAAATTTTCTGTGAGACTTCCTGTATATTGATTTCAGTTGAGTAAGGTTTAAAATCGTCTCTCTGACTGCAATTTTGCTTTATGAACAAAATCTCACAATCAACTCCTATTTCAGTAATTTAATCTGATAGATATACCTACAGTTGCAAAGCTTATATTTTTAACAACTTTATAAACGAACGGAGTTGGAGCTTTAACCCACTACGCTGCTGGCGAGCTCAGGGTGAAGTTAAATAAAGATTAGATGCCAATTAATAATAATAACCTAGACTAAAATTAAAGTAATCTCCGGCACGGCGCGGCGGTGTAACACTAGCAACCGCTCAACACCGGGCTATGGTCAAACCTAAGACCTCTTTTATCAAGCGTTTTTCACTCACAAATTAAGCTAGACCTGAAATAGAGCCTTTGGTTCGTAACGTTTGGACAATATACTTTATTTGAAAAAAAAAAACAACTTTCAAAAAATTCCAGGTCGCAGGTGTCTAAGGTAAATGACAACAGATTACTTACGCCACGATAATTTTAATAAAGTGCCCGTTTTCACACCTTACCAGATAATCCTTGGCGATTATAGCCTGTTATTTTCCATCGACCCCTCAACCCCTGCAGATAGATGGAGCAATCAGTCGGACCCTGTCGGGGTCTATGCTGACGTAGATTTTGCAGAGACCCTTCCAAGACAATTTATGGATCACACGCTGTAAATCTACTGGCTGTGTTTACGAAACATTGCCTTCATAAGGCATACCCGTTTTGTTCTATTGATTTATTACTAGACATTTGAAATACGAGTATTTATGTGAGGGCGCAACCGTCGCCACGAATACAAGTGTCTCGACAAATAATTATTCAAAAAATAGTTATACGTGTTATTTACTCAATATTTTCTTCAAAATACGTTTAGTGCATTATAGTTGTACAGCAAAAGTGTTGGTAGCCAAAGCAGTGTCGTGAAATAACAACTAATCGGTCTTGGACTGTGACACCATAACAAACTTTTTGTGCAAACAAAACCAACAAAAATCTTACTGAAACTGACCTAAAAACTGTTAAATACTGTGATACTAGTAATATCTACAACAGTGAACAGTAAACAAACTAATTACGAAAAAAAAAACAGTGATATACGTAAAAATATTTCCGTTGGGCGATTCAAAACAGTGCAGTGAATTTGTATATCTGTCATCCATGACCGCTCTTGAGGTCAATGTACTCTTGACATTGAAATCTTTGTGAGATACCACTTAAAAAAACATATAACGCCATCTAGTGTTGAGAAGTTTCGCAAGAAAATACATAGCATAAACGCTGTCAAGATCGGTCTTAAATATAACCTACAGCGCCACCTATTATCGATTGGAGCCAACTCAGTAATCATAGATAAATTCGAAACCGGCCAATAAACATCTGTACCTGTTGTCGTCATAACTTGCAGCGCCGCTTTCTGTTTAGCGGCAAAAATATTAGTGTCGACATTTAAAACCTGTTGTGCAATAGAAGTTGATACCCTTTTAAAATGGAGGAGTTAAAAATGATGTTACTCAAAATTCAAACAGACTTGGATGAGCAAAAAAAAGAAATTAAACTGCTGGGCGAGGATATAAAAACAAATATCGACCAAAAATTTCAAAAATTACAAGAAGATCATATACAAATACGACAGAAAGTAGAAATACAGGAACAACGCATCGATCAATTAGAAAAAAACATGAGGAAACGTAATATCGCGTTTTTTGGCTTAGAAGAGAACGAAAAAGGCTATGTAATGCTAGAGGAAAACATTTTGAAACTTATTAACAACACAATAAAAGTAAAATGCGAGAAACAGATATTAATGTCTGTAATTATTTATCTGTTTATTATGTAAAAAGCAAAATTTACTATTTATTTATTCACTGCAAAAGCTTTTACAAAAAGAAGTAGAAATAGAGAAACAAAAAGGAAATAAGGTAATTATTAACATGAAAATTTGCTTACTACTAATCAAGTAAAAGTCCACAAGCAGGCACTAGCACAAACCGGAAGCGAATTTTCATACGATTCTTACCGAAGTTTCGGTTTTGACGACGCTTCGTTACGTAACGCTGTACGGCGCCAGTCTGTCTGGTCTCCTTTTCCCTCACGCATACGGCAGCGGCTGGCAGGCTACTCCTCTCTCACTCTAACCCACAGTGCTAGTCGTATTTAAGTATCACTTCTGTAGGGCGACCCGAGACGAACGCATTTCTACACAAATACAAATATTATGTACAAATTCTACAAAAACAGCGAAAATGATTATAATAGGTTAGAAGTTAATAAAGCCGATCATAGAACTTTATCCATTTTAGAAGTTTCGATATCGAAATCTTTTATTTATTTTTAAAATTAGCTATAATTAAAAATATTATAAACTTACTGAATTATTAAGAGAAACAACCCTAAAGATAAGGAAATCAAAAAATAATAAATCCCCAAAGCCTTTAATAAACATGATTATGAAAAAGCTTATAAATAGGAGGCAGTATTAATAAAGGGTGGAAAAGGTAAATTATCACAGAACGCGAAAGGGATGACGAGAGCCTCACCTGTCTTCATGAGGCTGATTTAAAGCCGCGCAACTAATAAAATAAGCTGCAAAATTTACCACCATTTAAGTGATGGAAAAATATCGATAATAATTAATTTATATTAAAATTATAAAAACGAAGGTTCATATATCTCACACGCATTGATACTAGATACCACCAAGAAACATCACAAACAAAAATTAAATGTAAGAGTTAGTTTAAAAGATACGTTGATTATACTAATTTAAAACAACAAAATCAACATGTTATTATAATTCCTAAACGAAATGTACCAAATAATCAGAATCAGTAGGCCCAAAAACAATCACAAAGTTATCAAAGTTTTGGTCCTTAGCGACAGGAGTGGAAATACCTTAGGACTAATATACTTTGTAATACTGTTGTTCTATTAAGAGCTTTTCTTTTTGTTGAATAAGGTAAGCACAAAATTACTTTTTAGGATGTTTGAAACTTTCATTCAAGAAACTCTACACTATAAATATTTCAAAATTTTGAAGTTATTCTTATTTTTTTATTAATAAAAACATATAATATTTATTTAGGTTAAATGTTACGCACTTAGCATATCTGTTTAGCATTTTTCAAGCCAAAAAAAAGTATAACTTCTACATAGATGCTAGACAAATGCTTTACAGGTTTACTAATACAGAAAAGTTATAAGTTAACATTATTATTACTTTATTTAATAGTATCTATCTTTTAAGCCAAAACTAGAGCCACCACAAAACAGCCTATATGAAACAAACTTATTTGGAATTGTTCAATAAATTTGCAAATTATCGATAACTCAGTTAATTCCCCTTTCATCACTAGTCTAAAGGCCCGAGATCGAGCGCGTCGACAGTTTTCACCCCGTTTGGGGTGCGTTTTTACGGGATCCACTCATTCGGCCCCTCAATGACAACAAACATTAGGCTGGCTCAATCATGCCCAGTTGCGTACGTCCGCACACCGCAACGATTTTCGGCCTTGTTTAAACATCCGTCATGCCAATCTATTTCCCCACTCTGTTGTGGGATATTGTGGGACTGTTTTCTCTTATTCGGGTTTTTGGACGTCTTCTTTATTCAATCCAAGTTCAAGGAAGCTTTCTTTAACGATGTGGCAAAGCACTTTTGGGTTCTAGTAACATCCTTAAAGAGCAAAGCTTTGGTGGCACCGACTTTATAGTTATGCTTAAGTAAATTAAAGCAACTAAATGACGCAATTATTTTTTACATTTTAGTGCGTTTTGAAGTAGATTCAATTTTTTGAAAAAGTTTTTTTACTTACTTTTTAGTGATTTATCAACAGCGGACAAAACTAAATCTACTCCTAAAAATGTGAAAGTACCGTTAGACGACAGTTGTATCCAAAAAGCTACCGACACTTTCCGAAATCATTGGAAGTGTGCCTAAAAATTTGAAGAGTTCCTTCGAAGAGCTATCATCAGATCCTGACATGGTAACTATGGGACATTTTGGAAGTTTACCCTTGCTAATAAAAAAAAAATATTAAAATCAGTACAATTTTGTCGGTTAGGCTGTAAAAAGTTATGCGTGATCATACGATCATACCAAACAAATACAACAAAAAAATAGAGAATTATTGGTCCAACCGTTTACGTGATGCTATGACCAAGGGAAATAGAGATTAATTTAATTCCAATCCGAAGAAATTTATACAAAATTTGTTGGGATTGGAAGAAGAAAATCTCGCTCGATAGCCCGACCTTGGACGACACAAGTAGAAAAATAGGGATTTTATACTGAAAATATTCCCTAAAAAACTATAACTGTTTTAATAATAATCGACTTTAACTATCCTCTGTAATTCGGGAAAGATTTTTTTATATTTGGTTCTTTGATTTTATCAGATCAGACGTTAATTTCGTTTCAGAATCGATGAACCGTTATAATTAACTTTATAAAATTGAACCGAATGTTTTTGCTAGTTGTGCTAGACTTCATTTAGCGAGGAGGTACCTACCTGGGTACCAGAAATCAGTTAACAACAAGAATAAATAGCTTTGCAGGACTTTGCATTCATAAAACGAATTTAAATGATTGTTAACCTAAAAAACCTGCTTTTTAGATCCTATGCAGGCGGCTCAGGATCGTCGTGTTTGAAGTCCCTGAAAAGTTGAAAAATATTATTTATTTAGGTAGGTAAATATGATTTAATTTGCTATTTGTGCTATTTAACGTTCAGCCATTACAAGAAGAACTAATAAAATTAATGTTTTCGTTTCATAAGTATTTTCATTTGCAAAACACATTTTAAGTTGTTTGGTAATTTAAAAAAAATAGGCGGACAATATCGTGATTCAGCAAATGGAAACGAAAGGAATATCGTAAAACTCTGTCGCAACGGTAAATGCCGTCGTAGCCGCGTTATTTATACGCCGCTTTTGAAACGGTGCCGCTTTTAACAGCGCTTTTAAGTGCTGCCCTATACGATAGGGATGGCAAACCTCGAACCTTTACTACGAATGCTCTGAGTGGCTCGATGTGAATGCCTTCGACTGTAAAGGTATCATGTTATTTCAAAACTAGTTGTTGCGAGTTTACACCGCGCGGAATTTTGTTTAACCTAAGTCTATACCTACATAAATATAATATATCTACTTTTTATCCAGTATTTACTGCATTATCAGTCTATTAACGACCGACTTTAGGGCCAGGGCCTCCCTCCTTGTAGGAGAGGGGATATAGAGTGATAATGTTTAATTATTGCTCACAGAGACCGAAACCGTTTTAACGTGCTCTCCGAAGCATGGAGGTTTAACACCCCCACCCTAATTTACTTAAAAAACTGTGCTTGAACGCGGACCCTTTTCTGTCGTGGAACTCTTCGAAACAAACTCCACGTCCACAGCGGTTGTCTTGAGTACAAGCTGGCACTACATTTGAATTTGCAATTTAGATCTTCGCGACTGAATCAGTAAGTATGATTTTTGGATGCATAGATAATAAACTCGCAAAATGCATGTTCGCTATGCACTCTGAAGTTTCTTCATAGATCGCAGTCCCGGTGTAGCCAGGTACTACAAATCTCAAACACAATTTATAAAATTTAACAACACGAATTAGTATTTGTACTGGCATTTTTAAGAAACTAAATGTAGGTACCTATAAATGGCAGAACAATGTCTGCTTGATTAGCTACTAGTTAGTATTTTACAAGAATATCCGGTTTTAAAAGCCTGAACAGATGGTTTCAATAAAAATGTATGCAATACGTTGAACTCTATCCTAGACTTAAATGACCAGTCGATTGCAAAAAAGAAACAAAAATGTTCGGGTAACCGCCAAGCGTTAATAAATTCTTCGAATTTGTGGGCTGGGAAATCGCTGCGGGAATCCGGCAGGCTAGGGTTACTGGCATTGTGGATTGTTACGAATGTTACTATCGCCAAACTACACCACGCACTTTTCATTTTCAAATATTACGTACCTACCTACTTTCAGTAGAAAAAGCACTTATATTAAAACAGTGTCTAATAAAGTTTTTACAATCACTATAGGGAATTCAAAGATGTTTATAAGAGTGGGCGACAATACAGACGAATGTCAAGTAGTTAGGTAGGCAGTAAGTAGTTAGGTAGGTAACTAATATAGGTAATTACATTTAGCAATTCATAGATAAAGTAAGAAGCTTGTAAATCATGTTGTGGCGCTTTTGGTTTTTATTCAAATTGGCACGAATTAGTTGTATAGAACTAGGTGCAAAACAGCAAATAAAAAAAAAATGTAAATAAATGACAGAACAAAACCAAAACTAATATAATAAACAGCGTAACATGTGTGCAGCAAAATACGTCGGTCGTCGGCACTTCGCGCCACGCTCAGACTCGTGTCCGACAAACTCGTTAAAAGTTGGCGAAACAACGGAAGCATCGTTGCTTGGAGACACTTGCGAGTTGCGACTACAGACGCTAAGTACTAAACTGTAACACGACAATAATTCCGGACATTTTGTTGCTATAATAAACAAAACAAACTCTGTGGTGTTATTTTTTCGTGCTAAATGAACTACCTGACATAAAAGAACTATCCCTTGTAAAACATGATTTTTGACAGTTACGATAATTTGATAATTCAGTGGTTATGAGTCGATACATCTAATATATAAAATTTACCTGTCACAATGTTAGTTACCGTACTCCTCCAAAACGGCTTTACCGATTTTTACCAAATTTTGTATGCGTATTCAGCAGCTCTGAGAATCGGCTACTATCTAATTTTCATATAATTTTCATCTAATAATAATTTTTAATTTTTAATGCAAAACAACGTTTGCCGGGTCAGCTAGTTTTTATATAATATTAGGTATTTACCTACCAAGATGACTAAAGTTCAGTTCAGTTTCAATTACCTACGTTTCTATGTTAACAAGGCGACTCTCAAGTAAATTTCTTTCGTCTTATTACATCTTTCACGCGGTCATTAAAAACTTTAATGAGACCTGTCAATTCAGTATCCCTTCCAAGATGTGATTTACGAGAGAATTTTGCAAACTTCCCAGCTTAACTTGGTTTTAATTGAAGATAAGGATATTTATATAGCATAACTATAGATACACCTAGGTATAGTACCAATGAGAAATTTGGAGAGAACTGTTATCTCCAAACTTCAAGTCTGTTCTACTAAATGCGAGGTGTATGCATGCATGATTTACAAATGTGAATCTGGTACAAAATAGCGAGACCATGAATGTACCTCGTATACTGCCAATCCCTTTTCCACTTGTAGGTAAAAAATAAAATACCTAAGGGCTAACGTTAAAACTCGCGCGGGTGCACGCTCGCGGGTGTATAATGAAAAATAGTATGGACAGCGCAGGCGCGTGCGACGGAACGCGGGCGCGGGTGGCGGATTGTCACCCGCGCGGCGGGTGGCGGGCACACGGCGCGGGCGCCCGCGACGGGCACACGCGAGCGGGTTTGTTTCTACAAATCAGATGAGCGCCGCTAGATGCCACGGTCACACGCGTCGGAGGCTAGGTACAATCATGAACATTGATACAAAGCGCGTAATAATTGAGTTTCGGCCAATATTATGGAATATGGTGAATGAATTATCGAATTCTCCGCTGAGTAACCTACTTATCAAGAACAGGTTATGCAGTCGACGTTGTTTTCGTTGACGTCTTTTTGCCAAATAATAAATTAGTAAATAATCCATGGTAATCTGCTCCACACAACTGTACACGCTCGACATCAAAATTATACTAGCAGCGCTGAGACGGGCGTACGCGACGGGTGCCCCCGCTCGCGGATTTGTCGCCCGCCGCGTGCGCCCGCGCCCGCACCCGCCCGTGTTTTAGCGTTAGCCCTAACTGCCTAAATGCCAGCCGTAAGCCAGCGTCTCATTTTGTCAGTCGCTTCCTCCCAGCCCGAAGGCCTCCGTGGCTCAGTGATATGCACAATGGATTTATTTATAAGAGTGGAGGCCCTGGGTGCAACCCACCTGGGCCGATTAAGATTTTCTAAATTGATCCAGATCTAGCTGGTGGGAGGCTTTGATCGTGCTTAGTTACTACCCTATCGACAAAGACGTACAGCGAAGCTATTTTGCGTTCCGGTACGATGACGTGTACAAACCAAACGGGTTGTGGATTTCATCCTACTCATCAATCAATCAATCCCGCTTCCAACTTGTATTGCATTATCACTTAACCTCAGATGTGGTTGCAGTAAAAGGCTAATCTTGAAATTAATAAAAAAATGTTTGAAAGACAACTACCTGCTGCTCTTCAACCCACTATTGGAATCGCAACCGATTATTATTTTTACATACATACATAACATCACGCCTTGTTCCCATAGGGGTAGGCAGAGACCATATCCCTCCATTTGCCACGGTCCTTGCATACTTCCTTAGCTTCTTCCACTCTCATTAATCCTTTCATACAAGTTTTAGTGTTAGCCATTATTTAAAATGTCCTGAATTTGGTTCAGGAACATTCGCCTAGGCCTTCCCTTCACCGTGTAAATCTCTTTTGTTAATCTTCTTTCATCCATTCTCTTTACATGTCCAAACCATCTAAGCATCCCTTTCTCAATTTTAGTCACTACATCCTCTTTTACACCACACTTTTCTCTTATCACACTATTTTTAACTCTGCCACACAGTTTTAACCCGCACATACTCCTCAATGCTCTCATCTCTACCGCATTTATTTTACTTTTGTGCTTTATTATTTATATGGTGCATAAAACAACACTTTCAAGTAACGTACGTTTCAATTCTCAACCAGCCTTTTTATTAAAACAAGGTGTTTAAAAAAATAAATAAAAAAGAAAATTGTAATAAAACAATCTTTATTAATTAAATACAACATTTTATTAATTATATTTTAAACAGTTTAAAATTACAATAAATCACGTACAAAAAATATATTAAAATACTATAATAATAAAAATGACAACCACGTTTACAATTTCACAATTGTCATTATTCTGTTCAGTTTCAATTTAAGTTTTCAAATCTTGTACTATTTAGAATTCAAAGTTCATATGTTATGGTATACTACGCGTCAAACTTCGTGTCCGCTCTGAAGTTGCAACATAGGAAACTGCGCAGGATAACAACTAGCTCAAAATACAATTTTTTTACACTGCACAATCATACGCCTTGTGTTCAGAGCAGACTTCAAGTTTGGAAAAAATTTAAGCAAATATTACACTCGCAGCAGGCCACAATACATCTTATATGGCTGTAGTTAATTTGCTTAACAAATTACATGTATGATTTCAATTACGGCTATGTACATGTACGATTTCAAATTACATGTACGATTTCAGTTACGGCTATGTACATGTACGATTTCAAATTACATGTACGATTTCAGTTACGGCTATGTACATGTACGATTTCAAATTACATGTACGATTTCAGTTACGGCTATGTACATGTACGATTTCAAATTATATGTACGATATCAGTTACGGCTATGTACATGTACGATTTCAAATTACATGTACGATTTCAGTTACGGCTATGTACATGTACGATTTCAGTTACGGCTATGTACATGTACGATATCAGTTACGGCTATGTACATGTACGATTTCAAATTACATGTACGATTTCAGTTACGGCTATGTACATGTACGATTTCAAATTACATGTACGATTTCAGTTAATTAAATCGAACTGTTTTAGATAGTGTCTATACGGAACTGTTACAAAAATATTAGCTCTAATTACTTAATATTGGTTACTTCGGCATATGTTGATCAGCTTACAAAAAGCGTCTACTATCTATACGAGCTGTTAAAACACTTACTTTAAATTCTCTATAACAGCTCTCATGTACTTAAAAATAATTTCACCTAACGTGGTCTCACTTGGGCGTTGTTCCTAGCAACGCATAAATGGCTGGACAATTGACACAATCGCATAACATAGATCATACTGTAGAACAAAGAATGTAAATGTATGCGGAACCCAATCAAGACTATATCCCATCTACTGGATAACCTCCATTTTTTTACAATATTTACCTTTGCAACTGTACGATATAAATGGGAGATTGCCATGTTGAACATGGCCACTTGAGGATAGAAACCTTAATTCTTTATCCTTTAAAATACTAAATATACACAATCAGATTTAATTCTAATTTTTATTATCGACTACAAGTTAACCCTTGACTGCTATCACACCAGATGTCAAGTGATAATGCAATCTAAGATAGGAGCGGGCTAACTTGTTAGGAGTGGGACGGAAATCCACACCCCTTTCGGTTTCTACACGATATCGTACCGGAACGCTAAATCGCTTGGCGATACGTTTTTGTCGATTTAATAGTGTTATACTCTATTTATACAATGTATTTTTCTTGTTACAAGTATTGCGCGGTACCTTAAATTGGGTAATGTAGTTTAATCAGGGTTGGGAGTATTTTAATTATTTCTAATTTAAAATACTTCACAGAAATGCAAATACGTATATTTGGTGTAATTTAAAAAAGTAATTAAAATACTTTTTTTAATCTAATTTGTAATTAGTATTTCAAATACTTATGAAATACAAATGATGCAAAAAAAGTAAAATGGAGAACTGCTAATAATTTTTTAAGTTAGCAAGTACCGATGCACTTTTGTAAAATTTGGTTATTTTTACAAAATAGTTGCAACAGACTATATTTTGTATTTTTAATAAAAATCGCTAAAATGCTCTTTTTGTATTTCAAATACACGATATAGAATTTTGTATTTTAATTAAATCAAAGCATGTATTTTGTCTAGCCCTGAGTTTAATAATTTAATTGTAGTTGTAAATTAAAATTCAATTCATTGTAAATGTCAATTCAAATTATTACGAATTTACGAATTATTACGCATATAATATGAAAATAAAAATCTATTAAACGACTACATTACAAATGTTTATGACTGCAGTATACATCAATACCATGTCTGAATACTAAAACTTTGTTAAAATAATACATAACTAATAAAGTTGACAGTAGAAGATCAGTATAAAAATGAAGGATGTTATCTTACCATCTCCTGTTATAACAACAGGGTATGGAAGAAGATCTAGAAGGTGGAAGCACAATTCTGCTCTAGATCTCTATCTCTATAGAGTTAGAGTCTTTCATATTGTGTAACTGGGTGTGAAGTTAGTTTAAAATAAAAAGTATGACTATTTAGTTTAAAAAAATACGCGCGGTCCTTAATACTACGCACTCTTAGGTGGTATATAACCTCTATCAATCTCGTGTCAAATTTTGAGTCGCCTCTGAAGTTGCATCACACCAAACTGCGCATGATCTTAGCGGCGCTGGGAACTATTGTAATACGCAGGCGTACGCCTTGTTTACAGAGCGGACTTTATCCGCATTTATGCTAACAATCACACAATTATAACTAAAAATTACAATCTTAAATAAAACAGGTACCTAAAAGAAACCTTACGTCAAAAATTCAGTCAAAACTAGCAACATCACAAACACTTACGGCAACTTTCCATTAAACCTTTGAAAAATAAGATTGAAACTACAAGCTAATTAAAAAAAAAAGACTTTGATATGACAATTTTATATATCATTATGGTGCGATTATAATAAAACTTGTTGCCTATAAAACTATATTATATATGTATCTTTGGAAGTAAGTGATGAACATCAAAATACATACAAAAATATGTGACTTAGTTTTTCAGTTTCGCATCTCTGCAGAACAAAGATAAGATTTCTAATAGAAAGTCAGCCACACAAATGAACTACATTATAACAAATACATTATTAACAAACCTACGCTTCGTCGGCTATTCTCAATATGGCATCACTTTTTAACTCCGGTAGAGTTGACACAAAACCCAATTTCTTTTCGGAATATTTTTTGTACACAGATTGGTGTACCGACTTGTGCACACCGACAACAAGTTTGGCCATCTTTCTAATAATGGGTAATAGATGTTTTAGGGTGTACTCCGAGTAGTACTGTAGAGTAGGGGTCCATACTTCTGTGAGAGAGCTCTTCTCAGCCGACAGCAGGTGCAGGGAGAGGCACAAGGCCGCAGCAGCTAACTCGGAAGGCTTGTAATGTGCCATCGAGTATTCCACTAGACATAAATCAACAAAATATTTGGCTAAATGATGATTTTTGCATGTCCCACGTGCGGCTTTTACAAATCTGAAAAGATTTATACATAGTTAGTTTACTTAAATACACAAAAAAAATAAGAAAATTGAACACACTACAAAACTCTAAAAAAAAAAAAAGAGTCCTTTAGTTGCTTTTATTTACTTAATCTAATATATAAAATTCTCGTGTCACAGTTTTCGTTGCCATACTCCTCCGAAACGGCTTGACCGATTTTGATGAAATTCAGCAGGTCTGAGAATCGGCTATTATCTAATTTTCATCTAAATTTTTTTTTAATTTTTTAAGCAAAACAACGTTTGCCGGGTCAGTTAGTAAATATATATAAATAAGTAAGTAAAAAACTGAGAAAAAAATGTTTTTAATAAAAACTTTAACCGACTTCAAATAACTTCATAGATATGCTTAAGTAAATGAAAGCAACTGAATGATGCAATTATTATTGTTTTATTTATATTCCAAGAGTGGTAGCATCACGCCTTGCGTGTTTTCCCGCACAGCTAAAGCGTCTGATATATCGCGCCACGCGCGTAGGCCCGCATGCGCGTTGCGCTAAATTTATTCTGTTACGCGGGTGCTGAAAACAACTATTCTGTGGCGCTCCGCAGTTTCGATGCATTTCATTCATCATAGGGCAGCAGTCAACGTGTTAAGCATATCTACAAGCTGGTGCCTATGTAGCGCAGTGGATTTATAAGAAATAGATCCTGGGTTCGATCTCGGCTAGGTCGATTAAAATTTTCCTAACTGGTCCAAGTCTGGTTAGTGAGAGACTTTAGCTGGCTAATTACCACCCCACCAACGATGACAAAGTGATTTAGCGTTCCGGTACGAAATCCTGTAGAAACCGGAAGCGGTTTCACCCTACTCCTAACAAGTTAACATGCTTCCATTTTAGATTGCATCATCACTTACTCGTATCATCAGGAGCGATTGTAGTTTAAGTTAAATTGTATTTTTTTTATTCTCTTTTAGGTTAATCTGCAATCAATGGAGAACTATAAGCAGTTGTATATGCTTTCGCATGTCGAGTGTATTCTCCAGAACATCCCCTTCCTTGGTTTCTATTATACAGTGGTAGTTACTATACTAAAGCCAAACTCGATTGAGAATGCTTGTCAACAAATAAATTAAAAATGAAGGTAGAAATCACTAATCATTTTACATCTATTTTTTTTAAATAAATAGTTAATGACGAATTCATGACAATAAATTAGATTAGTAAGCTTAAAACTAATTAATATATTCAATATCTTTTAAATAAGATTTTTGAAACTAACAAAACATAATTTTAAATTCATTAAGCATAAAATGTGTTGCATGTTCTACCTTCATTTTTAATTTGTTTGTTGACAAGCATTCTCAATCGAGTTTGGCTTTAGTATAGATGATATTTTTCCTTGCAAGTCTGCTCTGGTATGTTCGATGGAACAAATCAGAAGCAAGTACATTTGGATGACTCATGAGTCTTCCTTTATATTTTTTCGCGACACTGTCACTCAATCTCCAGCTTAAAAGTTTTACACTTAAGTGTGTTTAAATTTGTGGATATCGGCATATATTAGATATGTTTGAGTTACTGGAACTTCCCCGTACTTTATATAGGAAGTTTGTTGTCAATGGAGTTTACTATTCCGTCCGTTTAATCAGTGTAAATTTTTCTATGTAATGAATAAAAAAAAAGAAAAATAAACTAACCTCCTAAGGAAGCTGATGGGTACGGGCCTCGCCAGGCAGTAGCCGAGTTTGGACAAGATCTCCACCTCGCACTGCAGCACGTCGGCCACGGTGTACGCGTTGTCCGTGATGAACACGAAGTCGTGTATGACGGGCGCGAACACCTCCTCGTACTTGCTGGCGATGAACATGGCCGTCACGCCCACCAGCTGCAGCTGACCCCTCTGCACGCTTGTCGTTACCTGCGAAACATCATCATCATTTTGTTATTTGGGACAGTAAACGTTGAAGACGACGAATGAATGATTACGATAGATTAGACGATACTCGGCGAGGCAGATACAGATTTTCTTAATTTGTTTTGATCTGACTGGTGGGATGCTTCGGTCGTAGCTAGTACCACCCTACCGACAGACATAACGCGAAGCGATGTAGAGTTCCGATACGATGTCGTGTAGAAACCGAAAGGGGTGTGGATTTTATCCTACTCCTTACAAGTTAGCCCACTTCCATCTCAGATTGCATCATTATTTAACATAAGTTGTGACAGCAGTCGAGAGCCAACTTGTAGTAGATAAAAAAAATATTTACACATTGTCAAAGTCAAAATATGTAAAACTTAATGATTATTTTCAATCGTCAATATTCAACCAATTATGTTAAATTAATGGTGATAAATATTTAAGGTCGGAAACTTTAAACTTAAGCTACGAGAGTACTAAACGCGCCTTGGTCCGGAAAGAGCTTACAAAACCTCAGCCAGGTAATTTTTATAATATCTTACAGGTTTATTAAAAAAATTAGAGCTAAGCACCCAGTTCCCCACAGCAAATCATTCTAACGCCTTATCAATTATTTAACACTATATTATGCTTTTTGGAGAAGTTTGACAAAAACTTTGAACTTATTGAGAGATATAGTAGTGATTTCAGTTGGTAGTTTATTAACAAGATATTATACAATTGCCCTAAAACAAATTATTAATTTTACTTGGCCTAGTTTTAGGTGCTGCCAGTTTGTTTTTACTTTTAATATCAATACTAGTATCTAGTTGGTATTTTATTTTGTAAATACTACAAATGAAACTTAGCTAGATCTATTATTTGCCCCCGAAAGACCCTGCATACAATTATTTTTTTCCCTTTCTTCTGGTGTATATTGGCGAGATTTTTGTTGCTAGGTAGTTATAGTGATATTCTCGCCGTTTCTAATACAATAATGTTAGCGCGCGTCTATTAGTAAAACGTTACGAATTTAAAGGCATTAGATAGATAATCACATTTTCTCTAAAGAAATGACATTTACCTGTAAATAGCGGTCAATTATTCCAACGGTCATATGGAAGGTCTCCAGCTCTAACCGGAATTGATTCTGAACTTCAACCAGCCAGTCAATCAAAGTGGCTCTCATTCTACCTGTCACTGCAACCTGAAATTCAATCATTCATTTACAAACAGTTAGCATTTTCAGTGGCCTTGCAATTTTTAACTGACGAAAAAACAGGTTCTCAATTCCTCGCGTATTTTTTAACCGACGAAAAAAAACGGAGGAGGTTCTCAATTCGACACGTATATTTTTTTTTTTTTTTTTTATATGTATGACCACGCATAACTTTTTACAGTGTGGTCCGATTTTGATAATTCTTTTTTTATTAGAAAGGGCATACATCCAAGGTGGTCCCATTGTCCGCATGTTAGGATCTGATGACGATATCCTGGGGAAATTGAAGGAACTCTTCAAATTTTGGAGGCACGCTTACAGCGATTTCGGTTTTTGTCTCGGTATCAGTAGCTTTTTGGCTACTAGTGCCGTATAATATACTATGACAGTATAGCACGAGTACGTTACGTGGCGATAAATCACTAAAAAGTAAGAAATAAAATTTTTTAACAAAAAATAGAACCGACTCAAAGCGCACTAAAAAGTAAAAAATAACTGTGTCATTTAGTTTCTTTAATTTACTTAAGCATATCTAGGAGTCGGTGCCAGCCAAGGTTTCTACTTTCAAGGACGTAACCTAGAACCCACAAACTTCTTTACTACGTAAAATAAATGTTCCTTAAAATTGCTGGCACCGACTTCATAGATATGCTTAAGTAAATTAAAGCAACTAAATGACACAGTTATTTTTTACTTTTGAGTGCGCTTTGAGTCGGTTCTATTTTTTGTTAAAAAATTTTTTTATTCGAAAGAATATACTCTGAAATGATGCCATAGTTACTAATAAGGATGACGAGGGAAAATTGAATAAACTTCAAAGTTTTGAGGCATACTTGCAGACATTTCAGTATTTCTCAAGTGGCTGGCGTATAATGTTACTCATAGTTTAGTATGAGTAAGCTTTACCTTATAAGAGTTGTCGATAAATCATTAAGTATAAAAAAAAAAATTAAAACACTTCAAAATGCAGTAAAAAGTAAACAATTATTCTAATTCAAGGATGTTAACTAAGGCCTGTGTGCACAAAGATTTCGGTTATCATAACCAACGGTTAACATAAGCTAACTATAAATTTACTGTTCACGACAACCTGTACGCCGGTTAAGAACGTAAACCGGGTGGTTATCTGAACCGAGCTTACGTTTTTTTAACCGGCGTACGGGTTGTCGTGAACTGTAAATTTATAGTTAGCTTATGTTAACCGTTGGTTATCATTACTGAAATCTTGGTGCACACAGGCATAAATCCCACAAAGTGCTTGCATAACAGAACGACCTCCATGATACAGTGATATGTGCGGTAGATTTATAAGATGAAAGTCCAAGCTTCGATTCCCAGCAGGGCCAATTGATTACAGATTTTATTAATTAGTCCAGGTCTAACTGGTGGGAGACATCAACCGTGGCCAGATACCACCCTGCCAGCAAACATGTGGTACATATTTGCAAGCGCAAGCGATTTAGCGTTCTGGTACGATGTAGTGTTGAAACCAAAAAGGATTCTGATTTCATCTTACCCTAACATCACTTGCAAGCAGTTGAGATTATAGTCAAGGGCTAAGTTGTAGTTTAAAAAAATCACTAACCTGGTAAGCCAAGTGATCTCTGCTAATTGCATACTTGTCCTCAAGCGTGGTCAAATATCTATATATGTCCTTAATGTAATGAGGCATAAAAAACTCCGTGTTATCTTTGGCGTCAATGTCCTCGATATTGTCAGGTAGTTCTGGTGTACTATTCAGTTCCTTCGCAACTTCAGGTTTTGTGCTAACATCGTCGCCCAGCTTGAGCTTGCCAAGTGATTCAGTTGCAGGGTTGAGCACGCTTTTAACTTCTTTAGCGCTTTCTTTAAGAGCAGGCAGCCTTTTCTTTACCAGCGTAACCTTCTTCGCTTGCACTAATACATTTACTTTCTCTTTTATTTCAGCTGGCTTATTCTGTACATCCTTTAATGCAGTCTGCAAACATAGAACATAATAGATATGGAAGAAAATTATACTAAATTGGATTGGAATCCAGTACTCTTCACTTGTTTAAGTTTTGCCGCTGATGCTCAGTTTTCTCAATCTGGATACCTATTTAGTTTATTTATAGCACATGTAGCTTCTGATCACAGGATCCTAAGTTCAAAGTCCTGGTCCTAGTTATGAAATGCTGAGCTCTTTCTTCCAAGAAATTGTTACTTATTTTTATCTGCTACAAGGAATTTCCAGAAATCCCTACTTGGGCTCCCCTACTATAGAGTAAGTTATACAATAATACCCAGTCATTATCATTAACATCTGATGATGATTGTTACATCAAAACATTTAAAGCCCACTAACCCCCAACAGAACTGCAGGGCGGGTTATCCACTGTATCTGTTCCCTATGATAAGGATACTCTTGGACCTGTATTGAGCTGATAATAATATGCAATCATGCAAGAACCAATTCACTTAAATTATACTTATTTTCATAATGGAACATTTACTCGATTGCAGCTAGTAAAACAAATGTAATGTGGCATTAAGTACCACCTATTTATTTCTAAAACTGATTTAGAATATTTTTTGCAAAAGGCCTGGTATTTAAGTTATGCTATTCACCAAAGTGTTTAGAGCAGACAAGAGCTGTCATTATATCAGCCGAATCTTCCCAACCATCGGTACCCATATCACAATCAAAGCTTGTGATATGGGTACCGAAATACATGTCTAGATATTCGTAGGTAAGAGACGTGAATTAGAATAAATATTAATAGCTTTATTGTAAACAACTAACAAATTATGCGCCTACCTACATATTGTTAAACTTACTATACTTTATAATCCTAACTAATATTATAAATGCGAAAGTAACTCTGTCTGTCTGTCTTGCTTTCACTCTACAACTACTGAACCGATTTAAATTAAATTTGGTACACAGTCAGTCTAGAGCCTGAAAAAGGACGTAGGCTACTTTTAATTGCGAAAAAAGGGTTGTAAATGGTTAAAGGGGGGATGAAATGTTGTATGAAAGTATCGTCATTTTGAAAGCTTAAGACCTATTTCTTAGGCAGTTGATTAGATATTAATAAATATGACATTCAAAGCTTAGAAAAATTAGGCTGCCGTAATAACTAATTCCACGCGGACGAAGTCGCGGGCAAAACCTAGTGTTATATTATATATTATATAAAGTACAGTTAACACCCAAACACAAGACAACTTCCATACACAATTTTTTTCAGATGTGTCACTACCCACTGCACCACTATTTTGGTGACTTTTAGAGTTGAAACTTGACAAAGGAACTCAAAATTTGGCCTGAGCTACACCCATTAAGTTTCAAGGTACAAAAACGTTTGTACAATAGTTTCTTGTTTGCAAGAAACAGGTAATATTTAATTTAATTTGTAAGCGATCGGTACATCTGATGTAGCAATTTCTTTGGAATAATAAAGAATTTTCTATTTATTACATTTAGTAAGAGCTCAATCCCATGAAAATGGAAGTTGCCCTGTAGACCTAACATTAAGCATTGCACCTTGTTGATCTATATTAATGGACAAGTATGGAAAACACTATAAAATCCCAAAAAATTTTGCTATTTCGACAAGGGAAACCTCTGGTCTACCCTTTTTTCTATGCAAATTAAGCATGTAGTACATGTTGAGCTTAGTGCCATAGGAAACAATCTCCCTAAAGACCATACATTAAAAGTGAATAAATTTTATGAACAAACAAAAATAACTATGCAGTTAGTTAATATGCAGTAGAACTGGCTGCAAGAGGTATACCAGCAAGTCTCTACAACCAGCTCAAAAACCTTGACTTGACTGGAACTACAGTAAGCTCCATTCTTGAATGAGCGTCCAAAGCTGCTCTAGCAGGATCCTACCAGTTTTGGAGTCACAAAGGGTACCCTTAAACAGACATCTGTGCTGCAAGTCTTGGACTCCTGTTCAGTGTTTTTCTCTGCCACATGATGGACCTGGCACCCGCACAGGGATTACATGGATTGCTAAGATATTTGTCTCTCCCTTGCATATCTTTGGTTTATTGTGTACATGGTACTAATTGTAAAATATGCAATATTTACCCTAGATGCGACTGCCCGAACTGCAAGCCTGGCAGTGCTCTCTTCTCTACGCAGAGGTGGCCTTGCAGATGGCTCGACGACCGGCTTGCCGCTCAATCCAGTGTCAATTTTCGATTGGACATGTTTGTAGCTATGAAAAACAATATTTTAACAACTTGATATATCATTACATATGTACTATGAAATGCAGGAAACTTTATTTCTGACTTTGCATCAGTACATGTTCAAAATAAAGTTAAAAGACTACTGAACTGATTTCATTGCTGTTATCACCAACACAATTTGTCAAGTTTTTGTGAAAATTGGCTCAAATATATATCAAATAGTAGGTGAGATATAACAATGTAATGTATGGAAGAATTGTTCCTTTTTATTGGGACTATAAATAATCCACAATGGCATATATCTATCTTTTAAGGATAGGTTGATATACCCAGACTTTCTTTAAAAAAGGATCAAGTACAATTTTGTTCTTTTAACATTCTTGGAAGGTGGCTCACACTATTTTTTCTCAAAGTGCGCGCAGGTATCTCTAAATCTAATATATCTTGAATGTTTTGGATTTTCAAATGTTTGAAATGCATGAGTGGCTTAAAGAATAGAAAGTTTTAACTGAAATTTTGCCACAAAGGTAAAGTACAGTTTGGCTTAACACAGGCTATCAAATGATGTTACAATTAATAACAAGTTAAAACTGTAGTTATATGTATAAAATACACTGGATTCTATTTCCAAAGTAGTTATGAATAGTTACTAGTTATTGAATCATATCATCTTTATACTAAAAATAAATATTTCATATTTCATCAAATATATTTTAATATTTTCTCAGCTATGTTGTGGGCTAACCCAGTGCATTATGGTTCAATTGCAAAGTTCAAAATTTTATTCAAATCTTGGAAAACTCAACTAATCTACGTTACTTATAAACTTATTACATTAGAAGTTCAAGTTTCTACTGAAATTTGCTATGTAATCGAAATGGCGTAATTTTATAAAGAAATATGTGGGTAGTTTAAATACCTTCGCACAGATCGACGCGTCTTATTTTCAATTTCGCAGGAAATAGTGCCCTTGACGACATTATTGGAAGGCTGTAGCTTTAAATTGGTGTTAGTATTCAGCTCTCCGAGCACTCCACGTACATTCAACCCCATCTTCCGAGGTATTGAAACGCCATTTTTAGACACGTAGGCATTTTCCTGGTCGAGAACCTGTAAACAGAAATTATAATACGATTGTTATAATATGTACAAATATTCTATACTATTTGAATAAAAGAAGCACACTCACATTTACTTTTCTTCCAACTTGCAAGGTCCGACTTTGAACCTCCATTACAACGCTATTCTTTTCAGTCCAAAAATAACTATAAAACACTTTGTACGCTAATTTGTTAATGCCGTATTTACTCTTGCTTTGAAATTAATGACTCCTTATTATAATTTACAACGATAATGCAAATTCAATCTGCAAATCACTGGTTCTTGGTTGAAGTTAACTCGGTAAGTCTTGCTTGCTCCGATTGAAAATAACGAATAAAATTCATAATTTGCTTGACGGCAATATCCAACGAGCTTCGGAATACGTAAGCTAAGCTATGATTGGCCAAATGATTTTGAACCGGAAGTAGTTGCCCTTCTAATTGAAAAAATTCATTAAAATATTTAGTTATTCAAAAATTATGTATAGTATATTTATACCAAAAAATATTTTATTTAATAAATTATATAAAGTTACATCTCAACTGTAAAAATAAATTACGGATTGAAAAAAAGTTGTGAAATGTTTTTCTGCAAAACAGCTGTGTGAACCATAGACTCTTGTCCATATTTTATTTTTAAAATACACAAGATCGAAAGTACTCTTGCTGATTGCAGCTTTACCATAATGTATCTATACTATGATCCTAAAGATTTTAAAAATTATTACATTCATCACACACACTCAGTGTTTAATGTAAATATTAGGAAAGTTACTTATGAAATCTTTTCATATCCCGATTTTTATTACAAATATACTGATTACAGTTGGCAGTTCTAACGATTTCGCTACGTTCTGTATCACTACTATCTGTGAAATTATTTTAGTTTATCTGTGGTCCTTTAATTGTGCTTGTGCGGTGAAAAGAAAAATTTTACGTTTTCAAAATATTTGTTTACAGTATTCTACTAAAATTAGCGCATGCTAAATAGTACAAACTAATTTGTTTATTACTATATTCATAGTGACCCTAGCGTTATAACGTAATCCAGTCACGTTTTTCCTCAAAGGTTAGACATGTTTTTACAAATTATTTTTTTTATTTACTGAAGGCATGGCTGTACGGTGTAATTACCTTTGCCTTTTCCGTGCAGGAAAGACTAAAGATAAAAAAAATATTTTAATTGTTATCCGGCTTCCTAAACTGAAGAAAGTATTCTTTTTTCAGCCTTTGCCACAATGGTGCAAAAAGGTCCACGGCCCCTGGTATTGTGCGGACCTTCGGGTTCAGGCAAGAGCACCCTGTTGAAGCGTCTACTAAAAGAGTTCCCGGATAAATTCGGCTTCAGCGTGTCGCATACGACCCGCAGCCCTCGACCTAACGAACAGGATGGAGTGCATTACCATTTTACCACTGTGGATGAAATGAAAGCCGCTATTGAAAGAGGCGAATTCATAGAAAATGCAGTATTCAGTGGAAACATGTATGGAACCAGGTAATTGCTTATCTCACATGGCCATGTGCTGAATACATTTTTGGCATCGTGCCAAACTTTTGTTGATCAAGCCTAAAAACTCGTCATTGTTTATTACTTATTTACTTTGTGTAACATGTAAGAATATATTAATTTTAATTTTTTATATTTATTTACTATAAAATATATTTATGAGACAAAGCTCTCACATGTTGTATCTCAAAAGTATGGAAGCAAATAGAATACAAACAAAATATACAAGTAAAGTAAGATGACTATAACTATGACTTATCTCTATTATGGAAAAAGACAAACATTCGCTGAGTGCTATTGAAAATATTGCTTGCTATTTTGTTGCAATGGGGTTTTGAAAAAGAGTTCCAATTGTGAAAACACACAGAACCCATCTGGTTTATAATTCTCCACTGATTGCAGATAAACCCAAAAGAAAAAATTAATTCCTATTAGTCTACTATTGAACAATATTTCGTCTTTACACAAGATATCTCTTCAGAGATGTTAGACATACAGGTTATATTATACTCCTATTCTTCTATACAAATTAACTTCTTAAAAGCAGGCTCAAGTATAAAAACCACAAGTAAGACCTACTTGATCTTAAGCACTGCACTTGATTGGACAATATTAATGGACACCTATGAAAAGCACTAAAATCCCCGAAGATTTTGCTATTTTGACATCTAAAGCAGACATTTTCTTAAATTCAAAACAAACTAAACATATAATACTTCTTCTTCTTCCTGGGTCTTTTCCGCACTTGGCCAGTAAGTTGGCCGTTGTGCGTGGTTCCCCTGGTGTAGGCTCCCACTGACTCAGTCCAGCCAGCCGCGCTCGCTCCAGAAGCTTAGCAGGCCTCCCAGGTTGCTGATTACCTCTTGGAGTGTCGCTTTGGAGCCAATGTATGTTTCACTTTCTTCCGATACTCCTCTGCAGCTGATATAGTATTTGTTGAGCTTAGAGTGCCATAGGAAACAAATACCCTTCATACATTAAAAGTAAATAAATATGATGACCTTATAAAAGCTTTTTTCCTTGTGTGTTCTAATCTGTGATTAGTCCTAGTACTTTGAGCAGACGTGTTGTGAGAATCATTGTCCCTTAAAAATTGTTACTTATTAGTTTATTTGCAGTAGAAATGGGTGGGACAGTACACCATTAAAATCTACTCAATGATACCTCTACAACCTACTCAAAGACAGTGGACTGACTAGAACTGCAGTAATCTCCATTCTAGATTATTCTAGAAGTGTACAAAGATGCTTTCACAGGATTCTAACAGATTTGTTTGGGCAGGGAGGATAATGCGAACAGTGAAGATGAGCAGCGACAGTTACTAAGGGAACCTTTAAGCCTACAGCTGTGCCACAAGAGAACAATACTGAGCAAAACATACTCATTAAATAACTGGAAAGATCTATGGGGCAAGTGTGAGTTTTTCACCGAGCGACTGCGTAAAAACGTAGTCACTAATAATGTCAAATTATATAGCAAAAAAGCGTTCTGACACTCGCCCATTTGAGTTTTCTCTCACTCCCGCCAGGGGCGCTGCTTCAGTTCCATATAAAATTTGCCCTTAATGCGAATGTGAAGTTTTCGATTTGTTTTGGTGAAGGCTCACACTACCACTAGGCACACTAAAGCATGATTTCTTACAATTACATTTAAAATGAAGTTGAAGTATTTACTGTTATTAGATTACCATTACATATATTATATTTCCTGATAAATAATTGATAAAATCTTGTGTAGTTTGTAAGTGGTTTTGTATGTTTTTTATTAAATGGTTTAATTTAATGGAATAACTACCTTTTTAGACCAGTGGTTAATTTAGTTGGCATTAAATCATGATATGAGTTCTAATCACAACACAAAAAGTAATTGTTTCAAGAAATTCTCAGTATCAATCTAGAGATGGGGTATTGAAATGCTGTCTTGCCTTGTCATGATTAAACCATGATGATGAAAGCAGCATTAATTTTAGCTAATACGGCTCTGAATCACAGACAAGTCCTGGGTAAGAAACCAGAGTATTTGGAATCATACTAAGTTAGGTCTTTTAAGAAATTTCTGTGCTCAAGTCTGTAAATTGATGGCCATTCATATACCTCAGAGAACATATTAAGCCGTCAGTCACAATCTCTATCATCAATCATTAAGGAATTACACATTATCACCCGAAGCCCACTCACATGGCAACAGGTTTTGGGTCTACATTTAAAATTCTACAAGGAGGGGGGTTCAGGTCCCAGTAGGCTGATTATTAAACACCACACCCTTCTCTGATACTCTCCCTCTAATACCACACAGTGAGGTTTCAGTATTATATTCTTAATTCTTTACTCTCATTTATTTATTGTCATATTAATTTACGCGTTTGAACAAGTGTTAGAAGCGGACAGGACCGCGCCACGCAGCGGCCATCGCGGCTACAACAAGTCTCGATGCGTTGTACTGAACATGGAATATTCAAGTTGTTACTAGTAACAGCCGCTGAACGAATATCGATAGAAGTCAAGCCAACATTTTAGTTCTTTACTATTAAAACAAAAGTAATTTTCATGGACCCCTGCTTACAATTGTGGATCCCCATTTTTTATCACGCTCAACGTAGACCCTCGTCGAGTCTTCTGTGGACCCCTGAGGTCATAAAAACAGTATCAAAAATTAATTAAAAAATCTGCTCTGCTTGTGGAGTTTAAGTGCTCAAGCAACCAAACTATAACCAGGCTCCAGAGTAAATCTCCTCACAATTTGCGCAGTTTCAACGTTTAGGGTGAATTCGACCCTTGATTCAACAGCCAAGCGAAAGCTTCTTAAGGTCTTCGGATCGGAACAATGAAATATGACTCAGCCCTATTAATTTTGTGAGTGAGTTCTAAATATTTTCTTAATTCTTATTATTACAAAAATAAATTTCAGTAAACGTGCAGTGGAAGACGTTCGTCGTCAAGACAAGATATGCGTACTGGACATTGATATTGAAGGTGTGAAACAAATTAAACGCACCGACTTGGATCCGCTGCTTGTGTTTGTGATGCCACCGTCTATTGAAGAGCTTGAGCGGCGTTTGCGAGGACGTAACACTGAAGATGAGGAAGCATTGAAGAAAAGGCTTGAGACAGCTCAAAAGGAAATCGTATATGGTATGTTGTTTTAATTATTTCTTTACTAGAACAGATTAGACTCCGTCTGCGAGAAAATTTATTGTTAAAAAAAAAAGTAGTCTGTCCTTTTTAAAAACAAATCAATAATAGTAAATTATTATTAGTATGGTGAGGCCATAGTGGATTCACATGAACCATTCTGTACTTGTCTCCTAGGCTGTTGCTATCATGTATAGAAAGGAACTGCTATCGAAACATATATATACATACTAGCAGTTCAGAGATGTGATTTATTTGAAATACTTCTATTTACATTTCTTTTTATATTTTGCATTTAAATCTAAATAAAAACACTTTTAAAAATTTATGTATTTTGCATTTTTAAAATACATTTCAAAATGCAAAATACTTTGTGTTAAGTTTAGCCAACATTACCAGTCAAACGAAAAAATGATCAATTCCGCTTGTACTGCCGAATCGACCGGTGGTCAGGGCTCCAGAGTGAGGAACCTCCTCACAATACGCACCGTTTCAAGAATTACTGCCTTCTGTATCCGACCCTTGATCCAACAATTAAGCGAAAACTTTTTAAGACGTTCGTCAAAGCTTTTCGCTATAAGACTGTGGACTGGAACGACTATAGGAATCACCATTCCACATGGCGGTAATCTCATGAGCAAGGTCCAAGTATTTTGATACTTTTTCCTTTTCAGCTTTCACCAGATTATCATCATGTGGAACAGTAATATTAATTAAATTATTATTAGTCTGGTGAGGTCATGCACTTGAACCATTCTGTACTTGCCTCGTAGGCTGTTGCTAGCCTGTATAGAAAGAAACTGCTATCTAAACATATATATACATACTAGCAGTTGCCCACAAAGCAATGTGCATTCACACACAAAAAAATTGCATACATTAAAAAAAAAAAATTTAATAAAAGGTTTTTTGTAGTTCTAATAAAGACGAACAAGGATTCCATACAATATTATGTAATATCTCAAAGGGATTAGACGACATTTTCAATGAAAGCTGCCAAGATTTTCGATTGAACTCTGTGTTGATCATCTTGAGGTGTTTTGTTATTTCTGCAGCACATCAACTTACACCAGTGTGCCCTAGCATACAGTTTCGGTTTAAAGACATTTATTTCTCCAAAGAACGTACAGTTCACTTAAGATAGAGAATAACAAATTATTATCATTTTGCAGACAGCATGCATTATTGGTAGATAAATTTTAAATACAATAGTTTAATAATATTTTATCCAAATTTGTAGAAACATGGGAAAATATTATTTATCTCCTTCAAGGAGTTTGGCAGATTGTTGTATAACTGAGCACCTTCACATAGTATATTTTTGTTGCCAAATGTTTTTGTCCGTGGATACCTTACATTTATTTTGTGCTTGTTTCTAAGATTGTGTTTATTTGTGCTGATATTAAATGTTATGTTGGAATGTAGGGTTTTGGTCATAATTTTTTTTATTAGAAGACAGGTATTGTATGTGTATAGTTGTGTGATGTTAAATAGTTTTGTTTTATTGTATATATCTCTTGTTGGTGTCAGGGAATTATAACGGAATAGTGTCTTAATTAATTTGTTTTGTATGCGTTGTAATTTATTTATATGTGTCTTTGCAGCAGTCCCCCAGACTTCTATGAGGTATTCCAAGTGAGGCTTAGCTAATGCGTTGTAAATAGTTGTCCTAACCTTGTATGGAATGCAATTTGATATTTTCCGTAATCTCCCTGTTAGTGAAGTTAATTTTGAAATTTGTTGATCAATATGAGGGTACCAAATCAGTTTGTCATCTAATATTAAGCCTAAATATTTTTCTGTATGGGACCTTTGGATTTTAGTGTTATTTATCATAAGTGGGTTGTAATTTGAAATTTTTTTGTTTTTAGCTTTAAATATCATGTAAGATGTTTTTGTAGTATTAATTGTGAGAAGATTATACAAAAAGAATTCGTTTAATTTATCTAAGTCATTTTGCGCTTGCGCTACCGCTTCATGAATATTATGTGCAAAGTAAAATAGGCAGGTATCGTCGGCATACAGGGTTAAATGTCCTGACAGGTTCAAGTTAATTATGTTATTGACATAAATAAGGAAAAGCAATGGTCCTAAAATAGAGCCTTGGGGAATTCCACATGTGACTATTTGGGACCTGCTTTTATTTTTGGATATTTGTACGATTTGTTTCCGATTGCTTAGGTACGAAGTTAATAAATTCAGTGCAGCTCCAGTAATTCCGATGTTATCTAGTTTTTGTTACAGTTTTGAGTGACTAATGGTATCAAATGCTTTTTTTAAATCGATAAACACTCCTAAACATACATGATTACGGTCAATATTGGATTTTATTTTTGTAACTACATAAATTGTTGCGCCAACTGTATTAGATTTAGGTCTAAACCCATATTGTTGTTCAATAAAAAAAATTTTGTCATTTAAGTATTTATTAAGTCTGCGATATATCACTTTTTCAAAAACCTTAGAGATTACGGGTAGTACTGATATGGGTCTGTAGTTGCTCGGGTCGGACTTTTGTCGAGTTTGCAAAAATCTGCTCTATCAGGCCCTATAAAGGGCACTTGATTGCAATCTTTCCTGATGCGAAGTGCTGAATTATCTAATATGTCTTGGTTTCTACAGACATCGTACCGGAACACTAAATCGCTTGACGATACAACTTTGCCAGTAACGGTTGTAGCTAGCCACGGCTGAAGCTTCCCACCAACCAGACCTGGATTGAGAAAACTTCAATTGGCTCAGCCGGGGATCGAACCCAGGTCTTCCGTCTTGTAAATTCGCCGCGCAAACCATAGCGCCACAGAGTATAATAAAAAATATTGTTGTCAAAAATGTTGTTGTGTATGTTAATATACCTTCTCCTATAAGTAGGGAGGCCTGGCCCTGTAGTGAGCCGTTAATAGTCTGATGATGAGGATGATGATGATGATGATGAGGATGATGATGAGGATGATGATGATGATGATAATGATGTCTATTACAGGTCAGGAGCCAGATAACTTCCATATTGTCATCGTAAATGCCAGATTAAACAAAGCTTATTCTGAGTTACGTGATTTCCTCTCCCAGAATATGATTGAGAAAAAATCAGGTATGTTGGATATTGAATTGGAGTTATTTCTAATCAGCATGCATTTGTCTTTATAAAATTTGTGTTGAATTGTTTTAAATTAAAAGATTCATTGGATCAGACATACAAAAAACTTTTATCCCAGAACTTAATTTCTTCCTAAATACCAATAAGTAATTTTGGAATAAACTAAATCTGCTACTAATAAATGATAGTTGCTAAATCTGTTTGTACAATAGTTAGATTTAGGGTGCAAGTTCGTAGCCAACTGCAGACAGCAGACGATGTGTCGTAGCGACACTACTGGTTTTTATGTAATAGGGTAGTTTCCTGATATCAAAATACCAGTGTTTTAAATTATTTTTTGAAACTTTATTTAATAAAAAATTAATTGATGAAATAATAAAATAAGACGATTGACATATTAATAGTTAGTACTTTTATATACTTGAATGTATTTGTATTTTTATAAATAAACTAAAACATATATATATATATATATATATAACACATATATATATGTCTTATTTTATTGTTATACAGTTTAACTTGGTCGTTAAATTGCAAAATTGACAACACATCTCATGAAAATAGGACAACATAAATGGGTTTTTTTTTTTTTTTTAATCAACTACAAGTTGGGTGTGGAGTAGGTAGCTGTGAATTTTTTTTGGCATCTTAAACTTATTATATTCACAGCAAACTTTAAATGTATCAGTGACCTCTATATACTGGGATAATTATAAACAAACTAAAACATTGTAATATATCATGTTTTAAATAACTGTTCCAAATTTATTGGAAATTATGTTATAAAGTTTTATTTGCAACAGTTTAAATGCTTGCAAATTAATATTAAAAAAAAGTTTATTAATTAAAATTATTTTCAATTCAAAAATGAAGGAATTAAAAAATTCAAATATTAAACAACAAAATAACTCTATGCAGTCGTTGTTCTAAAACATTATTGACGTGTATTCTCTCGATAAGCTAATATGACACTGAATGCGATTTGGAATCTTTTTCGCGCTTTAGCTCTCTTTAGGTTCGGACACTTTTTAGCGCTGACCCGAAGTCCATAGTATTAATATGTCAATGAATAAGACTACAATTAATTGATAGGGATTGAATGTTAATTAGACAGGGACAGGCTTACACTTATGTGAGTGACATCATACTTTGTAATGCCATAATATGTCTACAAATTTTCGTTTTCTGAGAAAAGGACAAACCCCCTTCGTATAACTTTGCACTTCAATTTTAATTTCACTCTGTCATTCCTTTTTTAGTTTATAATCTAATATATAAAATTCTCGTGTCACAGTTTTCGTTGCCATACTCCTCCGAAACGGCTTGACCGATTTTTACTAATTTTTGTATGCGTATTCAGCAGGTCTGAGAATCAGCTACTATCTAATTTTCATCTAAATTTTTTTTAATTTTTAATGCAAAACAACGTTTGCCGGGTCAGCTCATAAAACATTTGGAGACATTTTTCTTATTATATGGAAACAAAGTGTTGCCAACGTGAACAACGTACGCCACGAAAGTTATTTCATAGAAATACATACAAACCAATTGTGTCGCCACGACATCGCCTGCAGTGGAAAATAATCCAATTACAATTAAAACAAAAGTGACACTGCGACAAGTCACTTACTGTTAATATATCTGCAGTCGGCCACGAACTCGCACCCTTAGTTAAGATTTTACATTTGTGATTAATATGTTTGGATATTTTTTACCTTGTGCATTGATAATTCATTTCAGACCCTGATGCGACACAGGAGTGAACGGCATACAAATTGCTATAAATAACCAGAAAGCTAACACCTTGCCATTATTTGAATGTCATTAATATTATGTTACATTATGTTATTAAAATATAAACTGCTGAAACTCACGTTATTCTTGTCGGAATATACCCGACTAATTGAAATCCATACGGGGCCCTGATTCATGAGCTTGCTTGTTTGTGCGTACGGGAGTTTCAGCCGTTTCTATTTTAATAATATTATAAAATATTTGATATAGTTTAAATTCTAATATGTTACTTTAATTTATTTTTGTTGTATTGAAACATCTATTGGTACGTGCACTTAAAATTATTATAATGCCGTGATGGCTTACGGCGTGACGCTGTTTTGTTACACGATTATATGACAATTTGCCATCTATTTGGATGTAATGTGAAAGAATGTCAGAACGTTCTTTAACTTGGATTTTTCACATTTACGGGAGTACCGTGAGAGCCAAAATTTTTCTTGTTATTAGCTTATATTTCAATTTAAATTCCACAGCTTTGAATTAACCTCGAATTTTAAGGAAATTTGTAATTTTCATTGGAATGAACACAAAGTTTATTTTGGGAAATTTATATATATATACCTACTGGTAATTAGTACTAGTACGAATATCATATTATAAAATATAGTCGCCGCGTCCGTCCGATTGTCTGTTGGCGATAACCTCGAGGCGTTTTTCATCAATAGTTAGTGATTTCTGAGGAAGGATTTAGTATTATAATTTGTTAATGTTTTGTGCAAATACGAGTGTAATTGTTGGAAGAAAATTTATATTAAATACATAAAAAAATATTATTTATATTATAGTAGGGTCCTTTCGAATTTGGCTGGGCAGGGAGAGTAACTTGAACAGAGGAGGTGAGTGTTGACGCGCGTCACTAAGGGTACCCTTAAACCTACACCCGTGTCACAAGTCTCGGGCTCTGTTCGGAGTTTTTCTCTCAGCCACGCGATGGACCCGCACCCGCACGGTGAATCCATGGAATGCTAAGATATTCGTCTCAATATATATTAAGTTTGAGAGAAAATTATTGTTTAAAAAGGTTGTATACTATTCATGTATATTAAAGAAAAAAATATTACATGATACCTACTTATTTTTAAAGAAAAATGAGTACCTATAGCAAATTTATCCTTAAAATATAGATATATGTCATCGCGGACTTTTTTATTGTCGTCCTAATTAAGAGGAACTATACATTGTTTTGTTATATCTCAAAGAGATTAGTCTGCGTTTTCAAATAAAACTCTTTGGCGCCTGACTCTTCTCACTGTTATCGTCATGTGTTAGCCAATTTACTCAAAACCGTAACAAATTATATACTAAAATCTTCCTCGGCAACTATTATCTTTTGGTGATCGCATGAAAATCTGTGCAGTAGTCTTTGACTTTATCGCTAATAGATCGACGGACGGACAGGCGCGAAGGGGAAATTTATTATATTTTATAATATGTAAGGGTTTAGGTATACATACATAACATCAAGCCTCATTCCCATAGGGTGGCTTCCATTTCGACGACCTCAGTGGCGCAGTGGTATGCGCCAGTATTTATAAGACGGAGGTCCTGGGTTCGATTCCCGGCGGGGCAGATTGAAATTTTTCTTAATTTGTCTTGGTCTGGCTGGTGGGAGGCTTTCTACCGACAAAGACGTACCGCCAAGCGATTTAGCGTTCCGGTACGATGTCATGTAGAAATCGAAAGGGGTGTGGATTTCATCCTACTCCTAACAAATTAGCCCGCTTCCATCTTAGATTGCATCATCACTTAACATCAGGTGTGATAGCAGTCAAGGGCCAACTTGTAGTCGATAAAAAAAAATTCCTTAGCTTCTGCTACTCTCATTAAACCTTATACAACTTCGTCGGTTTAGGGTATCTTGACCTGGCCAATTAGAAGATTCTGAATTTGGTCCAGGAACATTCGCCTAGGCCTTCCACTTTCATCATTTCCAATCACCCTCTCCCTATAAATCTCTTTTGGTCATCTTCTTTCATCCATTATCTCTACAAGCCTGAATCATCCAAACATCCCTTTCTCAATTTTAGTCATTACATCTTTAACACCACATTGATTTAAGGTATAGATAAATTAACACAATAACTCGACCATTCCATTAATATTATAAGTCAAAACCAAATAATAGAAAATCTACTATTTACCTAATATACCTCTGCAACTTGCAATATTATGTCATTATAATATGACTGTAGGATGATATTGATACAATATTTAATCGAACATGCAAAATATCAAAGTGTTCCTATTTATGAATGCCCCAATTCTATGATAAATATAATAAGTATTATTGAGTACAAAACAATCGAATACCATACGAAAATAAAATTGGATTAACACAGTCGCTATTTCGAATTAAATCTTATATTTACATTTTATTTAAACAAGCAATTCTTGTTTAAATTAATTTTTTTTATGTTACTACACACATTTTGTTACGTAAATATCTCCTTAACGAAATCTTAAATCGTGTCTCCAGGTCTTTCAAACTCGTCATACATCTTCGAAATACTTTTTTTTACTTGCTACTAAGGCTCAGCAGCTCGAAGTGCCTGCGGAACGTCCATCGACCGCCCAAGATAAGGCAGTTGGGTCTTTACCCCCACCCCTCTCTCTGTTCCTCTTTTGACGTGACAACGTCTTATAAGTCGATAGAGCCGGCTGCACGCACGAAAAAACATGACGTCATACGTCGTTACCTCGCTTTGAGGCGTTCCATGTAAGGATTGAGCGAGCACAATCGGCCTTTGCGTTCGGCAGCGGTCGACATCCGTCTATTAAATATAATTATTAAATATATTAATTTTAAATTAAAAATTAATATATTTATTATAGATTTAAAATATAAATTTATAAAATCAAAATCAATTATTTTATTAATTTAAATTAATATTTATAAAATATACTTAAATTAAAAATTTTAATAACCAATTAAATGCTACCATTCCATCAGTATTTTCTTAAGACATTGTCACGTTCAACTATCGTCAGTAAACCGACTTTACAGACAACCAATTTTTTCTCTCATGCAAGTTAGCTATAGTGATCCAGTTCCTTTCAGTTGCCAGAATTTTTAGTACAAGGGTAGGACATAGGACAAATGGCCAGGTTAAGGATCTCATTTGCATTTATGTTTGCTCCCATTTGTTCCCATTTGGCCTGGTGCACCTTATGCTCTACATATAAGAGAGGGTGGCCAAATCCAGTAAAAAAATGTGTATGTAAGTGTTCTCCTACGCATATTGCATACTCTACTTAAGTCCTCTGTGGTCTGCGGCGCGAATGGGCATCTGTGTTGCGTCGTGTTGCATCACGTCGCGTTTGTCGCTTACCCAGGACACCCCGCCAGACGCCCACCGTAGAGAAACCCTCCAAGTCTTTACCTTGTCCTAAGAGATCCAAGGCTCGAGCGGAGAACAAGTGGGCACCTACATGAATTCTGTGTAGTTTTTCTCGGAACTAACTTCAAATTTTAAATGTTTGCATGCGACTGTGTTACTTCAACATATGACTTCTACCTTTTGTTTTTAGTTTTATAAATAGAAGAAATAGGATAGCTTTAAGTGTAATTTGTCTGTAAGTTATGTTGCAGTTAAAACTCTTAACCAGACAAAATTAGTGACTAACATTAATCAAAACTAATTTTAGTTAGGAAACATTTCTTGTGTGCAAACAAAAATATTAATAATTTATTAATCGTAAACAAATCTGTTATTACCCGACTGCGTCAGAAGGAGGGTTATGTTTTTCGAGCGTATGTATGTATGTCCATTTCTTCGGCACGCGCTACAGCCTAAACGGCTAATCGGATTTTGACATGTGAGGTGTCGTTGAATTTGTCAAAATTGTAGTAGTGACATAGGCTATATAAATTTTCAAAATGGCGGCTGTAAATGGGGGAAAAAAGGGGGGATGTGTGTATTTTTTTTCTCTTATCTTAGCAATATGGGTACCAATTGAAAGGTCGTAAAAAGACCATTTCAAAAATATAAATATCATATCATGTTCAAATTACTTTTTTAACAAAAAATGGCAAAAATTGTACCAAGTGTGCGGTCTCATTTCTATACCATAAACTAAAACTAAAAAGTCTCAAACAAAATTATTATTATAAAAGTATTTAGATTAGCACCATAAAGTATTTAGAATTTTATACAGATATAGTGATCCTTGTTTTTCTCTTTTCAGTTCATAACTTCTAAGCAGTCGGGTTTTTTGTTTTTATAATAATAATTTTATTTTATATTTGCAGCCAGGAATACTTTATCGCCTGTTGAAGAGCAGGTCCAAAACAGTTTATATCGATTTTGTTAATCAAAAGTTCTGGTTAAGAGTTTCGACCTCATCTATTATATGATAATTTGATTTGTTTAGTGTGTAGGGAATTTTTCAAGTAGAAATGTTTATCGATGTTATTAATAGCCAAGCTATATTTATCTCTTGTCTGCATATTAGAGCTTAGAGTCTTATCTTGGAAAAATTACATTGTTGTTGTTTAGATTTAGCTTAAATTGACCAAAAAAATAACTTCATACATTTTCTTATATTATTACCTCATAATCGTGATAGTATATAAAAAATACTGATCGAATTTTGATAAAACTTTACAGGAGTATTCAACGGGATAACACATAGACCAATTGGGATAATCTATATCGAAATTAACCTTGTTTTTATATAAAGTATATATTATCAAAATTTAAAACTGCCGTTGCCCATATTTCTAAAAATGTTTTGAACATTGATAGAAAGAGTAAATTTTATAATAAACAGTAGTGTTCTCTACTTATCATGAATATATTACGTTTGAATTAAAAATTCAAAATGTTATAATATTTAAGAAAAATATTATATATGTATGTTATTCAAGTTAAAAGTAAATGTTTCTCGCTTTTGTCAAGCTATGGTTAAGATATTCTGTGTATTCGTAAGTGCGTTAAAAGGTTGTAGAAAAAACCTAAATAATGACATCTTGTAGAGTCATTGTCATCAAATGATGATTGTTGGTGTTTAGAATTAGCTCTATGTAATCTATCTTGATTATAATGAAAGTTTTAATGGAACGTGTTTGGCCCGGGGTAATTCAACGAAACAACTGAAAATTAGTCAAGTTTTTAATTGAACCATTCTCTAACAGTAAGTAACATTGTAACAACGTCATATTTATATTATTATTTAACATATTAGATATTTTGCCGATTAATATTCGCAGTTTAAAGACTACCGACAAAGACGTATCGCCAAGCGATTTAGCGTTCCGGTACGATGTCGTGTAGAAAGCGAAAGGGGTGTGGATTTTCGTCCCACTCCTAACAAGTTAGCCCGCTTCCATCTTAGACTGCATCATCACTTAACATCAGGTGTGATAGCAGTCAAGGGCCAACTTATAGTCAATAAAAAAAAAGCTATCGTAAATATATTAGCGGAGGCTGTTCCGACCGCGAGAAAAAAAACAGCTTGTCCTTTATCCGGCTCTAAACTGTGTACCAGATTTTATTTAGATCGGTTTTTAGTTTGAGTAACAGAGTTACTTTATATTTGTAGAGATTACATTTGTCACTTTTGTTATTAACTTAAGCATAATGACGATATAAGATCGAGGGCGGCTAGCGGCTTTAGGCTTTACGTGCACAATTAGAAGCATTATTATAATAATCTAACCTTCGAGTTGGCACAGTAATATTGGAGTGCCAAATTGCCGAGTGGCGCAGTGGGTAGTTACGCTGCTTCTGCGTCCTAGGCGTGAGTTCGATTCCCACATGGAAAATTCCTTGTGGAAATTGTGTTTATCTATATATTATAAGTATCTATGTATAATATATATAAAAATATTCATCAGTTATCATAGCACCCATAACACAAGCTACTTACGAGTACGCTTACTTTGGGACTAAATAGCTGTGTGTAATTGTCCTATAATTTGTTTTTATTTAATATTTATTTATATTTAAATTAATATTATATTGCGTTTTAAAATAGGTATAAGTCACCTCACGTCAAAGGATTATTGAAAGTCTCATTGATGTTTGATTTAATTATAATACTTGCATGTGATTTAAGCATTTTCAAAGTTTGTTCCACTAAACAATCTGTTTTTGATTTTAACTTTTTTGCATGTGTTGCGTGGATACTTTTATAAACAGTCCAGCAATGGAATACAATAAGGAACCTAAGCTAACTATCCTAGAAACTATACAAATCATGCACACATAAAATGGTGGCAAGCATACTGGCTGCATTTCCGCGGTTAATAGCCAGGCTAATCCTTTCCGCAAAAAACGAGCCAGCCCTTCAGTCACCAGTTGAGGCAATTAAGCGCGGTGAAATATTATGAAAGAAAGTAAGAGAGAGAATGTACGCCATTTTAAATGGCGGAATAAAAGCAGTGTCATCTTTGTATAACGTGAACAAATGCTTCAATTTTCCATAGAAATTGACAGTGGATAGTGACTTTTTTATTCATTACAAGTTCGCCCTTGCCACACCTGATGGTAAATGATGATGCAATCTAAGATGGAAGCGGGCTAACTTGTAGTTAGTAGTAGTTGAGTAGGATAATATCCAGAGCCCTTCGGTTTCTACATATCCTACCAACAAAGACGTACCGCCAAGTGATTGAGCCTTCCAGTACGATGTGTAGAAACCGAAAAGTTAGCCCGCTTCCATCTTAGATTGCATCATCATTTACCATCAGGTGTGTCAAGGGCTAACTTGTGATGAATAAAAAAAATACACTAGCCCCTCCGTTCGAATATTTAAGTGACGTAACATTATCAGTAAAATATTAAACGAACTTGAGTTTGTAGCTATCAACTTTCGCTTTGATCTATATTTTATTTCTATAAAGTAAATGTATACTAATAATGCTAATATAATTTTATTTCTGTTTTCATAGCACTTCGAGGTCTGTAAGGAGTATGAAAAAACACTGCATTTGATGCAGGTATATAAAATATACACGTAATTTCATTCGTCTAATGAAAGTACTTTTGCCGTGTCTGCCTTTCTAATACTGTAATTTCTAAACCATTCCGTAAACTGTTTTGAAATTGTGATCATATTATTATTCTAATTTTTATTAATCCTCACAAAATGTATGCCTAGAAGTAAGTCATTATTATAACTTTAATAAGTTATTTTAAATAACATTATTCATATAAAAAAATATGAGAAATATAGTAAGTGTTAACACTTTAATCTACTATGTAATACACGTTTTATCTGTGTGAAATATATGTTGTAGAAAAATCCTTCGAGTTTTATTTGTCTCTGGAATATACGCCAGTTTTTCCTCTGAAAAACTTTGTACTGAATGTCATTTTAAATATTTTAATACAAATATCTACACAGAAAAAGAGCTGCGGTTTAGACTACATAGTTATATAAAGGACTAGATTCCATTTTTAAACGACTTCAAAAAAAAAGGAGTTTCTCAATTCGACCTATGGAGGGTAGAGGAAAGGAGAGTCATCTTATATGGGAGAAAAGTTGAAAAAGTGTCCAGTTGTATGCGTTAAATAACAGTTCAAAAATCCTCCACAATCGCGCTAGTGGATGCACAGGGTATGGTATGAATGTAGCAATCGTAGATGAATTGAAGTATGCCGAGTTAAAAAATTTAATGTCATTATCGACTAAAGTAGTTAATTATTGAGAACTTCAACAACTTACGTTGTACAAAATATTGTGGTAAATATAACCTTACAGAATTATAACCAAACGTGCGTTTAGAGTGATTTTAGTTCGTAAACAGTAAATAGTACGGTTATTTATATATAAACATTTAATTTTATGAAAAAGTGAGTGAATAACAGAACAGTTATGGGTAAAATTTGTGTCGTGAAAATTTGTCCAAGTGGACGTAAATCTCAAATCAAAAAAAATATACTCTAACAATATTTGGCGCTTCTTTTGAGAGTTACTTTGATGCAACTGTGGCGCCATCCTAATTTAATACATATTGACGGACACTTTTTCATATACACAGATGATCCTCCTTTCCTCTACCCTCCATAATTCGACCGTATATTTTTTTTTTGTGTGTGTTCGCGCATAACTTCGTCGTTTATGAACCGATTTTGATAATTCTTTTTTTGTTGGAAAGTAGATAGTCCGGTGGTGGTACCATGACAAGGAAACCAGGATCTGATGATGGGATCCTGGAGAAACCGAGGGGAACTTTCAAAAATTGTAGAGACAACAAGTACGTTTGTTAATTTTTCCGGTAAGTATTTAAAAGCACTACAATTTGATGAAGGTCTGGAGTCGATCTGATGATGGAGCCGATCTACATATAAGAGAACTCCTTGACGATTTACTGTAGTTACCTTGTGTTTGGGCTCGATTAATTTGTCTTGATGAGAACTTTACATTTAGATGGGCTGTGACTGTCATTGAGGGTCTGGTGATGAAGACGAAGTACAGTTAAGGGAGCTCCGTAACGGTTTACAGTAGCTACCTTGTGTTTGGGCTTGATTAATTTGTCTCGATGAGAAGTTTACATTTAGATGGACTGTGACTGTCATTGAAAGTCTGCAGATGAAGACGAAGGACAGTTAAGGGAGCTCTTTAACGGTTTACAGTAGCTACCCTGTGTTTGGACTCGATTAATTTGTCTCAATGAGAACTTTACATTTAGATGGGCTGTGAGTGTCATTAAGGGTCTGGCGATGAAGAGGAGGGAGAGCTGAGGGAGCTCTTTAACAGTTTACAGTAGCTACCTTGTTTTTGGGCTCGATTAATTTGTCTCAATGAGGACTTCACATTTAGATGGGCTGTGACTGTCATTGAGGGTCTGGCGATGAAGAAGAAGAACAGCTGAGGGAGCTCTTTTACGGTTTACAGTAACTACTTTGTGATTGGGCTCGATTAATATGTCTCAATGAGAAGTTTGAAAGTTTCCAGTTGGTTTAATGTTTACTAAGTCATGATCCCATGATGAGATCTACGAAAACTTGAGGAAACTCTTCAAACTTTATAGGCACATTTGCTGTGATGTCAGAATGTTATAACTAGCTAGTCAATATTGGTACTTATGGTTTAGTTCAAGTAGGTTATTTAGTATGTTCGTTGTTAAATGTAAATCACTCAAAAGTATGAAATAAAAAAATTTTAACAAAAAATAATAACGCGTTCAAAACGCAATAAAAAGTAAAAAATAACTACGTCATTTACTTAATCACATCTATGAAGTCGGTGCCATCCAAGTTTAGGTAACGTCTTTAAAGTAGAAAGCTCGGGTGGCACCGACTTCATTGATGTGATTAAGTAAATTAGAGTAAGTAAATGACGTAGTTATTTTTTACTTTTTAGTGCGTTTTGAAGGCGTTTTTATTTTTTGTTAAAATTTTTTTTAAAAATCAAACATTTTATAAAAGCTGTTTTTTTTTGGCATTTTGTTAGCTCATGCTCCTATCTACTATAAGTGCAGGGAGCAACTATGAACTTTGGATCATCTAGGCTCTTTAAAATGTGACACAATTATATTCAGTACTCCATTTAGAAATCCATTGCTTCGTGGCAATATTTAAAGTTTTATGAATTGTGACTATTTTGTGTTAGGTAGTCTGAGTACTCAAAAGTTGAACATTTAGTTTTTTTACTCAGGTAATTTTTCTTATGTAGCTAGAATTTATGTATTTGCAAGATCTGTTCAAACAAATTATACATACTTTATGGTGGGAGCATGATACTGACAGGTTTTCAGCTTTTAAAAAAACAACTTAGGTCTGGCAATCATAGACTTTTTGACCACAAGGATTATAATTTGCCTGTCTGTGCTTTTCTATCAATTAATTTAAAAGTTAATGAAAGGTCATAGTGTACCTACTTGATATCAGGCCGTTAAATTAAAAAAAAAGAATTGTTATTTTCCCTTGTATATTTCCTATATGTTGAAGGTTCCGCCTAACTTACGAAAATAAAGAGCCTGAACTTAGGTCGCCACAAGAACTTTTTATTAGTCTATGCAGGGTGAAATTAGACCACTTCATTTTTCCCTCGATCACTTTTTCTGGAAAGCCTTTACCTATATTTTAAGGCTTTACCTATATTTTAAACAATCACTATTTATCCCTAATTTTAAGTGAGAAGGCTTTCAATTCAACCCAATAATGACTAATCATGATTCAAGTACCTAATATCAGCAATGGTGTGGTAATAAAAAGAATTTCAATAATCTCAAATATTTATTGTAGATACCATTACAACTAAACCACGTTGGTTTTATGTTAGTATTTAACACAAAATAAAATTATTGTTAAGTAATTATAATTAATACAATATAATTGTTATAAAACTTTAAAAACACTAATATTACTTGTATTGTCAACTAAACATTTGCAAATTTGCCTCAAGTTTCTATAAATCAAATATTCAATAGGTTTATCACATAGTTGTAATTCTAAACTATAAGAAACTTATGTTATTTCTCAAATTAAATTAAACTTTTTGAATTCTTTCACAAATCATTACAATTTATAAGGAAGTGTGCAGCTTAAAGTTATTTTGAACAATATTCTAATTATTGTTTTAGTTAGGTATATTGTTAAAAAAAAACATTTTACAATACAATACTATTATCTTTGTCCCAAATGTCTCGATGTGAGTGCGGTGGAGTGTTTTCACAATCGCCACTTATGGCTGATGATTTGGTTATATTTTTCAATGATATACTGCTACCAGTGTGCACATAAGTAGGGTGCTTAATCAAAGATTTCAATCTTGGAATGTGAGAAACTCTTTTTTGTATCTTTGTCTTATTCTTGTTATCATATAATGTATTTGTGGATTTGGATCTAGGGTGCGCTGCATCAGTTTTATTTTTCATACAAGATAGAGGAGTTCTAGACCCACTATTGCTTGTGGATTTTGATTTTTTAGGCGTGTCATTGAGAGAATTAGATTCATCTTCATAAATGAGAATACCATCAGGGTTCTTGTCGGGAACAACTTGACGGAGTTCAGTATTGGTATTCTGCAATGCTTTAATCAATGAGTCATCTGACATTTCTTCAACATTTCCATCAACACTATCTTCAGTTTTGGCAACAACAATTGGTGTTCTCTCAATACCTATAGATGGAGATCTTGGATCTTGTGCAAGGATCTTAAATAAAGGAATGTTTTTGACATCATCCTCTAACACCTCTACACATTCATCAACAGCTACGTCCTCATCACCTTCATCTATCTTTCCTTTTTCTGTCTCTATACAATCAAAGTTAGTTTCTAACAGTTTAGTAGGATTAGGTGGTGGGGATATTTCATTCTCAATTACCTCATTTGAAGCAGTGGATGATCCTAAAGGCTCGTCAATTTCCTTGATTGTGTCATCAAGGGTCATATCAATGAATTTGTCAAATAGATTTATAGGAACTACTATATCAGGACTAACTTGTTTTACTTCAAAGGAAGAGTCATAATTATTATTCTCAATACTATCATTATTGAGACAAGGACTTGCACAATTGTTATCGAGGGTATATCGCTCCTTATTTTCACTTAAATCATGTGATATCACTACAGGGGTTCTTTCAAAGTCCTGTGTTGGAGAACGAGGGTCATAGGACTGCAAATGATTTTTTATAACTGCGGAAAGAATTGGATTGTTATGTATCAGTTTTTCTTCAGCATTATTACTTTCAAATGTCTTCCTCAAGTCAACATTCTTAGTTATGTTGTGTTTTCCACCGTTTTTATTCTGCAATATAATAAAAAACAAATATAATAATTTTCATACAATACCTTTTTGTTTTGGAGATAAAATAAGAGTTCATTAACCACTCAAGTCACAGGTGAGGGTGAAAGGGAACTGAAAATGTCACCAAGAGGCTGTTTGAGATCTGACTCACTATTATAAGAAGTATATAAATAATATTAAAGTATCCTTCACACAACCTGCAGGAATAAATAAGTATCATTATGAATGTATAACATAATTGTTTAAAAAAGTGGTCAGTATACTTTAAAACTGTAATGTTACTACAGACTAAGTTATAAGCAGATGTATATCTATCTTCAGGACTATGCCTCACTGTGTGGTATTGTTTATTTTAGGATTTAACAGAAGTTTACTTATATTTATTTTTACAATCACACTGAAGGTAGGATGAAATCTACCTACCTCTGACTTTATACATCATACTGGAATGCTAAATTGGTATATCTTCTAGAAGGTTTATAATTTATTCCTAAGACAATGACATGCTACTGTTTATTTATTAAAATTTATATATATTTAATTAGCGATTAAAAAGAAGCCAATGAATGAATAAATAACTTTCGTGTAGTGCTAAAGTAAAATTAATACTTTATTTTATTTATTCTGATATTACAGTGTAGTGTGAAATAAATTTACTAACTATCATGATAATGGTTTAAAATAAATAAAACCATTACTTATATTTTTCTTCAACAAAAAGAATAACGTTACGTACGTTTTTCTTTTTATTAACGAAACGAATTATATTGTTAACGAAAATATCTAGAACGCACCAAGTAATTGCGAAATAAGGATTTCTAATAACCAGCCTATTTATAGCGTGTTTCCTTATTGCATATAATACAAACCTGTAGTGGAGTACGAGTTATTTCAGGCGTTGGTGAACGAGGATCCGGATTACTGCTGACGTCCTTGTCCAGTTCGTTGTTTTGGGAAATAGCAGCTGTCTCCGCACTCGATTTACTTGTATTACTCCCCATAGTTATTATAAATAGAACTACAATTACGCCGACACGGAACAATTCAGCATTTTCTATCCAGAAATTCAATTAGATATACATTACAATTGATTAAAACATCTATTCACTTCAAAGGATTTTTTATTTTTTTGCGACAACTCAAAATTAAAATTGTAAATGCTCAAAACAACCAACGGCTGAATCTGTCAAAATTCGTTTCTAATTTTAAAAAGGCGGCCAAAAACGAGATGCCATAGACAAATATTTAACTCAAAATTAGCTGACACCGGGCTTTGTGTGTTAAACGTTTACAGACGTGGCAACTTGACTAAAGTAGTTGAACCGTCCGAAGTCATTTTAATATGTCTATGACAATCTATGGTCGGTGTAACGAGCTATTCCTCTGAGATAAAAAAGGATGGTGAAAGAGGATTAATTTAGCTTATACTTATTGTCTTATGTCTATATATAATATGTAAATTATTTTCTTTTCGTAAACTCACACTAGACCATCAAAATTAAAGAAGTGAATGCCCGCTGATGCTGTTCCAAACAAGTTCAAAGAATTCAATACGGTAGCGCTCTTTAATCTTACTCAAAGACTACTAATGTTAGATTTTCGGTGTCATCTTTGTACGGGAACAGCAGTGCGCATTAGGTTATAATGAATATTTATTGTGTGTAATAATAATAATAATAATGGAACAAAAACCTTTTAATTTATATATTTTTAAATAAACATTAATACATTAATTTTAATGTTGTGTCTTGTAAGGCCTTATAGGTAAAAACACAATATATAATTTTAGTCGATAAACTAAAAAAATTATGCCTAATTATATTTTAAATTTTTTAAATGTTAAAAAATAAGAATAGGAAAGTAAAGCAAGTAAACATTAAAACTTTAATATCTTTAAATTGATGATTATTCTGACAAGTTAACGAAATTAAAATAATAGGTTCCTACCTACTTAATTATTTATTTTAGAATGAAAACACTGTATAGCAGCAAGGAATATAATACTCTATAATATAAGAGATATAAAGCGTAAACATACTAAGGCCTGTGTGCACCAAGATTTCGGTTATCATAAGCTAACTATAAATTCACTGGTCACGACAACCCGTACACCGATTAAGGACGTAAGCTCCGTTAAGATAACCGCCCGGTTTACGTCTTTAGCCGGCGTACGGCTTGTCGTGAACAGTAAATTTATAGCTTATGTTAACCGTTGGTTATTATAACCGAAATCTTGGCGCACAGGCCTAAATACATACATACCTACATAAAAACAGGTAGTTAGGCACCTAATATTACTTCACTTTTACTATTAGGTAGGTACTACCTACTAATTTTAAAGCTTTCGATTATGTAAGGTTAAAAAAAAATTATAAAGTCATCCTCAGATAAAAATAAAGTTGGAGAGGTTTTTCCCAATGACGCGGAGCGAAGATTTTATGGAATTTTATTAATGGTTTTTATTTCGCTCCCCGTTCTGCCATTTCGCTCTGTTGTGTATAATGAACAGACAGCTTAAGATTAACTTCCTAAAGTAATTTTTATTTAATAACATAATTTAATACGCCTATATGTACCTACGCAGTAGTCCTACATGACTCGTACCTTTATAATTTAATTTTCTTAGGTAAACACTGTAACTCATTTGTCCAAGCTCCCCGACGGCACACGGTGACTGCTTTCGGGAACCATCGCCAACCTGCTGGGCATCGGATTCGACACCTCGTACCCTCGTTTAAACCCAAGTTGTAATCAGTGGTTCCTCCTCTACAACTTACGTTTCCCACATCTGGTGGCGATAGTGGTTGGCACCAGTTACGAGCTGAAAATCCAAGAATCATTACAGTATTTGGTTTTGTGGTAACCCTTTGTCGAACACCGTAAAAAATATAAACTTTATGATTATACTTATAAGGCATAGGGTTGCTATAAAGTCTTGCCATTTAGAACACGATTTGTCATAATGGCCCAAAGAGAAAAAAAAAATTGGCTGTCTGTAAAGTCGGTTTACTGACGATAGTTGAACGTGACAATGTCTTAAGAAAATACTGATGGAATGGTAGCATTTAATTGGTTATTAAAATTTTTAATTTAAGTATATTTTTATAAATATTAATTTATATTAATAAAATAATTGATTTTGATTTTATAAATTTATATTATAAATTCATAATAAATATATTAATTTATAAATATATTAATTTTTAATTTAAAATTAATATTAAAATTAATATATTTAATAATTATATTTAATAGACGGATGTCGAACGCTGCCGAACGCAAAGGCCGATTGTGCTTCTTTGTCGCTTGTTCCGCGCTCTCGCTTGCACTTCAAGCCTTACATGGAACGCCTCAAAGCGAGGTAACGACGCATGACGTCATGTTTTTTCGTGCGTGCAGCCGGCTCTATCGAATTATAAGACGTTGTCACGTCAAAAAAAAATTAGTGATATAGCCACTGTTTTAAACACTTTTTATATACTTTAATACTGTGTTAAGTGGTGTAATAAAGAGTTTATTCTTAAATTTTTGTGAGTCTGGCTTGCTGCTTGCCAAAGCCTTCAAGATCCGATCTTTATAGTTGCGTACCGTACTAACCTTTGTAAAAGTTTAGGCTCCAGGCCTCACTTAAAACTAGTTTGTGAAAAGATAAACCCTGATAATAACTAATAATCAAAGTATACGTAACTGTTACCTCTACATACTGGAAGGTGCCCCTCCCATTTCATGTCTTCACCGCAAACTAATGCAGACTCTCCTTGCAACTCCAAACTTTGATCGCGACATGTAAAATTGCAAGGTGCATTCCTATCTAAACACCGAGATACCAAATGCTTTGGTGTCGGACAGCTTTGAATTATCACATGCACCTGCAGTTTACAAAGCCGCAGTGTCTGTAAGATAAATAATTGTAAGATATATTCGAATATTAAGATATTGTACTTCGATATTATTGTTTGTCGATGACGTGAGCGAATGCCTCGAATCTCAAAATAAACTCACTTCATTCTTGTGCATTAATCGGCCAACGATAGTATGGAAACCGTGTGTAAGCAATTGGCCGAATTTAGGGCCGTACAGGTGGATTAGCCGTGCGCTTCTGGGAGCTTTGCGTCCGGAACACGTTGTTAGTATTGGGTTTTGTAAAATTACTTTGTCGGTTCCCGCTTTTGCTACTAGCGTTCTATCGTGAGGGCATTTTATGCATATTTTAGGTCCTGAAATAAGCATATAGATTATATGTTTATCAATTATAAATTTAAGACCAATAATATTTTATGGGTGTAATCCTAACTTCCTAACTTATATTATAAATGCGAAAGTAACTCTGTCTGTCTGTCTGTCTTGCTTTCACTCTACAACTACTGAACCGATTTAAATGAAATTTGGTACACAGTAAGTTTAGAGCCTGAAAAAGGACATAGGCTACTTTTAATTGCGAAAAAAGGGTTGTAAGGGGTTTAAAGGGGGGGTGAAATGCTGTATGAAAGTATCGTCATTTTGAAAGCTTAAGACCTATTTCTTAGGCAGTTGATTAGATATTAATAAATCTGACATTCAAAGCTTAGAAAAATTAGGCTGCCGTAATAACTAATTCCACGCGGACGAAGTCGCGGGCAAAAGCTAGGTAATAATAATTAGATATCTATGTAGGTAAAAGGTATGTAAGTACTTACTCCCATTTACGTATTTATGTTTTATATTTTACAGCAAATAAGTGCACCCCGCAGTAAAAGCTATCTTTGTTAATTTTTGGGCAAATAACTATTTAATAACTTAGGAATATGTAGTTAGTCATACTAATTAATCAAAGTGGAACCAAAAAAGCTTTGTTTAATATTATTAATAGTAGGTAATTCAAATATTAATTTGAAAATACAGGAACTTACTGCTAGTTCGAAAGTTTCCACTCCTCAATAAATGTTTCGGTGTCCGATATTTCTGACCAGCGCGGATCACTTCCCAACCAGGATAAATATACGTTACTTCTTTGTTAACACTTTGGCCAGCAATTTCTTTAAGATATGCTTGAGACTGGTAGTATAGCTTCGGGTCTTCTCTCGGCTGGTAGGTTTTGAATACGGTTTCCTCGTCGTCTGCGGACGTCGTCGTGGAGGCATGTATAACGTGCATCGGCGGGCGTAGCCTTGCGAGCCCGCTATGATCATCGTAATCATTAGTTCTCGTGGTTTGCTTGTTTTCAAGAGATCGGCGGCTCGGCTGTAACGAATATCGCCTATTCGATAGTTTCACCGGTTCTTGTTCGTATTCGAGAGGTCGGTTTGGCTTTAATGAATAGCGCGTATTCGACAATCCCACTGGTACTTGACTGAAAAATAAAGTGAGCTACTTAATTATATACCCAGTAATATATATAAATAAATATATATGCAATAAAAAAGTATATATTTGAAATGCTCTTACTTATATGATGAATGCTTGTTTCCAATCTGTACAAAAATAATCGATTTACTTTGATATTATAATCCCCAAAAAATAATTTAAATTAGAGTCCTTTGGTCAAGTAGGTAGTAGGTAGACTCATTTTCCACAAATTGTAATTATTCAGCTAGGTTACGAGTACTTTCGAGGATGGAATGTAAACTTGTAGATGTGAATGATGTAGCTTCCCGTTTAGATCAATAGGATCATGAATCTGGAATGCATTATGCATAGTGCACCTAGAGCCATTACGAAAACAACACTGTTTGGAATTCTCGCCCTCATAAATATTTTGAGTTTCTAGACGATGATTTGTGGTTTATGATATAAAATGACGTCAAAGATATTTTGGGGGAGATATGCCGGTGTGGAATTTATATACCTACTTGTGAGTGAGTGTCGAAGGTAAACTGTCTCGTTGACTAATTATTGGGTGTTCTATGCGGTGTTGGATTATGAGAAACTATGAAAGGGTTTTTTCTTCTAAGATTCGCCATCAGAAACATTGTCTGTCCGTGTCTCTCAAATTACAGTACCAGTGTCCGGTACGTAAGTCAGTTCATGCTAATAACATTAACCTCTAATCGTTACCTGCAGAGTCGAAAATCGTCACTCTAAGCCCGCGAACCAGGATCGGATTGGAGCATCGTGGTGGCCTAATCTTCAAAGCTATTAAAAATAGCCTGAGAATACTTTTTATCCCTAGCTGTTTGACTATTCACTTCATTCCCCGGATCTACTATAGCTATATGAATAGTAGCTTTGTTTGGGTAATATTATTGCAGTGTTTCATTTGGAAGTGATGTATGATTAATCATCTAAAAAAATAAACACTGAGCGGATAAAAGTGCGTGCGTCCGTTATATATGTTGTGATTTTCTTATAGTCTAAGATCCACTGCTCGATTCTGAGCTTTTTTTTTGATTTTATTAGATTGCCTATAGGAAATTAGCTGCTACTACAAATTAATTGCAATTAACATGTTTTTACAAATCAATTTTATGTAATTTTAAAGGAAATTATGTAAAAAATAAATTGGTTGCCAGTTCTCAGTTAGCTGCAAAGTTAGGGTTGCCTGGTTTAAAGATATTATTATTGTTACTTACTTATTATTTATTAGGGTTCCGTACCTAAAAAGGAAAAACCGGAACCCTTATAGGATCACTTCGTTGTCCGTCTGTCTGTCAAGACCCTTTTTCTCAGGAACGCGTAGAAGTATCAAGTTGAAATTTATATCAAATACTCAAATCTGATGTCTCTTCGAGTTGTGAAAAATCAAGCTTAGAGGCCAAGGCAATCAAAAGATACAGCCGTTTATGCCAAAAAAATCCCCAATTTTCGACACGGTCAAGTAAATAAAAACCTACCAGGATGTTCCCGTAAGCTTGGGATCTTGAAATTCGGTACAAAGTAACGTTATATAGAATAGGTAATGGAAAAATTACGAAAACCGTAAATATTTGTTGCATCGTATAATAATAATGCTTTTAATAATTCTAAGCTTACCCCCTTTTCTCATAAACCCGTAAAGGTATAAAATTGAAATTCATATCAATTACTTGGCTCTATAATACCTTTAAGCTATAACAAAATAAAACTTCTATATCAACACAATCAAAGGATATAGCAATATAAGCCGCATATTTAACTCACAAGTAGACGGAACTAAACCAAAACCTAACGGGTAGTTCCCGTAAACTTAGAATCTTGAAATTTGGTACGAAGCAACGTCATATAGCACAGATAATGGAAATATTACGAAATCTGTAAATTTTTAGTTACATCATGTAATAAAAATATTTTAATAATTTACACTTATCCCCGTTTCTCATGAATGCGTAAAGGCATTGAATTACTGTATCAATATTAATCAATATATCAAATACTTGGCTCTATAATACCTTTAAGCTATAACAAAATAAAACTTCTTAGTCAACACAATCAAAAGATACAGCATAAGCCGCATATTTAACTCTCTACTACTCGCAGCTAGTCCTAGAATCTTGAAATTTCGCATGAAGAAATGTTTAGGAATAATTCCGAAAACCTTAAAATATACGGAACCCTCGGTGCGCGATTCCAACTCGCACTTGGCCGGTTTTTTTATATTCATTGCTTTCCTTAAAATGACGTAAAAATGAATAAAACAACATATCACTAAATTAATCATACAATAATGTGAAATGCATTTGCAGCTAATTTTTGATAGGTAATATGGATTATTCACTAATCTTCCAAAATTAATTTTAAATTAGTTTTGTCTGAAAAACCTGCAGAATCAAACAGAAGGATCTCGGGATGTAAGTTATGATTGTTCAGCAATAAAGATAAGAGAAGGTTGATGAATGTTTTATGTTCTGCTAACAATATACTACTTAAAATTGGGCTAGCAGGTTTAGCCCAGCAAATAATGGAGATATTTAGTGTCAAGATTATTATGGCAATGTTCCCATTCCGTTGCGAGACGAATAAAAAATGCATTCCTTACGTCGTGCGTCACAACCGACCTGACGTACCGAGAGTCCGTGTTGCGTGCTCCGAAACTTCCTGTAACAATAATTTTATTTGCAATATTTTAAAGATTGACGACCTCCGTGGTGCAGTGGTATGCGTGGTGGATTCATAAGACGGAGGGGGTGGGAGTTTTTAATTTGTCTTAGTCTGGCTGGTGGGAGGCTAGTTACCACCCTACCGACAAAGACGTACCGCCAAGCGACTTGGCGTTCCGGTACGATGTCGTGTAGAAACCGATAGGAGTGAGAGATCCCACTCCTAACAAGTTAGCCCGCTTCCATCTTTAGATTGCATCATCGCTTAACATCAGGCGTGATAGCAGTCAAGGGCCAACTTGTAGTCGATAAAAAAAAAAAAAACTAATTTCTAAACAGGAAGTTTTGTATTCATTCGCATATAAACGATGTACCCATATTAGCGTTACGTTTGTCTCCTTAAAAAACTAAGACGATTTGGATGGTATTTTCATTATTAAAATGCAATATATTATAAAGTATAATATAATTTTCCTGCCTCGTTGGTCTAGTGGTTAGCCTATGTGGCTTCGATTACGAGGTCCTGGGTTCGATTCCTGGGTCGGGCCACGGAATTTCTGAGCTTTATCATTTTTCTATGAAATGTTCAGTAGATACATTCCAAGCCCTGAGTCTGGAAGATGGTGGTGTTACACCACCGTGTCTCGGAGAGCACGTTAAGCCGTCGGTCCCGGTGACTCTTATCAACATCTGATAATGATCGTTAATAAATGAAACATTATCCCTCTAAGCCCGCCAACCCGCATTGGAGCAGCGTGGTGGGTCTATGCTCCATAGCCCCTCTCCTATAAGGAGGGAGGCCTGGTCCTGTAGTGAGCCGTTAATAGGCTGATAATGATGATGTTGATGATGATGATTATAATTTGAAGGTGCTACTTGTTCAGATTTAACGAGATACATAATTATTTCAACTTAAACAAAACTCAAAAAGTAGGTAGTTATTTTTTCTGAGAAATGAAAAAATTGTCTCTGTTACATTGATGCTATTATACATTACCTAGTTAGTAACTTAATAAGGATAAATAATTAAATAGCAAGGGTGTGGAGTGCGCTTCGTAGGCCGTAGCACAGTGATAGCTGTACCATAGCTATTTACGCATAGTTATTTTAATCTGGTAGGTGTGATGTCAACAAACTCTCGTAAACATGCGTAGGTATATGTATGAAATTCAATACGTGTCTTCGTACTGAAAATCTAGCGAAAGAGACACTGCACGCACTGAATGTTTTTTTTAATGACTACAAGTTGACCCTTTGCTGCTATCACACCTGATGTTAAGTGATGATGCAATCTAAGATGGAAGCGGGCTAACTTGTTAGGAGTAGGATGAAATCCACACCCCTATCGGTTTCTACACGACATCGTACCGGAACGCTAAATCGCTTGGCGGTACGTCTTTGTCGGTAGGGTGGTAACTAGCCACGGCGAAAGCCTCCCACCAGCCAGACCAAGACAAATTAAGAAAAATCTCAATCTGCCCCGCCGGGAATCGAACCCAGGACCTCCGCCATATAATCCACCGCGCATACCACTGCGCCACGGAGGTTGTCAAAAATGTAAAATTATCTAGATGAGATATGTTGAGAGAGAAAAATTAAGTAGAAATGGTAGCATTGAGAAGTATAAGTAGAGTAAACCTGAGTGGTAGAATTAAGAGTAGTGTGATAAGAGTGCACTGTGGTAAAGGTGAAGTGACTAAAATCGAAAAAGGTATGCTGAGATGATGAAACGAATGAATGAAAGGAGAGTGACGAATGGGGTTTATAAGGCGAGAGTGAATGGAAATGTAGGAAAGAAAGGAGGAAGACAAAAGTGGATGTTCCTGGACATTACCAGGACATTCTGATTATAGGCCAGGTCAAAAGTACCCTAAACTGACGCAATACCAGTAAGTATAATAATTATAATGAAATTGGAAGAAGCGAGAGAGATGCATGGGTCAAGTCAAGCGGAAACACGTGGTCTCTGCCTACATATATGGGTATGAGACGTGACGGTACGTATGTATGTATGTAGGTATGTTATGAAATATTTGCCCAACAAAATCTACGACTTTGTACTTGAAAGTCACTTTATTTACAAACCACGTTTTGCATGTTTTTTGTCTTATATTCCTACAACAACCACTACTAGGTACTTACTTTAACAATAATACTATTGCATTAACAATGCCTAAGTAAATATGTGGAATCATTTTCAATAAACTCATTGACTTAAACTGCCGAAATATTACGGTCCTAGTGCTGTTTTAAATTTAGAGCCAACTTTCAGAAGGCTTTTACTTCTTCAGACTGCGAAATTCTTATCAGCGATCTGAAAGACTTTTAATATCTAAGACATTATCCATATTATGGATATGCAAAAAACTGGCTCTATGCAATGTTAATGTACTGCATGCAATGTTATTTGCTTATAAATCCTTTTTTAAAAAACCCAGTAACATTATATTTGCAAAGTAGTTTCTATCAAGTAGCAATAACCATTAGTTATGAATAAGTGATGTTCATGCACAATTCTGTGCGCATGCTCCAGCATATGATATCACTGATTATAATAGCACTGATATAACCTGCTATGATTCAGACTTATGAGGTTTCAATCATTGTAATAATACGTTACTACGTAGTACTTCGGTATAAACCATGCGCTTCAGTTTAATCGATACACTCGTTATAAGAATGAATTCCTAAAAGAATAATTTAAATATTTCCAAACTATTACTTAAAAAAAATAGTAATTTTTGTTTCTAATTATATACTACTATACTTAATACGAGAGTCTTCGAACAGTGCGTGTTGCCAGTGATGACCTACGGATCCGAATCTTGGTCGCTGACTGCGGGCTTCATAAGAAGGCTCAGAGTCACTCAGCGGGCGATGGAAAGAGCAATGCTCGGAGTATCTCTGCGTGATCGAATCAGAAATGAGGAGATCCACAGAAGAACCAAAGTAACCGACATAGCTCAGCGAGTCGCAGAACTGAAGTGGCAATGGGCGGGGCACGTAGTTCGAACAGCTGATGGACGTTGGGGGCCCAAGGTGGTAGATTGGCGCCCCCGCACCGGAAAGCGCAGCGTTGGTCGACCCCCAACCAGGCGGACTGACGACATCAAACGTGTCGCAGGGAGCCGCTGGCAACAGGCGGCTCGGGATCGTTGTGTTTGGAAGTCCCTAAAAAAGGCCTATGTCCAACAGTGGTCGTCTACAGGCTGGTAATGATGATGATGATGATGATACTTAATACTACTGCTATACTTAATACTACTGTACTTAAATTTAAATGTTTAGGGTTCGGTTCCCGCCCGTTTGACTACTGTCGTAGTTCAATCCTATCCATAAATTGTTTGCTTAGGATGTAATAGAACCACAGCCTGTAGTGACGAGACCATCGACATTTTATAAACTGCTATATTATTTATACCATAATGAGTGATATTTAAATGATTTCTCAGCCTTTAAATGGTAATTTGACATGATTAGGTGTAGAAGGTATGTGTGCTAAATAATTTTGGAAAAATATAATAGTATATAATATAATATAATAAGAGGTATGTATAAAGTATTTTGAGCAGCTGATCATTAAAGGTTCATCAAATCTACGATATGATATTAACAGTATTTATTTGGACTCTACCATTTCGGTACTTGCCTAGTTCTTTATTGAGAACAAACTTTTGAAGATTTTAGGTAATAGGCTAGCTTTTTTTTTAGAAAAAATGTCCTTTGTATACGTTAGTGGTTCAGTAGTAGAGATGCGAAAGCAAGACAAATCAAAACAAAATCATGACATTAATTCAAAACAGATTTAGTTTTCCCGAAAAACATCAACACAACAAAATCAAAACTACTTACCAGTAAAATATAATATCAAAAAGAAATAACAATTTAACATTTTGCACAAAACGACATTCGAACTTAATACTTGTATCTATTTCACTAAAATGTAAAAGAAAAAAAAGCTCGAAATATAGTTCGTTTATTTTAACGCTCGATTCTCGTACAAAGGTGATCCCGGCCAAATTGGACAAAGCCAACTGATTTCAAAAGCACGATCTCACAACTGCTTCGGAGATACGTGGGTGGTGTAGTACTGTTGCCAGAATGGTACAAATATTGTTTATATAGCACATATGGGCTTAAATCACATTACGGTAATAAACGATGTGACGAGAAAAATAAGTAGTAAATAGAATTACAATTAAATGATTGTGTAATGTTCGTTATACTGTCATCGTTATTCTCTCTATTGTCAATTTATTTATGCTCGAACGGGCACGGGCGGGATTTTGACGGGCACCGTTACGCAGTGGTATGCTAATGGATTTATAAATTAGCGATCCTGGGTTTAATTCTCGGCTGGACTAAGATTTTCAAAATTGGTTCAGGTGTGGCTTGTGAGAGAGAAGTACCGCTAAGCGATTTAGCATTCCGGTATGATATCGTGTTGAAACCGAACGGGGTTGTTATCATCTTACTCCTAACAAGTTAGCCCGCTTCCATCTTACTTTGTATCATTTACCATCAGGTGTGAATGTAGTCAAGGTTAGCCCTTGACTACATTCACACCTGATGGTAAATTAATAAAAAAAACCGGCCAAGAGCGAGTCGGACTCGCTCACCGAGGGTTCCGTATATTTTAAGTTTTTCGGAATTATTCCTTCATATGTATATATAAAATTTTTTAACAAAAAAAAAAACCGACTCAAAACGCACTAAAAAGTAAAAAATAACTGTGTCATTTAGTTGCTTTAATTTACTTAAGCATATCTATGAAGTCGCTGCCAGCCAAGTTTAAGGAACATTTATTTTACGTAGTAAAGCAGTTTGTGGGTTCTAGGTAACATCCTTGAAAGTAGAAACCTTGGCTGGCATATGCTTAAGTAAATTAAAGCAACTAAATGACACAGTTATTTTTTACTTTTTAGTGCGTTTTGAGTCGGTTCTATTTTTTGTTAAAAAATTTTATTTCTTCCTTTTTAGTGATTTATCGCCACGTACCGTACTCGTACTATACTGTCATAGTATATTAAAGGATATCATCAGCAGATCCTAACATGAGGACAATGGGACCATCTTGGATGTATGCCCTTTCTAATAAAAAAAGAATTATCAAAATCAGACAACACTGTAAAAAGTTATGCGTCATACATAAAAAAAAAAAAGAAAAAAACAAATATACGTGTCGAATTAAGAATCTCCTCCGTTTTTTTTCGTCGGTTAAAAATATTGCTTCATACGAAATTTCAAGATTCTAGGACTAGCTGCGGGTAGTAGAAAGCTAAATATGCGGATTATTGTGTATATTTTGATTGCGTTGACATAGAAGTTTCATTTTGTTACAGCTTAATGTTTTAATAGGCCCAAGTATTTGATATGAATATTAATTTGATACCTTCACGTATTTATAAGAAAAGGGGGTAATAGTAAAATTCTTAAAAATATTTTTGGTTTATGATGTAACTAAAAATATACAGTTTTCGTAATTTTTCCATTATCTGTGCTATATGGCGTTGCTTCATACCAAATTTCAAGATTCTAAGTTTACGGGAACCACCCGTTAGGTTTTGGTTTAGTTGCGTCTAGTTGTGAGTTTAATATGCGGCTATTGCTATATCTTTTGATCGTGTTGATATAGATGTTTTATTTTAATACTGATTAAAGGTTTTATAGACTTAAATATTTGATATAAATTTCAATTTAATACCTGTACGGGTTTATGAGAAAAGAGGGTAAGCTTAAAATTATTAAAAGCATTATTATAATATGATGCAATTAAAAGTAACGGTTTTCGTAATTTTTCTAATATCTATACTATATAACGTTACTCTGTACCAAATTTCAAGATCCTAAGCTTACGGGACGCGTTCGCGTTCCTGAGAAAAAGGGTCTTGACAGACAGACGGACGGACAACGAAGTGATCCTATAAGGGTTCCGTTTTTCCTTTTTAGGTACGAAACCCAAAAAAAATTGAGCAGACATTCTTAAAGCAATGATTGAAGAACCAAAGCAGATAGCACAAATGATGGTAAGTGGAGAACCATGTTCTATAAATACAGCTGACAGAGAATATATTAAACAGACTACTTAGCAGGCTATGTAATATCTCCTGAATAAATACCTCTTACCTAATACAAAGTGCCACCCTGTGTTCATGTAACCGCGTCGTAGATGCAATAACATTGGTACCCTTATGAAGGAACAAAGCAATGCTGCTTGTCGAAAGAAATAAATAAGCAGAAATTAACAGCAGCATAACAACACATTTCTGCATTGCAACCGATTCGAATCCCACAATAGCGTAGCCGTAAATAGTAAAAATAATAATAATTGCAGGAATATGAAGAGCAATAAATAATCGTTTTCCAAATTTGAAACTGTCTTATATTTGTAATGTTGTTCAACAGAATTAGAAATGTCTAATAGAAGTGTCTTGCATAGTGATGCAAGAGCGCAAACTGTAACAATGTTGATAAAGCAACAGACCAAACTTTCGGCTGATAAAAAGTATGTAGTCTGCGGGACTTATTATTGCGGGATTAATATTATTAAAGGTGGTATTTATTTAAATATAATTCTATAGGTTGTTTCAAAACAGTTAAATGTACCTATCAGAAGATTACGCAGTTCAGCTAATGATGGTCAATATTGTTTAAGATAGGTCAATTTACGCGACCTATTTACACCAAACGAATGAATGGTTTATATGAATAGGACCTTGTCACAACAAGGCATCAATCAAACAAAAAATATTATCTTTAATCAGTTTACAAACGGTTTACGATGAGCACTTTTATTACCTACCAAAGATAAAAAGGACGCTCTATAAATTCTCTAATTTTAAACTGTGGATTCGTTATCAATTGCTTCGTTTCATAATAGATATAGATAATCTAATCATATATTATGAAATAGTTGCGTAATAACGGCTATTAAGATACGAGTGCATTTTAGAAGACTAAGTGGGATATCACGAGAATCTTAATACCAAATTATGCACTTTCATTTACCTACTCTACTTTATCTACTCTCATGCAATAATAATAAAGCTATAATGGCTAGTTACCACCTACCAACAAAGACGTACCGCCAAGCGATTTAGCGTTTCGGTACGATGTCGTGTAGAAACCGAAAGGGGTGTGGATTTCATCCTACTCCTAATAAGTTAGCCTGTTTCCACCTTAGATTGCATGATCAGTTAACATCTGGTGTCAAGAGCCAACTTGTAGTCTATAAAAAAAAAAACAAAAATATTTTGTAGCAAAAGAAAACAGTTCTTATATATTAGGGAACTACGGACCCTATCGCGTAGGATATTAAAGGGCTCTTTAAGGCTATTGCGGGTACATTACTCTATAACAAATAAACAACATCAAAAACAAACTCGCATCAGACCACAATCACGATTCATTTCAAAAAAAAGAACTAAGAATTTACATGACTGAAAAAAAGTTGTTTTATAAAACAGTTCATGTAGGTAGGTACGTCAAGCTGTTTTATAATTTATTTTTTTAATTTATTGGCGTATTGTTTACATCTCCATCAATGGGTCTTCTCCAATGAAAGGGATGATCGCCACGAAAAACTGGTAAATTACATTCATACATACAGTCTTAAATTTTAATTTATTCTTGTTTAAAGTATGTATGCAATTAATATATTTCTTAATTTAATAATGAACGTTGTATGAAAGGAGAGTAAATAAAAATTAATTTATAAACAAACGACATATAATAAACTTCCAATACAAAACTTGTTTTGACATTCACGTTGAAAGTATTATTACTTAATTCAAATTCCCTAAGTGCGTGGAAATTTTTTCAGTGGTGCTTAAGAAAATGAGTAAAATTCCTTTAGGTTGTTCATTTATATAAATCAGAAAAATACCTACTACTTACTTAGAGCGACGTATGTTTATGTACTTATTGTTAATTTGGAAATCAAATGTAATAATTAGACACATGAAAAAAAATTCTAGTAGATAATCAGCAGGGCTTCAATCCTTGAAAGTTACGGCCAGTTTTACCAAATCATGTATATTACATAACTCTCTAATGAAATGAAAATAAAACAAACTAATTATGTATCAAACTAATAATGTACACATCGTATCAGATATTTTTCCTTTTTTCCTTTTCAATGAATTCTATCAAGCACCTCTTGAAAATTTACCACGATTTCTTATACCAAAACCGCAGTTAAACGTATTTATTGACAGTGTAACTACAACAGGGGTGATAAGGCGGATTGGGATACGTAAAGGCTTGGCATGGCGGTACACAGGGGCAGCATTCGCCGGGGAACCAGGTAGTCCTCGCGTATCTTCCGCTGGGCCTCGTCGCCGCGCCGTGGTTGAAGCAGTGCGCCTTGCATGGAAAATCGTAACAGCATGGTCTGAAAATTAGGAGTACTTTCTTGACGTCACACACATAATTAAAAAAAATAATTATAGCTTTAATTAAGATGGTTTTTTTTAAAAACCTTGTATCTGTTTTCTATCAAATTAAAAAAAATTGCTATATGTTTGTTATTCGGGGATCATTTATGAAAAAGTATTAAAAAAACGATAAGTAATGGATAAAGGAAATTCCAGAAAATGTAAATTGTTAATTTGTTTATAAATTCGGCAACCTAAGGTAATACGATAATGTGAAAATCATCCGATTATCGATTATCAGCCGATAAACGTCCACTGATGGACGTAGCCCACTTATAAGGACATCGAAAGATCATACGTAGTCTTAAGAAGATTTAATCTAGCGGCTCTAGTCTTTAGTATACAAAAATGTATTCTTACATTTCACGCGGTGCGTTGCTTGGCCCGCCGCAATACGACGCTACTTCCCTCTGAAACGGCTGAGGCCTGGGCTGGCCGTAGCGAGGCCTCTTGTAGTAGATACTGTACTCGCCTCTCACGCAGCCGTACCTCGGCGCGGCCCGCGCACATTCAAACCCCCGCGGCAACACCGACATACTGTAATTTACTAAAAACACAATATAGAAGGTTTTAATAAAAAATTTGCTAAAGTTTAAAAACTCTACGATTTTCTTACCTCCTCACCAGGTTAGAAAATATAATATAATGTTTTTCTAAATTATATTTTCCAATTTTTATTTAGTTTAGATATTTTTTAAATTTTTTTCAAAATTATTTACACGTTATGTATGAACTAAAATTTGACTAATGTCATTTTAGACCATTATTAAGTTTATATTTTTAAAGGAAGCTAACTGGCCACATACTAAAAAAACCGGTACCTTTGGTTAGATACAAAAAGTTTAGTGCACATTAGATCATGGACTCAGATGATTTCTAAATCAGATAAATTTGATTTTCGTAGGCATAAAATGGTCCAAGTGCGTCGACTCTTCAGTTAACGAGTTCCATGTTATGAGTTCTGCGTTCCATGCTAGAAGTAGATACCTATAAATTTTCATTCCCGCGCAGACAGCAGGCATCACTTGTACTTACCAGAAAACGCAGTCTCAAGTATCGACTAGGATTATTTTTCATTCTACTCGTTATATACGAGTATATATGGCTAGAGCTTAGTTACGATCAAGCTTGATGGTAACCGAAGACCCAGCCTATGGTGGAACGTCTTTACCTTGCCGCATTAAATAATATATAAGCACAAGCAGGCATCTGGCAATACGTATAAGCAAAGACGTACCGCCAAGCGATTAAGCGTTCCGGTACGATGTCGTGTAGGAAACGAAAGGAGTATGGATTTCATCCTACTCGTAAAAAGATAACCCGCTTCCATCATCATCAACATCAGGTGTGATAGCAGTCAAGGGCCAACTTGTAGTCGATAAAAAGCAAAAAAAGCAGCGCTTTTGCTTGCTCTAAGATATTAAAATAATGCAGCATATACCAGTGAGCCTTGTAGGACCATGGTCTGAGATGTTGTACAAGCTAAATGGCCTACCCGCTTATGCAATGCTTATGCCTTCAATATTTCTTTCCTTCATTTAGGAACATATATAAAAGTAAAATAAGTAGATACCTACTTAATAAAAAATCTTTGGTTAATTAAAAAAAAAAAATTTAATAACAATAATTTCACGTTACAAATACTTCCACATGACATTACAGAACTAAAATTAATGTATAGGAAATAAATTAACATCAGCAAGTTGTGATACAATTAGGGCCGTGATGACCGACTGCTATGGTTGCCTTGTCGAACGCTGCTATTGGTTGTGGTGGCTGGCCCACGGCTAGAACGGCATCTGTAATTGACATAATTTAATTTATCAGTAATCACATTTTTCCAAACTATCAATAGGTAAACAATGGCGAATGATAATTTAAAAAAAAACCGTCTGCTGCTTTATATAGACTATGGAACTCCGCTTAACATCAAGTGGCTTAGGAAAATTTAATATTATTATTTACCTTTTTATTTAAAAAAAATATAAACTCACGCTTGACCCCGATCTCAACCGAAATATTGATGTTTGGATATGTTTACTCATCTTTGCCAAGTTATGCAAGTTGTAAGAATCAGGCAAAGAAGAAGTTATTAACTAATTGGCTACTTCTGATCATGCGTTTGAGAAAAGAATACACAGAATTTAATTAGGTCGCGATGACCATGAAACTTTTCCTGATGTTGTTCATGGCCACTATACATGAAGACTATGTATATCGTACCGAATCACTTATAAATAACTTTGCCTTTTTTCAGATGATCATACAACTATAAATAAGATTGTCATCAGGAAATTGACTTTGAAATCTGAAGAGCGCGTGTCGCCTGAATGCATCACTGGATATGGGCTACTTGACTGTAAACTGTGACGAGCGAGCCCCCACTGCAACACGGTGGACTGCAGGGCGAACAGCATGGTTTGTGACATCCACTGGAGCCGCATCTGAAAATTTAACATTTCAGTAATACAGTTAACGATCTCAAAAGAAAACTCGGATAGTTAACGCATCGCAAGTACGTCTCGAGTCGACTTATTTTGACAGATTCCTATTGTAATTGGTAACAGTAGGACGACTTGAGTTGCGTTTGAGTATTCGGACATGAGTTACTCAGAAATGACGGTGAGAGCTATACTTGACGTATCTGATGAGAAGGAAAGATCTGAAGATGGACCAAAGTCACCAGATAACTGGTCAAAGGTCTTTTGCACTAGAGAAAGATATTACGCGGGCCAATAGGTCTTCGCTTACGTTGTCTCCAAAGAAAGTTAGAAAAGCTCCCGTATGCGAATATGTGGCCGTTTTAAGTTTATAGATAAACTTACTGAATCGCCGACATAATGGTTTGCAATTGGTTTATAACCCCCATTCGGTTGCACATTTTGAAAATTTTCTTTATTAGCCAAATAATTAATAGAATTTTGAATTATAAATATTGGCTTGTTTGATGAAGTGATAATTTAGCGAAAATATGTTTACTTGTGACAGTTAATTTGACAATGGACACTTCAAAATTATTTTCATTTTTTTACTAAGAAATTTTATATATTTTTGAAAGAAGTATTTACAATAACTCGCCAAAACCAATGTTTTAAATTCAATAAAATATTTAATTATTTGTTCGTGACCGGTAGGTAATTGCGATTATGTTTATTAAATAATATAAGATGCAATCATAGCTTCTAGGGAACTAGTGATTTTATTAAACTTTACTACTATATAACAAATAATAAGTAAATAAAAGTGCTGAAAAATACATGTACTGCTAAAATTACTTACAAGGTGTCGATAAAAGAAATTTATGATTGAGGGAGTCTTAATTGTAGGACGGCGCACAAGATGGATAGTGGGATTGAACCTGAAATCAAAGATTTCAGAGTCAAAAAGAAAATAAAAAAAGAATATCTTACTAAAATTAGCTATGTCCTAGACTTATGAATAAGTAATATAAAAACTTATAGTGGTGCAAATATTTATATATGAATATTTAATATATAAATATTTTTTTGATATAATTGACGACGACGACCTCCGTGGCGCAGTGGTATGTGCGGTGGATTTATAAGGCGGAGGTCCTGGGTTTGATTCACGGCGGGGCAGATTGAGATTTTTCTTAATTTGCCTTGGTCTGGCTGGTGGAAGGCTTTCGTCGTGGCTAGTTACCACCCTACCGACAAAGACGTACCGCCAAGCGATTTAGCGTTCCGGGACGATGTCGTGTAGAAACCGATAGGGGTGTGGATTTTTATCCTACTCCTAACAAGTTAGCCCGTTTCCATCTTAGATTGCATCATCACTTAACATCAGGTATGATAGCAGTCAAGGGCCAACTTGTAGGCATTAAAAAAATAAATAAATAATATTATTTTCTAAACTTTTTCATACAAACAACACAAATGCTTTAGAAAATGCTCATCTATCAGAATACAGTCTACAAGGACAAATTGATCGTTTTAAAAATAATTATCTATTTCATCGTGGTTATTCAATGTAGTTATATATTTTTGAATGGGTATTGATGAATGATCAGTTTTATTATTACTGGAATAGTCCCGTCCTTATCACTGAATCGATAGTGAAAACTTCGTCCTTTTATCGTGGTACCGTGGTATAATTAAATCTACTCTGATCGAAATGCGAGGCTTCTGTGGGACGAGAACCTGCTAGAGCATTGCGCATCACCCTAGCCGCGCTTGCACTTATAATTCCAATAATTACCCTTTTGTAACGGGGTCTATGAGGGTGATACTGTAGGCCTTTGTTTTTAATACTTACCGGCCGTTCATAATTTATTAGCTGGTATCTGACTTTCTTATCCTGACTGTTGAGAAGCATGCCTGGCCAACTGGTGGGGCGATAGTCGAATGTGCTGTCATGGACGATCAGCGGTCTGCGTACAGTCACGGGGTCCATTCCACATGGCAGGCATTTTGGGCCCTGAAATCGATGAGGTACAGTTGTACTCAGTATTGTATTCTTAGTATGAATACAAAACACTTAATAATGCCTACAATATATACATACAATACATATTCAATAACCTAGTCTTTGTTAAACAAAATATATATATGTATAAACAGAAAAAGGATTTAAACGATCGTCTTCCTAGAAATGGACATAAGTTAGTCATATCAGCTTATCGCCTCCGAAAAGTACAAAAATCTTTCGTAGGATTGGGTGTACTCTTCTACAACAAGATGCCCAATTCAGTTTTAGATCTGCCATTGCATAAGTTTAAACAATGTATTAAAACTTACTTACTGAGTCAGGGTTTTATACTATCGATGAATTTTTAAATGACAAAGGCAATTGGATCAGCTTTCAACTTCTTACAGGAAGTAAAATAAATAACTTTATGTAACAACACACTTAATATTGTAAAATTGATAATATTATAAAAAGAGCAACTGTTGAGTTTCTTGCCGGCTCTTCTCAACAGGGCCTGCCTTCCGAGCCGGTGGTAGAGTCACTACAAATAGTCCAATTTGACGATTCAAAAGTGCTTGTAATAAGTTAATAAAGTTGCCATCGTCACTCAGTCAGTATGTTTAACTAGATTTTTTAAATTAAGCAATAGGTTAAAATGCTGATTTCATCAGTAGATAGGGTTCGAAGTGTTAGGTTCTGTATGAAATTTGTTTTCTGCCACACGATAGCTCCGGCATCGTGAATCCATAAAATATTAAGATATTTGTTTCATTCAAGAGGAAGATCTATTCATTAATGTAGTTTAATATTGCTTTCCAATTGGGCGAAGTGACAAGAGCCAAGAAGAGCAGACTAGAAGATTGGTGAGACCTAAGCTTGTAGTTATTATTCGTATAACTATTTGATATTTAGGGTCCAAGCAGACTGTATTTACATAGAACTCTTTCTATCTGCTAGGGCTGTTCACAATGGGTACAGTTTACCTGAATTGGGTAGCAGGGTATGCATTGTGGAGGTTCCTTGTAGCTCGGCAAATGAAGTACTGGACTGCACATTTTTTATTTAAAATAAAATTATGTACACAATATTATAAATGATTTTTAAATTTTTTGGAAATTTTATATTCGTATTTCTTTAATTTTACACTCGTAATTTCGAAGGATTTTTTACTAATATTACTTCACTGACAATTATATTTATTTTTTTACTAAACGTCAAATAAAAAAATAGCTAATCCCTGTTCTTATTGACTATAAAATATATCATCTCAGTTTTTATAATCACATATTTTACAAGCTTTTATATGTAAAACTAGCAGTCGCCCGCTGCTTCGTCCACGTGAAAACTTCTTAGGTACCCTTTTAATTTTAAAAACAGACTTTTTTATGAAGTATGCTCTTTCCCCGCTTCCCCTCTCAATTTAATTTTTTATAGTTTCCCGTCAAGCATCCCGTGTACTAAAGATCTACATTTTTCTTAAACATTGTATAATATTACAGTACATCAACATGAACAATATATATTTAAGGCAAGCTGATGTGTATAGCTTGTATTAAATAGTCTATTTCACTCTTAAGTCTAGCTTTCATAATAAACAAAATAATTTAAAATCCGACATGCAGATCTAGAGATTAGCCCGTTTAAACAAACGAACAAACTTTGTCGTATATTATATAAATATGGTCTGTCATGCAAAATGAATTGAAAGAAAAGATCAAAGATCGAATTCTCAAAGAATATCAGTACCAAAATCTTGACCCCTATTCAGTACGTATAACATAACACGGAGGAGGTCAACTTAATTTGGACGATATTTTTTAGAAATTTTGTAATATCTCCTTAACTATAAAACTAATTAACATACTGTAAAAAGCAAATCTTATCTCTATAATATGCTTGTGATTATTAAATAATTTATTTTGATAAGCGTATAAGTTTAGTAGTATAAATAATGACGTAAACGTAAGCATATGAATTAAATAATTTTTAAAACACAAAAAGTTATATATCTACCAAAATATAAAAGATAGATATATGCTATCGCGGATTTTTTGTAGCACTTTTTAAGATGCATAAAGTTTTCATACAATGTTTTCAATTATATCCAATAGTTAACACAGCGTACGCGCAGAAAACAGATTTAATAAATTTCACGGTTCGACTCGCGCGACAATAACTGCGATAACTCAGGTAATATATACAATACAAATACAAAATATAGCCTATAACACTCACCGATAACGTAGCATTCTACTGGTGAATTTTTATAATCGGATGAGTAGTTCCGAAGGTTAGCTCCGACGGAACTTTATTTACAAACTTATAAACTTGGAAACTTTACCTATTTATAATATTAGTATAGATATTGAGTGAAATCTTGCAATGTCAAATCATTATATAATATGCAAAGAAATTTAGAAAGAAACATTGTTTGACATGAACTATCAACCCATGAAAATCTTATCAATATTTGTCCAATACTTAATGTTGGAACAGCCAGAAATTGTAATGACTGTTTTTTTAGCTAAGGCAGTAAGTAGTAGCCTACTAAGAAAAATGTATTTAAAAAAATATTTTACACTATTGTAATAGTTGGTACCAATATTATTATCTTCCTTATACAGAAGTTTCATACTATGACTATGCATAACTCAGACCCACCGCACTATTTAACAGTGGGCAGTCGAAATAAAGTTAAACGTAGACATGCGTAATATTTCGTAGCGTCAAAGCCAACGTGATGAGTTAACAACAATTATCCAATTAAAATGCATTTTCAACCGACGGAAAAAACGGAGGAGGTTCTCAATTCGACACGTATATTTTTTTTAACATATGACCACGCACAACTTTTTACAGTATTGTTGATTTTGATAATTCTTTTTTCATTAGAAAGGGCACACTTTTAAGATGGTCCCATAGTCATATTAGGATCTGATGATGGTATCCTGGGAAAATTGAAGGGACTCTACAAATTTTATAGGCACACTTGCAGCGACTTCGGTTTGTGTAAGTATCGGTAGCTTTTTGGCTACTAGTGCCGTATCGTAAATGAGAGTATAGTAAGAGTATGTTACGTGGCGATAAATCACTAAAAAATAAGAATTAAAAATTTTTAACAAAAAAATAGAACCGACTCAAAACGCACTAAAAAGTAAAAAATAACTGTGTGTTTTTTGTTAAATTTTGTTATTATTATAGCAGCCAACTAGACATAATTAATCGCAAAACACGTAGGCTAAACGGTAGTTATAAATACATCGCATCGAATAGCAAAAGCTCATTTGTTCAACCACCATAACATACATAACTACAAAATTTAAAATTGTATAAGTGAAAAAATACTTCGTTTAAAGATGCCTTATTGTACACCCAACACGGTTTGCGCAGCACCAGCACCCCCGTGTATTCCTCCTTGCCCACCAGTTTGTGGGCCGCCGGGCAGTTGTGGACCCCAGTCCTATGTCTGCCAGAGTAACGTTCCGCCGACTCAAAGGTGCTACCCGGTGAATCCTTGCATCAATATTTACAGCTGCCACACGCAAATCATGTAAATGGAAACACAAGAAGCAAGAAAATTCGAGAACTTTCAAGAAATTCTACCGTGACTAATTGATCTACATTGTTTATATTTAACCCAAATATGAGCCCTGAACAAGTTCCATTCTGCCAGAATAGCTGTGGATTCTTACATCAATCTGAAACGCATGTGTTGCAGCTACCATATGTCAATTATGAAAATCAAGCCGTAAAAATAATGAACATTTAAAACGTTAAATATTGCTCTAGAAGAAGACAAAATGGTAAGCGCTTCTTAGTAAATTAAGGCACTCAAAGGAAAACTTATATTGTAGCTCAATTCAAATAAAAAATAAGCGCATGTGACCAACATATCTTTAATCATAAACAAACTTGTAAAATAAAACGTAAAACAACAATCGTTACAAATAATATTTCAAAACACTTGCACGACAACAAAATATATAATTTTCTTAAAAAAGTGGAACATTGACATGATAACAGCAACCAGATTGAGGACCCTGGAAATAAAGAAAACACATTAAGGCTTTAGGTAATTTTGTTACTAGTAAGGCATTAAGTTAATATACTCGCGTTTATGATATTTTTTGGTATTTTAAAGGTCTTTAAAAATAAAAGATGTTGAATTAACGCGTGTTTTATTCAGTTATCTATTGTTAGTAAAAGATCCATGTTGGTCCCAATTTCTGTTTTCCTCAAGGGTAGAAGTAGTTTTGACATAGAGCATTTTACTATATTTTTGACGTATTTTATTAGAATAAAAACATGGTTTTTGCAGAAGTTAATGATGAGTAGCAAAGTTGCAAAAAACATAAAAAAGATCTCAATCCGCTTTTCATTTCGATACCAAAACAATTTTAGGAGAATTTTTAATTACTATAACTTTAGATTGCAATTGTACTCCTTTTTACTATTCAATAATGCAGCTTAAAAATAAAAAAAAGATCTTTTCTTATATCCTGTTACCTGTCTGACATAATTGGATACAGCATATCTGACACTCGGGTTTTGTCTAGAGTAGCAATCTGCTGGAAAGCCTGTCGGTCTTGTGTCGAATACACTGTTGTGGACTACCAGGGGCCTTCGTCGAGTCACTGGATCCATCTCACAGGGTGGACAACAACTTCGGCAGACAGGCAGGCAGGGATATGGGGGTGGAGGCGCTCTCGGGCAGATTGGGCGCTGTTTGGGAATTATTGGAGGCGGACATTGAGGGTTGCAGCACGGCAACACCGGTTGGTAGCAAGGAGTTGGTTCTGGACATGGGAAAACCTGTTGGGAAAATAAATTTATATAAAGTTTGAATAAAAAATTAAAAGAAAACAATAATTATTTTACTTAGCAGAATTGCAAAAAAATACTTCATCCAATCGGAAGCCATGGTCTCAAATACGGTTACGCAAAAAAAATAAAGTTATAATATCCCTGTTTCTATCGATGTTGAAAAGACAAGAAGCTCTGACGAAATTACTTAAAAACTTATTTAATTTTATTTCTGCTAGATATCAATCTTCTTTGATCTATTTCTATATCTTCCATCTACATATTAAAAAAATTAAACTTAATTGATAAAATGAATTACCGGTGGTGGATCACAGGGTTCAGGAGGCGGGCAGGGAGGTAAAACTGGCGGGCAAAAAACTGGTTTCGGTGGACACGGGATAGGTTCACACCGTGGTTGTCTTCGTGGTCTACACGGAGGCAACACTGGCACTATTGGTGGGACAACGTCAGGTATGATAGGGGCTGGACATGGCCTAAACACTGGTTTGCATTTGCACGGCGGGCATGGCGTGCATGGGACTGGGGGTGGACAGCATGGCTGACAGCATGAAGGTGGTGGAGGGCAACGGTATCTGCATGGTCCCGTGCCACATGGAAGAATCGCAGGACACGTTGGACAGAAAGAACACGCACACATTTTAATAATTTTGTAATATAGGTAATTATTTTATATTACTTAATTACATTTATTTTCAATTTTTATATAGATTTTTAATACTAAATTCAGTTTTTATATTCAAAGAATTTTTTCTTAAGCTACAATCATTGTCAAGTGATTGTCAGATATTTTTAGAACTTTTAAAAGAAAATTGATCTATAAACTATTTTGTATCGATTTATCTCTATCAGTCTCTATAATATAATTGGGGTGGTTTGTTTCAAACAACACTGAGTAATAAATTTAAGCCAAATTATTATGGAATGCCTTATTTACTATAAGTTTATAAGGAAAGGCGGTTAACCCATTTTACCATGTAATCGAATACAACATAGATTAAAGACTACTAGATGGAGTCATAACGTGGCTGTAGGTTCAAGAGCGTGACAGACTTATTTCATTCGGCCTTTATTAGAAAGTGACACAAGATTATTTTTTGTCCCTTTCAGCGTGTTCGTTTTTATTGTTTGTCAAGATTGGAGTTTGTGACAGACAAGGGACATATCTGAGCAATTATTAGCTTTTTATTAAATTTGCTGATAAATAATATAACTTTGCGGTTACGATATTAATTTAAACGTTATCGTGCAGGGGGAATATTTTCGGCTGCAACAGTCGCAGCGAACAGAAAATCGAAGGAATTACGTTTCATACGTAAATAGGCATAAACTTCATTGATTGATGATTTAAAGCTTAGATATGTTATTTTTTAGCAAATTTCATGTATTATGCGTTTACTAAACTATCTTATATAAAGTAATATTTCGTATTTTATGGTATTTTAAAACATAACGTTTTATGATGTACTTTAAGTGTTGACATGTCATGTCAATAAGGCTGATTTGCTGTCTCACGAGTGGACACGCTATGGGCTCTATCTAGTTGTCTTTAGTCTATGGAATACAATAATATTAAAGAGGTTGACCTAACATTTTGTGTTATGACTTTATCTAACCTCTGTGAATGAAATTGTATCAACGATTTCATAGAAGAAAAACAAAACAAGCAGTGTCAATAAAAATTTATGATATTCTTCTTTTTTTCATAATCAAAACAATCACATTTTTACACATTTTTTAATAAAATTCATAAATTATAAAAATTGTAAATCCCAAAAATGAGTGCTCCATTTTACAGTTTCGACCCATGTGTGTGTACTGGCATGCCATGCGGGGCTTGCTATCCATATTCGACCAAACCATGCGTAGCTTCGAGGAACAATTTAAGTCCGTGTTCTGTTTGTCCGGGCGGCGGTTGCTCTCCGTGTCCTGCTCCCGTGCGACCATGTCCGGCTCCCTGTCCGGCTCCACCTGTTCTACCATGCTTGCCTCCGTGCCCACCTTGTGATAAAGTATGTAATCGTTGGTCCGAATGACTTCATATGGTATTATTTGACTACGACTACTTGTTTGTTAGATATATTTTGCCCGCTATATTTAGTTCGTACCAATCATCAAGTCCCTTCTGAAGTTGTAGCACGCTACTACTCATTTATCATAGCGGCGCTGATAACTATTTTGTACAACAAAATCCATTTGCAACATGCATATGGCTCGTATTCAATAATTGGTACTCACTATAGTAAGGTATAGTGGAATATGTTGTTATCTCCAAACGTAACGTACGTAGGACTGGCGCAAATCTACTTACGTCAGCCTTAACCGTAACGTGTTTGACTCCATGTTTTCTACGTAGTAAGTTCATGTACGAAACATCAGTTCAAATAACTTTAAAGCGTACGTCTATCTATCCCAGATACTACTTCCACGCCTACAAGACTCCATTTGATGGGAAATGAGAAAAATGCTAGTCCCAATGACTTCAAAACTTAAGTCTACTTACGCCAGTTCTTTATCACGTAAATTATTTTCACCAAAGCCTTGAATAGTTTCTGTTTAATTTAAAGAATCAAACATTTACTATTATGTACCCACATACAAATCATATTATGCTATTATTAGGATTTACGCGTAGGTGTGTTTTGAAGTAAAAATATAGATAAAAGGATATAATATTTTATAACAGATAGCGGGTGATGCCCCTAGTGAAATGAAATTATTCACCGTAATAAATTATTATTATCTCTTCCTGTATTTTAACACCAGCTGTTATAAAAATATGAAAAATGGTGTTAATTAAAAGGTGTTAATAAATAATCCATAAGAAAATAAATTATCACTATCGGAACGGAAATTATACCTGACGATTACCAATAAAAATTTCTCTAAAACGGAAGGGCTTATCTTCTCTCTGGATAAAACTATTAATAATAAACATGATAAAGAAATTTATTGTATCCACAACCTCAAAATAGTATGACTGAGTTGTGATATGATTAGAAATTATTTTTTTTATTTCTTGTTTGTTACTTCACTTACCAATCAAAGGCAGGCTTAGTTTCTTCTTATATTTAAATTAGCAATTATTCAAATTATAAGCTTACCACTTTTTTTTACGGCCTACGGAGGATATAGTCTATGTGAATAAAGATTCCTGCAAAAACGTTTTCTTATAAAGTAATTCCAGAACTAACGCACCTTGCGCAGTAATAAATCATCATGATTATCTACTGGACAGCAAAATTCCTAACTAAACTCCGAATACGGCCTTAACAACTCTATCATAGCGTCTGAAATTCTTTACAAACCCTGAAGATATTTACGATTGATTCTGTTTACAGCCTAGAAATCCAGTTTCACCCCCGTACAGAGTGTGCGACTCCGTAGCGATTCCATGCTGCAGGCCTAACCGATGCAAGCCTTGCCCATGCTACTGCTGCACGGAGCCAGGAGTGTGCTCAGCGAAGCGCTGCAGCTACCCTGGTGTCGCTGTATGCGGGGGTTGCTGTGGCCCATGCATGCCCGTTTGGTGATTCGGATACCTCTACATCATGTTGTTACTGTTAAAATTCAAGTCATGTTCGTATCAAGTATTTTTGATTGTAATAAATTTTATTATTGTGATTTGTTAATTATTTATTTAATTTACTTTGCCCCGCGGTTTCGTCTACTTATTTCCTGTAGTCGTGGAAAAATAAAGATAACAACTAGCCTTTGTTTTAACCCAGTGATAGTTTGATTTTGTAACGATCGCTATAAAACGTTTATGATAAGGATTTTGTGAGGATATGTGGTGTAATACGACAACCGAAAGTAGCATCCTAGAAGTATTGAAATAAAAAAAAACCCTTGGACCGACCAAGGACCTTTAAAATACCGAGCCGCATAAGCACTGGATCAAAAAGACAGTTAATGATTGTAATTTATTCAGTAGGCACTACAACGGGTGCATCCCAGTAGTACCTACCCCCTAATTTTAGTTCTATGGAACTGTTGATACACCATATTAGAGTGTAGTGTCCCATTAGTCCTATATAGAACTAATGGGACAAAATTAAAGAAATGTCGATATCAACATCTTGTTTGTACGTTACATATAAATTACCTAGTTTTTATAAGTATAATATGAAAGCACAGACAAAACGGAATCCTTATAGATTTGTAAAGTCTTTCTGTCCGTCTGTATGTAACAGCCACTTCTTCCGAAACTATAAGAACTGTACTACTGAAATTTACTAAATAGAGTTATTACTTCACACAACATTTCATACAAAAATAGAAAAAAACAATAAGTTTTGGGGGTTCCCCGTACTTAGAACTGGAACACAACATTTTTTTTTTTCATTAAACACATACGTGTGAGGTATTTATGGATAGGTCTTTAAAAAGATAATGAGGTTTCTAATATCATTTTTTTCTAAACTGAATAGTTTGCGTGAAATATACTTCCAAAGTAGTAAAATGTGTCCCCCTGTAACTTCTAAAATAAGAGAATATTTTTTTAGACACGACTACTACTTGCGTTTTAACAACTAAGATTTTGTCGCAAGGGACATTTTTTTTGTTAAAAACAAAATGAAATATAAATTAAAATAATATAAAGTTTATAACTTATATGCTATAAGTAAAGTCAAGAGCAAAAACTATACTGCAGTACTATATAGAACTATTGGGATATAATTTGACAGCCCGGAAAATGTCCCAACAGTTCTATAGAACTACGGTATGGGGTACTAATGGGATGCACTCACTACAACTTGGGTCAACTTAGCAACTGAATCGTCACTTTGCTGTAAGATTACATTAATTTGTCGTTAAATTAAAATTATGATAATAATATATATTATATATCAAAATAAAGATCGGTCTTATCTATTCACTTGTGGTTATCCGGCTATAGATATAATTAGTACTACCAGTCCATAACGGGGGTGGCAATTTCGTGTAATACTTTAAGCTTTTAAAACTGTGTATAATTATAAAATTATAATTATCTAATCACATGTGACATTTATGAGAATATATAAACAGAATTCATTGATATATTGTCGTTTTCACTTCTTCTGTGTACATGTAAGATACGTAAAATGAAGATAGTGGCTTTGTTATTGGCCACCTGCCTAACCATAACTTATGGTGAGTTATCTTCGTTAATGTTGCATTGTCACGTGATGTAAATATGCATGTACTAGAGTTAGGAGTATTTTTTAAGTTCTATCTGAATAAATAAAACAATAAGATTACACAATATTAAATTTTTTACTGAAACAGAATTGTTTAATTCAATCAGATAGAACCACATGAGAAAATAAACGGAACAGAGACTAAGCTTTTTAAGAACGTGCAAAATTGTTACCTATTGGTAGGATTGTCACAAAATAATACTTAACCTTACATGACCAGACAAACAATGACCCTAAGACAACAATGACCAAGATTGTCAAGTAACTATGCCAGCGTAAACCGATTTTTTCTAGTCCTGCGGCGTACGGTATAAGCGGCTGGTGGTCACTCACACATGCCCCGCGTGCTTGTAATAGTGCAACCGATTCGCGCGGTAGTATAAAGGTTTTCCCTGTTCCGTTTATCTACTCATGTGATAGAACCTAGATATAGGAGAGCATAGACAATAAAAAATAATTAATTTGAATTAAAAATTATTACAATTTATTTTATATAACTATAAAATAATTCTTTTTCCTTTTCTAACTAGCTCCATCTAGCAACATTAATTTAAAACAGTATTCATGTTTCGCGTACCTGTTTTGTTAGTTGGCAGTAGTGTGAATGAACATTTTAGAAGAACGCAAATGTATTGAAGATTCACCACCCTGATCTACGGATAAGGATATTGTCAAGCAGCTGATGACATGTACACCTCCATCTCCGTTCGAAAATTAAGAAAAAAATATAAAAGATTCCAACGATTATCTCTACCTTTTTGACTGGTAGTTTTTATACTGTTATTTTTTTTAGCTTTACCACAGCAGCGGATTGCTGGCGGGGTGCTGGCGCTTCTTGGTGATCACCCATATGCTGTGGCCGTTTTATATGGCCAAGACTACATCACCTATCGACTGGTCTGTGGCGGTGCTGTATTAAACGAACGAAGTGTACTATCTGCTACTTCATGTATTATGTAAGGTCAATTGATACTATCAGATTTAATAACATATGTATGCCTGAAGAGACAGACAAGATGCGAGTTCGTAGCCAACGGCAAACGACAACCGCAGACGGTTCGACGACGGGTCGCAGCAACAGTACTGGTTTATTGTCTGCTTTTGTCGTTTGCGGCTTCGAAGTTTCAGCCAAAGATACTAGATTGGGCAATTGATCGCCTTTTACCTACGTGGAGTTCGATAAGTTAGATTATGAATAATTTAGAACGCAGAGCTCAGAATTCCTGAGCATTTAAAATGTTAAAGAAACATGGGGTTCTTGTATTGTACTTTCAAATCGGTACAGTACATAAGATTACATAAGAAGATAAGAATATTTGGAGTTGGTTTATAAAAATGTATTATTTTACAGCAATGCTAATGTACATCAAATACGTGTTCGAGTCGGCTCATTAAACGCAAACTCTGGTGGCACTCTTGTTGGTACCGGGTCAATGATCATTCACCCCAACTATGATGTATGGAATCGGCAAAATAATATTGTTATACTTCGGGTAGCTGCACCCTATTTGCCTTTGGGAACTAATGTGAGGCCTGTAAAGATAGCTGGAACTAATTATGCTATACATGATTACGAATACGTTTCGGTTGTTGGATGGGGTCAACAGTTCGTAAGTTTCAAGTTTTAGCTAAGCTTTTCATAATTATGTGTAAAAATTTGCTATGTAAAAACCCAGATTATGTTTTTTTTTAATTTTAAGTTGCTTCCTTCTACAAAAATTAAGAATTCAATTATGGGTTTGATACCCGTCATTTGACGTACTCGCTTTGACTATTGTCGTACTTGTTTTAAACATAAAACTTTTAATGGCAGAGAAAAGGGAATATTGGTCATGACTATAAGGCTCATTTAAAGGTATTAGATCTAACTAGATTTAATTTTTAGAAAACGTAAAATTAAAAAAAAAATACTAACAAAATAATACGGCAAACTTTTACTAAAATAATATCAATTAGCACATTATTATAATAAACATAATTTTTCAGACTGGTGGAGCAACGTCTGACGTACTCCGTCGGGCCCAAGTAATGACTATCAATCAGCCAAGATGTCAAAACATCCACGGCTTAAACTTCATAACATTAAACATGTTGTGTGCTGGTTGGGAAATCACTCAACGGGGAGCATGCCTTGCTGACATAGGGTCACCTCTGGTTCACAATGACGTGGTTATTGGAGTCACATCCTACGTTATTGGTTGTGGAGATATTAATTTTCCTGCTGTTTACACAAGAGTTCCTAGATACTCTACCTGGATTGTAAATAATTCATAAGATTTAAATAATAAAAATAAATAAAGAATCTTCATATGTATATTATGGTTTTTAATTCCAAGCTTTTATTGAACTTGCCCTATTGTTTGTTTATTTGTATCAAATCTAGTTATGAAATTTGACCTATCCTCTTAATGGATTGGTCTGAATATCGCGTTACAATTCAATATTATTATGACATGAAGCTGATATGATATTGCAGCTAGAATGTAGTTATAAGAACTCTGCAATAAAACGATATACACCCCGATTAAGTTTGGGGTTTGTTTCGATTTGAACGATTTCTTTGATGTTATATGGCAACCAAGGTCTGACGCTGGTGCTGAAAGGCGGCTAAAAGAACTCTGCGATAAAATCTCATCTGGATGAGAACTTTCTTTCTAGTTATTATTGCAAAATAAAAGCTTGTAAAAACATACTTTTTTCAATCTGATAGTTCCTTTGTAATTGAATAATAAACTTTTGCTGATCCGATTATTTTACGATTTATTAAGCTATTGCATAGCTTCTATCGCGGGCCTTGAGCGTGGAGACCGAATTCAGAAATTCCGTAACGAAAAAACCTAACACCCGTTGGATATCAAAAACATAACATAAAAATCATAATTTCGGCGCCGACGTCATTGAGAGCGTGGCCTAGCGGTAAGGCGCTCTAAGTGCCCAAATTGCCAGAGAAACGCGGGATCGAATCCCGTCGGTTCCGCAATTTTTTTTTTCAAGCGTGATATTTCAAAAAGTCACTTAGAGCGTCTTACCGCTAGGCCACGGCCCCGATGACGTCGGAAGGTAAACATAAAATTGATAAAAAATGCTATGCAATAGCTTAACCGCGGCAGTCTCCGAGTGCCACACGTCTTTTTTTATTTTAAAATAAACAGTTCCTATTTCGGAATGCTTGAGGTCCGGAGTATGTTGAACGGTTTTGTCCGGTCATTAGCACGGAACATTTTTGTATCGATATATCCATGGAAACGAGATCTACGCGGATAAAACTAAGTAACAACTAATATTTTAGAAGTTAATTTAAAATTAGGCAATTATAACATAGGTCTTTGTTTCGTAAACGACCAATGAAATTAATTCGTTCGTGAACACACAGCATCCAAGGTAACACTTCAATCTCGAGCACATCTTAGAACAGAAGGTCAAAAACGTGCAAAAACAGCAGCAACTACCGAAAACGGTTCCCGCATATGGGTCATCATCATCATTATCATCAGTCTATTAACGGCCCATTATAAAGCTAGGCCTCTCCCCTTATACAAGAGGGGATAAGCAATGCTTAACAGAAATCTCCAGCACACCGGGACCAATGTAAATGAACCTATCCATCGCATCCGAGCGAATGAAAATGGGACAGCAAGCACAATTTCTGCAGTTATTTGACGATATCGACTTTCTCATTAATTTGACGATTAAAACTTTCATTTGCAAAATTAAATAATAAATTTCCTCATATTATTTTTTTCATAATTTCAATATTTTTGGCGTAACTTAGGGCAATGATGCTTAGTCAATAAAATACTCGCCAAGCGCTATAGCAGTAAAAATCTATTTATTCAATTTATTAGTTGTAAATTATACTAGTAAAATATTAAGAATTTGCATGTTTCTTGACATGCCTTTATCCATCACCCTTCACTGACTGGCACAAAACGCTTTAAGCTTGTTGATTGTATCCAAAGCTACAGAAGAGATCTATTGTCTATTATTTAAAGAGAAAACTTCTTGAAGCGCGTAAAGTACTTTTTGGGAAACAAAACTTTGGGAACTTATGTCATCATCACCGAACCTCGCATTATGCTTAGTCTTCACTTCTATCGGCAATCTCCAAAGTCTATTCCTTTTTTCTTTTTGAAGCCAAATCGTAGCGTGGTAGGTATGTTAATATTTAGTAGAAAATTTTGCATTTGGCGATACTTAGATAGGTATTTGTAATCCAGGATATTATTTATTAAAACTTAAGCCAGATAAATAACAATAGATAAGAAACAAAAAAAGAAAAATATGGAATTCTTTCCGGTCTAATAATATTACTTGCTATGATAAATCCTACTAATATTACAAAAAATTAAATTGCTGTATGTTTGAATATTGAATTTCTTGTCATGGTGTGAGTGACAGTTAGGTAATTAGTTTTAAGACCGATAAAAGCAGCGGAAGCGATGTTAGTCAAATTATTTCTTACTATTCTGATGGTAGATACATTATATTTCATTCCACTGCTTTTTAATAAATGAAAAATATTTTGATGCGGGCAAAGTAGTAGATAGAAGCCTAGCTTTCAATTAAAATTTCAGTAATAAAAGAGATTATCTCATAAATTACCGGATTTGATTGTATTATACATTAATTTCTATGTAATAAATTATTTTAATAATAGCTCGGAAATCCATTTGACCTGTTTCACAATCTACTTACGAGAATGCGTTTGCGACTCTGCAGGGTTTAGGAAGGCTTGACACACCTACTTAGTCGTCGTTTTAATATAATGAAAGAGAGAACAAGCAGATGACACATTTAACGTTAAGATGAAAATCGTTCGTCGCTGGGTACGCTAGAAACACGTCCTATATCTAATACCAAGTCAACCTAAAGGTAGCCAAAGACTCTGGACCGTTCTCGGCTGGCTTAAGTGATGCAGCCAAGGGCCCAAAGTCAACAAACTTACGCACATCGTTCAACATTGTAACTAAGTGGAAACTACCCAAGGACAAAAAGGAAGAAATAAACAGTTTGATAGCGGTAATACTATACCGTGGAAGAACTTATCACATTCGGAGCTTTTGTATGTTTATAACTACTTGATATATACTATATTTTGACGAACTCCGTGGCGCAGTGGTATGTGCGATGGATTTGTAAGACGGAGGTCCTGGGTTCGTTTCCCGGCGGGGCAGATTGAGATTTTTTTAATTTGTCTTGGTCTGGCTGGTGGGCTTTCGCCGTGGCTAGTTACCACCCTACCGACAAAGACGTACCGCCAAGCGATTTAGCGTTCCGGTACGATGTCGTGTAGAAACCGAAAGGGGTGTAGATTTTCGTCCTACTCCTAACAAGTTAGCCCGCTTTCATCTTAGACTGCATCATCACTTAACATCAGGTGTGATAGCAGTCAAGGACCAACTTGTAGTATAAAAAAAAATTGTATTTTTTTATTTATTATTTAAAACGTCAATTAATCTGTTATTGCTATAGCATATAGCCTCAGATGCACTTGCATCTAAAACACCTCTTATTATAAAAACTGTGTCTGCATCTCCGAAAACGTTTATTTCAAAATTTCGTCTTACAAAATGTTAGATTAAATTGTTGTAGAAATTTTGATTACTTAAGGCGTAAAGCGTAACAAATAATCAAAAACTCATATTTACATTTATAATTATAAGCTCGTTATCGTTATATCTAATCTATTGTGATTTTAGAGAGAATATATAAGCAGAATAATTAATTTATTTTACTACATAAGCTTTGGATACTAATAAGTCAGTACAATGAATAAAATAGCTTTGCTATTGGTTTTCTGCTTTACAATAGCCACAGGTAAATAATTTTAATCCTTTTTATTTGACAGGGCTATTGCAGGCGTAGCAACAAAGAACTACATAATATACGTAATAAATATAGATTTGCTAAATTTATTTTATATGTTTTTACAGATAATGAGCTTATAGTAAAAATATAAAATAGCGGGTTATTATTTTTGGTATAGTATAAAGTGTAAAGCTTTTTGAGCTCATTCGGAAGCATCACAGCCACTCCTTTACCTACCGCCAAAACCTACTGCTAATTTTAAGAAGATTGATAGAACTTTAGGTTGATAGGTTCGGATTTGCAGTCTGTAATATAATATATTCCTTTCATAACAACACATTATTGCTAGGTTTATATGCTATGACCGTGTACTTTTCATCAGATGGGTTACCTTACTGCTTAGTTCGTCAATATGAGTACCTAGTGTCATCCTGGATTTGTCAATATGACGTGTAGACCGCGGCCTAGGGATGGCAGATTTCAGAGGACGCTCATTAGATTTCAGAGGATAAAATATTCTTTTTTTTTAAATTAATTTTAAAAAAAATTTTAGAACGGTACATGGAGCGGTGGAAATGAGGTGGAGACTCAAAAAAGAAATATAAATAAATAATCCGCCACTGAGTTGTGTCTTACATATTGTATGTTTTATTGCCGTTTCAGCGTTACCACATCAGCAGAGGATTGCTGGCGGAGCTGTAGCTACAACAGGTGACCACCCATATGCAGCCGCTCTGTTATATGCTACAGATAATATAAACTTTCGCCTAACCTGTGCCGGCGCCATTTTAAACAACCGATCTGTCCTCACTGCTACTTCCTGTGTGATGTAAGATGAAAATTTATTGAAATATATTTTTTGAAGAAATATAAAATTAAGAGACGTCTAAAGTATTCTATAGACTTGGACCAATTAAGAAAATCTTAATCGTTTCAGCCGAGAATCGAACCCAGGACCTCCGTCTTATTAATCCACCACGCACACAACTGCTCCAGGCCGTGTTATCTTAAAATATAATTTTGACTATTCTTGCTATTGACCAGGCTGGCTAGACAGGGTCAAAGGGACTGTTTGGGTCCGACGTAATGTTCTTGTACCTTAAAAAGTACGAGTATGTAAAATAGATTCAGCTGATTCTCTCTTGCGAAAAAACACTAGTTAGCGAATAACCTAGCAGATAAGCTCGTTAACATTTCAGTAAATAAAACTAAAACAAATTATAATTTACAGCGACGGTTATCCAAATCGGGTACGAATACGAGTCGGCTCTTTTAACGCAAGCGCTGGTGGCAGCCTACATGCAACCTCTACAATAATACATCATCCAAATTACAATGAAGTCAATCGGGCGAACAATATTGCCATACTGAGAACGGCTACTATTTTTCCTTTTGGAACTAATGTGCGACCTGCAATAATCGCTGGAACTAATTACAATCTCGAAGACTATCAACACGTTTGGGCTATTGGATGGGGCCAGACAGTTGTAAGTTTAATTATCTATACTGATTTTTCTGTTAAGGGTGCTACGACACCTTCGATATCTATCGATCATCGATATTTTTAGAACATAATCAATACTAATATTTCTTGGATTTGTAACTTTTTATAGGGTATTCCAATAATATTCCAATTACTTTTAATACCCATATTGAGAAAGTTGTGAAATATATAATCCACCATTTTGTAGCGGCGGCCAACTTGAACCAATTTTCATCAAATATAGTTAACAACCCTCCCGATTAGTTCAAACAAAAAAAAAACCAAAATTGATTCATCCGATTTCTTGTTTTTTGATATGACCAGCTTTGCCCCATTGTTCCACCGGCATACTACCGGAATAAAATGTATGTTTTATTCCAGATTATGTATAGGATATATATTTATCTCAATTCCTCAGCCAAATTACGCTACTAGATGTTACGTGCAGGAAAGCTTAATAAGTTTAAGTTTGTTTATAAACTTAAGTTAAGACCATGGAAATAGCGAAATAGGGGCAGTTGGCATCCTTAAAAGAGCGGACGATCAATATTAATTTATAATGCGAAGCAAGATGCGGGATGAGATGGGAGGTCCATTGAAGTGCATCATTCACATTAACATTTTTCTTCTTTACATGCTAAAATCCCTCCAAATATAGAATCCTAGTTACGCCCTTGATAGAGACTCCAATGAGTATAATAATTATTGGTCATTAATAGTTTCAGACAAATGCAGCAACGTCTGACCAACTCCGCCGGGTCGAGATCAGAACAGTCAACCAAGGCAGATGTCAGACCATCTATGGCTTAAACTTTATAACAGTGAATATGTTGTGCGCTGGCTGGCAAGCGAATGTCCGCGGATCGTGCGCCGCTGACACTGGGGCCCCACTCCTTCATAACAGAGTGGTAGTAGGCGTCACATCGTACACTGTTGGTTGCGGAGATGTGAATTATCCTTCAGTTTATACGAGGGTTTCTAGATATGCTACCTGGATAACAAACAATGCTTAGGATAATAACATAAAACTATTGTCTTTCATTTTTTTGTCCTTTATTTTAATAGTTAACAACAATAAGAAAATACAAATGCATTCAATATGGCATTTGTATTGTAAGTAAATATACCAGTATTGCTTATCAATTAAATACAAGTCTCGTGACAATTATTGTACAACTAAGTGACCTCTGCCTCAATAGAACTCCGCAGCTGTATTTATGTAGTAGCGCAAGCCGACGCTCACGAAAATTTCTAAAACAAAAGTGGCCTAAATTATTTCTTAAAAATTTGCTTTCTGCCTAAAAGCCTAGCCATTTCTGACGAACAAAAATTTTGAAAATTTATATTTTGATGTAACTAGGTACCTATTGCATGTCCTTACTTTCATATGCATAAATTACAAAGCTGATAATTTTAAATTACAAACATACACATTAATTTTGTTTATTTGTATAGATGTACAGTTTCCTAATAATTGTTATTATATTCGCAGGTGAGCGATATCCTTATCTGATTAAGTATGACTTTTTATTATTGCCCTTTACCGGTTCTTCCCGTGTATCTAAATATAAGTTAAGGTCATTAAAGTGTCGATTATTATTATCGTTTTATCCATATTTATAGTTATTTGAATTTATAGAACAAAGACAAGTTAGTCACATAACCTATATGTCCAGCTCCCCTATTTTGTAACTATGTGACTATTGAATTTGTCTCTATGTCTCTCCATGTAACTATACATAAAGAGATAATATTTTACCATTATCTCCCATAATCTCTTTCTTTTAATAGTCATATTATGTCATCATGAAATGGATCTAAATGAAATTCGGCAAGATAAATATAAAATGTTATATCTAGCAATCTATTTATACTTATTATAAAACGGCAACAGATCCAATTCTGTACATTGAAAATATTTTTATTGGAGGGACTAAATAATCGATACTGAACTCAAAAATGTAAAATTTTTGTCTGTCTGTCTTTCCGTCCGGATTTATGACGGCTGCGATTCACGCCGAAAGTATTGAATGGATTTAAATGAAACTTGCACGATTTTAATTCATATTATACCTACGCTAGGATCATATTATACATAGGACACTTTTTGCGAAAATCAAAATAGAAGGTTGATAGTTTGTATGGAAACTCTTTCATTTTTGAAATCAAGTTTATGAAAATCGGTATAAAAATAATTGAATAAATATAAAACATAATTTTATTCAAGCATTTTTTAAATTTTACCCCCATAGGGCTAAATACGGGTGCAAAGTTTGTATAAAAAGTTCTTAATTTTTCAAGATATGCTTATGGAAGTTGGTTTAAAAGGTACTAATTTAATTTAAAATATAATGTGATTCATAGATTTTTAAAATAGGTGTTGAAAGTTTATATTGAACGTTCCTAGTTCAAATATAGAAATAAAATTATTTTTACAAAAATTGCTTAAACACTACTGGGGCCAAACTAATTTTTATTTGTCTGTTTGATTATCTGTTTGCTCCAGCTAATCTCTAAAACAGCTATACCAATTTAGACGAATCTTTCAGACATTAATTTTCTGATTTTTCGGGTATTTTTGTTTTAATATTTTTTCATTTTAATTTAACGCGGTCGAATTCGCTAATGATTTTAGAATCATAACAAGTTTCATTTGAATTCATTCAGTTGATTCTGCGTGAATTGCGGCCAAAACAAATATGGGAAGAAAGAAAGACAACATTTTTGGTTTCAGTATCGATTTATTATTATAGTGCCCTCCAATAAAAATTTCAAAAATATCTTCATTACGCAGAATTAGACCTGCGACAGTTTTATTATAAGTATAGATACTGTAGTATATTAAAAATTGAGCAATAAAGTCTGATTAAATCTATGACAAAGAAACGGAAATTGATTCAAATTCTACTGAATCATAAACGTAAGTCATTTTACCAGTACTTAACAACTTCGAAGTTAGGGAAAAGTAAAGAAATGAATACTTATACTAAAGCCAAACTCGATTGAGAATGCTTGTCAACAAACAAATTAAAAATGAAGGTAGAAGTCACTAGTCATTTTACACCTATTTTTTTAAATTAACTAGTTAATGACGAATTCATGACAATAAATTAGATTAGTAAGCTTAAAAATAATTAATATATTCAATATATTTTAAATAAAATTTTTTAAAATAATAAAACATAATTTTAAATTTATTAGGCATAAAACGGGTTGCATTTTCTACCTTCATTTTTAAATTGTTTGTTGACAAGCATTCTCAATCGAGTTTGGCTTTAGTATAGGTTACCTTCCTCTATATAACTAGCTGTGCCCAGCCGTTTCACCTGAGTATACTCCGTTCTCGTGGGAGTATCGGGAAATCTGAAATGAAAAAGAACTGAACGAAATGTTTAAAGACAAACGAGTATATAGTTATCTCGTGATGAGTCAATAGGTCATCATATCACATCAGCAGAGAGAGTCCACGGTTGGGGACATTAAAACACATCCATCGACCTTAAGCCAGCGGACCCCTGCAACAAGTTTAAACCTTCAGTCCACCTAGTGGGGTGGTCGACCAATACTGCGTTTTCTGGTACGCGTTTAGCGTCTATCATCTGCCGTGCACAATGCCCACTTCAGTTATCCGAGTCGTTGACCTATATCGGTTACTTTGTTTCTTCTACGGATCTCTTTATCATTCATTCGAACACGCAGAGATACTCAGAGAATTGCTCTCTCCCGCTGCGTGACTCTGAGCCTTCTTAAGAGGACTATCGTTGGGAGTTTAGTCAGTAGTTTTCGCTTATATCTACTTTTTTATCATCATTCATCATCAATATTAGCCTTAGCGGCCCACTACAGGGCCAGGCCTCCCCCCTTATAGGAGAGGGGATATGGAGCATAGACCCACCACGCTGCTCCAATGCGGGTTGGCGGGCTTATGGTGATAATGTTTTATTTATTTACGATCACTATCAGATGTTGATGACAGTGACCGGGACCGACGGCTTAACCCAGTTATTACTAGCTCACTTTTAAAGGAACACCTCGAGAAAAAAAATATTTTGCGAACTGAGGGCAAAACAGAATAAAATTTATGTTACGTATCGCGAAACAAAACCATATTCTTCGATTTAGAAGTGATTGCACGTGCATAAAAATTATAGTTAGTGGTGTTTTTCTGTATTTTATTTCTAAAAAAAAATAAGGATGAACGATGAAAGGTAAGTTTTTATCAATTACGTAATATTTAGTATAAAACTCCTTAGCATCGTAATATTGTCTTCTTTGACAACATTTTGCGTAGATTTTCCATTTGAAAAAGTAAAATTTTAGGTCAAAATTTTATCATCGAATTAGGTGTTCTTTTTATCAAACGCTAGTAAAATAAACTACTATAATAATACATTTGCTCATATTGTTTATTGTACTTTTCCGATCATGTCAACATGGTAAACCATGTTGATGATCGGAAATCTGTTTGTTTGAAATCATCGAACAGTTGGACATATTGACGATGAACAAGACATACCTTCTAGCATCATCATTTGGCCACCAGAAAACTGTAATTGCTCCTTTTGAGGAGAACTACAGTATAGAAGAAGCTATGTTGCCTTATTATGATGGCCATTCATCCCAGCAATTTGTTGGGGAAAAACCAATCAAATGGGGGTTACAAATTTTGGGTCTGTGCAACACCCTTAGTCTATATAGTTTGATTTGATCCTTACCAAGGAACAGACACTCCTTCAGCTTATGTTCTGCGTTATAAGAAAATAGACCTTTTCATTTATTTTTTGATATTTTCTTTACATCAGTTCATCTAATTTACGAAATGGGTCCAAGGGGCATAAATGCCATAAAATACTGTATCACGGCAATCTGTACACAAACAATAAGCCACTCTTCTAGCAGAATGACTAAGTATTAATGTCATAACCAGGAGCTCATCCTTGCTGTAGATTTCCTAGCAGCAGACCCCTCTTTTGGCTGGTTATGAAAATATATGTTTGAGATGAGCAATGTTGTGTCTCTGAAGTCGAACATATTGATGTCCACCCTCGAGAGTTAGTGCTTGGGCCAGCTCATTTATGTGTATGGAGAGTTTTTCCTGATACCTAAGGCTGCACTGGGCTATTTCGTCTCGGACCTTTTGCATGCCAAGATCGAGGTACAAAGTACTTGTTGTATATTAAGGTACATTTATTATTATGTTATGTAGGTAGGCGTAAGATAAATGAAATAAAGACAGTTGAGAACACGTAATGGTCGTTTCACTACATGGTGACAGCGGTGTCGAATAAAACCGAGTTAAAGTTGTAAATATAGTGGTGTTTTAGTGTATTTTAACTATTAGCGTGTTTGTATACTCATATACAAATGGAACACGCGAGACCTCCAGCGGAACTGGTGTTGGAAGGTGGCCCGGTGAGTCGGGCGGACGCGTGGCGCAAGTGGTACAAGCAATTTAACGTGTTTCTGAAAGCGTCTGGCGTGCATAAAGAAAGCAAAGATGTTCAAGCAAGTCTGCTTATTAATCTTGTGGGGCCGGACGGGTATGACATCTATACTACTTTTAAATTTCTAAAGGACGAAAGTCAAGACGATATAGATGTCTTAGTTTCTAAGTTTAATGACCATTTTGGCACAAAACACAATACAACTATGTGTAGATTTCGGTTCTTCGCGCGCAGTCAAGAAGTCGGCGAAAATGTGGACTCATACGTCACAGCTTTACGAATATTGAGTCAGCACTGTGAGTTCGAGCACCTAGAAGACGGTCTGATAAGAGATCGCATCGTGTGTGGTATTTCCGACAGTACAGTGAGAGATAGATTGCTCAGAACGGACGACTTAACCTTGGAGAAGGCCATAAAGATTTGTCACGCGAGTGAAATATCGCTGACGGAGGGCAAGCAAATTGAAGTCGCTAAAACTTCGGAATCGACGGCCGGCGCGGCGGTGGATGCAGTGTTCGGGGCGCGGGCGCGCGCGCGGGGCGAGGCAGGCGGCGCGAGCGGCCGGCCTGCCGCTCCGAGCGCCGCGCGCCGCATGCGCAGCAATGAGACGCCGGGTCGTCGGTTCGATTCTCGGTTGAGTGCGAATAGTGATGTAAAGTGCGTGTCGTGCGGTAACGATCATAGTGACTATGATCGGTGTCCAGCTAGATCCGCGACCTGTTTTTTGTGTTTTAGACGGGGACATTTTAAAAAATGTTGCGTAAAAGCTAATAAAAAAGTGTTTGAAGTGAATGAGGAAGTAATTAATGATGATTTGTTCCATGTGTCCATATTGAACGATGGCAAAATAGGTAAAGACAGTAAGTGGTTTGAAACATTGATATTGTGTAAAAACGGAATGTCAGAAAAATTTAAACTAGATTCAGGGTCAGATTTAAATGTATTATCGTTTAAAACATTTCAGAGATTAGGATACTCTTTCAGTGATTTAAAACATTGTAATCAACGTGCTCAATCATTTTGTGGCAATTATTTACCTATATTAGGTTCTCGGGATATGTTATGGTCATATAAACAAAATAAATATATCATTAAATTTATTATATCTAAGGACGACTGTCAAAGTGTTCTCGGGAAAGATACATGTGAAAATATAGGAGTTATAAAGCGAATTTTCACTATTAACATAGATCAGTATAGTGATTTGTTTCGAGGCGTAGGTAAACTGCCAGGGAAATATAGAATCGTCATAGATAAAGAAGTAAACCCGTCAGTATGTCCAGTTCGTAAAATACCTATGGGTGTAAGAGATAAATTGAAAAGTGAACTCGATAACATGGAACGAATGAATATAATAAGAAAAGTGTCTCATCCAACACCGTGGGTGAACGCGATAGTACTTCCCGCGAAGAAAGACGGCAGCGTGCGCGTGTGCCTCGACCCGCGCCCGCTCAACCGCGCCATCCGCCGCGCGCACTACCCGCTGCCCACGCTCACCGAGATAGCCAGCACGCTGCACGGGGCAAGGTATTTCAGTAAGCTAGACGCGCGCTCGGGATTTTGGATGATCGAGCTAGACGACCAGAGCGCGGACTTATGCACTTTTGGTACCCCATTCGGACGTTATCAGTTTCTGCGGCTCCCGTACGGGGTGAGCTGTGCCAGTGAAGTGTTTCATGCGAAGATTCGTCAAATTCTAGAGGATTTAGACGGAGTGGAATCGTTCGTAGACGACATAATTGTTTACGGTAGTACCTTGGACGAACATGACGCTAGACTGAGATCGTTATTAGATAGGGCTCGCGAAGTAGGTATTAGATTTAATCGAGATAAATGCGAGTTTCAGGTGCGTCAAGTTACGTATTTAGGACACACGTTTAGTGAGAGGGGTATGCAAATCGATATAAATAAAATACGTGCGATCAGAGAAATGCCCATTCCAAACGACAGGGGCTCGCTGGAGCGATTTTTAGGCATGACAAATTATTTGTCCAAGTTCATTCCAAACTATGCTGACATCGCGAATCCACTTCGAAGTCTGTTAAGAAAAGGTATCGAGTGGTGTTGGGAGAGTAACCACTCGGCGGCGGTGTCGGCGCTGAAGCAGGCGCTGTGCCGCGCGCCCGTGCTGGCGCTGTACTCGGGCGCAGAGCCTGTGCTGTTAACGGTAGACGCAAGCGCGAGCGCGCTCGGCGCCGCCTTGCTGCAGGCCGGCCGCCCGGTGGAGTTCGCGTCGGTTACGCTTACGGACACTCAAACTCGATACGCACAAATTGAAAAAGAAATGCTAGCGATAGTGTTCGCACTGGAAAGATTTCATCAGTACGTGTATGGGAGGTCAGACGTTACGATTGAAACAGACCATAAGCCACTCGAGTCTCTTTTTAAAAAATCTTTAGATGCGGTTCCGGCGCGCTTACAACGTATGATGTTGCGCATCCAGTGTTACGAGTTTATTGTTGTTTACAAGCCCGGTAAATACATGTACCTGGCCGATACGCTGTCCAGAGCAGCCCTCTCGGAGCATATGCACGACAAGTTGTCGGATGAAATTGATGCTCAAGCGTGTTTTGTTATAAACAATGCACGGTTCAGTGACACTAAAATACAACGAGTTAGGGAAGCGACGGGTAAAGACCCCGAGTGTAAAATCTTAATTAATTATATTTTGTGCGGGTGGCCGCGATATAGACACGACGTAGATAGTTTAGTTCGCGGGCACTGGTCGTATAGAACTTCATTCGAATATATAGGAGGTGTTCTGTTTAAAGATAACTTGGTCTTTATACCTCGTGAGCTGAGAAGCGAAATGCTGGCGTGTGTACACGAGGGTCACCTCGGAATCGACCGCTGCAAGCGACGCGCACGTGACGTCATGTTTTGGAGCGGCATGTCGCGCGACGTGGAGCGGACGGTGCGCGCGTGCGCCGCGTGCGCAGAGCACGCCGCTCGTCCGCAGAGAGAACCTATGATTCCTCATCATGTTCCTAGTCTACCGTGGAGAAAGGTTGGCTCGGATATATTCGTGTTTCGTAAAAAATATTTTCTAATACTCGTTGACTACTTTTCCAATTTTATTGAAGTAAGTCCTATATCCAACCCAGGTTCGCGAGCGGTAATATTAGCCATGAAAGATCAGTTCGCGAGGCACGGCATTATTGAGGAGCTGGTGACGGATAATGGGCCTGCGTATGTGTCCAAAGAGTTTCGAAGTTTTAGCTTAGACTGGTGTTTCAAACATACAACCTCGTCTCCCAACTACGCACAGTCCAACGGACTTAGCGAAAGGGCCGTACAGACGGTAAAAAATATTATAAAAAAATCAATAATGACAGGATCTGATTTTTATCTAGGGTTGCTTAACTTTAGGGCGACACCGCGTGATGGGATTAATTCACCGGCGCAGTTATTAATGGGAAGACGATTGAACACTAAACTCCCTATAAATACAAAAAAGTTAATGCCAGATAGGAATAGCGATGACGATTTTGTCAACATAAATCGTAATCGCGAACGCGCTAAGGAATATTACGATAAGCGATCGCGTGCCCTACCCGAGTTGACAGCGGGTGAGCGGGTGCTGGTGGAAGACGGCAACACTCGGCGCCGTATGACGGTACAGGCGGCGGCACCACAGCCAAGGTCTTATTTTGTTGTTGACGAATCAGGTCGAAAATACAGACGTAATCGGCGTCATCTTATTCGTGCTGAAATTAGTTCTGCAGCCAGCCGTTCACCTCTTCCTTTGGATGAAAAGGAGGATAGTGATGATAGTGCTTTAAATTCATTTACTGATGCTGAAAGGTACAGCAGTGATGACCCTCGGGTAGACCAAGACACTAATTGTAATAGCTCGCCCGAGGGAGCGGAACGTACTCGAGCAGCTGCTTATAAAGCTCGTAAACAGCTGGCATTATTTTTTAAGAAAAAATAGTGTTATTATGCTTATGATTACTACGGCTATAACAGGTTTATATTGTGTTAGATTAAGTTTAGTCTAAGTTTAGTTACTACTTATTCATTACTTCTTTTGATGGGAAAGATGTTGTATATTAAGGTACATTTATTATTATGTTATGTAGGTAGGCGTAAGATAAATGAAATAAAGACAGTTGAGAACACGTAATGGTCGTTTCACTACAGTACTTATGGATACGTTTTTGATGGGACTAATAATTACTTTCCTTTTTTAATAATAAAATCCGTAAAATTATTACGTAATTTTATTCATTTTCCATTTGCCTATAATACATCCTAATACCACGTGACAGTAGTGCATATTACTAGCGTTCCTTTAAAAGAACACCATTTTCCAGCTTTCCCAAAAGGTCAAATATTTTTTTATTATTTTTTTCTTGATAATGGAACCCTAATATTACCATATATAAAAAATTACTAATATATTCAAGATTTTTCTCTTCCCGTATTATCTGGGTCGTGCTCTTCGAGGCACGGGGGTGTATCACCACCAACTTCCCGACTCCGGGCTTGGAATTTACTGAGAATTTCATAGAAGAATGAAAAACTCAGAATTATTCCGTGACCCGACCCAGGATTCCAACCCAGGACCTTGTGATCGAAGCCGGGTAGGCTAACCACTAGACCAACGAGGCAGTCGATACTTTTTTATACCTTGGTATAAAAAAGTAGAGACAAAAATACTCCATAGCTTACCTATACGATCTGATCATCATCATCATCATTGAGCCTTATTTACGGCCCACTACCAGGCCAGATCTTCTTCCTTCCATGAGATGAGATATGGAGGTTAGATCCACCACGCTACTCCCATGCGGGTTGGTGGGCTTAAGGTGATAATTTTTAATTCATTAACACTATCAGATGTTAATGATAGTAACCGTGATCGCCGGTTGAACGTGCTCTCCGAGGCTCGGGGTTGTAACACAACCAACCTTTGACTCCGGGTTGGGAATTTATTCAAAATGAGTTAGAAGCAAGTAAAATTCAGAATTATTCCACGACCTGACCCAGGTTTGAACCCAGGACTTGGTGTTTGAAGCCACATAGGCTAATCCCAGGAGTAACGAGGTTCTCGTAGCTTACTTAAACGATCTAAGTAATAAAAATGTATATTTTTGATGCAAAATTTAAACAGTTCTTTGTCTCGCTTGTTATAGGTGCAACATCTATAATATCATTTTACTACCCCAGCTATATGTTTTATCGCTATCTAATCAGATATTTTAAGAAATATAAAAAGTGAGTAAATTCGTACTCGGTATATTATAATAACAGTGGTGTCTTGAATTAGATGGACATAATGTCTAAAATCTCTTTGGTTTTGGCTATCTTCTTAGCGAGCGTCTCTGGTAAGCCGTTTCTGAGTAACAAAATATTGTTACTTAAATTTCACTTAATCGTTACTTGAATCTTGTCAAACGTGTATACTGTGTGTCACTTCTAATATTGTTGTAATTATTCAGGAAATAGTAAAAACACCTGTTATAATGTTACTTATATTTTAAGCTATTGCATAGCTTCTATCGCGGGCCTTGAGCGTGGAGACCGAATTCAGACATTCCGTAACGAAAAAACCTAACATCCGCTGGATATCAAAAACATTATATATAAAGCATAATTTCGGAACAGACGTCACTGGGAGCGTGGCCTAGCGGTAAGGCGCTCTAAGTGCTTAAAAATACTTTTTGAAATATCACGCTTAAAAAAAAATTGCGGGACCGACGGGATTCGAACCCGCGTCTCTTTGGCAATCCGAGCACTAAGGCCAGTAGTACACGGACTGCTTCAAGCAGTTGAGACCGACTGCTTAAAGCCGCGACCGCGCGGTGAACTATAGTCATTCATTCGCTGCCGTACACACGACTGCTCGAGCAGTCGACCTTTATCATGATGAAATTCCATTCGACCGCTCGCGAGCGGTTGCGAGGCATACACCGACTGCTTGAGCCGTTGACTGCGCTAGAGCAGTCGACAGCTCTCCGACTTCCCTCCCCCCGCCCTTTGCGGCCTCGCGGCGTCTGTTTGTCTCGTCTCATTTGCCGACTCGACTGTGGTAAAAAAACAGCTGCTCGAGCAGTTGGGTAGCGTAGCTCGAGCAGTTAACAACCGACAGCTCAAGCAGTCGACGCCGACCGCTCGAGCGGTCCGTGTATTTCGCTCAGTCGCTAACTGCTCGAGCAGTCCGTGTACGGCCGCCCTTAGAGCGCCTTACCGCTAGGCCACGGTGCCGATGACGTCGGAAAGTAAACATAAGTTGATAAAAAATGCTATGCAATAGCTTTACCGCGGCAGTCTCCGAGTGCCACTCGTCTTTTTTTTTTAATTCATAATTATGCCTCTTTCCTTATACTCAAAGGAAATTGGATCTTAATTCCTTCAATTCGAGTTTTTAGATTGAGAGATCTAGTTGACTCTGTAACCATTACTATCAGGATGTTATTGACAATTAACGGGATCGCTGGTTTAATGTGACCGCTAAGATACGGGGGATTCACTCTAACTTCCTAACTCCTGACCAAAAATTAAAAATTTACCGCATACCCATAGGTTAATCATGGGACCAACGAGTTTAATTAAAACAAATAAAATAACATAAATAAAATATGATTCGTTCTACAGATGTTAGATTAAATCTTTCGTTTCTAGCATTGCCAGAATTTTACCAGGAGAGGATAATCGGAGGTGGTACAACCACTGTTACCCAACACCCCTATGCAGCTGCAGTTCTGTATGCAAGCAACAATGTTAACTTCCTGTATGCCTGCGGTGGTGCCATTATAAATACCAGATCAATTGTGACAGCACAATCATGTTGGAAGTAAGTGCTTTTTTAACCAACTAGCTGTACTGCTTTTTAGCCTTATTTAAAAAAATACCCATTTCTGTAAAAAATATATATTATTATTAAGAAGCAGTTGTAGGTACAATAGGCATTTAAAACTCAAGTTTAAAGATAAGCTATTAAATAAACATGGTCAAGCTCTCTCCTTATCGGCCAGGAAAATTGAAGCTTCAATCCAATATGCTACCTTAATGTGGGTTGGTAGACTCAGGGTGATATTAATATTTAAATCTTTAAGATAATGTTTATATTATAGCCATGACCGTAGACTTAACTTAACGTGTCCTTCTAAGCATGGAGATAGAACACCGAGAACCTAAAGTCAGCCTGTCAAAGAAAACTTATTGGAAAATATATTTCATTTTACGACCTAGAAATACAACTCTCCTCATAATCCGAAGCTGCTCAACAATGGACCAACAAAGCAGTTTACAGAATATAACTGATATATATATTTTTATTTTACAGTAACCCGAACAGTCACGTGAACCAGTATCGCGCTCGAGTTGGCTCCGCAAATGCAACAACTGGAGGCACTCTTCACGTTATATCACAACTGATTGCCCATGCAAATTATAATTCATGGAACCAAGCAAATAATATTGGTTTACTTAGATTGACATCAGTAATCAATTATTTGGTTCATGTCAGACCTATACAAGTCGCCACGTCTAATTACAATTTAGCGGATTTCCAAAACGTTTGGGCTATTGGATGAGGTCGTACGACTGTAAGTATGATTTTATTTCGGTAGATAATTTACATTTTGTTGTAAAAAAAAACTTTCATGTATCATTTTCATATATCTCATTTCATAAGGAAAAAATATATAAACTATCTTTCTATCTATCTATCTCGTCTATCAAAAAACGGTAGTTATCTGTACAAAATAATTCAATCTATAAAAGGACTAGAAGTATGTTAGTATTGCTAAAACGCAAAGTTTGAAAAATTCGAAAAGAAATTCATTTCATTTTTAATTCAATTTTGTAAAAAAAAACTAGATATGTAGAATATGTAAGTATACTACAGTTTGACAAATTGTACTAACAGTCTGTACACTCTTAATAATTATTTTTAGGCAACTTCGATAAATTCTGAAACATTACGTGCAGTGGAGATCAGGACAATAAACCAAGGCAGATGTGAAAATATCTACGGTCTGAACTTCGTAACACTTAACCATGTGTGCGCTGGCTGGGAAACCGGCAGTCGTGGATCATGCCTCGGGGATCTCGGAGCACCTCTCATACATAACGATGTGTTAGTAGGCATTACTGCCTACACATTCGGCTGTGGAGATGGAAATTACCCATCCGTCTACACCAGGGTTTCCAGATATTTTTCCTGGATTCAAGCCAATGCTTAAGGAAAAAAGTAATTTTTATAGTTAGATAGTATATATAAATGTGTGCAGAAACTAATTAAGTTTACTTAGGTTAGTACTTTTAAATATTACAAAATAATTCAAATAAACACACTGTTTTATTTAATGCCAATAAAAGTATAATAAAACCTATTGCTTTGTTTCCATCTGATTAGGTTTCGCCCGGTGGCAAAATTAAAACGATGTCAATTCTCTAACGAAACTCGACAGAGCGAGTCTCAACTTTGTCTCTATATCTCTCTATCAATAGTATCGTATCAGATGTACAAAATCGACACGCTGACCTAGTGGCCACTACCTAATTGCGCACGCGTAGGTAGTTTCACGATATCGAAGTTTGGATTTGCCTCCCTCTGAAGTTGCTGCATAAGCCCTAGCATGCTCTCCTTAAATCCGGGCCTGATCTTACTAATATCATTTAATATACCTTTAATAGGTTTTGCCCTGATCGATCATGGCCGTAGAATCTTAAATTTAATTTCGATCATGTGTCGTAATTTTTTTAAATGGATACTTTAAAAGGAAAAAGGAGACGATTGTTTAAAATGCTTATATGTATAATTAAACTTCTTAGTATTATTAGGTAAACATTATATTTTCGATCCTGAAGACGCGGTCGGGTATCGCTGGGTTTTAGTGGGCATTCCGATTTGAGTGTTTAGTCCCATATACTCTCTGGAAAGAGCTTTCTATCCTTCTTTCCGGAGAGATGCGTAAAGGCATTTCCCAGCGTAAAAAACATGTAAACATATATTTACACTCATATCAATGGAACCATTGACATTGAATATTTAGAATTTTTTTGATTCGCTTATTTCGACAACAACAAAGTACAAAAAAAAAACGTACCTATTCGCTTTAAACAGCTTTTGATTACTTTTTATTAAAATAATGAAGTGCATGTCTCAGACTTAATTAGGTCTAAAAAATAATTTCAAAGATAATGCAAAAGAAGTAAAAAATTAAAATTGCCGCTGGAGGGTCGAAGTATAGTCCAAATGTAGTTGAGTTTTCCTAACTTAATATTGTAGACTATTCTAAATTCGACCTTGAGTTCTAGGATCAGTTAAAGTCAAAATATCTTCATTCTAATAATTCATATTAAGATTATTTTAATCATTAATAAGTAACTTATAGATTATTTACAAATAATGGGGATAATTTGATGTCAGAAATTACAAATTAAAGCTACGAAGGTTTCAAACGCGCCTTGGTACGTGAAGAGCCCATTAAACTCGGGTAGGTCTAACTTGAACATATCGGACAAGTTTGGGAAGGGAAGGGGAGGCGATATAAGCAACGTTATTGTCGGTGGACCCCGGTTATATTATAATGGCTAGTATTTTTTCTAGGGGATATCTTCAACTAATAGCTAATAAAAGCTGGCTCAAACATAACTCCTTTGTTGTCTACGTCTATCGCCCAGTACAAACTAAACGGCCGGAGACACGCTTCTCTGGGTGTTATAGCACATGTTCAACAATGACAATTCAAGGGTCTCGTTTGAAGTGCGAGGTGCGTAAAAGAGATCTCGTGTCTCCACTGCCAGAAGGGTATCATGGTAATTCAATCAGTCATCATCAACAACCATGTATTTACTGTTGAATAACGTACTCGTACTATAATGTCATAGTATATTATACGGCACTAGTAGCCAAAAAGCTACCGATACCGAGACAAAGACTGCGTCTCCTGCCACCCGTCCTTCTTCTACGAATTTGTGGGGCATCTGCTGCCATCTCTCTTTCGCGTTCAGCTGCTTCTTTGAGGCGTATTACTTTCACGCAGAAAAAGACCATCTTCTGCCATTTACTTTCGTTGCTGATCATTAAGTCTATGATGTTCAGCAACGAAGTATCACCATTAAAAGCAGCCAGCAGTAAGTGCCGTTGCGGGGCCCAGGCCACGCACTCCACTTATGTGTGATATGCAGAGTCCTCCTGTGCGTCACACTCCCAACACCCCGGAGTAACTTCCCTCCTCGCTATTTTGTTCAGGTACTTACCAAAACATCTGATCTGTAAGTACCTGAACAAGACGATATGTCAGCGACCCGTGACGTCTCTTAAGCCACCGCTCCAGGTGTGGCTGAATTCCTTGCACCGTCCAAATACCCACAGTCGAGGTGTCTAAGTTTTCTTTCCACTTCTGGACTAAATTCGTTTCTGCGAGATTCCTTACTCTATGGATATTTGCCTGCACCACTAGCTCACCCCTTCTTCTCATGTCTGTTCTATATTTGTAAACTTGCGTAAGCACTTCTGCTTGCAACTCCCATGGCGGGTCTCCGGTTTAAAGAGTGGCTGCTGTCCACGAAATCGTACGGTACCCCCGAATCGCACGGATTGCAATTATACGCTGCGGTCTCCTCATCAAACTCTTGTTACGAGGCGACAGTGCATTGATCCAAATAGGAGCCCCATATAATGCCATGCTCCTAATTACACTCACACATATACGGACGCCTGCAGGAAGAGGCAGGCCCTCTAACATTGGGCAACAATCTTCCAAGAGCAGCGGCAGCGCCAACCAGTCTGGGTCCTAGCTGCTTAAAAAATCGGACAACCCTGTAAAAAGTTATGCGTGGTCATACATAAAAAAAAATACGTGACAAATTGAGAACCTCCTCCGTTTTTTTTTGTCGGTTAAAAAAGGCCTCGTTTAAGCGGCGTCAATCCCTTTAAGCAGCGCCAACCAGTCAGTCATAATTAAAAAAATAGTTCAGTATCAAAACCAACGTATCTACTAATCATCAAGTCCACTCTGAACACGCACTGTATAGGGCTGTGATTGATATCTGAAATGCACATCTCTGCCTTAACCTATTTGCATTTTCTTCCTCCCACATGGATGAAGTCGCGTAAAAATGTCTTGAATTCAGGACATCATAGCTTAGATGAAAAAATAGAAATATTTTAATGCAATTGTTTATGACAGAAACCATGCAACTACAAGTGTTTATACTCTTGTATTTCTGTCTTATTTTTTTATTACTAGCAATATTTTTTATCGCTATCTAATCAAACCAGATAGTTTAAGGAATATATAAAGAGAGTAAATTGGTACTCGGTATTTTACAATAACTGGTATCTTAATTTACTTAGTTGGGCATAATGTGTAAAATTTTCTTGCTATTAGCTATCTGCCTAGCGAGCGCTTCTGGTATGTACTTAATTTCTGAGTAACGTTAACTAAGTAATTGTTACTTTAATTTATGAGTTTTGACAAATGTATGTACTGTGTTTATTAACATATATCATAACTAGCTGACCCGACAAACGTTGTTTTGCATTAAAAATTTAAAAAAAAATGTAGATGAAAATTAGATACAAGCCGATTCTCAGACCTGCTGAATTCTTACGCATACAAAATTTGGTAAAAATCGGTAAAGCCGTTTTGGAGAAGTACGGTAACTAACATTGTGACAGTGAAATTTTATATATTCGATTAATCCTGAAACAGTAAATATACCACTTATTTTTTAATTCGACATCAGCCTATTCTAAAGACTCCCTGTGGGACCAGACCTCTCTCCCCCTCCACCTTCTTATATTTAGACCTTATTTTTTTTATCAACTACAAGTTGGCCCTTGACTGCTATCACACCTGATGTTAAGTGATGATGCAATCTAAGATGGAATGATGATGATGACCATTGCTCATAATATATGAGTTTGCGAGCTTAAGGCGAAAAACTCTCACGACATCTGGACATTTAAATGTTTTTGATGTGTACCTACCAGGACTGATAGCTTAATGCGCTATGGGAGCACGGGGGTGTAACACAACTTGCTTCCTGATTTCGGGCTGCTATTCAAAATTTTCCTTATGACGCCGTCGCATAAACCCGGGTTATCACTTAGGTCCAATTACTATGAAAAAAAAACATAAATGATGTTCCACTAACGTGAGAATAATTATTTTGTTTCATGTTGTTTCAGCGTTTCCAGAGTTTTACCAGGAGAGGATAATCGGAGGTGCTGTAGCCACTACCTCTCAACACCCCTATGCAGCAAATATTTTGTATGGAAGTAATAATGTGAATTTTCTGCCTGTTTGCGGTGGTGCCATTTTAAATAGCAGATCAGTTGTGACAGCTCAATCATGTTGGAAGTAAGTGCTTTTAACCAATTAGCTTTGCTGCTTTATAAGCCATTAGTTGACTTGGCCATCACCACCGAGGTTCAGTCTACTAATTATATAATTTGAAAAATACTCATTCCTGTGGAAAATACATAAATCATTAATACATAAATCATCATCACTCTCTGCCTCAAGCTAGTTAACGAGCACATCTTATGTCTGTCATCTTCTCTTAATATTTTAGTGATTTTTGTCGCAAACGACTGTTTAACTGCATATCAAGGCAAGGGGTGAAACACCACCAATATTCTAAATCTGAGCTGCTTAAAAACTGTTACAAAAAGAAAAAAATTATATTCTATATTTTATTGTCTGAATTTAGTATCCGCTGGATTTTAGTGAGTATTTCAGCATAGCCGGGAAGTTACATACCCTTCTGGAAGCAGACTCGATCTTCGGATTTCCTTCCGGGCGGGATGCGTAAATGCATTTCCCAGTGTTAAATAAAAGGGTTCGGATCAGGACCTCATGATCCGATATGCTATAATTATATTGGACCAATGAAAATTTAGTTTGCAGAGCAGGTAGTAGGCTAACATATACTTGTATTTAATTTTAAAGCATTAATTTAGTTTCACCTATCCCTGTGTAAGTTAAAGACCCACTTCCCAGTTTCCGATTGAGCTGAACATTTTGCAAGTATATTATGTTAGTCGCCTGACAATGCAATATTATGACATGGAGCTGATCTGATGCTGGAATTGGAAGGTTTAAATTTATTCTTTTCATTTTACAGTAGCCCAAACAATCATGTTAACCTGTTTCGCGTTCGCATTGGCTCAGTTAACGCAACAGCTGGTGGAAGCCTTCAAGTTGCATCTCAACTAATTTCCCACGCAAATTATGATCCATGGAACCAAGCAAACAATATTGGAATAATTAGACTGACCTCATTAATAAATTTTAATAATAATGTCAAACCTATCCAACTCGCCACATCTAATTACAATTTGGCGGATTTCCAAAACGTCTGGGCTATTGGATGGGGTCGTACGACTGTAAGTATATTAGGTATTCTAGTACCTAATAAATTTTAATTTTTTTGAAAAAAAATAACATGGGTATATAAGATGATACGAAAGACTTTGTCCTGCTATAGATCACACTTTCATTTATAAACTTCATTTCACGAAGAAAAAAATTTATAAAATGAATTTCGCAGTTGTCGAAAACGGTACACATAACGAATCGACAACTGCGAAATTTAATTTAAATAATTTAACCATTTAAAATAGTTTAAACTTCTACAATATATAAAAATGACTTGATGTTGTTTAGGCTTGATTTAATCAATTTGAATAATTTCAAAAGAATTAATTATATGTATAAGACAATCTGGGTACAATACATAATTGTATACAACAATTGTAATTGATACTCAAATTTTTATGAAAGAAAAAAACAATCTGACAAATAGTGGCAACAGTGGTAACAGTCATATTAATAATTATTTTTAGGCAGCTTCGATAAATTCTGAGCAATTACGTGCAGTGGAGATCAGGACAATAAACCAAGGCAGATGTGAAAATATATACGGTCTGAACTTCGTAACACTTAACCATGTGTGCGCTGGCTGGGAGACCGGCAGTCGAGGATCATGCCTTGGAGATCTAGGATCACCCCTCATCCATAACCAAGTCCTAGTGGGCATTACAGCCTACACATTTGGCTGTGGAGATGGAAATTACCCATCCGTCTACACCAGAGTTTCAAGATATTTTACCTGGCTTCAAGCCAATGCTTAAAGAACATTTTTTTGTTATATTAATAATAACAAGTGGTCCTGTTAGAAACTAATCTAGTGTATTTAAGTTATTTCTTTTAATTAATAAATAAATTTAAAAAACTCTGTTTTATTTTAATTTCCATAAATACATAATTATATTACTGCATATTGTGATGTTAATTTGAATTGTATTACGTTTAATGAGTTAATAAATTGGTACTTAATAGTAAAAACCCAATAGTGTGTTGCGCCTGCTTGAAACTAATAGTTGGATAATCAATTGATAACACTGTGTAGTGTTTATATTGATTCGAAACAAGCGCTACTTTACGGAGGCTCAATGTAAATAAAAACCAAACATCTAAATTATTCTCTACCAGAACCTAAAATTAGTAGAGCAACGCTATTCAGATATACCAAAATATTATAAATGTTAATTTGTTCACAACATCAAAACCGGTACCGCTTATATCTCGTAATAATCTATGTAGTTATACGTCTTAAGTTGCAATACGCCGAATGGCGACGGTATCAAATCAATTTGTATAAGGTTCAGCCAAATGCCTCGTACCCAGAGAGCACTTGATGATTGGTACGCAATTAATAAGTTTTGTTAAAAAACTATCTCATGTTCTCGGAATTGGTAGGAGCTGTAGATATAATCCCTCAAGGCGAGGCAACGACAGCGCACGGTATAACCTATAGGCTAAGATGTTTTTAACCGACGAAAAAAAACGGAGGAGGTTCTCAATTCGACACGTATATATATTTTTTTTTGTATGACCGCGCATAACTTTTTACAGAGTTGTCTGATTTTGATAATGCTTTTTTTATTAGAAAGGGCATACTTCCAAGGTGGTCCCATTGTCATCATGTTAGGATCTGATCATGATATCCTGCGGAAATTGAAGGAACTCTTCAAATTTTGGAGGCACGCTTACAGCGATTTTTGTCTCGGTGTTGAACTTACTTACTTCGGTACTTTAAGAACGTTACCTAGAACCCAAAAACTGCTTTACTACGTAAAATAAATTTTCCTTAAACTTTCTCGGTGCGAGCCATGATTTCTACTTTAAGGACGTTACCTAGAACCCACAAACTGCTTTACTACGTAAAATAGATGTTCCTTAAACTTAGCTGGCACCGACTTCATAGATATGCTTAAGTGAATTAAAGCAACTAAATGACACAGTTATTTTTTACTTTTTAGTGCGTTTTGAGTCGGTTCTATTTTTTGGTAAAAATTTTTTATTTAAAAATTTTTTATCTAATTTACTATCTTTTGTTTCTTCATTAAGTTTGAACATAGAGTTTTGCTATAGTAAAGGTTTGTATAATAAATCTTTGTTTGTAGGTATCCTTTTAAATTCGGTTTAGGTACTGGTAGAAAGCCCACATTTGTTATTAGGATAAGCAAGGGAGGTAGTGTATTTATTAATTATGCTATGTTTCAAGTGCTATTTAGCTATTTATTAATATTTTAAGAACCCAATTTTCGTCACTCACTGATCATGGAACTTCCTGTCGTCATAGAAAACTGAAATTTGGTATGAACAGTAGGATTGACACATACTCGTAAGTAACATACAAATTAGGAAACCCACACATTTGGCCCCGTCTCTTAATATAGGGCGATTAAAAAATCCCAGAGAACTTTTATTAATTTTCAAAATACAAATATAAAAATTGACATTAAAAGAAATACTTAGTCACTATAGTTTGGCCATTTTATTAAAAGAATAAACGTTAACGTTAAAGACATTAGACCGTTATGTGAAAGCGGTCGAGTATTAGCTCTGTCACTATCTCTCTTATGCAAAAATTAAGGAATAATTTGTTTTCTGTCGTTTTGATGGCTCAACGATTGCAGGTTTAGTTCAAAATAAAACTCCTTAAATATAAAGGGCAAAGCCGCCAACTTGCCAGACCTAGACCGATTAAGAAAATATCAACCAGCATAGCCAGGCATCGAACTCGGGACCTTTTTTATAAATCCACCGGGCACACTTCGCTAAGCAGGCCGTCAAACCTGCTTATGGGCAGCGTGGTAGGTTTAAGTTCCATATCCTCCTGTCTGCCCTCTATTAATAGGAGAAGGCCTCTAGTGGGCCATGAAAATATGCTTATGATGATTAATATTATGATTTCACTTGTGAACAATTTATAATTCACATGCCAATAAATTATATTGTTCACTGGTGATTGATATTCTTATCTGTTTACGATTGTTTATGATCCCTTTATTCTGATTCTTCCTCTTGTCGCTATATGTTTATCAATTTAAGAGACTCACCTTATACCAACAATTGAGCAATAAAATCTGATTAAAACTGTGACTATTAACATCAGTAGTGATTAAATTCTACTGAATTATAAAATAGTATATAAAATTTTCTATGTATAAGCAAAATACTGACTGAGTCATCAAGAGGTATAAAACTATACTCTTTTTAGCATTTTGAAACTGCTTGACACAGCTAGCTTACAAACAAATATTTACTAAGGCCTGTGTGCACCAAGATTTCGGTTATCATAACCAACGGTTAACATAAAATTTACTGTTCATGACAACCCGTGCACCGGTTAAGGATGTAAGCTCGGTTAAAATAACCGCCCGGTTTACGTCCTTAACCGGCGTACGGGTTGTCGTAAACTGTAAATTTATAGTAAAGTTATGTTAACCGTTGGTTATCATAACTGAAATCTTGGTGCACACAGGCCTAAATATTTTGCTGTGGCCTGTGACCTAAACCCGGAAATAATCTGTCACCACTTTAAAAGACAATAGAGCAGTGTTTACATAGAATATTATCCTTGTCGTCATCGTGATTATTACGATTTTCTCTAGATCTTCAGTATAGAATTCGAAACATCACGGTCGCCAACCCGACAACCCGTATTTGAGTAGTGTGGTGGGTCTAAGCTTCATGTATGGGATATACTCGGAGAGAGCCTTGGCCCCACAGTGGGGTGTTATAATAGGCTGATAATAATGACGATGATAAACACTTTTATGCGACACACACATCAGCCGATGGACGTCCATAGCTGGATATATAATTTTCGTCCCATCCCTACAGTTGAGAACCTTATAATCGACCTATACAAAGTCACAGAAATTGTTTATGCAATCTTTAGGGCCTACGCTAAAACTGACGCGGTTGCACGCTCGCGGGCCACAGAACCGCGAGTTAGCGCTGCTAGTATAATTTTATTCAATAAAATCAACAAATATTTATTTGACCGTAGCATCTAGCAGCGCTCGACTGATTTATAGAAACAAACACGCTCGCGTGTGCCCGTCGTGGGCGCCCGCGCCGTGTAACCGCCGCTCGCCGCGCGGTTGCGAATCCGCCACCCGCGCCCGCGCTCCGTCGCGCTGTCCATACTATTTTTCATTATACAACCGCGAGCGTGCAACCGCGCCAGTTTTAGCGTTAGCCCTTAAATTGTTTTCACTATACTAAAGCCAAAACCAATGTGGAAAGCATATCAACAAACAAATTTAAAATGAAGGTAGAAAATGCCTAATAAATTTAAAATTATGTTTTGTTTTTTTATAAAATCTTATATAAAAGATATTGAATATATAAATTAGTTTTAAGCTTACTAATCTAATTTGTTATCATATATACATTAACAAGTTAGGTTTAAAATGACTACCTCTATTTTCAATTTGTTTGTTGATAACCATTCTCCATCCAGTTTGGTTTTAGTATAGTTGTTTGTTTTGGTACCTATTATAAAATACTTTTTATATATAACTTTAGTAACTTTTAATTATAATCAATATTTCTATTCCTCCCAATCATACAGCAAGACTGTATAAAGAGTACGACTATCATCCAGCAGGCAAGGATTCTCGGTGTTGAGTCATTCTTAACAGCGGAGCTATCAAATGTTGTAATGTTTTTTTATTAGGGACGCATCATGGTACTTGCAATATTTTATCGTAATCTAATCAAGTTGATGGTTTAATATATAAAGAGAGTAATTTGATACTCGTCTTAATATGACATCGTGATTTAGATGGTCATGATGAGTAAAGTTCCTTTGCTTTTGGCTCTCTGCCTAATTAGCGCTGCTGGTAAGTCGATTTTTGGTATTATCTTTTGATATTATTTATTCAAAAGTAAAAAGCTATTAAAATTACTTAATACGCCATCATTACTGAGTAGGCCATCATCGGCGTTTTATTCGCAAATACCCCACATGACACCGTCAGCCTCTCCCTCCAAAAAAAGATACTTAAAGGTACTCGTACTACGTAAATATTCTAGATCAAAATTTTGTAATAATAATAATAATAAATCTTTTATTTGCAAGAATGTGGTTACAATGTCGATCTTAAAGTCAAATTACAAAAATATGTCCAGTCACATCCTACCACATACATGGTGTGCAAAAAATGTATTCAAGTTAAACTATACATATACTTTTTTTAAAATAATTACAAATTACGTTAGTATAAACCTTATATTATCGTCACATGTGTAGTATCATTAATTGTCAAATATTTAAATGTAAAGGATTATGTTTATACAATGTCAAAAAATATATATATAAAAGAAATTAAAATTTATTTTCCGTGAAGTACTCATTTATAGTGTAAAACATTTTATCTAATAGCATTTTATGTACTTTATTTTTAAATTGTGTAATCATTTTGCCGTAGTCAGTTAAAAAGTATTGCGTATATTGGCGCAAATTCAAACTGCAACGGAATTAATTTTTAGAAGAAAATTTAAAATTTCTTGGTCTAATCCATATCTCGAACTCACGACTTTATCATCCAACTAGCATAGCATTTTATGTACTTTATTTTTAAATTGTGTAATCATTTTGCCGTAGTCAGTTAAAAAGTATTGCGTATATTGGCGCAAATTCAAACTGCAACGGAATTAATTTTTAGAAGAAAATTTAAAATTTCTTGGTCTAATCCATATCTCAAACTCACGACTTTATCATCCAACTAGCAGTGCCCGCTGACTCCTTTTCGCGTTTAACGTATTTTGGTCCCGGCCCGTCCGGCCGAGGCGGCGCGCACCGCACGTTTTTATTTTGCTAATGTCTTTGAAGATACGAGTAATTGTTTAAACTGTATAGAGTAAAGTATTTTGAATTTTATTTTGTGTTGTTTCAGCGTTACCAGATGTTTACCAGGAGAGGATAATTGGAGGAGCTGTAGCCTCCCAAAACCACTACGCAGCTGCAGTTCTGTATGCAAGCAATAATGTGAACTTCCTTCTAGTCTGCGGTGGTGCTATAGTAAATAGTAGATCAATTTTGACAGCTCAATCATGTTGGAAGTAAGTACTTTACAACATAGCTGCCCGGCTCCACTTTGCCTTGGGTTTGTCTGTTTTAAGTAATTATTAAAGGCCTATCTTTGTGAATAAAATAGACTAAGCATTTTAGGTACATAATATGGTTCTTCTTATATGTGTAGTTTTGGCACAGCATTCCAAGTTTATCTTAACTAATTTATCTAAATGTTTTTTTCCGTTTGTCTATATGGATTTGGATCACGAAGCACTTCTTTCTTCCAAAAAATTCACAGCCTTGAGATGGGAAATTGGTAATGTTACAATGCCTCCGTGCCTCGAATAGCACGTTAAGCCGTCGGAGCTGATCAATATCGATAGCACCTAATAAATAGTGATAGTGATTGTTGTCAAACATTACTACCCTAACCTCCCCAGGCCGTATTGGCGCGGTCTTGTGGTTAAGCTTCACACGTCAAGCGTCGGGCCATGAAGTGGGCCCTTAAAATTGTCGGATAATGATGATGATGATTTATATTGTTATCTTACAGCTCCCCGAACAATCAAGTTCAATATTTCCGTGCCAGAGTTGGCTCAGCAGCTGCAACTTCTGGTGGCACCCTTCATACCATATCTCGACTTATTTCCCACCCAAATTATAATGCATGGAACCAAGCCAACAATATCGGTATACTTAATGTGGCCTCAACAATAATTCTTGGGGCTAATGTTAAACTTATACCGATCGCCATGACTAATTACAATTTGGCGGAATATCAGTACGTTTGGGCTATCAAATAACTGTGTCATTTAGTTGCTTTAATTTACTTAAGCATATCTATGAAGTCGGTGCCAGCAAGTTTGAGGAACATTTATTTAACGTAGTAAAGCAGTTTGTGGGGTAGGTAAATTCTTAAAGTAGAAATTTTGACTGGCACTGACTCCTAGATATACTTAAGTAAATTAAAGCAACTAAATGACACAGTTATTTTTTCCTTTTTAGTGCGTTTTGAATAGGTTCTATTTTGTGTTAAAATTTTATATTTCTTACTTTTTAGTGATTTATGCCAATTTGCCACGAAACGTACTCGTACTATACTGTCATACTATATTATATTGTAGCCAAAAAGCTACCGATACTTACACTAAAACCGAAATCTCTGCAAGTGTGCCTATAAAATTTGAAGAGTTCCTTCAATCCCCCCAGGATATCATCATCAGATCCTAACATGATGACAATGGGACCACCTTAAAAAGAATTATCAAAATCGGACACTTCTGTAAAAAGTTATGCATGGTCATACATATAAAAAAATAATATACTTGTCGAATTGAGAACCTCCTCGGTTTTTTTGTCGTCGGTTAAAAAGCGTATAACAGTATAAATATTTCTAGGCAACTTCAGTAACATCAGAGCAACTTCGAGCAGTTGAGATCAAGACTGTAAACCAAGGCAGATGTCAAGATATCTACGGCCTGAACTTCGTAACACTAAATGAGGTGTGCGCTGGTTGGGAAGCTGGCGGTCGTGGATCATGCCTTGGCGACATCGGATCACCCCTCGTCCATAATAATGTGTTAGTGGGCGTTACAGCCTACACACACGGTTGTGGTGATGGAAGTTATCCATCTATCTACTCCAGAGTTTCCAGATATGCTTCCTGGATTCAAGCCAATGCATAAGATAAACAAATAATAATTAATGTTTTTTTTTATTACATTTGGTTCAGTCCTGTTTAAAAAGTGATTAAATGTACATATTTATATAAAAAAACTAAGAGAACACTTCTTGCAATTTCAGAAAATTTGACTTATGGATCCTATTTTTATTTTTTTTTTTTTTGACGTGAAAACGTCTTATAATTCGATATTAAGCCACACTGCCGCCCAAAAAATATGACTCAAGCATTGTTAGTGCGTTGCGGCGTTTGAAGAAAGAGTTATACGCCGTGCAAACGATAGCGAAATTCCAGGACAAAGAAGTCACAATCTTTTACGTTCGGCAGAGTTCGACATCTGTCTATTAAATGACCAACCATTAAATATATTAATTGTAAATTAAAACATAATCTCTTTATTAATTAATAATTTATTTTACATTTAAATATAAATTTATAAAATCCAAACAATTATTTTATTGATTTAATTTAATATTTATAAAAATATACGTTAAATAAACATTGTAATAACCAATTAATGCTACCATGCTATCAGTATTTTTTTGAGACGTTGTCACGTTCAACTCTCGGCAGAAAGCGACTTTCAGACAACCAATTTTTTTTATATCGAAAATAAAGCGGGCAAACGGGATGCGTTCGCCTGCTATTAACAATTACCGCCGCCCAAAGACATTTGCAACACCGAAGCATTCTGGTGCGATGTCGGCCTTTAAAGAAAGGGTTGATCCACTCCTTAAATTACCCCATCTTAAAATTGCATCATCAGGAAATATCAGGTGTGATAGCAGTCAAGGGCCAACTTACAGGTCGTGAAAAAGAAAAATCAAATTTGTAGATCATTATATTATATCGTGGGGAGATCCCCATACCTTCACCATGGGGAGGAAGGATATTGGTCTCTACCGACTAAACCTCCGCTGTTCGGAGACGCTAGCACTGCAAACGGGAACGTTAGAACACTCCCATAACAGTAGTGTCGACCCACAAAAGAACTATCTTCTCTTTGGAAACCTAACTAGTTAAAACCGCCACGGAAGTTCAAACATATACCTCTGTTTATTATTTCTGATATTTATATAATTTTTACCATTAAACACTATACCATTAACATTAAAACTATAAACTCGATTAGCTTCTACCGGCATATAAACTCATTTCACAACGTATACGAAGTACAGAATTCTTGGTACTCCCACAGGAACCAGATTAACACTAGTGAAACCGCAGGGAATGACTAGTTAATTATATTGTTCGCAAGTGACCGATATCATTATCTAATTTCAAGCTAATTTGGATAGTTTACGATCTCTTTTCCGACATTTCCTGTTGTCGCCATATTTTTATCAATTACACTTAGTACCTACATTATTTGAGATACTCATGTTATACTAAAAATTGTGCGATAAAATCTGAAGATTATAAACAATGACCCTAATTGAGGCTACTAATAAGAATTGTATTGAAATATAAAGTAATTGCACAAATAAAAACAAATATTATTTTATGCATTACACTTTCTTGACTTTAAGTCTACCAAATTTTTCTATTGATTTTCTAAACATAATATAATGACCCTCCATAGTATACCTTTAAGCAAGCAATTCTTGTATATATAAATAAACAAATTAACTGAAGAATCTCTGAAACGGCAGTAATGTTTTTCATGAAATTTTGTATATTCTAAATTCATTAAAAAAAGGGACGATCAATCAATCTAGCTAGGTTTCATTTTTGGAAAATGTATAATTTCCCAAAAAAAAGTCGAGCACAGCACAGCGGTACTTCTTGTAATAAAATTGCAGAAATAATTTTGATGTAATTTTTAAATCAACTAATGTGGACAGTTGTTTGTTCGTTGTTTGTGGTATTGAATAAATTACATTCGTTCAAATAACAAGAATATTGATTTAGTAAATGCAATGTTTTATCGCTATCTAATCAAATCAGATTTTTTAACGAATATATAAAGACAGTAATTAGAAACTCACTTTAATAATTATTGGAATCGTGATTTAAACGGACATTATGATTAAAGTTCCTTTGATTTTGGCTTTCTGTCTAACGAGCGCGGCTGGTAAGTCAATTTTAGGTATTTAGTTTTGATGAGATTTAACACCTGAGCTTCAGGTTGATGGATGGGGATTTTATAGGATTTATATATCAAGATAGGGCTAGACCTCTATTGTACCTAGTATACCTAGAGGAAGCCCGTCAACCCGCTATGTAGCAGTAGGAGTAGGTACATGCTGCTCCATAGAAATCTGACGCGCTTAGGGCGATAGTGTAAGCTTATAGATGAAATACTAAATTTTTGACGTGACAACGTCTTATAATTCGATAGAGCCGGCTGCACGCACGAAAAAACATGACTCATGCGGCGTTACCTCGCCTTGAGGCGTTCCATGTAAGGCTTGAAGTGCAAGCGAGAGCGCGGAACGAGCGACAAAGAAGCACAATCGGCCTTTGCGTTCGGCAGTGTTCGACATCCGTCTATTAAATATAATTATTAAATATATTAATTTTAAATTAAAAATTAATATATTTATAAATTAATATATTTATTATAAATTTATAAAATCAAAATCAATTATTTTATTAATTTCAATTAATATTTATAAAAATATTCTTAAATTAAAAATTTTAATAACCAATTAAATGCTACCATTCCATCAGTATTTTCTTAAGACGTTGTCACGTTCAACTATCGTCAGTAAACCGACTTTACAGACAACCAATTTTTTTTTATGGAAAAAGTAATATTTTTCTAGCCCAACCCATCTTGAACAGCCTAGCTAGCCACTGGGTATTTGAGACAATGTATAGCTGTGTACATAAAGATTAATTGATTTTGTTTTATGATTTCAGCGTTACCAGAGTTTTACCAGGAGAGGATAATCGGAGGAGATGTAGCCTCTATCTCTCGTCACCCCTATGCAGCTGCAGTTCTGTATGCAAGCGACAATGTACACTTCGTTCCAGTATGCGGTGGTGCCATTATAAATGACAGATCTATTTTGACAGCTCTGTCATGTTGGAAGTAAGTATACAACCCATGAGTGCGGTCACGCCTAGCCTTGGCTTAGTCTGTTATTAAAGACCCATAATATTACCCTGAAAATAAAATCATACTCATAAAACTCTTCCGAATTGTAGATTCAGAAGAGTCAAGGATAAGATTATTATAACTCAAAGTAAATAAAATTTCTATACATAACAGTGGTGTATTTTAGCAATTAAAACGGGATAAACTATGTCCGTATGAATAATCAAGTATAATAGAGTTACATTAAAAATATCTTAACCTAGCATAAAACGAAACACTTACGAAACGGAAATTATCTACTGTGTTTATCGTTAATTGACATTTCGATAATTAATGAATGAAGGTTTCGATAATTAGAATATCGTATACTATTCATACTTTTTTTGTTACAGTGCCCCGAATAATCAAGTAAACCTATTTCGCGCCCGAGTCGGCTCAGCTAACGCAAGTTCTGGTGGCACCCTCCATACCATATCAAGACTTATTTCCCATTCTAATTATGTCATATGGAACCAAGCGAACAATATTGGTATACTCAGAGTGGCCTCAACAATACATTTTGGGACTAATGTTAAGCCTATAGCGGTCGCCAACACTAATTACAACTTGGCGGATTATCAGTATGTTTGGGCTATCGGATGGGGTGCCACTGTAAGTATTATTATTTATGTGAATATGCTTTAGAAAAAGACGTACATTATTAACGCGGAGGGGGTTCTTATCGTTTAAGTATAACCTACTCGTTATACTTAAACGATAAGATGTCCATTTAACAAGTAATGACTGCTACACAGTAATTCCACATACCGCACACTATTATAAGACCTTTGTTTTTACGTGGGTTGAAAAGTACACCGTGACACTGAGTTTGTATTTGTTTGTAATTATTTCAGAACCTACGCATACATCTACAATTTTCACTAATAACGAAGTAGATTAAAACGTTATTATGGATATAAGAGATGGCGCTGGCTTGTACTTTTTTATGCCTTTTTTACACGGATGAAAAACAACGGAGGAAGTTCTCAATTCTATACGTATATTGTACATTTTTTATGTATGACCACGCATAACTTTTTACAAAGATGTCCGATTTTCTTTTTTTATTAGAAAAGGCATACTTCCAAGATGGTTCCATTGTCAACATATTAGGATCTTTTCAAATTTTATAGGCACACTTGCAGCGATTTCGGTTTTTGTCGTTAGCTTTTTGGCTACAGTATAATATAGTATGACAGTATAGTACGAGTAGGTACGTAATGTGGCGATAAATCACTAAAAAGTAAAAAATAAATTTTTTTAACATAAAATAGAACCGACTCAAAACGCACTAAAAAGTTAAAAATAACAGTGTCATTTAGTTGTTTTAATTTACTTAAGCATATCTAGGAGTCGGTGCCAGCCAAGGTTTCTACTTTGAGGACATTACCTAGAACCCACAAACTGCTTTACTACGTTAGATAAATGTTCCTTAAACTTGCTGGCACCGACTTCATAGATATGCTACTCTTAATAATATTCTTAATACATATTTCTAGGCATCCTCAGTAATGTCTGAGCAACTACGCGCAGTTGAGATCAGGACAGTAAACCAAGGCAGATGTCAAGATATCTACGGCCTGAACTTCGTAACACTTAATCAAGTATGCGCTGGCTGGGAAACTGGCGGTCGTGGATCATGCCTTGGGGACCTCGGGTCACCCCTCGTCCATAATAATGTATTAGTTGGCGTTACAGTCTATACATACGGCTGTGGCGATGGAAGTTACCCAACCCTCTATAGCAGAGTCTCTAGATACAGTTCCTGGATTATAAGCAACGCTTAAGTAAAATACATTTGTTTTGTATTGATAACTAGTTGTTTAGAAGATATAATAATGTACCTTTAGTATATAAATTCGCTGAAATAAATCAAACAATCATTGTTTTATTGTGTTTCAATTAATTATCGCAATAAATTGCGATCATCTCAATTTCTGTCAAGTAAAATAAATACCTAGCTAGAGGGCACTACAAGTACTTTTAGCAGTGTGCATATTATGCTAGTAGAAGAAATTAGTTCCTTTGCTTTCTGCAACATGGTGAGGTTATCATTTTTATGGTAAGAATAACTGGTACTTTCGTACTAAAGTACTTTTTAGAGTTTTAGCTTCATTGTGGTGGAGTTCTCGGATTGGTGTAAACCTATGTGGATGTATAATTTAAGTAAATTTATGAACTTAGATAAATGTAAGAAGTGTGTCGTTTTTAGATGAAATGTTAAACACTAGTAGTAGTACTAGGAATAGCCTAGATGTTTGAAATGCACTATTTTGTAAGATAAATGTATTATACATGTCTAAGATAGTTGGAAGGCAGGCAGTGGATTGTGATTGTATGTGATCGTAGATAAGAAGGTTTTTGTTTATATTAAGTTCGAAAAGCCCTAAGTACTACAATTGTTCTGTGAAACAATTTAAATCGATTTTATATAATTTAAATAGAGGTTACATATAACATCGTAATTTTATTATCAGTAAATTTTAAATACAATGTTTAATTAATATTCCATCTAAGTTTGCAGAGATATGGGACTTAAGAGATACCTTAAATGCTATTATATTATTTATCTCCTTCACATAATATATTTTTGTTTCCAAATGTTTTTGTCCGTGGATACCAAACATTTATTTTGTGCTTGTTTCTGAGATTGTGTTTATTTTTGCTGATATTAAATTTTATATTGGTATGTAGGATATTGGTCATCTTTTTTATTATTAGAAGACAGGTATTGTATGTGTGTTTAAGTATAAAAATACTATCTCAGACAGATCCTGTGTTAACCCGTAATAACTATAGGTTTATCCTCTAGGCGACAACGCCTTGCCAAAGTCACCTTTCCAATCTTTGTTTACCTGCCTGATTAATGCAATAAATATAATTCCGCTGCGATTATATAATATTTAGCAACTGTATTGCCGACGACGAATAGGTTATAGAATAGGTTCAGTGAGGATGCTCTAGGTCGGGCAGGAATTGGCATATGAACTTGTTGCCCAGAAGTTGGCTTAGTGCATCGCAGCCGTTATACGTTATAGTGTACGAAGTAACTTGAACTCTGTACGGCTATAGATAAATAAAGCGGAGGATGTAACTTTGCTACCATAACATGACTTGTACAAATTTGTGATAACGATATAGATAATAATTATTTTGATTGATTAACGAAAATGTACTAGTTAGTTAAGAAAATGTAGAAATAGAGAACATACACAATTGACATTATAAATTAGGAACGAAGGGACTCGTTCATGAAGGGTGGCCGACTGTAACACCACCATATTTATTCAAGCCACAACCATATTTTATCTGTCATTCCGTGTCACGTGTTTTCATGTTGTCTGTGGTTCGAGTGTGTCTGTGGATCGGCCACCGCCATGTTTGCTACATTCGGATAACATCGAGTCCTCGAGCTTTAATATAAAATAAAATCGTTAGTAGCGAATTCAGTTTTGGTTCATAAAACAATGACCATTACCAGGTCAGACCACAAAAATTATTAGGTTTTGCCTCTAAGCATTCTCAGTACCAATTTAGATCGTAAAGGTGGTCTTTCTAAAGAAAATTTTGTACGACGTCTGTGCCTAACAATAGGCAAATAGTGAAGACAAATATTTGTAAAATTGAGTTGAGTATATTGTTTTATTTGAACAGATACATATTAAACATGGAGCTGCAATACAATTATTGTGGCTCAAGCATTATTTCTAATCCAATTGGTAAAGTGAGCGACCCTGGCGTACACCGTAGGGTAGTTCGGATGAGCACAGTGCATGCCAAAACTGGTGGCGCCTATAACAACGTTGTTGTGAATAAGTGGTGAACCGGAGTCTCCCTGGCACGAACCGCGACCGGCTACTTCCCAGCCAGCGCAAATCATGCCTGCGGTGATGGGGAAACCGGTATAAGCCCTTTGGCATCGAGCCACTGGGACCGTACGAATTTGCACGTGACGTAATTGTTCAGATGGGTTGATTCCACCGGGCTGTTAAACAGAAAAATTCACGTATAAATAACGACAAATATTAGATTTTTATTCAATAAAGGCCCGCCATGAACCAAGACCGGTACATATATCGTTATATTAAACAAAAATTGCACTCAATGGCTAGTAACCCCTAGTTTAAAGTTTAAACTTAGTTTTTTTGCTGGAAATAAAAAACTATACTAAAGCCAAACTTGATCCCGCCAACCCGTATAGGGCACCGAGCAGTGTGTAGATGTTCATAACCCTTCTTCTATTAGAAGGGAGGCCTGGTCGTGTAGCAAGCTGTGAGAATGCTTGTCAACAAACAAATTTAAAATGAAGGAAGAAAATGCAACACATTTTATGCCTAATAAATTTAAAATTATGTTTTGTTTTTTTAAAAAATCTTATTTAAAAGATATTGAATATATTAAATAGTTTTAAGCTTATTTATCTAATTTGTTGTCATGAATTCGTCATTAACAAGTTAATTTCAAAAATTAGGTGTAAAATGACTAGTTATTTCTACCTTCATTTTTAATTTGTTTGTTGATAAGTATTCTCCATCGAGTTTGGCTTTAGTATAGTTACAAGATTCAAACATTTGAAATTTGATCCCGCCTACCCGTATAGGGCACCGAGCAGTGTGTTGATGTTCATAACCCTTCTTCTATTAGAAGGGAGGCCTGGCCGTGTAGCAAGCTGTTAAAATAGGCTCTCAATTAATGCAGGACCAACACGACATATTTATTTTTAAAAATGAGTTAAAATGAAGTAGAGCATACTGCTAGCCATCGATCTTGAATGTTTGCTTTTGTGTGGCACATATACAAAATACAAATGCTAAACTACTAATACAATACTCCATTTTAGCGTCAAAAACTTAGAGACGTTTTGAATAACTTACAGTTGTCCATCCCCATCCAATGGCCCATACAAGCACGTTGTCTGGAACAACTGCATTTTGTCCAATGATTGCTGCAGCTCGTATCGTGTTCCCGAATTGGAAGGCCGATGTCACTCGCAACATTCCGATGTCATTGTTCATAGTCCCTTGATTATACTGGGGATGAATGAGACGTTGAGCCACATTGTGAAGACTTCCACCGCTGCTGGCATTGGCGGACCCAACGCGGATACGATAGGTGTTTACGTTAGTATTGCTAAAGGAAAAAAAACCATTTTTACTCTCTATCCATACATACAATATACAAACATAAAGAAATAAAATTGAAATGTCTGTTTTGTATTTCTCGTCTGCCTGTATGTTTGTCTATTTGACTATTCCGGATAATGTATGAAAATACTTGTCGGATTGTATTAATTATTTTTGCATAGATAGTTAGGTTTATGTGAAGTGAAGCGAAGTGACAGGCTAATTTTATTTTTACAGGGGCAGAAATTACGCGAGGTAAACCACGAGCATTGCTAGTATGATGAGTATGGTAATGATATAATGAATATTTACCGGTTAGTAGGGTTAAAACTGAAGAATGGTTTGTTTAATGTGAATAATTACGACGTCCGTGTAAGTTATCCAAGTATTATACTAAAGAATTTGCTATTTGTTTTAGATATCCTCATATTAAGATTTCGACAATTACTCACGTTTCATTTCTGCATTTGGTTCATAGAAATTGATATGTGTACGAAAAACCGAATCGCTCTAGTAGTTTCAAATAATATTGACTGTGACGGACGACCAGACGGATACGCGAATGATCCTATAAGGATTCCGTTTTCACCTTTTAAGGTAATGTAAAAATGATTGTGGAAACCCTTTTTTAAAAGCTTTTATTTAACTTGCATTGTAAGAATATATTATTCGGGTGGAATCTTCGAACTCCATTTTGATACCCGATACCTTGAACCGATTGAGCTGAAATTTTGTATACACGTTCTATTTGGATGACAATGCATGTTATGGTGTGTGTCATCATTCTAAATCCAATATGGCGGACTATCCAAGATGGCGGAATAGATATTTAATGGATTTCTACAATCTATACTGAAATTATATGGAGGTAAAGTTTGGTTGTTTGTAAGTTTATATTTTTGTAAGTTTGTAAGTTGGATGGATCTTCGAAACTACTAATCTGATTTAAAAAATTCTTTCCCCAGTAGAAAGTTAAATTATAGGAAAGTGTCATAAGCTATTCTTTATATTTGTATTATATATACTAGCCGAGTTATCAGAGTTTTAAACGCGCAAGTCGGACGGAAAAATCTATTGTCGGCTTTATGCGCATGCGCTGCCGTAACTATTAGGTGTGATTGAAAATAATGTATGGGAAATGTATGTGTTTTAAAAAGTTAGCAACTTTTCCTTTATCTGTGCTATAAGACGTTGCTTCATACTAAAATATGAGATTCTGACTTAACGGAAAGTACCCAGTAGGTTTTGATTCCCATTGCGGGCCATCCAAGATGGCGGAATAGATATTACTAATGCATTTCAACAATAAAGATATCAAATGAAAGGGATAGTAGAGAGTAACTCAAAAATAATATCGCGTCACACTAAATCCAATATGGCGGACCGTCTACGATAACGGAGTAGTTATTTTTAATGAACTTCTACGATATGGGTACCAAATGAAAGGGATGGTTGAGATTAACTCGAAAAATAATGTGGCGTCATTCTAAATCCAACAGGGCGGGCCATCCAAGATTGCGAAATATATATTTCGAGCAGAACTGATGGAAATTAACCGGCTTACGACCTTGCAACAAACAATGATGCGTTGAATAAGATGAACTTAGCCTGCGAGCCAACTTAAAAATTATAACTATCAACTTATAAACTCATTGAAATATACAATTTATATGATCATAAAAGCTTGTCGCGCGATTTGTAAATAAACTAGTACAAATTCAATTAAGTAAATTGATCTGCTATGTTTATTATATTTTCAATTTAAATGTAATTAAATGCTGATAGGTAAGCAAACGTCGCGACAAGCTTTTATTATCATTTAAATTGTATATTTTAATGAGTTTTTAAATATAAATAAATAAACATTATAGGACAATTACACACATCGCTATATAGCCCCAAAGTAAGCGTACTCGTAAGTAGCTTGTGTTATGGGTGCTATGATAACTGATGAATATTTTTAAATATATTATACATAAATACTTATAATATATAGATAAACACCCAGACACTGGAAAACATCCATGCTCATCACACAAACCTTTTCCAGATGTGGGAATCGAACCCATGGCCTAGGACGCAGAAGCAGGGTCACTACCCACTGCGCCACTCGGCCGTCAAATTATTAGTTTATAAGTTGATAATTAAAACTTTTTAGGGCGTTTCAATAAAAGCTGTTTTTAAAAAGTATTATTGCTTTTAATTTACTATGAAATAACTGAATTGCTATGAAATTTGAGAATTGCGTTAAAATTGTTTTTAAGCTTTTGTTTTTTAATAAAGATACTTTTAAATCTTACTGTATGCAATGAGCAGCAGTAAGGACAGATCTGTTGTTAACAATGCTGCCTCCGCAGTTTTGGCGGAAGGATATGGTTCTGGACTCCAGAAGAGCTGCTGAGAATGGGTATGTATTGATGCTGACAGTCGTTCCACCAACTATTCTCTCCTGCCGTGGGAGTGCTAAAATATAAACAAAATATAGTGAAGGGAGTTAATTTGAAATAAAACAATATCTAAATGTTTATTCCTGTCTGAAAGAAAGAGCAAAAATTTCTGTTGGGGCAAAAATTTTTTAAGCAGCCTTCTATTACAAACTAGGAGACGCCCGCTACTACGCACGCGAGTTAATTTGCAACCTTTCAAAAACACAAAAAGAATTATTGTGGGTACACGAATGGTGAAGCCCGTTTTTTTTAAAGAAAGAATGGATATAGTAAGCTATCCTTAAAAGATAAAGATATGTAATTGCGTACATTTTTGTAGTCGTTATAATAAAGAAGAACAATCCTCTCAAATTGTTCTATTATATCTCAATAAGATTAGGCAGCGTTTTCAATGAAAGTTCCTATGCGGTGTGACTCTACCGACTATTATCTTTTATAAAACCTTTCTCAAGAATCACTTTAACTATCGGTGAAAACCGCATAAAAATCCGAAAAACTGGTTTGTGAGCTTTTCGCGGGCAGACGGACAGACAGACAGACGCGATGGGCACTTTATTTTATAATAGGTATTGATAGTGATGTTTAAGTGGTGGTGATCAATCTATTTCACAAAATCCATTTGCATTTCACTGTAATTGTAAGGTACTACAGCAAGCTTTTGACAGGCCTTGGTTTTTCAAAATCTACTACAAGTTGGTCCTTGACTGTTATCACAGGTTCGGTTTCTACACGACATGGTACCCGAACGCTCAATCGTTTGGCGGTAAGTCTTTGTCGGTGGGTGGTAACTAGCCACGTCGAATGCCTCCTACCAGCCAGACAACCAAATGAAGAAAATCTAAATCTACCCCACCGGGAATCGAACCCAGGACTAACCGTCTTATAAATCCACCACGCATACGTGTGTGAAACTGAAGCAACGTGTTGAGCTGGCGCTATTAACTTTCAATGCAAGATAGATTTTTGTTATAATTATGCGTTTTAAATTAAACATAAGTAACCAACTTGTAAAATTTCAAACACAACGAAACAATTGAATGTGCATTCGGCACTATATCTACATAATCTCATCATCATCGTCATTATCAGCCTATTAACGGCCCACTACAGGGCCAGGCCTCCCTCCTTATAGGAGAGGGGATACTCATACATAATCTATGTTAAATTAAATAATTTATATTATTCTATAATAATATGCTTTCCACGCTAGATTTATTTTTAAATATATTTTTAAAACTAAATTTCCACCTTAGAGATTCTTAATGTTTATTAGTAAAAGAAATATTTTGTACAAATAATTCAATTTAAATATTTTATCACCGTAAGAAATGTAAATTCAGTTTATTATACTACTGAATAAAAACTATTGTTGTTAAATAAATACGTTAACTTCTAATGATGTTTATAACAATTAAAAATGAATAATATAGCTTACCAGAAGCAAATGTAAGGTAAACTAATAAAACTGTTATCTTCTTCATCGCTTCAATATCCCACTAGTCACTGTATTAAATGATTTGGGCCGGGAAAACACATTTAATTGTTTTTATATTGTCCAAAATAAGGTGATTAACTGTCGGATTAAAGTGACGGAAAGATTTATGGCTCCACCGTTGATGTTGCTTAGCATTAGCATGCAAAAATAATATCAGTTAAGTACAACATTAAGGCGATTATGATAAATAGATTAAATTAATAAGTAATAGTATAACGATAATTGTGTGTACCTTATATCCTGATATTTAGAAACATTTTTCCATCGCCTCTTTATTCGTCCATCTATCGCAAGTCGTATTTCAGCCAGAGTTGAGGTAAAGTGTCAGGCATTCGGCAGAGCAGCCAAGGCCAATATGACGGCGTCCACGACTCAAGTCGACAGTGTAGCCTTTATGCTCTCACTCTTTCGCAGCAAGGGCTTCGTGGTATATTTTGTGTGATAAAAAAAAGTTTTACCTTGTATCGTGATTTCATAATTGGCATACAACTATCATCTAACCTGGTACTACAGAGCCAGGCCTTCCTCCTTATTGTAGAGGGGAAATGGACCGTAAACACACCATGCTGCTCCAAAGCGGGTTGGCGGGCTAAGTATGATAATGTTTCATTTATTAACGATCACTATCAGATGTTGTTGATAGTGACTGGGGCCGAAGGTGCGTGCGTGTTGAGACACGTTGTTGTAACACCACCAACTTCCCGACTACAGGCTTGGAATAAACTGAAAATTTCATAAAAGAATGAAAAACTCAGAACCGTGACATTCCCTGTACATACAACTATACATAGGGAAACTAAACAAGCTCTTTTTAAAACAGTCTTTATGATATACTCGTAACTAGCAGTCGCCCGCGACTTCGTCCGCGTCAAAACCACTTGCCCTTCTATTTTTCTATGACAGGCTTACTACTCTCTCTAAGTCTGCTTCTGAGAACACAGGATTCACAAAGTGTTTCCGGCAAGACTTTTCGTTTGACACATGATGTTTGGTGTGTTAATTGGCGAGGCGTATCTAAAATGGCGACTGCAGTTTGTTTGGATAGCAACTACGGTTTTTTGTCAGTATCATGGAATTTAACGAAATTCTCGTTAATCCGAATTTTTCGGATATATGACTGTCGACTTGAAATCAATATTTTTAATGTTTTGTTATTTATCTAAGGTTTTGATCGAGTCTACCGTACCCCTTGACGAATTTATTAATATAGATTTGCACACAATTACAATATGTTGGTACATTCCAACTGGTTACGAGTATTGAGTTCGGCCCAAAAATAGAAGTTAATCTATCATTATCTAATTTTATTATCAATTATTTCTATCAATGACGTCAAACTCTCCACCTCCCAGATAAAGGTCTTAACCCATTCTATCTAGCCGGCTGTCACTGCTTTAGATTAATTTTATCTTGTAATTTAATTAAATTAAAGTCTATCTTGTAATTTATATGTAAAATAAATTGTCACAATTTATTGTCCTTTTTCATGTATGTATAGCTTACAATTATTATCACACACGAATAATTGGGCGTAGTTAAATAAAAGGGACCTAAGCCACATTCATACAAATGAATTATATTAAAAAAAACATTGAATTATTTAAAAAAAAACATTAAGATTAAACACTAACTTCCATACGGGATGGTATTCTAGTTGAGAAAAAATATTGCTCTTACTTTTTGGAAGGACCATTTTAATAAAGTATACTTTGGTGTACCTTTTGGTATTCAACCTATTTTTTAACAATATTCTAAATTGGATCCTTTTGGTAAGCTACAAAAATTATTCTTCCTAAGCATTGTTTTCAATCCAGGGAATAAATCGAGAGACTCGAGTGTACACGCCAGGCCAGCGATGGGATGCGCATTCACGGCCAAAACTCGTTATGCCAACAACCATATTTCTATAAACAAGGCCAGTCCCTGAATCGCCGAAGCACGAGCCTCTACCACCGGCGTCCCATCCAGCGCATAACATGTTTGCTGTGATTGTATTAGTTCCTCCGCCGTAAGCATTTTGACATCTTTCTTGATTGATCGTCCTTAATTGCACATGACGAAGCTGTTCTGAATTACCACCTGCGCCTGTAGGCTGAAATTAAAATCAGAAAACAGAATTTAAAAAGAAGAAAGAGTAATATGCACCCATTTTAAAATGGACTTATAAAAGTAAACTGTCTAAATTATTTGCGGCTAAGTTTCTTATGCTATTTTTTCACCGAGCAAAACATCTTCATTCATTATTAGAAAATGGTAAAAGAAACTCAGTACAATTAAAAGATAGGTTAATTGCTGAAAACATATTATCTGTAACCTTTCATGCGTAAGCGACGAATACGACGCAACTCGAAGCTGTCAACGCGACGAACGCAATCAAAACAACTGTATTCTCTACTTGCGGACTATATAGCATTGGATCACGTCCCGTTTGTGGCTCACTGTCCTGCCTAAGTGATGATTTACAACACGACACAGGTGCCCATTACGTCGCGTCCCGCCGCTGCCTGTTAGATAGGCCTAATATATTACAAGTAAAAGAACACTTACAGTTGTGACTCCCCATCCAAGAGCCATGACATTAGCGTCATCAGGGATATGTATAGTTGGTCCAGGAAGAGCGCCTTGCCGCACAGTATTCCCAAACGTAAAGGCGACAGCTACTCTTAACACGCCAATATCATTGTTGTGTGTCCTAGTATGATACTGCGGGTGTCCAATCACACGAGCAGCGTTGTGTAGCCAGCCACCGCTGGTGGCGTAAGTGGAACCGATGCGAACACGGTAGCTGTTTGCGACTGGCAAACGACTGTAATAAATAAATATATGTTGAATAGAAGCCGGCGTTACTTTTTGCAAGTGAATTATGAAAAGATAATGATTTATTCATTTTGATGTATTTGCGAATTGTGACAATTGATTATGATAATAATCAATATAAGATATAACATAATTAATTGTAGTAAACATAAAAACTTTTTGTTTAATCTTCGCATTTAGTATGTGAAATGCATATTATCATTGAAGACAAATTATGAACTTATTGGGAAAAGTCGTCTTTTACTATATAATAATTTAGAAAATCAAATTCATTCCATTTTATATCCATTCATATTATTCTGCGTTTGAGCATATTGTGTATACGTTTCCAATTTTTTTTCGCTTTGGAAGCGACCAAACAAGCATACGGGTTAATACGAGCGATTAGCGCCGCCCATATATCTTCTTTTACTACACTCGAGGCACTGCTGACGCGGTGTCAGCTTTTGAGAATTCAAGAGTTTGTGAAAATGTGTACTGTGTGGTACCTCAAAAATTTTAATGCTGCTCAAGTGCATCTAAATCTTTCATAAAAAACTATCATTATATTTAAGTTTCAAATAAAATTACTACAAATAATATTACTGTAGGACTTAGAGAGCCTTCATAGTACTAATAATGTTACGTGTCCTTTTTTCTAGTGTAGTAAATGTTGTGTGCTGCCTCTGATTTAAAATAATACACTTACAACCAACAGTGAGCAGCCGAAAGCACCGATCTGTTGTTTATAATTGTGCAACCGCAGCTTTGCCAAAAATGAACGTTATTTTGTGTGGTAAGAAGGGCTGCGACAAAAGGGTATATGTTCACATTGGTGATTGACCCACCGATTATCCTCTCTTGCTGCTGAAGAGGTACTGAAATAATAAACAAATGGAAATAGTATTTTACATTTTTTTAATATGACTAATTACGTCTTTCTCTTCTACTGGGCGTTCATATTAGAAATTAATACGACAATTATCCAAAAGCGGAGATCAAAACTAAGTCCGCACTGTTCTCTAATAGTGTGGCTATTTAGATCTGTTTTCATCGAAAAAAGTCTTAGGTCTTAGTCTCTATTAATAGTCGACGTTGCTTGAATTTTTCTTTAAAAGTTACCATGAAATGATCAAACTACTGAATCCGTTAAAATTACTTATCATTCCAATCCTTCAGTCATTTGTGAAATAATAATAGAATGCGTTGTTAAGCTCAAGCAGAAGTCTGACAATTGGCAGAGCACAGTCAAATACGAACTAACAAGCTCGGCGGATGCTCGTTCGACGCTAGGAGATGAATTCACACTACACAAATTTGTGTTCGACGAGTGCTCGTTTGACGCTCGGTGATCACTTTTCACTACACAAATTTGTGTTTGACGTGTGCTCGCTCGACGCTCGGAGATCAGTCTACACTACACGAATTTGTGTTCGACGTGTACTCGTTCGACGCTCAGAGATCACTCTACACTACATGAATTTGTGTTCGACGTGTGCTCGTTCGATGCTCGGAAATCAGTCTACCCTACATGAATTTGTATTCGACGTATGCTCGATCGACGACCGGAGATCAGTCTACACTACACGAATTTGTGTTCGGCGTGTGCTCGTTCGATCCTCGGAGATCATTCTACACTACACGAATTTGTGTTCGACGTGCGCTCCTTCGACGCTTGGATATCAGTCTACACTACACGAAATTGTATTGGACGTATGCTCGTTATACGCTCGCAGATCAAGTCCACACTACACGAATTTGTGTTCGGCTTTTGCTAGACACCTTTATTATTACAACCACAGCTAAAATACTACACGAAATTGTATTGGACGTATGCTCGTTATACGCTCGCAGATCAAGTCCACACTACACGAATTTGTGTTCGGCTTTTGCTAGACACCTTTATTATTACAACCACAGCTAAAATAGCTTCCGGAAATAGATTATTATCTATAGTTTATCTTAAATATATTATTATAAACTTACAGGCAGCAGTTAGACCCAACACCAGTAGCAGAACGAGTGTACGCATTGTTGCAGTTTTTACTCATTTAACTAAGCCCATTTGTTTTTTTTATATAATTTATAGCACGAATATCATATAGAGATTAGTTAAAAATATAATATCGATAATCTTCTATATAAATAAAAATGAATATTTATTTGTATGTTTGTCGTCTATTCTTACCTAAGCTATTCTTCCGGCCAAAAAGTTGTTGAGTTTTAAAGGGTTGATTTTTAAATTTTAGGTATAGGTAGGTAGGTCGCAAGTTCTTTTTTAATGTATACAAAATTGAATTTGAAAAAATAGAGTTTGCCATACATGTAGGGAATAATTGATAAATTAAATGTCATTTTCAACGTGAGAATTGTTTGTTTGCTTTGAGCAGACTATTTTAGGCTTTGTTTCATTAAAATTTGACGGAAGAGAAAAAGTTATTCCAAGAAAAAACGTAAACTAAATTAAGACTTGTGCGGATTTTTATTTATACTACGTAATAGTATATCTACAAGGTACTTTTCAGCCCGAAAATGTGCACGGTTTCCTTGGGACAGGAGATAAAAATCAAAATGTCTACTAAGACGAACTCAACGCGGACGAAGTCGCGGGCGTCCACTAATGTCCTAAATTCAACTCAACAACACGACATGCACATAACGATTCGAATATTGAAATATATAAACACAATTAAAAACAATAAACACTAATAATATAATAATTTAATTATAAGTCTGTCTAAGCGTAGGCTAAGCTTAAAAAACGTAACAATAGATAGTACAGCATTATTTTTATCTAATACATTAATGTTGATTATCTTTATATACTTAAATAGTTGCAAGAATATGAAGGAATCTAAATACATACCTATGACCGAATTATTTAGCATAGTTTATTTAGTTAGAATTATGAGAAAATTACGTGACGTTGCAAATGTAACCATATTAAAACAGATATACATATCCTTATGTCAATCTATCATTAGCTTTGGTATACTGTTTTGGGGAGGTGCTGTTAAAACCACTTTACTTATTGCAGAACGAGCACAGAGATCAGTTCTTAAAGTCATGCTCAAAAAGCCTTTTAAATATCCAACATCACTTCTTTACAAAGAATCCAATGTGCTTACTATCCGACAACTATTTTTACTGAAGGCTGCTGTTCTCAAACATAAACAGATCTTACTATCTCCGAACGCAGACGCAATCTTCAAGCGAAGAGTTGTCTTAGTAGATTTGCCAGCCGTAAACTCAGCCTTTTCTGGGCGTTTTGGGCCTTTTGTGATAGCAAAAGTCTACAACAAAATTTCAAAGTTCTGCAATCTTAGGAAATGCACAACAAATGAAGCGAAAAAAATTATAACATGCTGGTTAAAAACCCTACCCTACATAGATAACGAGCACATACTAATCGCTGAATAAAACAAACTAACTACGATATTATAATACAGAGCACATTATATGCCTATTTTTCTAAATTAAGATGTTAATTGTTGTTGTTATTATTATTATTAGTTACTCGTTTTATGATGTAGACGCTCCAGATATCCCCACAGATCTACGGAGGAAAACAGCTTGTATGATAAATGCCTACATACTTACAATGTTTTGTTTCTATAAATGAGAAGTTCACAACTTGCACCGGAAATGCATAAGTACACCCCTACTACAATACAACAGAAAACAGTAGGTAAGTATTAGAGGGTAACTTTTAGATAGAAGAACGTTATTGACAAGAAAAATATTTGCATTCACGGTCATAGCAGTGAGTGTCCTTTCGTCAAGATTTGTAAACAATAAGTGACACCGCGTCTTTGTCCGTATGGAAACTGTTGATGAAAACTGCATAAGCGGAGCATAAGGACAGCGGAAAGTAACTTTGTTTATACTTCGAGTAGTACAAGTACAAGTTGTTAAGATTATAATCTTAATATCAATTATAAACTCATACCCGATTTTAAGCCTTCTTGTAAAAACCAAATAAATTAGTAATCTAATGGGTTTTAATTTATTAAATTATATTTAAAAATATTATTATATTGATGCTAATTTTTACATTGTTCGGTAGGTAATATTACAAAAATTAATTATCTTTTAAGTAATTCAAAGAGCGGTTTCTTAAAAACACATGTTTTGTCAATAACTTAATACTTTAGTACAAATATGGCTTTGGATAAAGGCTAAAAAAATCAAAGCTCGAGTCAGACTCATGGATCTAGTGTTCCGTATAAATTAATTAGAATACTTTTTCACAAACAGAAAAGATTATTTTGATTGGGAAAGCATAGCTATGATAAAAAAATATATAATCAATGCTACTTTATGCCTAGGTATATTCGTTGGAATTTTTAAAAATTATAATTTTATTAATTCTTACTTATAACCATAATTATGACAAACAGGTTTTGTTTTCCAGATTAGTGTATCTAATCGATACTAATACCTTCTAAATACCATACAAAAGATAGTCGAGATTAATATAAAAACCAAAAAAAAAATTTTCCTTATCATTGTTTTCGTTACCTACCTACCTCTCCAATAGCAATGTGGAAGTTATCTTTGTTGCTAGCTATATGTGTCTTTACAGCTGAGGGTAAGGATAAAACTAACATTATTTTAGACTAGAGGATTTCTAGGAGAAGACTAGGTTTCACCCGCAGGCATCCTCACCCGGGAACGAGAATTGCTCGTTCCCGTAAGGATTTCGGGATGAAAAAGTATCTCAGAATGTGTTATTCTGTTACATCTAATGTGTTATTCTGATATGTAAGCTATATTATTATAAAGTTTTATCAAAAACCATTCAATAGTTTTTTCGTAAAAGTGTTACAAGTTCCATCCATCCATACATATACAATGTCCTTTTCAATCCTACTTCTTCAATATATCTAAAAGAGCGATTTCACTTCCTCCATCCCTCTTAGAGCTGAAGATAACCTATTCCTAAAAATTCCTTCTCACAACTCTTCCTTTTACTCTAAATCCTTCTCTATTAAAGCTGCTCGGCTGTGGATTTCTTTACCTCTAGAGATTCGGCGTGCTCAATCATTAGTTACTTTTAAACGGCTGGTGAATGGGCATTTCTATCCCCCATAACATCGTTATGATTCCTCAATTAAGTTTCGTACTCACTTATTTATGCATATATTACATTGTAATTATTTGTTTACTCTCTCCCTTGAATATAGTCTAGTTTCTATTATTTTCATTTATTTATTTATTTACTATATGGGAACCTTTGTATGTATGTATTTATTTAGTATTTTACATAAGTATATTCTACAGTACATAATTTGATACAATACTTCCTATACTTGACTGTACGTACACCTGAACCTCTCCAATGGATGCACTTTTCCTCTTCAATATTGGTCGTCTGGAAGAGATCGCTCATTAGCGATAAGACCGCCAATTGTACGTTGTTTTTTTAAGTTATTTTCTATTTGTAAGATTTTTTTATTTGGTTTACAATAAAGAGTATTTCATTCATTCATTCATTCATACAAGCTTTCGTTTTTATAATATTTATTAGTAAGGATTAAATCTTAATACAAAGGACGCGTTCCCACTAAATCTTGACTTTGTCATAATTCTATTGTAGTTGGAATTTTTTAACGTTGAATGACAGATAGCCGCGATAGCGATATAGTATAGTTACCTATAAGTTGCCGTCTTGATTTATGTGACAATTTTTTTGTCGTTTTACGGATATCATGCTGGCCGTTCTTATTGTCACATAGTAATAACAAAAATAGAACCGACTCAAAACGCACTAAAAAGTAAAAAATAACTATGTCATTTAGTTGCTTTAATTTACTTGCTAATTTTAGCTTTAAGCTGCTCGGCAATACGTCGTCACGACATAGTGTGAACGCGCCCACAAAGTATTATACCTAAGAAACTTAATCAATTGGATGAGATTGTGGATTTTTTTTGTCTCAATGGTATTAGATTTGTTGAACTCAGCTTTTAAGTTGTTACATGCAAGTCACGCTTTATAGAAAACAATCTATTAAACGAAAATAAATAATAATAACTAACAAATGTAATGTAATTGATATTGTTTATTCGAAAGTTCTAAGTCATCGTTAACTAGCCATATTCAATAATTGTCGTAGAAGTACGCTGAGCCAAGTTCTACAGATTTGGAAATTTATAGTTTTAATAAATTTTATTGCTTTTTGGAAGTTTCTGCGGATAATAAACAATGGTAGGTACATATTTAAACATCAACCACACTTCTGGAGAAATAATTTAGGTATAGGCATAATACAAACATTTTAGAAATGCACTGAGACAAGTTATGGAAATCGCTGCGAATGGATAGTTCTACGGATATAGACCTACGCTTATTTTTGTGGTCCTTTTACTCTGATTAAGAAACAAAGTCCTGAACGAAAGCTACATTAGTAATAATGTCTTGCAGATTCTGCTATGCAATCTCAACTTACAATCAACTCAATTTTTTTTTTCTGTATTACAGCATTTCCAAAACAAGGGAGGATAGTGGGTGGGACTACAGCTAACATCAGCCAGTTTCCATTCGCCGCTGTACTGTTGATATCATGGAACAACGCAGCTTTCCGCCAGGACTGCGCTGGTACTATCATTAACAACAGATCCGTTTTGTCAGCCGCTCACTGTTGGGTGTAAGTAAAGCATAATATATTTTTCTTGTGTATTAACTAATACAAATTTAAGAATTTGACGACCTCCGTGGCGCAGTGGTATACGCGGTGGATTTATAAGACGGAGGTCCTGGGTTCGATTCCCGGCGGGGCAGATTGAGATTTTTCTTAATTTGTCTTGGTCTGGCTGGTGGGAGGCTTTCGCCGTGGCTAGTTACCACCCTACCGACAAAGACGTATCGCAAAGCGATTTAGCGTTCCGGTACGATGTCGTGTAGAAACCGAAAGGGGTGTTGATTTTGGTGAAGATGGTAGTGTTAGCTCCCGTGAATCGTAGAGCACGTTAAACCGTCGGTACTGGTTACTATCATTAATATCTAATAGTGATCGTTAATGAATTGAACCACCAACATTGGAGCAGAGTGGTGGGCTTGCGCTCCATATCCCCGGTCATAAGGAGAGAGAGGCCTATAGTGAGCCGTTCATAATCTGATAATGTGAATATATTAGGGACATAGATTTTTAACCATTCACAATACCTACCTAAATCAAACTTATTTTTTTAATTTTTTAGAGGTAAGAACCCCTCCGGTTTTCGTATCCGAGTTGGCTCTACCAACGCTAACAGTGGCGGTGCTGTTCACAATGTGCAACGTCATATAACCCATCCTAGCTACGTTAATAACAATATGGGAGTTGTACGCAGCGATATTGGTATAGTGAGACTGGCGAGCGCTATTGTGTTTGGAGGCAATGTGAGAGCCGGCTCGATCGCTGGAGCTAATTTCCACATCCCGGATAACACCAATGTATGGGCTATCGGATGGGGTCTACTCCGTGTAAGTATTATGAATTTATTAATTCTTATTTGGTTGTAAGTGAAAAACCATAGCTTTTAAACAAAATGTAACTGTTTCGAAGTCCCATACAAAACCAAACATTCGTCACATATAAATATAAACACAATTTACATCATGTTTAGAAAGATCTATCTAAAAGTTATTATACTTTTAATTTAAAAGTATTAGATTGGCACGTGATCATCTTTCGATTAGAACCCTATTATCAATGTTATGTCCATAAATAACTCAAGTACTTTTAGAGTTTCGGAAGACAAAATTATAATTATTATAAAATCAAAATCAATTATTTTATTAATTTAAATTAATATTTATAAAAATATACTTAAATTAAAAATTTTAATAACCAATTAAATGCTACCATTCCATCAGTATTTTCTTAAGACATTGTCACGTTCAACTATCGTCAGTAAACCGACTTTACAGACAACCAATTTTTTTCATATTAGTGACGAGTGCGCATCACACACGCACAGCGCAAAGCAATCTTACATTCGATCTACACGTCACTATCCGGGTTTTCAGTAGCCTTCAGGCCGTGCTTAACATACACTATGGATACAAATTTGAATGTGGAACGCTTCACGATTTTGCGTTCATTTAGAAGATACTTCTAGTTACTCGTTTAATATAAAACGTTGTTGTTTATCGTTTTACTCTTCTTTAATAAAACATATTTATATATTTTACATGTATATATATATTTATATATATTTTAATTATTTTTAGTGTTGGAACGAAGTTCCTTATCGCGCGTTGTGAAAGGAGGCTAGAAGGAAAAAATTCGTACGAAAAGTTGTCACGACACTTTTTGATCAAAGGATCTTGCCGCCACCTTTGATGTGTGTGCGCGTGAGCGGCGGGGGGCGCCCGCGCTGTATGCTGTCTCGCGCTCTCGTGGCGCCCGCTGGTGTTTCGGTGTACAACAACAAATATTATTATTACTTGAAAAAAATAAAATTTTATTACAATTCCTTCACTAATTAATTGAAAGGAACTTTGTTCCATCCGGGTGTCCCTTGACACCTCTCAACTTTTTTTTATTATATATATATTAGTATGTACGATTATGATCGTCACAAGAACAACTTTTCGCAAGTCATGTATAGATGACGTTTTATGCAGTGCCGCTATGTGTCTAATGATGACTATGTCGATAAAGAGAAGTAACACCTCTAACTATTAATTCTGGGCTGCAATGTTATAAGTGCACTGCAATAATTGGCGTAAAACTTTCATACGATTTTTCATTCCTTCGTTAGGGTTGGTAGGTTGAAGATATATATATCTTCAAGTTCTTTATACTAAAATAAATCGAAATCAAACTAGCAGAAATACTGACCTTCGCTTTCATAATAATGTTATATATAATTAATTACTCTTGTATACGACCCCCATTTTTTTCGCTTGGAAATGCATTTAGACATCCTGAGCGCAGACTGCGCAGAAAAACTAAGCAGTCTGCGATCGGGTATGTGGGACTCGCTGGCTGAGCAGCCAGAATATCTACTAAAACCCAGCGGAGCCGCCTGCGTCAATTTTGAGACTTCAAAGGATCGCGGAAGCAGACACTTTGACGTTCCGACGTGCTCGGTGCACTCAATGGTGACTACATTGGTGTTAGGAGATGCGCATATTGGCGTCTCCTACCACCCGTTCTTCTTCTGCGGAGCGGATGAACATCAGCCGCCTGCTCTCTCTGCCGCTCCGAGGCCTCCTTTAAACCGATGACGGTCTCACAAAAGGAGGCAACGTGAGTCCACCCATCCTCGCTGTCGAGCATGTACCTAACAATACTAGGCAGCGAGAGATCTCCGTTAAGAAGAGACACCTATGAGTGCCTCTGTGGCGCCCAAGTATACGACCCCCTGTGAACTTTAAAGCATGTTATAATAAAAGGGTGCATTAATATTAAAATTATCTTTAAAATCTTTTCAGTCCGGAGGAAGTCTATCAGAACCACTGCAACACGTGCAGCTCAGAATAATTAACCACGCAGCTTGCGTACGTTCCTTCAATTCAAATATTGTTAACGCTGCTACAATCTGCGCCGGCTGGACTGCCAACGGTCGAGGCGCATGCACTGGCGACTCTGGTGGTCCTCTCGTACACAACGGAGTTGCTATAGGCGTGCTCTCCTTCGGTGGCGCTATTTGTGGAGATACACGTTGGCCTAATGTATACGCGAGAGTTTCTAGCTACGTCAACTGGGTTCGAAACAATGCTTAAAAATAAAATTAACACACCTACTTGATCATATACATCGTGTTTTATTTGTGTTACAATATTGTTATGTTAACGGTAATGCTTTGGACTAATAGCTTAATGTCGGTGTAACACCACTAACTTCGCTACTCCGGGCTGATATTTCTACATATTAAAACTAATCCAAATTACCTATGGGTCAACGAAGCTGAAGAATAACGTTTGACCAATTAAAAATATTATGTAAGAAATTGATTGAGACCTCTAACTGTTTAGGCTCCATTCATTCTCGTGGAAATAATTACTGAATATTATGCTGAAGCCTAAACATTTAGTTATTTAAGTCTTACTTCATGTTTATTTTGGATTCTAATAAAAACAGATAATAAATAACTAGTAAAACGCTGCGTTGTTTGTTCTATAAATAAAATAATAAAAACACCTTTTTAGTAACTGATATCCTGGTAAAGGTACCATAGTGCCTATAGTTCCATAGACTACATCCGTACGTAACCGCAAATAATACAGAAGATTGTGAGAAAACCTTCGATTAGGACGTGCATTAAAGTGGTTGTACCACAGAATTATAAAGTACTAGCGGACGCCCGCGACTTTACCCGCGTGAAACTTGGTGTAGACTTGAACTCTTGTTTGACCCCTTAAGAAGGTGAGCATAAGAAAAAACGTTTCTTAGCGCTCGCTTACGTCAGTATAGCTATATAGCAGTCGCCCGTAACTTCGTCCGCGTGAAACTTGGTGTAGACTTTAACTCCCGTTTGACCCCTTAAGGAGGTGAGCATTAGAGAAAACGTTTCTTAGCGCTCGGCTACGTCATTATAGCTATATAGCAGTCGCTCGCGACTTCATCCGCGTGAAACTTGGTGTAGACAGGAGATAAAAATCAAAATGTCTACTAAGACGAACTCAACGCGGACGAAGTCACGGGTGTCCGCTAATGTCCTAAATTCAACTCAACAACACGACATGCACATAACGATTCGAATATTCAAATATATAAACACAATTAAAAACAATAATCACTAATAATATAATAATTTAATTATAAGTCTGTCTAAGCGTAGGCTAAGCTTGAAAAACGTAACAGTAGATAGTACAGCATTATTTTTATCTAATACATTAATGTTGATTATCTTTATATACTTAAATAGTTGCAAGAATATGAAGGAATCTAAATACATACCTATGATTATTTAGCATAGTTACTCGTTTTATGATGTAGACGCTCCAGATATCCCTACAGATCTACGGAGGCAAAACCGTAGGAAAACAGCTAGTATTATAATAAATGCCTACTTACTTACAATGTTTTGTTTCTATAAATGAGAAGTTCACAACTTGTATCGGAAATGCATAAGTACACCCCTACTACAATATAATAGAAAACAGTAGGTAAGTACTAGAGGGTAACTTTTAGATAGAAGAACGTTATTGACAAGAAAAATATTTGCATTCACGGTCATAGCAGTGAGTGTTCTTTCATCAAGATTTGTAAACAATAAGTGACACCGCGTCTTTGTCCGTATGGAAACTTGATGAAAACTGCATTAAAATCCGATGCGTAAGGACAGCGGAAAGTAACTTTGATTTTACTACGGGTTTATAACAATTATGTTTTCAACAATGCTTATAATTTTTTATATTATTTTTTTAATGCAAAACAACGTTTGCCGGGTCAGCTAGTCTAATATATAAAATTTTCCTGTCACAATGTTAGTTACCGTACTCCTCCGAAACGGCTCTACCGGTTTTTACGAAATTTTGTATGCGTTTTCAGCAGGTCTGAGAATCGGCTATTATCTAATTTTCATCTAATTTTTTTTATATTTTTAATGCAAAACAACGTTTGCCGGGTCAGCTTGTCTAATATATAAAATGTGACAGGGAATGTCACAATGTTAGTTACCGTATTCCTCCGAAACGGCTTTACCGATTTTTACCAAATTTTGTATTTGAATTTAAATATTTTATTCAGCGGTCTGAGAATCGGCTACTATCTAATTTTCATCGAAATTGTTTTTAAAATTTTTAATGCAAAACAACCTTTGCTGGGTCAGCTAGTGATAGATAAATTTTATGTTAAGATAATAGTCACAATATCAATTATAAATTCTTACCCGATTTTGAGCGTTCTTGTAAAAACCAAATAAATTAGTCTTTTAGTAATCTAATGGGATTATTTTATTAAGTAATATTTGAAAGCATATATTATTATATTGCAGCTAATTTTTGCATTTTTCGGTAGATGAGAAATTCAAGGAGCGGTTTTTTAAAAACACATGTTTTGTCAATAACTGAATACTTTAGTATAAACATGGCTTTGGATAAAGGCTAAAAAAATCAAAGCTCGAGTCAGATTTAAGGATCTAGTGTTCCGTATAATTTAATTTAAATACTTTTTCACAAACAGAAGAGATTATTTTGATTGAGAAAGCATATCTTTGATAAAAAAAATATAATTATTGCTACTTCATACCTAGGTATATTCGTTGGAACTTTTAAAAATGTAATTTTATTAATTCTTACTTATAACCATAATTATGACAAACAGGTTTTGTTTTCCAGATTAGTGTATCTAATCGATACTAATACCTTCTAAATACCATACAAAAGATAATCGAGATCAATATAAAAACCAAAAAAATATTTTTCCTTATCATTGTTTTCGTTACCTACCTACCTCTCCAATAGCAATGTGGAAGTTACCTTTGTTGTTAGCTGTATGTGTCTTTACAGCTGAGGGTAAGGATAAAACTAACATTATTTTTGACTAGAGGATTTCTACGAGAAGAGTAGGTTTCACCCGCAGGTTTGCAGGTTTCATGAAGTCGGTGCCAGCAAGTATAAGGAACATTTATTTAACGTAGTAAAGCAGTTTGTGGGTTCTAGGTAATGTTCTTAAAGTAGAAATCTTGGCTGGCACCGACTCTTATATGCTTAAGTAAATTAAAGCAACTAAATGACACAGTTATTTTTTACTTTTTAGTGCGTTTTGAGTCTGTTCTATTTTTTGTTAAAAAATTTTATTTCTTACTTTTCAGTGATTTATCGCCACGTAACGTACACTATAGTGTCATAGTATATTATACGGCATTTGTAGCCAAACAGCTACCGATACTTACACTAAAACCAAAATTGCTGCAAGTGTGCCTATAAAATTTGAAGAGTTCCTTCAATTTCCCCAGGATATCATCATCAGATCCTAACATGATGACAATGGGACCTCTTTTAAAGAGTGACCTTTCTAATAAAAAAAGAATTATGTAAATCGGACAACTCTGTAAAAAGTTAGGCGTGGTCATACATAAAAAAAAATATATACGTGTCAAATTGAGAACCTCCTCCGTTTTTTTTCGTCGGTTAAAAGTAGTAGTGAATGATAGCAAGTCGTATCGTTCTATATGTTAACACCACCATTGGCTTATCTATTTAAGCCACGAACTTTAAGCTGCTCGGCAATACGTCGTCACGACATAGTGTGAACGCGCCCACAAAGTATTATACCTAAGAAAATTAATCAATTGGATGAGATTGTAGATTTTTTTTTGTCTCAATGGTGTTAGATTTGTTGAACTCAGCCTTTAAGTTGTTACATGCTGCAAGTCACGCTTTATAGAAAACAATCTATTAAACGAAAATAAATAATAATATCTAACTAACAAATGTAATGTAATTGATATCGTTTATTTGAAAGTTCTAAGTATTCAGTAATAGTTTATGTAACACCAATGTCGTATAAGTTCGCTGAGCCAAGTTCTACAGATTTGGAAATTCATAGTTTTAATAAATTTTATTGCTTTTTGGAAGTTTCCGCGGATAATAAACAATGGTATATATCAAAAACTTCAACCACCCTTCTGGAGAAATAGTTTAGGTATAGGTATAATACAAACATTTTAGAAATGCACTGAGATATAGATATTACTGCGAATGAATAGTTCTAAGGATATAAACCTACCATTATTTTTGGGGTTCTTTTACTCTGATTAAGAAACAAAGTCCTGAACGAAAGCTAAATTAGTAATAATGTCTTGCAGATTCTGCTATGCAATCTCAACTTACAATCAACTCAATATTTTTTTTTCTGTATTACAGCATTTCCAAAACATGGGAGAATAGTGGGTGGGACTACAGCTAACATCAGCCAGTTTCCATTCGCCGCTGTAATGTTGATATCATGGAACAACGCAGCTTTCCGCCAGGACTGCGCTGGTACTATCATTAACAACAGATCCGTTATGTCAGCTGCTCACTGTTGGGTGTAAGTAAAGCATAATATATTTTTCTTGTGTATTAACTAATACAAATTTAAGAATTTGACGACCTCCGTGGCGTAGTGGTATGCGCGGTGGATTTATATGACGGAGGTCCTGGGTTCGATTCCCGGCGGGGCAGATTGAGATTTTTCTTAATTTGTCTTGGTCTGGCTGGTGGGAGGCTTTCGCCGTGGCTAGTTACCACCCTACCGACAAAGACGTATCGTCAAGCGATTTAGCGTTCCGGTACGATGTCGTGTAGAAACCGAAAGGGGTTTTGGTGTTGATTTTGGTGAAGATGGTAGTGTTAGCTCCCGTGCCTCGTAGAGCACGTTAAGCCGTCGGTACTGGTTACTATCATTAATATCTAAAAGTGATCGTTAATGAATTGAACCACTAACATTGGAGCAGAGTGGTGAGGTCATAAGGAGAGAGAGTACCTACTGTAGTGAGCCGTTCATAGTCTGATAAAGTAAATATATTAGAGACATAGATTAGTAACCATTCACAATACCTACCTAAATATAATTAAACTTATTTTTTTTATTTTTTAGAGGTAAGAACCCCTCCGGTTTTCGTATCCGAGTTGGCTCTACCAACGCTAACAGTGGCGGTGCTGTTCACAATGTGCAACGTCATATAACCCATCCTAACTACGTTAACAATATGGGAGTTGTACGCAGCGATATTGGTATAGTGAGACTGGCGAGCGCTATTGTGCTCGGAGGCAATGTGAGAGCCGGCTCGATCGCTGGAGCTAATTTCCACATCCCGGATAACACCAATGTATGGGCTCTCGGATGGGGTCTACTCGGTGTAAGTATTATGAATTTATTAAGTCTTATTTAGTTGTAATTGAAAAACCATGGCTTTTAAACAGAATAACTTTTCGCAAGTCATGTATAGATGACGTTTTATGCAGTGCCGCCATGTGTCTAATAATATGTCGATAAAGAGAAGTAACACCTCAAACTATTAATTCTGGGCTGCAATGTTATAACACTTATAAAGTGCAGTGCAAAAATTGGCGAAAAACTTTCATACGATTTTTCATTCCTTCGTTAACACGCTTAGGGTATACCCCATATTTTAGTATACTAGTTATTTAAGTATAAATAACTTGAAGGTATATATATATCTTCAAGTTCTTTATACTAAACTAAATCGAAATCAAATTAGCACCTTCGCTTTCATATCAATGTTATATATATATTATTACTCTAGTATACGACCCCCCTTTTTTTCACTGGGAAATGCATTTTTACATCCCGGGCGCAGACTGCGCAGAATGAACTAAGCAGTCTGCGATCGGGTATGTGGGACTCGCTGGCTGAGCAGCCAGAATACCCACTAAAACCCAGCGGAGCCGCCTGCGTCAATTTTGGGACGTCATAGGATCGCGGAAGCAGACACTTTGACGTCCCGACGTCTTCGTCGGTGCACTCAGTGGTGACTACAGGGCTGTTCTTCTTCTGCGGAGTGGATGAGCATCAGCCGTCTGTTTTCTCTGCCGCTCCGAGGCCTCCTTTAAACCGATGACGGTCTCACAAAAGAAGGCAACGTGAGTCCACCCATCCTCGCTGTCGAGCATGTACCTAACAAAACTAGGCAGCGAGAGATCTTCGTTAAGAAGAGACACCAATGACTCGCCTTTGTGGCGCCCAAGTATACGACCCCCTGTGAACTTTAAAGCATGTTATAATAAAAGGGTGCATTAATATTAAAATTATCTATAAAATCTTTTCAGTCCGGAGGAAGTCTATCAGAACCACTGCAACACGTGCAGCTCAGAATAATTAACCACGCTGCTTGCGTACGTTCCTACAATTCAAATGTTGTTAACGCTGCTACAATCTGCGCCGGCTGGACTGCCAACGGTCGAGGCGCATGCACTGGCGACTCTGGTGGTCCTCTCGTCCACAACGGAGTTGCTATAGGCGTGCTCTCCTTCGGTGGCGCTATTTGTGGAGATACACGTTGGCCTAATGTGTACGCAAGAGTATCTAGTTACGTCAACTGGGTTCGAAACAATGCTTAAAAATAAATGTAACACGTCTCCTTGATCATATGCATCGTGTTTTATTTGTATTGATCTATGGTTACAATATTGTTATGTTAACGGTAATGCTCTGGACTAATAGCTTAATGGCGGTGTAACACCACTAACTTCGCTACTCCGGGCTAATATTTTTAAAACGAAATAGGCTTACCTATGGGTCAACGAAGCTGAAGAATAAAAATTGAAAAAAAAAATATTATGTAAGAAATTGACTGAGACCTCTAACTGTTTAGGCTTCATTCATTCTCGTGGAAATAATTACTGAATATTATGCTGAAGCCTAAACATTTAGCTATTTAAGTCTTACTTCATGTTTATTTTGGATTCTATTAAAACAGATAATATATAACTAGTAAAACGCTGCGTTGTTTGTTCTATAAATAAAATAATAAGAACACCTTTTTAGTAACTGATATCCTGGTTTCCGTAAAGGTACCATAGTGCCTTTAGTTCCATAGACTACATCCGTACGTAACCTCAAATTATACAGAAGATTGTGAGAAAACCTTCGATTAGGACGTGCATTAAAGTAGTTGTACGACAGAATAATACAGTATAAGACAGTATACAGAATTTGATAACGAGGCCAATAAGATTACAGCAAGGAGTGCGACAGGGAGATGTATTCTCCCCGAAGTTATTAACAGCCGCATTTAAGCTTCAGAACTAGAACGGAACTCGCATTCATATCAATGTCGAGTATAACTCACGAGTCAATTTGCCGTCGATGTAGTTATCATGGCAGAGATTCGGGAAAACCTTAGTATGCCCACAGCAAAGTTATAATGCTTACGTACCGCTTCATTCAGTTATTGTTGAATATATACTACCATCTTCTAGAGTTGGATTTCCAACATTAGCATTAAAACCGCCTAAGACAAGGGTATGCATAGGCGTTCCTTTCAAGGCTAAAACTGAGGTCAGTATAAAATTTCTGTCAGTCTAAAATAAAATTTTATTTGTCAAAGATAAAAATATAAAACGAAAAACTTGGTTTTTGAATTTTTACATAAATTTTGAGGTTATGTGAAAAAAGTGTAGAAACAAAAGTTTACCACTGAACTCTTTTTCCGTGGGACTTTTAGTTTTGTCGGAAATCGAGTTTTTTTTTACCATTTTTTATCCCTAAACCCTCACCCTCTACCCCTTCCCGACCTCAGATCGCCCGTAATTTATTTTTCCTTTCATTTTTATGATATTCTCCTCCTTTTCCAATGGGTTTCATCCTACTGCGATTCTATTTGGTTTCAAAAATTAAATGCAGTGGTCTAGAGACTGAATGCGATTGGAAATCTTTTTCGCGTTTTAGCTTTCTTTTGGTTCGGACACTTTTTAGCGCTGACCCGAAGTCCATAGTATTAATATGTTAATGCAAAGAAGAGTGAAATCATAATTATTATAAGTTGAAAACACAGAATATCGTGATAAAACACTAAGGCCTGTGTGCACCAATATTTCGGTTATCATAACCAACGGTTAACATAAACTAAATATAAAATTTACTATTCACGACAACCCGTACACCGGTTAACCCCTGGGGGCCTGACAGTTGACAACTGCTGTCAGTGTCAGTTACGGGCGTAGTGCCCTCCCGCTCGCGCGCTGTTTTCTATTTCGGTCTGATACGTTACTCTACAAAAAATTAATAAATAATCTTCTTTTAAGCCATATTTTGCCATTCTGTAAAATGTAATGACTTGATTGATATATTTCCTAACTTTTATCTATCAAAATGTTGATATAATCAAAGCTTTATGTATTTATTTTACGGGTACAACATTTTGGAACTATGTTGTGCGTTGGATTACGAAAAATAAATGAAAATACAAACAAAGTCTAAAGAACTGGTGTCTATGCTATCTATTTATTGTAAACAACATAACAAAAACAATTGGTATGATCACCATAAAAACACTTGAAACACGATCCACCCGACACTTCGAAATATAAAAACAGCTAGGGATTTGTTCTTTTACTTTTGGTAATTTTATCGACAGTTATCCTTTTTGTAAGGTATTATTATATAATGTAAATAAAAATAAAATGATTCTAATTTTTATTAATTTTTACTTTTAACTACCTAAAGTATTTTCGAAATGTTAGTGTAGAACTCATTTCTCTTGTTATTTAATTTTACATTTTTTTAATACACCGTCATGACGGAGCAGGTCTTCGTCGGCGCTAATCTCAGCCTCATCGTCATAAATGAGGATGAGGATATCGGCCGGCGGGTTTTTGTCCTCTCGCCAGTTTTCTGCCATACTGTAAAATAAATAAATGAAAAGTTATTGTCATCATGTGAGCACACGGATCTTTTGATTTTTTTTTTGTTAAAAAAACTCTAAACATAAATTTTCAAGTAGCTTGTATTTGCTTTTTATAATTAATTTATACAAAATACAAATATAAATTGAACCAAATTTATCGACATCTTTTACACACGGCGATGTATCGATACATCATTATGTCCTACTTTACAAACAAACGGATTCTTATTGGTTACCGGTAAACCGTCCTTAGCGCTTCACAAATAAAGACCAAAATAGCTCGTTTTACCAATACCAAACGAAACTGTTTTGTTTGGTATTGACAGACCAAAACGGTCGCTTTGAACTCAAGAAACGTCCAATTTTAGTTGCACAATAATAAATAATTTTCTAATATTTTACAATAATATGTTAGTAAATACTTATGTAAACTACTTCCAAGTAAATTTTATACATTTTTAGTAATATTTACTATCATTCACATGCGTAAATAAGTCGTAATTCGGGAAGATACGTATCAGATGTTTTCATGATTTATTTAAAATTTTCGATGTATTTCTTAAAACAAATAACGTGAAAACAATCACTGTATGCAAAATAATGAGTTTTGTAATAAAAATTGTACTTACATTCAATAAATTTGCACAAATCACGAAAAAACACTCTTATAATTTCACTTTCGAGCACTGTCCAATAAGATTAAAAATAAACACAGAATAATACCAATTTCAATGTCAATGTCTTGGAAATTTATCACAGAATATGAAACAATTCTTTTTTTAAACTAAAACTTAGTTTTTAGCGCCTAATAAAATTAAACCTTCGTTGAGGCCCGCGACAGCCCGCGGCTACCCGGGTAGCGACGGAGCTATAATGACAGCTGTCATTATTTGCCTGACGGTTGCCAGGGGACCCCTCGGGGCTGTGAAACTTTAAAGACGTAAGCTCGGTTAAAATAACCGCCCGGTTTACGTCCTTAACCGGCGTACGGGTTGTCGTGAATAGTAAATTTTATATTTAGTTTATGTTAACCGTTGGTTATGATAACCGAAATCTTGGTGCACACAGGCCTAATAATCACATAAAAGTCGTGAGGAATTAATAATTATATTTATTTATTGACATTGATGTAACTATAATTTATTCTATAGCAACACTACTATTTGTCATTTTGACAAATCAAACTTCGTTTTGTGGTGTTTACTATTTGTGTTTACTGTGTGCTTTGTTAAGGTTTTCCGAGATTTATTTATTTATATATTTCAGACAACAAAGTCCATTTAAAGTAACAATGAAAACTTATAAACTATATTAGTACTTAAGAACTAAAAGAGATTTAGTCCTCTGCGTGAGTTTCCACACCAGAGGACTATTCATGCAATCTCCCACCATCCTCAAGATACTGTTGCTGCTGCCACGGATCTTAGCTAGCAGCGACGCGGATTTTTTTCTCCAAACAGAGTCAAAGAAATCTGTTCGCGCCGCCACAAACATAGAAGATGCACTACAAAAACGTGGCAGCCGCAACAGCACCCTAAAGGCGTTATTATATTGGACTCGCAGATTTGTAATTGTCGTTACTTTTACCGTATTTCTTCCGATATTTGCAGTCATAATGGACTCCAAAATCTTTGTACGCCGTGACCTTTGGATTCCTATCCGTACCGATCAAAGCCAAAATGTTGACTTTGCATTGAACAATATTGAAACCCACCACGGATGTTATGCCGATGGTAGAAACGTCTGCTATGATTTAAAGATGTATTAATTGTGGTACCGACGTTAGGAAAAAGAGAACACATAGCCTGAATCTTGTGGAAGTGATGTCCGTAATACGACAGTGGATCGCGCCATAAGTGGTAAGTGTTCAAATCGCTATTTGGCACTACGCGATACGCAACTAAGTATTACTTGTAAATTCTTTTGTTTTGCACATAATGCTTAGTATTTCAATACAAGAAAGTTGATATTGGGCCTGAGTGTTTTTACAGTTCTCGGATCACAATCTTAAGAGGGCATTGAAAAGACTGGCCCTAAATACTGGGTTATTTATTCATGTAATTATGTTTATTTAGTGTGGCATTAATTTTTTGCTACAGGTATCTGATAACACCATCATATGCCACTCTTGCTGGACTACAGCTTTAAACAGATGAACTACAACCAATGAAGAGCCCACTATTAGTAGTGGTCACCGTCGTCACATCTGTGTCAGCTGTAGATGTTCCTTGTTGAGAAAACGATCTCACAGACTGCACACTGATACTGAATGTGAAGAGCACATATAAAACAATGTTAAGGAGAGGATTATGCCACAACAGGTAAATATTTTTTTTATTTTAGTTCCTAGCATTAATTTTTGATGGCCTCCATGGTGCAGTAATATGTGCGGTAGATTTATAAGATAGAGGTCCTGGATTCAATTCCCAGCGGAACAGATTGAGATTTTTCCTAATTTGTCTGGTGTGGCTGGTGGGAGGCTTTCATTGTGGCTTGTTACCACTCTGCCAACAAAGACATACCACCAATTATTTTTGTGGTATGATGTTGTGTATAAACCGAAGGGGGTGTGAAATTAGTCCTACTCCTAACAAGTTAGCCCTCTTCCATAAGGTGTGATATCAGTCAAGGGCCATCTTGTAGTTGATAAAAAAAACAGAATTAACTTTTACTTGTAACATACCACCAAACTGTTAGTTTTATACTAAACATTCTACATTTCTAGATAGATTAGATGAGGTAACATTTTATTTTTTTCTGGATGTTGTTGGAAGGTTGTTTATACATTGATTATCTCTCGTGTGAATTTTCTTGCTAGTGAGAAAAATAAATACTGAAAAATAATTTACTTTAGTATCTATTAATAATAATAGAGATCATGCATTATATATACCTTTTTAAAATAATATATACTTTTCAGATGAAATCTGTCACCCATGTTGGCAGAGAAGTGACGGTTTATCTTGAACCACCTCACCAAAAGTAATCCGCATCAACTACCACTTCCTAACCTTAAAAGAGCAGCAGATATGCAAGGACATTGCTTCTTCCCAGAGTGTGGCTCATCTGAGAGATTAGCAGTTCCTAGATGGTTGAGAGTGAAATTATTCACCAAATACCAGTTTTATGTACCAATGAACTGCCGAATATGTACTTTCCACTTAGAAAATGACAATTGGCAGCAATTATCAGATATAACCCGGGCCATCCAAAGTTTTACTGCTCAGCACATTGAAGAGTTTGCTACATTTGTATGTGATAGAAATGCAAACATATACAACATCCCTGAAGATTAGTTCGTTATTGGATGGGCAAAACAAAAGTCAGTCAAAGGTGAGCCTATATTGAAAAACATGCAAAAGGGGCCATAAAAGATATTTAGTTAAATTACACATTGGGGATAGTGATCAAGGTATTCAATTGCTAATTGGCAAACAGATCTACAGAAAATACATTAATTACAAATACTAGAATAAGCTTTTAAAGTTTTGTTTCCAGTAAATATTGTTAATAGGTTATTTTATACATCTGAATATAGGCTATTATATTGCCTTTTACATGACATTAATAAGACTAACGAATTAAGCTCATTATATTCTAAAAGAAGATTTTGTGCCGAGGAACTTGGGAATAAATATTATGAGCTGAAATTATATGCAGGATTTATCATCATCAACATTAACAGCCAGTAGATATCCACTGTTGGACATAGGCCTTTTTTTAGGGACTTCCAAACAACGATCCTGAGCCGCCTGCTGCCAGCGGCTCTCTGAGACACATTTGATGTTGTCAGTCCACCTGGTGGGGGTCGACCTGGTGCGCTTTCCGGTGCGGGGTCGCCAATCTAGCACCTTGGGTCATCAACGTCTATCAGCTGTTCGAACCACGTGCCCCGCCCATTGCCACTTCAGTTCAGCGACTCGCTGAGCTATGTCGGTTACTTTGGTTCTTCTGCGGATCTCCTCATTTCTGATTCGATCACGCAGAGATACTCCAAGCATTGCTCTTTCCATCGCCCGATGAGTGATTCTGAGCTTTTTTATGAAGCCCGCAGTCAGCGCCATCCATAAGTCATCAATGGCAACACGCACTGTTCGAAGACTTTCGTCTTTATGATTTTCTGGAATCTTCTAATTTCTAACTCTGTAAAAACGGTATAAATAGCCAACTTCTTCGGCTGAAGGGCAGTTTACTTAAGAAGTGAAAATAAGACGCATCGCGGCGACAACAGCGATCAAGCAAGTGGCCTCAGCAATCATTTCAGACAACGGTTGACTGCGATTCCATCTTAGAACGGATCATCATTTACCACCAGGAGAGATTGTAGTCAAAAATTAATTTATTGTCAATAAAAAGGCTTAATACGTATATTTATGTATAAGATATAAAAACTTTGTGTCATTGTGATTAGGTACACGCTTATCTGGGTATTTTCCCAACGGATTTCAATGAATCGTGCTACCACCTGCTGTAAATGAAAGGTCCTGCCGTTTAAAATTTATTTATTTTTCTCTTAAATAAATGAATTTACAATATTTATAAAATATACATAAAAACACTCTTAACGAATACCGCTTTCACGTACATTCCAGTCAAGCCTGATCCGTGAGTTCAAAATCCGCTCTTTCCTCATCCAAGTTAAAGATTTTTGTGTCAGGGGTTAATTAAAATTTTATATTTGAATATTCTAAATCAAAGAACATATATTTTTTTGGTAAAACCTTAATAGAGAATAACATAAGTTTCCTGCACTATACCCGAGTGAAACCAATGTATATTCTGTGCCTTAACAATAAATTAAGTATGTCTTGAACACACAGTAAAAGTGAAAATTAAATTGTTTTGATTTGCTATCCTTACATTGAAATTTTATATTATTAATTTTTTTAGACACCATAAATTATGGCAGCTAGGTAATTGATAAACAGATCAATATATCTAATCAATACAAATACCTTGAGAGATATTTTCGTTTAGTATAAATCCTCAAAGTTATTAAATTCTTCATTATTATCCATTACGCGAGGAACACTTCATCAATAATGTTGAAGTTTTCTTATTTGTTGGTTATATGCCTCGTCACTGCTGAGGGTAAGTAGAAAAATAATATACTTGAGTATGCTTGTGATTTAGAAGTACACATAACTGTGTAAAAGTTTAATCACAGGAACATACAGCTTTTTTATAAATAAAGTATAAATCAGCATGTTTCTTTTAGAATCCTGTAAGAAATCATTTATCTTCTGTAATATATGTGGCAAACCTTAAAAAAAAGCTTTCAAAATCACCATCAAGATTAAAACTTTAAGGATTTTTGCTAAAAGGTTTTATAAAATTAAAAAAACATCTCGCACTAGAAACAAACTTCCTTTTCTTCTTTTACATCTACAATAAATTGATTGATTTTATTTCGAGTAACAATTTATTTATTTGATGATTGCCTAGCATGAGACAAGCAAACAACGTTACCAAGTCTTGAATGAAATAGTTTTTTTTATTCACCATAAGCTAGCCATTCACTGCAATCTCGCCTGATGGCAAATGATAATGTAGTCTAAGACGGAGGAGGGTTAATTTTTAAAGGGCAGAATGAAATCTACACCCCTTTCAGTGTCTATAAGACAACGTACCAGGACGCTAAATCGTTTGGCGGAACGTCGTCACCGATAGGGTGGTACCTAGCCACGATCAAAGCCACCAGTCATCCAGTTTAATGGGATGTCTCAGATGAAAGTTGCAGTGGGATTCTTAGGTTATAATTTTGTCAATACTTTCATTACAGCATTTCCAAAGCAAGCGAGGATAGTAGGAGGGACAAACGCTAACATCAGCCAGTACCCATTCGCCGCAGTACTGTTGATAACATTGAATCACGCAGCTTTCCGACAGGACTGCGGTGGCACCATCATAAACAACAGGTCCATTCTCTCGGCAGCTCACTGTTGGATGTAAGTAAACAATTTTCAAATCATGATTTTAACCAATCATTTCAATTATGTTAGCTTTAATTAGAAATCCCAATGATTTCCGTCCCAATGATATAGGTCCTTTGAGCGAATTTTCATTTTAGCATAAGGCCGGGCGCCCATTGTGATTTATTGTCACGGTAACATTTTGTTGCCGTCACCCTCTGTCACCATCAAGGCGCCCACTGTAACTGTCACCGGTAGACAAAGTGAGCTTATTCAAGTTCTAGATCGATATCAATTAGGTTGCTGTAATATGTTCTCTCAGAATACACAAAAATAAATTAAACGAAAAAGACGCTAAAGGGTGTATTATCCTATATATGTACACTGAAAGGCAAGGGATTATATAAGAAGCGAAAAAAAATTTGTTTCCTTTATCTATACAATCAATAATTGTAAATAAAAAAATTGTCAATAAAAATTAAAAAATTAATTCAATATTGCCAACACTAAGTAAGGTCTTTGAAAAAATAGTTTTAAATCAACTGCTTAGTCATTTTAACTTAAATAACTTACTTCATCCTGACCAATATGGTTTCACTAAAGGTCGCAATACTACTGATGCAGGTGCTAAACTATTAAAACACATCTTTGATGCCTGGGAAAGGTCTAAGAATGCTATTGGCGTATTCTGTGACTTGTCCAAGGCTTTCGATTGTGTTGACCATAAAACTAATTAGTGAGACACTATGGCCTAAAAAACTTAACTTTCCAAATACAATAAAATAATTTGTTTCCTTTATCAATGATTTACCACACCATGTGAGCGACATTTGTGAAATTGTACTGTTTGCCGATGACACATCTTTAATTTTTAAAACTGATAGAAATAAAAGTGACTTTGACGATGTAAACCGTCTAATAATTTACTATTAAATGCAAAGAAAACTAAATGTGTTGAGTTTTCTTTACCGAATATAAAAATGATAAATCTTTAATGATAAATGGTAGAACGCTAAAAATGGAGAGTTCTACAGTCTTTTGACCTTGGACTGTAAACTTCAGTCGAGCGCTCATATAGAGTCACTGACAGCTAAACTTAGCTCAGCAGCATTTGCAGTGAGAAAGATAAGACAGTGGTTTATTTTGCCAGTGTGATGTCTTATGGCATCTTGTTGTGGGGAAAGGCTGCTGACATAAATTCTGTCTTTATACTTCAGAAACGAGCAATTCGGTCGATTTATAAACTTAAACCACGCGAGTCCCTCGAGTCAAATTTAAAGAAATAGGAAAGTAGCCTGTCAATACATATTCAATAACCTAGTTTATGTTAAACAAAATATAAATATGTATAAACAGAAAAAGGATTTAAACGACCGTCTTCCTAGAAACGGACATAAGTTAGTCATATCAGCTTATCGCCTCCGAAAAGTGCAAAAATCTTTCGTAGGATTGGGTGTAAGATGCCCAATTCAGTTTTAGATCTGCCATTGCATAAGTTTAAACAATGTATTAAAACTCACTTACTGAGTCAGGGTTATTATACTATCGATGAATTTTTAAATGACAAAGATGTTCAAATCCAATTGGATAGGCTTTCAACTTCACACAGGAAATAAAATAAATAACTTTATGTAACAACACACTTAATATTGTAAAATTGATAATATTATAAAAAAGCAACTGCCTTCCGAGCCGGTGGTACAGTCACTACAAATAGTCCAATTTGACGTTTCAAAAGTGCTTGTAATAAGCCTACTTGAAATAAATGATTTTGAATTTGAATTTGAATTTATACAAATTACTTTTAGTATGCTTAAAAATATGAATAATTTTATAACATTTTGAGGCATCTCCTTTCAAACAAAAAGTGATTAATTTTATGTGCAGCATACGTCTAATCGGAACTTTCAGCAGCCCAATGGTAAAAAGTCGCCCCAGTGAGCGCACTCGCATAGCGATGCATAAGTCGAGTGACAGTCACGTCGCCAGCAGGCGAAACTATTTGTCACCTTATTGTCACGTCATCATAGTGAGCGCACTCTCTAATATCTTTATTGCACTCGATTAGGTGACTTAAAGTCACGGCGACAAAAAATCACAGTGGGCGCCCGGCCTAAGATATCATGTTAATGTCGACTCGACGTGGGTTAGCATCAACACTGTAATTATATTTTACACTACCGTTCATGAGCAGCTGTTATCTAAAAATCAGATGATATTATTTTTTAATTGTTGTATTTTTCAGTGACAGAGGCCACACTGCTGGATTTCGTGTTCGAGTCGGCTCTAGCCAAGCGAACAGCGGCGGTGCTGTTCACAATGTGCAGCGACACATCACTCACCCGGACTACGTCCTTGACATGTGGAACATAAGGAGCGACATCGGTATAGTGAGACTGGCGACCGCTATTGTGCTCGGAGGCAATGTGAGAGCCGGCTCGATCGCAGGAGCTAATTTCCACATCCCGGATAACAGCAACGTATGGGCAGTCGGATGGGGTCTTCTATTTGTAAGTTTTATGAATAACATGATTAAGCCCGCGGTTTCGCCCGCGTAGTTCTCTGATATTATGTAAGCTATATATAAGTTTCATCTAAATTTATTCAGTAGTTTTTGCAAGAGAGTAACGAACATCCATACTTACAAATTTTTGCCTTTACAATATTAGTAAGGGTATTTGGCTATTTTTTGCCAAAAAGCATACCGTAACTTACTTTTACCCTTAATCTATGGTAATATTCAAAAGCTGAACAGGTTGTTTGAACACGCTGATCTCAGAAACTACTACTTCTAATTGAAAAATTATTTTTGTGGATAACCCATTTATCGAGAAAGGCTTTAGGCTATCTACATGTATATCATCACGCTGCAATTAATAGCAGCGAAAAATCGGTGAAATGTGGAAAAAAAGGAAAATTATTCATATTTGAGGGATAATACAATATAATAAATTTTAAGGAGTAACTTAGACTGTTTTTTTCGTAATCTCATTTATTTGAATTCCACCCGAATGAAGTCGCTAGCATCTGCTAGCCAATCATAAAAGTAATGGCAACATTTTTAATTACTCAAGATAATTCTTATTGCAATGATTGTTCAATGTGACGGTCCTTGCTTAAGATTCATCCTTTTGACGGCCGAGTGGCGCAGTGGGTAGTGACCCTGCTTCTGCGTCCTAGGCTGTGGGTTCGATCCCCACATCTGGAAAATGTTTGTGTGATGAGCATGGATATTTTCTAGTGTCTGGGTGTTTATCTATATATTATAAGTATTTATGTATAATACATATATATAAAATATTCATCACCTTATACCTATAACACAAGCTACCTACGCTTACTTTGGGGCTATATAGCGATGTGTGTAATGGTCCTATAATATTTATTATTATTATTATTTATCCTTTCATAGAATACGTTAAGCCCTTGATCCGGAAGTCACCATTAATAGTTGATAAGAATAAACACCCCAATCGAATAATCCGAAAAGAAAAAAGTATCCAAATACAATGCTCACGAGATTACTGTGATGTGAAATGTTGTGTCGACGATTGTTGTTCCTATAGCCCATTGACTGACACGATTCAGACGATGGTTTTAAAGCGAAAAGCTTCGACCAACACCTCAAGAAGCTAACGCTTGGCTGTTGGATCAACGGTCGGATACAAAAGGCGGTAATTCTTGTGACGGCACGTATTGTGAGAAGGTGCCTCGCTCTGTATCTAGATGTACCATTCTAACCCATTTGCTATAATATTACACCGATCTCATGGTAATTTTCACAATTTCCCTGCTATTTTGTAACAATGCTTTTGTAACTCGACAGTATGAATTTTGAATTGGTCTATATCTCTCTCTCTGCTATTTTAAAATATATATTGACTAGCAATCGCCAGCGACTTCGTCCCCGTGAAAACCTCTTAGTTACCATTTCAATTTTATAGATAGATTTTCATATAAAGTATGCTCATTCCCCGCTCCCCCTCTCAATTTAATTTTTTTATATTTTTCCGTCAAGCAATATCCTCCGTCCCGTCCGGTGTACTAAAGATCTACATTTTTGTTAAACATTGTACGATATCACAGTATATTAACATTAACATATATTTGTTTTGATAAAGGTTTAAGTTTAGTTGTATAAATGATGACGTATACATAAGCATATGAATTAAATGATTCTCAATAGTTAAGGCAGCGCATGCACATAAAGCCGATTTGACAGATTTTTGCGGTCCGACTTGCGCGACAAAAACTGTGATAACTCAGTTAATATATACAATACAATTATAAAATATAGCCTATGACACTCTCCGATAGTGTAGCATTCTACTGGTGAAAGAATTTTTTAAATCGGATCAGTAGTTCCGAAGATTAGCCCCAACAGATCCATTTACAAACTTACGAACTTTACCTCTTTGTAATATTAGTATAGATAGGCATAAAAATTATATGTATAACTAGCGGACGCCCGCATTGTTTCCGTTCCTGTAGGAATATCAGAATACTTTGCCTACGTCATTTCTTAAGAATATGGTAGTTTTAGAAATAGGCTGCAACAAACAGACGAACATTGCTTGTTGGAAAAACCGTGTATACTTTTATATCCATTTAGTGAAAAGATGTTAATTTGGAATTACAGACACAAACTTAATTTTTATCTATTCGTGTGGGTGAAATCAAATGCATTAGAAACACACTTACATCAAATACTTTTTCAGTCTGGTGGAAGTCTATCGGAAAACCTTCAACAAGTACAACTTCATATAATCAACCACGGCGCTTGCCAACGCGCCCACAATGCACAGAATGTGAACGCTAGGACCATCTGCGCCGGCTGGCATGCCAATGGTCGGGGGAAATGCACTGGTGACTCTGGTGGTCCTCTCATCCACAACGGCGTCGTTGTCGGCGTGTTCTCTTTCATGGGTCACGTGTGTGGTGATGCACGTTGGCCCAATGTGTACGCGAGAGTTTCTAGCTATGTTAACTGGATTCGAAACAATGCTTAAAAATAATATAAGTGATACGTCTCTTCGATCATTTGCGTTGTGTTTTATTTACCATTTTGCCCATTTATACGTCCGCGTGGAATTAGTTATTAGGGCAGCCTAATTTTTCTAAGCTTTGAATGTCATATTTGTTAATATCTAATCAACTGCCTAAGAAATAGGTCTTAAGTTTTCAAAATGACACTTTCATACACCATTTCATCCCCGCTTTAACCCCTTACAACCCTTTTTTCGCAATCAAAAGTAGCCTATGTCCTTTTTCAGGCTCTAGACTTACTGTGTACCAAATTTCATTTAAATCGGTTCAGTAGTTGTAGAGTGAAAGCAAGACAGACAGACAGACAGAGTTACTTTCGCATTTATAATATTAGTTAGGATTTTGCCCATTTATACTGTTTCGTTTTTTTTTTCTCGATTTCTTCGATTACCATTGAATGTAATGTCTGAGCAAGGGTTATTAGCCGAACTGCCGTATCAAGGTGATATTTGACCTAATTACTTAATAATTAAGCTTTCACAATCTATGATAGCAATAGACGTTACTCTAACAACATAAAACAACATAAAAACAAAATGGTTTGAGAAAAACTGATTCTAGTTTTTGGTAAATGATTATTAACGACAAATAAGTTTAAACATAGTAGACACTAGGAAGAAATAAATGATACTTTAATATTTTTTTACTTTAATCACATAGAGTGAGCTATTAAACGGACCTTTTGAGATTCATTTAAATCACTCTGAGAGACGATATCTACGGTAGGAATACGTTTGGCTGGTCAACGAAGCGTATTATTACTACCAAAGTAACACTGTAACCTTGGTTGTGTATCAGTAAATGAACTAGCATTTTCTGTCCAACACACAATCAACTAAAAATTGGTTGTCTGTAAAGTCGGTTTACTGACGATAGTTGAACGTGACAATGTCTTAAGAAAATACTGATGGAATGGTAGCATTTAATTGGTTATTAAATTTTTTAATTTAAGTATATTTTTATAAATATTAATTTAAATTAATAAAATAATTGATTTTGATTTTATAAATTTATATTTTAAATTTATAATAAATATATAAATATATTAATTTTTAATTTAAAATCAATATATTTAATAGACGGATGTTGAACGCTGCCGAACGCAAAGGCCGATTGTTCTTCTTTGTCGCTCGTGCCGCGCTCTCGCTTGCACTTCAAGCCTTACATGGAACGCCTCAAAGCGAGGTAACGACGCATGACGTCATGTTTTTTCGTGCGTGCAGCCGGCTTTATCGAATTATAAGACGTTGGCACGACAAAAAATATGCGCTGCTCATATCTATCAATAATTAAGGAAAAACCAACATATCCTCTACAATGTAAGTGACCTTAGATAACGACCCCTTGCGGCAGAAGGTTTAATAGGTATAAAAACCACGTCACTGTGATTATGTACACGCTTATCTCGGAACGTTTCCAGCGGATTTCAATTAAATACCAACTGTAAATAAAAGTTCGGTTCGAAATAATATGATATTGAAGCATAAGACCTGAAAATAATTTTTAATTATTTAAACAAGTTACATTACATTTTGAGCTGAGTGTAGGGTGTTGGAATACTGGTCTGGTTAAAATGATAAATAAATAGGTAATGAATTATCAGGAAAAATTAAAATTAAGCTGTCTACACCTTTAAAAAGAAAAAATATATTTCTCGCCACAAACCAAAGATGTTTTATGGAGAAAAGTCTTAAACTTGGCTTTGTCTAGAGCGATCAACTATCAAACATGACTTCGCTATGGCGCCTGCAATGCCCATACCTTGCATGTGAACAATGTAGATTACGCTTCAAAACAGCGTCCATATGTATATGATACAAACAAAACTTATGAGTAAAAGAATTAAATAACAAAAAATTAAATTTAAGAAGATACAGAAGGCGCTAATTTTTGATACGGCACGTATTGTTTTTTTTTTTTATCGACTACAAGTTGGCCCTTGACTGCTATCACACCTGATGTTAAGTGATGATGCAATCTTAGATGAAAGCAGCTAACTTGTTAGGAGTAGGATAAAATCCGAACCCCTATCGGTTTCTACACAACATCGTACCGGAACGCTATATCGCTTGGCGGTACGTCTTTGTCGGTAGGGTGGTAACTAGCCACGGCGAAAGCCTCCCACCAGCCAGACCAAGGCAAATTAAGAAAAATCTCAATCTGCCCCACCGGGAATCGAACCCAGGACCTCCGTCTTATAAATCCACCGCGCATACCACTGCGCCACGGAGGTCGTCGATTTGAGGAGGATCGTCACTCTGGTGCCTTGACCGCCGGTTGTTTGGCCCCGCAGCAGTCGGACTGGATTTTTTTATAATTTTTTAAATTGTGTTTATTATAATTTTATAAGCATTGTTGAAAATTTAAAAAGAACTGTAAATAAAAAAATTATAGACAAGTAAAAATTAAAATACTAATAAATAATTCTGGCTGGTCTGTCTGAACACCTGCAATAAGTGAAAGAATTAGAATAACTAACCACGGCACTTGCCAGCGTTTCTTTAATGTAAACACTATCACTATCTGTGCCGGCTAGCATGCCAACGGTCGGGACAAATGTACTGATGACATGACTCTCTCCTTCTCTTTTTTTCTTTTCTTTTTTTGAATTTTCTTTTCATGGTTCCGTCTGTGACTACTCGTTGGCTTAATGTATACGCGAGACTTTCTAGCTACGTTTAATGGATTAGAAACAATGCTTATAAATAAAAATAAAAGAAACATGTCGCTTCAACTGTAATTTACACTTTGTGTTTTATTTATAATATGTACTTACCAACTTACTCTTTGCAGTAGTATGGGAAGCAAGGAAATGGGAACTACACGCGAACCACGATGTAAAGCAAGTGTAAATACAATCTCGATTGTTGATATAAGCAGCTTTAACATTCCACATTGGTGGTAATCTCAAAAAGCCGGCCTAGTGCGAGCCCGACTCGCGTCACCGAGGGTTCCTTCCAAACCTGTACGTATATAAGAAAAAAATTTGATATGAGTTTCAACTTGATATCTCTACGCGTTCATGAGGTAAAGAGTAATTATCATTAACCTCGTAATGATTAAATAAAAAAATTACTTACTAAGGTCTTGTTCATACTAATTTTCGGTGAAAGTTTGCATGATAATGTACATTGTATACTTATTTAGTTTTATTAATCTCTTACTTAGAAGTTACCGGCCAAGGACATACCAACACCCACACACACACACACATTTTACCACTGTGGAAGTGTCTCTCCCGCAAATCACTCTGTTTAGAAAAAATCATATTAGAAACCTCAATTTTTGAAAAGCTACCCCCACATGGGTTTAAAGAAAAATATTTTTTTGAGTTTCTACTTACCAAGTTTCAACAGTATTGTTATTATAGTTTAAAAAAGTGACTGTGACACACGGACGGATAGCTAAACAGACATGACGAATCTATAAAGGTTCCGTTTTTGCCCTTTTGCTACGAAACCCTAAAATATATTTCCATTCAAATGTTTGAGCTTTATTTACTTACTTAAGCCATATAAATTATGGCCAATAGATAACTGAAACCTCATCAATGAAATATCTAATCAATGAAAATTCCATTGAGGATATTCTCGTTTAGTATATAAACCACAATTATTTTATTCCTAAGCATTGTTTTTTACTATACCTCCTCCAACAATGTGGAAGTTTCCTATTTTGTTAGCGATATGCCTCGTCGCTGCTGAGGGTAAGCAAAAAATACCATTATTTTCATAGCTAATTCGGCCAGTCTTATTAACTGTAACCGTGTAATTTTGTTACACCGTCACTGATGTACGAATGAGGTTTGACCATTTTTAAAAACATAGGCAGTTGTTAATGTAAATGTTTTTCTTCATTTTTAAAAAAGATCCTTTAAAATATAAGAATCAAACTAAAATCCAACATTAGAAATTCTCATAGAATAATATTTATTAACCATTTTTCTGAGCAGTAGTGAAAATCTTTATCTCAAATGAAATGTAAAACATTATTCTCGCTTGCTTGTTTGTTGCGTGCTTGTTTAAGATAGTTACGTTAGGAGTTAAACAATTGTTTAAATACTATTATATATTGATTATTATAACTAGGTATAAGTTGTATCTCAAAGATTTGAAATTTGTTTTTTGTATTATTCAAATATGGAAACTTCGAAAATGGACGGTCTGAGCAGTTCAGAGGCTTTTGATATATTGCGGCCAATAGCTCTATTTTTTTTTTTTGGAGGTTGATAGGCCAAGCTACTAACAATTAAGTTCAGTCTAACCTGCAGAACAGTGCTCTATTTTGCGTTTTACTATCTAATACCTGTAACGAACAATCGGATAACGGGTCAGAAGATTTTTATGATGTTTTTATTCATGGTATTTCGAGGCCAGTAAATCGATTGAGCTAAGTTTTATTTTTTTAATATTGTTATAATTAGTTAATAGTATATTTTTTAAATAGTGTTTTCAAGCCATGAAAAACTTTACCGACACAGCAACACTTAAGCTACTTAACAATAGATGGCGTTATTATGTTACAAAAACCAGTTCATACATACTCATCTATACTAATATTATAAAGAGGTAAAGTTTGTAAATAAAGTTCTGTCGGGGCTAATCTTCGGAACTACTGATCCGATTTAAAAAATTCTTTCACTAGTAGAATGCTACGTTATCGGTGAGTGTCATAGGCTATATTTTATATTTGTATTGTATATATTACCCGAGTTATCACAGTTTTTGTCGCGCGAGTCGGACCGTGAAACGTATTAAATCGGCGTAAATCGCGTGCGCTGCCATAGCTATTGGATATAATTGAAAACATTGTATGAAAACTTTATGCATCTTAAAAAGTTCTGTTAAAAATTCGGCGATAGCATATATCTATCGTTTATATTTTGGCAGATATATATAATTTAATTCATATGCTTATGTTTACGTCATTATTTATACAAACAAACTAAAATCCTACAACTAAACTTTGATAACAAAGTAAGTTATTTAATAATCACAAGAATATTATAGAGATAAGATTTGCCTTTTACAGTATGTTAATTAGTTATATAGTTTCGGAGATATTACAAAATTTCTAAAAAGCGTGACTCTGTAATAAATCATTTAATTCATATACTTAAGTTTACGTCATTATTTATACTACTAAACTTAAATCCTTACCAAATAAAATTATTTAATAGTCACAAGGATATTAAAGAGACAAGATTTGCGTTTTACAGTATGTTAATTAGTTATATAGTTTCGGAGTTATTACAAAATATCTAAAAAACAGAACACTCCCGCTATATGGTCCAAATTAGGTTGACCTCCTCAGTGTTATGTTATACGTACTGAATAGGGGTCAACATTTTGGTACTGATATTCTTTGAGAATTCGATCTTTGATCTTTTCTTTCAATTTATTTGGCATGGCATGGCCGCATGGCAGACCATATTTATATAATATACGAAAAAGTTTGTCCGTTTGTTTAAACGGGCTAATCTCTAGATCTGCATGTCAGATTGTAAATTATTTTGTTGATTATGAAAGCTAGACTCAAAAGAGAAATAGATTATTTAATACAAGCTATACACATCAGCTTACCATAAATATATATTGTTAATGTTAATGTACTGTAATATCGTACAATGTTTAAACAAAAATGTAGATCTTTAGTATACGGGACGGGACGGAGGATCTTGCTTCACGTGAAACTATAAAAAAATTAAATTGAGAGGGGTAGCGGGGAAAGAGCATACATACATTATGTGAAAGCCGGTCTTTAAAATTAAAAGGGTACCTAAAAGGTTTTCACGCGGACGAAGTCACGGGCGACTGCTAGTTATTTATATTTTAACTGAATTGAATTCTTCATTTGTGGAATAAAAATATTTTATAAGAAAAATACATTATTACAAGATAATTAATTATGCCTAAATCTGTCATAATTATTCTTTTTTATTATTTTAGCATTTCCAAAGCAAGCGAGGATAGTAGGAGGGACAAACGCTAACATCAGCCAGTACCCATTCGCCGCTGTACTGTTGATAACATTGAATCACGCAGCTTTCCGACAGGACTGCGGTGGCACCATCATAAACAACAGATCCATTCTCTCGGCAGCTCACTGTTGGGTGTAAGTAAGGAATTTAAAAAAAAATTATAATTAACAAAAATCTGCCATATGTCAGAAGTCGACTTTTTGCCATTTTTTGTTAAAAAAGTCGACTGTAGGTACTTCTATTTTTGAAATGGTCTTTTTACGACCTTTCAATTGGCAACATTGTAATTGAAAATTTATAAAGCCTATGTTACATTACCGTCCATGTCAAAACGCAGCTGTTTAGGCTGTAGCGCGTGCCGAAGATATAAAAATCATCTTAGATTGCATCATTACTTAACACCAGGAGTGATAGGTAATTTCAATTTTGTTAGCAAAGGCCACTTTGTCATAGTCAGATGGAAAAGAACTGCTAGAATCAAATGAAATTATTTTTAGGTAATTCTTGTATTTTAACACCAGGTGTGATAGCAGTCAAAAGCTTGTACTAGATACAAAAAAATCCATGTAGGAGATAAAAAAAAAGTGACAGAGGCCATACTGCTGGATTTCGTGTTCGAGTTGGCTCTAGCCAAGCGAACAGCGGCGGTGCTGTTCACAATGTGCAGCGACACATCACTCACCCGGACTACGTCCTTGACATGTGGAACATAAGGAGCGACATCGGTATAGTGAGACTGGCGACCGCTATTGTGTTCGGAGGCAATGTGAGAGTGGGCTCACTCGCTGGAGCCAATTTCCACATCGCGGATAACACCAACGTTATGGCGATCGGATGGGGTCTCCTTGCGGTAGGTTTTAATGCACTTTATTAAACAAGCGGATGGTCGTGGTTTCACTCGCATAGTTTCCGTGCCCCTAGGAATATTAGGACACCAGTTGGCTTATGACAGCCCTCACCAGTCTGACTATCATATTTATAAACATCAATCATATTTACAACTGGTAGTTTCAGATATTAGCTGAAAAACAAAAACGACAGACTATTTTTTATTATTTTTAAAAAATAATTTTTATATTCTAGTAAACAGTGAGTGTTATTTTGAAGCAACTTATTTCTGAGTTGTAAAAAAATAATAAATTCAATAAATATAAATCATATATATTAAATAAAGACAGAACAGACACCAGATAAAATCAGCTAAAGAAAAATAAAATTTATTTATATATATTTATATTGACAATTGAATTTATTATTTTTTTTACAACTCACGACATAAGTTGCTCCAAAATAACGCTCACTGTTTACTAGAGTATAAAAATTGTTTTTTAAAAGTCCCTATTTCAAATATTTTCTAATCACTAAATTTGTCATTCATATAAAACACTTTACCTGCTGCGCCTCTCCGTCTGTCTGCGATAAACTCGAAGACTTACTGCACGGATTTTCATGCGGTTCGCTAGTATAAAGTGTGATTCCTGAGGAAAGTTTTAGTATACAATTTGTTACGGTAACTTAGCTGAAATAAGATGATAATTGTTAGAAGTGTCCCATCGCGCAGGAGCTTTCATTGAAAACTCTTCCTTAACCCAATGTATAGAAGGGTTGTTCCTCTTGTATATTGATGTATATATGTGGGGTATTGCAAGCCAACCTTAAAATATAGATATTTGCCATCGCCTACTAAAAAGAAGGGCATAATCTGATAAGACAATATTTTTATAATTTGCTATACTTAGGCAAAAATCAAGCGCTTACATTTGCTTCTAGTCTGAGTTAACCATGAAACTAAACGTTTCTTTAATAACGTTTCAGTCTGGTGGACGTCTATCTGAACACCTGCAACAAGTACAGCTTCGTATAGTCAACCATGGCGCTTGCCAGCGTGCCCACAATGCGCAGAATGTGAACGCTAGGACCGTCTGCGCCGGCTGGCATGCCAACGGTCGGGGCGCATGCACTGGTGACTCTGGTGGTCCTCTCGTCCACAACGGAGTTGCTATAGGTGTGCTCTCATTCGGTGGGCATGTATGTGGAGACGCTCGTTGGCCCAATGTATACGCTAGAGTCAGTAGCTACATTAACTGGGTTCGTAACAATGCTTAAAAATAAAAATTAAAGTTACACGCCCCTTGAATCATAAACGTTGTCTTTTATTTTTATTTGTTTTTTACATCAAGAGTCTTAAAGGCGTATTTTATATTTTTACTCTTTTAATCGAAAATTAATTTATTATTAGCTATTTTAACTCGGCGGGTGTGGTGACAAAATATTACATCGAGAATAAGGCGGGGTATGACATGAACATGGGGTATGATATGCCCATAAACTAAACTGTCTGTATATCATTATAACAATTAAAATTAATTGAAATTTTAATTTTATTTATTAAAACACAATCCGTATACTTATATTTTATTGAAAGTCTTAATAATATTCATATGTTTAACTGGATTTTATTATCAAAATCAAGATACTAAGTTTTATTTAGAAATCAAAACAGACTACCATAAAAAGCACCAATCTTTTATAATATTACCAAATTAAATAAGATAAAACTATAAAACATACAGAATATGACATCTTGAATAAAAAAACATCAAAAAATCCAAAGTTATCAATAAGAACTAGATTCAGAATTCGCTCAATCTTTGCTGGAAAAAATTCTGGACAACTGGTTGCAACGGTTCATTAAGTTGGGAAGATGTTCTTTGACTTATAAGAATGGGTTTATTTTTTAACCTAACTTAATGTACACAGCGTAAATGCGGTTGTCATTAATCACAAATTACGAAGAAATTCCCTACGTTTAATAGCTTTTCTTGCATTTTCTTAAATTATTATGTTTGCATTGATAGCAGCCATGTTCAGAACTTCATAAAAGATCGTCATTGTCCAATTGGGACACATTATAAGTTGCTTGTTGCAAGCATTTGCTTGTACCATATCTGATCATTGCTACAGATTTGTAATAAGATGCATGATCTTGAGTAGATGAACGACATGTTCTAAGAATTGAAAGAGTAATCAGTCAGCATATTAGGAAATCCTTCAAAGGAATCTAGCTCGTATCACATTAACCTAAGTCAATTTTTCTACTGTTCACTCATGTTTGTGAAAAACCTAAAAAAGACAAGAAATGTTAAAATTTAGTCTAAATAATGTTATGACTACACGTAACCTATGTGGCGGGGTGTCACATACCCCACGTACGCATACTCGTATGTATCTCGAACACCGATTAAAGCAACACTGCGATCACGCCACTGTACCTTCCGCAGTACTCAAAGCCGCTAGCACGTAACTTACAATAATAAAAATATACAACGGTAAAAAGAATTGTTGGGGTATGCTATACCCCACCACACTCCCGCCGGGTTAATAAATAACCCCCCGGGTATAAGACATCGCTCTCTATTTCGCCCTAACGCAACGAGAGATACAGCGATACAGATACATATACAGCATGTCTTTTTCTCTGCAATATTTTCGCGTTCAAAATTTTAATAAGTTGTTACTTATTAAAATTTTATTGGAGCGCTAAACTAGCGCACTAAACTTAAACACCAAAAAAATTTATTTTGAAACTATTTTCTATTCATGAAAAAAAAATGCCTAAAGATTAATGAGATTTTACTACAAGAAATTGTATCTAAAATAAGCAGAATTTTACATAACTATAACAGAAGAGTACATAACTATAACAGTGCTATAAAATCTTTTACAAATAAATCAAATGGTCTTATTAGTACTGTTAATAATAAAATATGATCTATAAGACCTCGTAGAGCCCAATATACTCGGAATCCTATTTCTCAAAAACTACTCCACTGAAAGTAACACGCAATTTCAATTCTAATAATTTACATTTTATTTACATACATATTGTAAAAAAATGCTGTAAAAAATTTGGAAATAATCTTGCCTTCCCTTGCGGGCCTTGAGGATTTAAGTATCTAATAATATTATATAGGTAAAAATGTTTTTTACAATTTTTTAAAATCATTGTTGAAAATTAAAAAAAAAATTGTAAATAAATAAATGATTATATAACAAGATATAACTGAGAAGATTACATCCAAAAAGTTACTTACAAATATAATCTGAATCTATTCGTTATACTCGTAATACGACTGACTGAATGAAATCGAAACAACAATACTTAAACATTCCAAATGACGTCTCCGGTAATCTCGTGTGCAAGGTTACAAATATTTTGAAATGTTTTCCTTGTAAATTTTAATATTTTAAGCCATATTAAAATATTAAGCTGTATGAATTATTGGAATTAGATTACCTCCATTTAGATAAATAAAGTCTTATTTATCTTATCCAATAACAATATCACACTTTTCTATTATGTTATGCATAAGCCGCGATGTTGCTAAGGGTAAATCTTTACTAATATTATAAAGAGGTAAAGTTTGTAAGTTTGTAAATAAAGTTCTGTCGGGGCTGGGTATTCTTCGGAACTACTGATCCGATTTTAAAAATTCTTTCGCCAGTAGATGTTACGTTATCGGTGAGTGTTTTATATTTGTATTGTATATATTATTACCCGAGTTATTACAGTTTTTGTCGCGGGAGTCGGACCCTGAAATTTATTAAATCGGCGTAAATCGCGTGCGCTGTCTTACCTATTGGATATAATTGAAAACATTGTATGAAAACTTTATGCATCTTAAAAATTTCTACAAAAAAGTCCGCGATAGATATCTATCTTTTATATTTTGGCAGATATATAACTTATTGTGTTTTAAAAATCATTTAATTCATATGCTTACGTTTACTTCTTTATTTATACAACTAAACTTAAATCCTTATCAAAATTAATTATTTAATAATCACAAGGATATTATAGAGATAAGATTTGTCTTTTACAGTATGTTAATTAGTTATATAGTTTCGGAGATATTACAAAATTTCTAAAACATATAACACTGCCGCTATATCGTCAAATTAAATTTACCTCCTCCGTGTTATGTTATACATACTGAATAGGGGTTAACATTTTGGTACTGATATTCTTTGAAAATTCGATCTTAAGTGGCATAAGAGGTAAACTCTTAAACTCTTAAATTGGTGTCAAAATTATCTCCAGGATAGATCATACCAGGTAAGAGTAAATAAAGCGGACAGTATTCCGGTGAGGGTAACAGAGGGCACGGCTCAGGGCTTAGTGCTAGGACCTTTGCATTACATCTCAAATACGTCTACATGAATAATCTACCTAATATAATTAAATACTGTGAAATTTGCAGACGACACATGTCTAATTGCAGCAGGGAACGACATAAAAGAGGCCCAAGATAAACTTCAAAATGATTTTGATTTATTGGCAAAATGGTCACACGACGTTGGACTAGTTCTTAATGCTACTAAAACTAAAGTACTGTACATCAGCACAAACAATAATAGAAGCTCGTACAAACCTAAACTAATTGCACACAATCACCAATGTCTTCATAACTATAGTATTGATCGTCTGATGTCTTGTAACTGTAGTGCCATTGATTTAGTAAATAAACTTACATACCTAGGGCTCACAATAGACGATCGATTGAACTGGAAAGAACATGTTAATCACGTGTGTGATAAATTAAGGGGGATACTTGCAAAATTTCACATAATAAAGTATAAAATACCATTTAGAACACTACTATTACTATACAAATCTTTGGTAGAATCTATTATTTCGTATGGCTTACAAGCTACGGTCGAACATTTAAAACACATCTTGATCGCATATTTTCTCTGCAACTGCGTATACTAAAAGAAATAGTTCCACCTAAAATAAAAAACATGTACAAATATGATTACCGAAAATTGTTTGCTTATTGTAAAATTATTCCTGTACATGAAAAAGTTGAACTAACTTTATTAATAGAAAATTATTTTGCAGAACATTTAGTAAAAAAACCGAAAACCTACTCAGCCCGCAGACTTGATAAAATAAAAATCAATTTACCTATTTATAATAACTCATATGGAAAAAGAAAACTAGATTACGTGATACCTAATTTAATAAATCAGCTACCTAAGTGTATAAAAGATACAATTACATCTAAAAACATAAAACAAAAATTGAAACAATACTATCAAACACTTATAACTGATAAATATCAATAACATTTGTACTAGTAACGTCCTGTATACACGAGCACAAAATATCACACCGATTTTGTTTGTTGTATGATGATATTTTATTTTGATTTTTTGTTGCATACCCTCAATCTGTTATTATTTTTTCTCTCTTTATTAGTAAGTAAGTTAAGTAAGTTAGTTAATAGAATGTTAGTTTTTAGTGTATCCTCTTAATATTAGATTTATTTTCATAAAAGTTTAATAATATATTACTGTCGACGGCGCAGGGTGCGCGGAAAAACCTAATTAAGTTTATGTTCGCACCTTTCATGTGATTGTTATGTTTTATGTTGTTTAAACAAATAAATAAATAAATGAATGAATGAATCTTTGATCTTTTCTTTCAATTTATCTGTTCAATTCTATTTAAAAAAAACGAATTTTTATTTTTCACTACAAATCGGCCATTTCATACTTTAACCCCTTTTTTTTTGCGTTACGCATCCCGGCCGGAGGCTGCGCAGGCAGTACTGCGCAGTCTCCGACCGGGTATGTGGGACTCGCTGGTCGTATAACCAGAATACCCACTAAAACCCAGCGGAGCCGTCTACGCCCTACTTGGGACGCCAAAGGATCAGAGGGTTATTCACTTTGACGACCCGGCGCGCCCGTCGGTGCACTCAATGGTGTCTACAGCGGTGGCAGAAGATGCGCATAGCGGCGTCTCCTACCTCCCGTTCTTCTTCTGCGGAGCGGGTGAGCATTAGCCGCCTGCTCCCTCTCCCGCTCCGAGGCCTCCTTTAAGCCGATGACGGTCTCACAAAAGGAGGCAACGTGAGACCAGTTCTCCTCGACATAAAATCAGACTATTTGTAGTGACTCTACCACCGGCTCGGAAGGCATGTCCTGTTGAGAAGAGCCGGCAAGAAACTCAACAGTTGCTCTTTTAAAATTATTATTTTTTACAATATTGACTGTATTGTTACATAAAATTATTTATTCTGTTTTAAGTTGTAAGCTGGTCCAATTGCCTCTCAACCTCTTTGTCATTTAGAAATTCATCTATAGTATAATAACCTTGATTCAGTAAGTGATTAGTTTAATACATTGCTTAAACTTATGCAATGGCAGATCTAAAACTGAATTGGGCATATTTTACACGCTTTTTATTAGCTTCACTTGTATGTCAGTTTGTCAGTATGTCATTATGTAACTCTCCGTGGGTAATCTGCGCGCCTGCGGCCTTCCTTGGTTCTGGTAGCCGTTTCTCAGGCTCCCTCTCAGAAATTGAACTCTGATTCCCCGTATTTATAATATTTATAAATAATTATTTTATTCTCACTAATAAATAAATTACTAGCGACTGTGTGGCCGAGCGGTTTAAGTACTAAACTGCCCGTACAACAGTCGTTCAGGCGTGGGTTCGAGCCCTGGCAGTCGCAGTTTTTCTGTGACTTCCAAGGCTCGCTCCCGTGCCGACTGTACTCTGGCCAGGTTTCTGTGGTTTCCTTGGTCACTGTGCTAAGGGTGGGGCACAGGCAAATGCGGGTACAGATTGTAAGTCGGCCACAGCCGCTATAGAGGTAATGAGAGTGTAAATAGTCAAAATAAGGAGGGATTCAATAATCCCACGTGTCTAGGCCAAAATAGGCTGATGCGTAAGTTCCAAAAAAATAAATAAATTACTTACTGAAAATTTAATTTAATTTAATAAAAATAATAATTTAATTAATAATTTAATAATTTCTAATATTGACAAATTTTCGAATACTAAGGAGATTTTTAACTCTACAAAATAAATAATAGTTTAAAAAAACTAAAAACACGCTTTTTATAGAAACCCAAACTAAAAAATAGAAAATAAATTTTAATAAATTTAAATTAAGAATAGTGTTAAAAATTTCATTAACTATAAATTAATAATAGTGTAAATAAAAATTATTTATTTTATTTAAAAAAAAGCGTGGGGTGCTTTTTAAGATATTATCAAAATGATAATCACTCTACTCATATTTGTCAATAAAATATTTATAACTATATTGACACCATGCACCCCACGCTTTTTTTAAAATAAAATATTTTTTTTTATTTACACTATTATTAATTTACAGTTAATGAAATTTTTAACACTATTCTTGATTTAAATTTATTAAAATTTATTTTCTATTTTTTAGTTTGGGTTTCTATAAAAAGCGTGTTTTTAGTTTTTTTAAACTATTATTTATTTGTAGATGACTTTGAACTTTTCGGAGGCGATACGTTGATAAGAATAATTTATGCCTATTCCTAAGAAGGCGATCGTTTAAGCCCTTTTTCTGTTTATACATATTTATAATTTGTTTAACATTGACTAAGGTTTTTTTTTATTATTTTTTATTGACTACAAGTTGGCTCTTGACTGCTATCACACCTGATGTTAAGTGATGATGCAATCTAAGATGGAAACGAGCTAACTTGTTAGCAATAGGATGAAATCCACACCCCTATCGGTTTCTACACGACATCGTACCGGAACGCTAAATCGCTTGGCGGTACGTCTTTGTCGGTAGGGTGGTAACTAGCCACGGCGAAAGCCTCCCACCAGCCACCATTCCTATTTCTTTAAATTTATCACGAAGGGACTCACGGGGTTTTAGTTTATATATCCACCGAATTGCTCGTTTTTGAAGTATAATAAATATATATAAATACAGAATTTATGTCAGCAGCCTTGCCCCAAAATAAAATGCCATAAGACATCACACTGTTGAAGTACGCAAAATAAACTAGTCTAGCAGTTTCTACATAAACTGTCTTATTTTACTCACTGCAAATGCAGCTGAGCTAAGTTTACCTGTTAGTGACTCTATATGAGCGCTCCACTGAAGTTTACAGTCCAAGGTTACTCCTAAAAAGACTGTGGAACTTTCCATCTTTAGTGTTTCACCATTTATCAATAAAGACTTATCTATTTTTTTTTACATTCGGTAATGACGTTTACAGTTGTCGTCTGTGGTCGACTACGAACATTCATCTTTGGCTAAATGGCTATTATTAAAATTTCTATAGTAACTATTATATTATTAGACAAAACTTACATAAATTCGACCCCATCCGATTGCAGATACGTTGGTGTTATCTGAAATGTTGAAGTTAGCTCCAGCGATAGCGCCGGCTCTCACATCGGCTCCGAACACAACAGCGCTTGCCAGTCTAACTAAACCAATATCGCTCTGTAAATCACCCCCACTTTGAATAAAGGATGGGTGTGTGATGTGTGGCTGCATATTGTGAACAGCACCGCCGCTATTCGCTTTGGTAGAGTCGACTCGAACACAAAATATGGCGTTGTGCCTACCCCTGGGGTATTATTTCTGTTAAATATTAACATAAAACTCAAAATACAGCCTCCAGTATAATTAATACCTAACACTAACATAACTACCTAACACTTTAAAAATGTTAACTTCTAAAGAGTCGCACGAATAAAAAAATTAAATGGAGATTATTAGGTTGCCCGACAAAAGTGAAATTTTAAATACGGTTAGTGCTGTGGGTTGGGGTGAGCCAGACAGACTAGTGCCGTACAGCGTTACGTGCGCACAGCGTGCGAAATTTTTTTTTTTTTATTAGAAAGGGTACACTACCTAAATGGTCCCTTAGTCAGTTATGTTAAGATCTGATGATGATATCTAGTTTAAATCGAAGGAACTCTTCAAACTTCATAGGCACATTTGCAGCGATGTCGGTAGATTCTAAGTGGCTAGGGAATATTGGTACTCATAGCTTAGAACGAGTAAGTTTTACGTTTGTTGGTTGTCGGTAAACCACTAAAAAGTATGAAAAAAAAATTTAATAAAAATTAAACCTACTTCAAACCGCACTGAAAAGTAAACAATAAATGCGTCATTTAGTTACTTTAATTTACTTAACCATATCTATGAAGTCGGTCCCATCTGTAAGCTTTCTACTTTAAAGACGATACCTAATTCACACAAAGTGCTTTGCTACTTTGGTCAATAAACTTTCCTTAAACTTGGATGGCACCGAGTTTATAGATACGCCGCTGAGGGTAAGTTTATAGCTTATATTTACTCTAAATATACTCTAAATTATATATTTACGTTACATGTACCTCAAAGCATATTCCTCCTACCAAATCTTCCTTAGTAGCTACTGCGGGCTTTATAAGAAGGCTCAGAGTCACTCAGTGGGCGATGGAAAGAGCAAAAAACGCCTATGTCCAGCAGTCGACGTCCATCGGCTGTTAATGATGACGATAAATCTTCCTTGTTTTCTTAGCAATGCCAAAGCAAAGCGGAAGGATAGTAGGCGGGTCAACAGCTAACATCAGCCAGTTCCCATTTGCCGCTGTAGTGTTGGCATCACGGAATAATGCAGCCTTCGACAGGACTGCTGCGGCTCTATCATAAACAACAGATCCATTCTCTCAGCAGCCCACTGTTGGGTGTACGTAAATATTTATTATCATTTGAAACTAATGACGAGTTTCTTATAGTATTTACTCATATATCGAATTGGGTTACGGTTAGTAAATTCCAATATAAATAGGTAGGTACCTGTGCATTTTTACCCATACATCTAATTTGATCACAGTTAATAAATTCAAATATAAGTGGATATATATATATATATATATCATAGCATAAATATAAAAATATTCCTTGCCAAGTTCAATTATTCTTGGTCATTGAGAAACTCTGCTTTATTCACTCTAGAAGACCACTTTAAACTGTAAATTATAAATAACAAATCGTAACATTTGTTTAATAAGAGCCATTTCCGAGATTCTAGTCTGCTCTTCTTGGTAGATTCTGCTTTCTCAAATCGACATTAGAGTTACTTATACCGACAAACATACAGACGTTTTTTACAAAAAAGGTCTCTATTTACTTTTTAAACGATGAAAAAAAACGGAGGAGGTTCTCAATTCGACACGTATATATTTTTTTTATGTATGACCACGCATAACTTTTTACCGAGTTGTCTGATTTTGATAATTCTTTTTTTATTAGAAAGGGCATACTTCCAAGGTAGTCCCATTGTCATCATGTTAGGATCTGATGATGATATCCTGGGGATATTGAAGGAACTCTTCAAATTTTGGAGGCACGCTTACAGCGATTTCGGTTTTTGTCTCGGTATCGGTAGCTTTTTTGCTACTAGTGCCGTATAATATACTATGACAGTATATTACGAGTACGTTACGTGGCAATAAATCACTAAAAAGTAAGAAATAAAAATTTTTAAATAAAAATAGAACCGACTCAAAACGCACTAAAAAGTAAAAAATAACTGTGTCATTTAGTTGCTTTAATTTACTTAAGCATATCTAGGAGTCGGTGCCAGCCAAGGTTTCTACTTTAAGGATGTAGGTAACATCCTTACTGTAACACCCACAAACTGCTTTACTACGTAAAATAAATGTTCCTCAAACTTGGCTGGCACCAACTTCATAGACATGCTTAGGTAAGTAAATTAAAGCAACTAAATGACACAGTTATTTTTTACTTTTTAGTGCGTTTTGAGTCGGATCTATTTTTATTTATGAATAAAAAAAAATAATTTATCAGACATAAAAAAAACTGCAAAAAATTGAAGAAACTAGTACTGACTCCCGTCCCCATTTAGGCGAACTAACCTTTCGATAGGCTACGCAATTTTTCTTTTTTATTTATATCGATATTGATACATAATAGTAAACATGACAAAACTTCTGAGGAATTATTAATTCAAATATAAGTAGGTAGGTACCTATGTATTTAAAAAATACGGGTTTTGGATATTTTATTTTATCATAGCATAAATATAAAAGTATTCCTTGCCAAGTTCAATTTATACACATCATTACACATCATTACTTTCAATATTCTATATTTTACAGGGGTCTCGGGGGTACAGTACATCGTAATCGAGTAGGTTCAACCCATGCGAATAGTGGCGGCTTTGTTCACAATGTGCACCGTCACATCACACATCCGGACTATATGCTGCGTTTTAGCATAAGGAGCGACATTGGTATAATTAGATTGGCGAGTGCTATTTCCTTCGGGGGCAATGTAAGAGCTGCGCCGATCCCCGGAGCTAATTTCCACATCCCAGATAATACCAACGTTTGGGCTATCGGATGGGGTCTACTCTCTGTAAGTTGTATGCATATTAACATTTCATTATATAAAATACAATTCATCATCATCATAATTTTTAGATGGTCTACTTTTACGTCTCTTTTCTCCTTTATAAGACACGTATAAAAAGCACTATAAAATCCCGGAAGACTTAGCTATTTTGACGTCTAGACCGGACATATTTCTTTTTCCTAACAAATCAAACGTACTTCATGAGCTTACAGTGCCGAGGGAAACAAACATCCCTAAAGACCATGTATTCAAAGTGAATAAATATTATGACCTTACTAATGAACTAACCAAAAATGGCTATGTGGTTAGTTTATACGCGGTAGAAGTGGGTGCGAGAGGTATACACCAGCGAAGACTCTCTATAACCTGCTAAAAGACCTTGGCCTTACTAAAAGTGCAGTAAGCTCCATATTGGAACGAGTGTCCAAAGCTGCTCTAGTAGGGTCCTTCCGAATTTGGCTGGGCAGGGAGAATAACTTGAACAGAGGAGGTGAGTGTTGACGCGCGTCACTAAGGGTACCCTTAAACCTACACCCGTGTCACAAGTCTCGGGCTCTGTTCGGAGTTTTTCTCTCAGCCACGCGATGGACCCGGCACCCGCACGGTGAATCCATGGAATGCTAAGATAGTCGTCTCTTGTATTGGGTTTAGAAATTAATGCAAATAAGCGTGGCTAGGATGATAATGTTTGACTCTGTGATGATAATTACTATCAGATTTTAATAGAAAACATTAACAAGGGAGTAAAATAAATAAATTGAAAGTGAATAGGAATATAGTAGGTACAGTAAAGTGTATTGCGTAGATGTCTCTCTTTTATAAAATAGGAGGTGTTTGCCAGGATATGAAAATGAAGATGAAATATAATTATGTGAGATCGTGGCATCAATAATACGAATCTCTTTTTGTGTAATTTTTCTTAATTTTCTTCTTAATTTACATTTCTTTCTTGCCTTCATTGCCATTCGCCATCTTGCGTCATACTCCCATTTTTTATATTCACATTCTTCCACAACGTTCCGTTCCTACATATATTTATTTTTTTTCTCGTAATTGTATTAGAAATAAGCATTTTTTAAATTACTTTTCAGTCCGGTGGAAGTCTATCTGAAACTCTACAACATGTTCAGCTTAGAATAACAAACCACGACGCTTGCCAACGCGCTCACAACCCACAGAATGTGAACTCTAGAACTATCTGTGCCGGTTGGCCTACCAATGGTCGCGGCGCATGCAACGCCGATTCTGGCGGTCCTCTCGTCCACAACGGAGTTGCTATAGGCGTGCTCTCTTTCGGTGGTCATCCATGTGGTGATTCGCGTTGGCCATTAGTATACGCTAGAGTTTCTAGCTATGTTAATTGGATCCGAAACAATGCTTAGAATTAAAATTATGTCTATTGATCTCATACTTTGTTTCATTTATATGGACCTTTTACAGCAGAAGTTTTGCATTTATAAGATAATATATAAGATAATAAATCTTGGTCCAACAACATTTAAAAAAATTAATGCTGAACTTATTATTTTCTGTCTTCCTATCATATTTTTTGCTTAATACTGTGCAATAGGTTTTTTCGGTCTGTAAGACGGATTATATACCCGGCAAGCAGGTGCTGGATTCTATTCCTGAATTTTCGGCAGATTGAAATTTTCTTCATTTGTCCAGGTTTAGCTGGTAAGAGGCATCAGCCATGGCTAGTTACCACCCTACCGGCAAAGACGTACCGCCAAGCGTTTTAACGTTCCAACACGATGTCGTGACTAAATGGATGTGGATGTCATCCCTCTCCTAATAAGTTAGCCCAACTCGCATCTTAGTTTTTTTATCAGTTATCAGTCGAGGGAAACAAAGTGAATAAAAAAGCTGAACCGATTTTAATGAATTTATAGGAATTATTAATTTAATTTATAATAGCCGGGACCTTAGAATAGGATGGGGCCTAAGGGCATTTCTAAGGACATGATACTTTGTACTGTCAACAGCAGACGAGGGTGGAATTTTTATGACAACTTGTATTTTCATTTATTACCTACTGATAAGATTATTATATTAAGCGTCTATCTAATCGATATTAAAAAAGATTGAGATTAGAGTTTGCGATAAACTTTTATGACGGAGGTGTGAACCTAAACCTACGTCCCCAAGCTGGAATGATATGGTATGGTTTCCAGGTCTTCCAGGTTTTCCAGGTCTGCCCGCTACCAACTTAAGCTGCAATTTATCAAGTGAGATCACATACAAACCAACTTAAGATTGTATAAAAAAATCTGAATGAAAAAATATCTAAATAAAACAAAAAGTACACGATAAATGATTTTATTATCATGTAGTTTTGCACCTTTTCTTAAACTCAGCAGATGAGAGGATTACTAACAAAGTTTCATTACGAGAACTGGTAATCCTGCCGCGGCCGCTCCGTATTTATTGGTTGACTCTGCTTTTGGTGAACAACAACCTAAACAAAACATTCAAAGTGGAGTGAGCATTCGATATTTTTCACCAGTTTCCCGAGATAAGCTAGGTACTCTGGAACCGCCGCTGCCAGTTAATGGATTGCGGCCAGGCTGAATACCAGGGTGAGCTTCGAAACAATCAGCTTTACAGGGAGCATCCCACAGACAAGGCGGCGGCGGTTTCCAGTGTACGCAGCCTGGTCTAGTACACGGTTCATCATTCACTTCATTTCTTTTTACTTTTCTCGGACGACCACCAGGTCCAATTATTACGTCGCTTGGTGCTAACTCCTTCTTTGCAAATCTATTAAGTATTGAATTGTACGTTGTCTCGTCAAACAATAACATTGGGTTTGCACTATCGGATTGTTTGTTGCTACAACAGCAATTACATTGTTTTGTAGTTTCTGACGGAGGTAATATAAAATCTTTATTTGCAAGACTATTGGCAGTATTACGAGAATTATTTAATGGTGTGACACACTTACAGCACTGGCCGCTTGAGTTGTTCGTTGACGTGTCCGGAGCAATGCCCTTCAGTTCACAGACTATGAATCTCTTGCCAGCACCAGATCCATTACCGGAATCTGTTAAGCCTCCTGAACCACCTCCTTGAGCTTGCATGTGTGCCGCTAAAGGTGCTGGGTCTGCAAGCCCGCGAGCTCGGGCCAACTGGCTCGGTGCACATAAAGGGTCCGGCAAAACTAGACACGCTGGTTCACCGCCACAACCGGTGCGCCGACAATCATGCTGCAGACCGTTCCGCTTTATACAATGGCAACTATAATACATGATTCCACCACGAAGCTCACGGCTTTTTATCCTCTTTAGTTGATTCTCTTTTGCTTCCTGTTTTTCAACCCCGTCTTCTACCCTCGAACCTGGGTCAGCAGTTCTGACCTTCTGTAAGAAAAAATAAATTGTTATTATTATTATAGAAAATACTTCTGTCCGCCGTGAATATTTTATTGATGGTGAAGTACCGTACCCGAAGAGCTAGGTGGTGGTCATGTTCAACTACCATTGTGATATAAGGTCGAAATCACTAAATCGCGTCACGTAGGTCTTGCCAGGAGGTGGGCGTCGCACGCACGGCGGACAGGGCGGTGGACACGGCCTCGGGCAGCAAGGGCCCGCCCGACACAAATATCGGATCGACCCCTGCTGGAAGTATTGGCAATCCTGCAGTCCATTTCGCTTAAACGCAGAGCGCGGAAGACACTGCAACTGAATAATAATTCGGTTGTGAGGCTTTGTTTTTTGAAAATACTTAATAATCCGCGTAAACAGAGTTCAGCCGTTATGAAGTCCGCGTTTCGCGTTCTTTGAAACGTGTATTACCTCAAAGCTCGCGCAGTCAGACTGTTTACTAGCAGCGCAGTCCTATAAAGTTAAAAGTATAAAGAACACAGAACGGGTGAACTCTTTCAGTGCGGGTTCTGAGATGAGGGATTAACTAACCGGTGGCCCGCAGTCTTCATATTTGTAACAAACCATAGGTCCACACGGAGAACACCTGGAAATACAAATACATTTTGGATATTAGTCGGTGGAATAATACAAAACTATGTAACTAAGTAGTTTTGTAAATACATACATTCTTGGTTTTTCTTTCTTCACGGAAAGAAGACAGGTCTTTTGTATTTTACAATTTTTTATAGGGTTTTAAAATTAATTTATTAAAATTGCTTCAAAAAATCACTTAAAATTTTGAATTTTATTACAATTTTTCTAATTTTACTTTTTATACAAAGATCATGTCGTTGTCATTAGTGCATAATGTAGCAAAAATTCTGATCTCTGTTTTGTTATATTTTTCAAATAAATTATGTTTTATTTTTTATTTCTAGCATGCCTTGCTGAAAGACGTCAAATAAAGAGTTTTACTTCATTATTAACACGAGTTCACAGTGACTTATTTTCTTTTTGAAGTTTCTTATATTACAATTTTGTTGAATACTTATTATGTTGTAATGTTTGAAGCGTAGAACAAACTTTATGAAACGGAGAATAACTTATTCTACTTTTATTAACAGTATAACATCAATGTCATTATGTTATGTTATCTTTTTAAATGTTCTAACACCATTTGATAATTCTATTTATGATTATGTAATACAAGAAGATATACGAGTGTTTTTTAAAGCTTTTTCTATGTTTTTTAGAGATATACATTACAACAAATAATTTTATTCGCGACAGAATTGTCTCATCTTGCATAATATACTATATAAAGGTTCTGCGTGTGGGTTTGCACAATGTTTCACACAAGCCATGTCAGCTGGGCCACACAACGGCGCAGGAAGCACCTCACAGAGTTTTGAATTTTGGCAGCCACTTCTTCGACAGTCATACTGTAAGCCATTCCGACGTAGACAGTAGCAGTCGGTGTACAAAATACTGCCTCTAAGCTCGCGACTTCGGCATATCCTCAACGGAGCACATGGTTTAGAGTTTCCCATATTATATTGTTATTAAATCTTTGTAATTAAAATCTTTTACAGTGAATTAAATAATAATTATTTAATCGATTTGGTTGATTTGTCTCAGATAATACTAGGATCTAGGAAATTTTGTAATATATTTTACTAAAATTTATAGAACGTGACAATTTCGTTGTGTAACAAAAATGTTTTAATATTTTAGACGGCTATGGCTACAATAATTCGTTTTATAAAAAAATATTACTAGATTTAATCAGAATTAAATAATAACCGGAAACAAAATAATCAAACAATGTATAAGTATTTATTGACGTGGATAAAATATTTCTTTCAATGAATATATTTTTTGGACTTGAAACTCTAGTGATTTCGTTCTTACTGGTCTCTGTCGAATGATGGACCACTTAGGGTTATATAAATAATTTTAAAACAATGATATTTAGTAAATAAAAATAATATTTTACAGGAGATAATAAGATGGTTACATTTCATCATCATCATCATTATCAGCCTATTAACAGGGCCAGGCCTTCCTCCTTATAGGAGAGGGTATATGGAGCGTAGACCCACCGCGCTGCTCCAATGCGGGTTGGCGGGCTTAGGGTGATAATGTTTCATTTATTAACGATCACTGTCAGATGTTGATGACAGTGATCGGAAACGACGGCTTAACGTGTTCTCCGAGGCACGAGGGTGTATCCACCAATTTCCCAACTGGAATTTACTGAGAATTTCATAGAAGAATGAAAAACTCAGAATTGTTCCGTGACCCAACCCAGGATTCGAACCCAGGACCTCGTGAGACTAACCACTAGACCAAAGACGCTGTTGGAAATATAATCTTAATTAATTTACAGAAAATTAAACTTTTCTAAACAAATAAATAAAATTTTAGTGTCTGTTTGTAATTTCAAATTAACAGTAAACGTATACGAAAGTTACGGCAAAAAAAAACAATTTTTGTTTGTCTGTTTGTCCGTTTGTTCCGGTTAATCTCTGAAACTACTTGTCGGGTTGTTGAACGATTGTTGAAAATTAATTTTGTATATTATAGTCAAACTTATAGAAAGTGGCATAACTTAATTTGCCTGCATTTGATATTCCCAATTTCCCAGCAGGGAATCAAACCCAGGACCTCCGTCTTATGACTTTACCGCTGCGCCAGAGGGCGATCAAAATTTGATAAACTACTAAAATAGATAGATGATTATGAAATACTTCGTAATAGCTTGCCTTTACTCGTAGTAATCACAACATGTTATAATATAAAACGAATTTATTTATGTTTATATTGGTTTAAAATATTCACCTGTATCTTACATAAATAAATCAATTTTTATTTTCTGAAGATGTAAATTGTAGTAGGTGGTTTGCTATACGTGCTATGGACACACCTTTATCTTACAGTGGAATAAAAACTCTTGCATTTTAGCTGAAAAAAAAGAAAATCATAAAATTGGAACTGCTAAATTCTTCATTCAAACGTCGCCGAGTCGATGTGTAGAATGCAATGCAAACATAAAATCAGTTCAATCAAATCCTCCAAGTGATACACATATTATAAAAATCTCAAAAAAATTTATCTATTTTACATATTATTTCGCAATAGACCGTAAGATTAACGTCGAATTTTTCGTTTTTCTGTCTTTGAGACTTGCAAATCAAACTAAACCTCCAAAATGTAAGTATTACTTAAACGCAATTTTATTTTCGGATTTTTCCTACTTTCGGGGCTGTATTGTTTATGTATCACATTCAGGAGCTAGCTTTTCATTCAAAGTGTCCACGTGAAACGTTGAAATCACGTGTGCTGACAAATTACACAATACATGGGGTTTACAAAGTAGGTAACCTTGTTTCATCAGCATGAACGGCAGACGGCGCAACGAATACAGCTTTGGTCCCGTGCATGCACTCGTTGTGCGTTGAAGCTGTATTGGTAATATAAAGGTCTATAGGTTGAACGCGCAGCATTAGGTGCCACGCAGCAGCAATGGAAAGAGAACATGGTAAAGAGTACAACGTATTCCCTTTGATATTAAATACCTTTTTTTTTTCTTAGGTGTGGACCCTGTGGTGGTTGCTGCGGTGGATGCTGCGGGCCTTGCTGCCCTTGCATCACCATATATACGTGCTGTACTAAGATTTGTTAGCAGCGTGGCGGCGGCCATATTCGCCGATATGCCTGCGGCGCTCTGCAGTGGACATATTGGCGGATATGCCAGTGTAGCCTGCGGCGGCTTCCAAGTGTCTCTGCTTAAATGTATACGTCAACCGATGTTTGTGAATAAAACTTAAAATTTATTTTCTAGTTTCATTTTTTTTGATGCAGTTTGATAGTAGCCTGAAACGTCAAATATTGCGGAGGCAGGTAGAGTAATTTCCTTAGACCAGACTTTACTTACACATGTTGAATAATCAAAATATTATGCAACCGAGCTTAGTAAATTTATAGGTTAGCTTATGTTAACCGTTGGTTATAACCGAAAACTTGGTGCACGCAGGCCTTAGACGAAAGTAAATATAGGAACTTAGGAACTCGCGTGAACTTTACTGCGTCTATGAAGTTAGGCGATTAATGAGGGATATTTTCTTAGAATCTTTAGCCCGCCAACGTTATACTGGTACAATTTGGTAGGTCCACTCTCTATATGCCCTTTATATAGTAACTATAGTGTGGGGACGATGGGAGCTCGATCCATATCTCGGAAGTGCGTGGCAGAAAAGACCTAGTAAGCGGATGGTAGTACTAATAGGCAGAAGGCATTCAGATGGTGAGGATGAAATTCTCTTACAAAAGGAGTAACTGGCCCTTTAGTGCTCCGTTAGAAAATGAATATCCGGGGAAAATTAAAAGATCTTCAAATTTTATAGTTGCAGAGATTTCGATTTGTTGAAGTAACCGCAGCTTGGCTTCTAGTGTCGTATAATGTACCTACACCTACTATAATACCTACCTACCTACTATAATAATAGTACCTACTATAATAATAGTACGAATAGGTTACGTGGATGCATCCCAGTAGTAGTACCATAGATATACACTACATACGGAGATGTGCAATTTACTTAATTTTGTTGAGTTTCGAGTACCCATTGTCAGAGATGGCGCTGCCAGTATGACACCGCCAGGAATGTCTACCTAATACATTATCGCTAGATGGCGCTCATACTGTACACTATAGTATATATATCTATATAACCATTTTTGACAGCAAATGAAAATATTTAATATATAGGAAATGAGAATATTGTCATGTAATGTTAAACAGTATTAGAAATACTTCTGTTTACTCTCAAAGTGACTGAAAACTTGAACTAGGAGTAGGAACGGGGAAGTAAAAGATTATGTAAAATATGTTATCAACAATTTATTTTTTCTTTTTGTTTTATGAATTAAATTAATTAAAACCAGCTGTTGACCATATTTGTTATAATATCTACAAGGAAATTTTGTACCTGTGATTTATGATCTACACAAATAAATTCTAATAAATTGCAAAATAAATTAAACTTCTTTAATTTTAGCCTTAAGTTGATTTTGTTCTGGCTGATAACTTTGAATAATTTTGCACATATCATCTGGTGACAGTAGTGACCGCTAGCTCAACGACAACCATAGATTAAAGACTACTAGATAGAGTCATAACGCGGCTGTAGGTTCAAGAGCGTGACAGACTTATTTCATTCAGTTTTTATTAGAAAGTGACACAAGATTATTTTTTGTCCCTTTCAGCGTGTTCGTTTTTATTGTTTGTCAAGAATGAAGTTCGTGACAAACAAAGGACATATCTGAGTAATTAGTAGCTTTTTATTAAATTTGCTGATAAATAATACAACTTTGCGGTTACGATATTAATTTAAACGTTATCGTGCTATGGTGTGTTGTAATATTTTCGGCTGCAACAGTCGCAGCGAACAGAAAATCGAAGGAATTACGTTTCATACGTAAGTAGGCATAAACTTCATTGATTGATGATTTAAAGCTTAGATATGTCATTTTTAGCAAATTTCATGTATTATGCGTTTACTAAACTATCTTATATAAAGTAATATTTCATATTTTACGATATTTTAAAACATAACGTTTTATGATGTACTTTAAATGTTGACATGTCATGTCAATAATGCTGATTTGCTGTCTCACGAGTGGACACGCTATGGGCTCTATCTAGTAGTCTTTAATCTAAGACGACAACGGACAAAGTTCAAAAATGGACGTTCGTTTAGAAATCAGTATGAAAAATAATATATTTTTTTTAATATATAATTTTCAATTAAAATTATTCATTTGAATTAAAAATTATTACAAGTTCTTATTACATTACAAATACATAATCAGTAATTTTTTTCTATATAATATATATATTAACTATAAAATAATTCTTTTTCCTTTTCTAACTAACTCCATCTAGCAGCATTAATTTTAAACAGTATTCATGTTTCGCGTTCCTGTTTTGTTAGATGGCAGTAGTGAGAATGAACATTTTAGAAGAACGTAAATGTATTGAAGATTCACCACCCTAAGTAGTACCCCATACCGTAGAACTAAATAATATTTTATTTTGTTAACAAAAAAATGTCCCTTGCGACAACTGAAATTAAATAAAGCTAAGTGGTAAAAACCAAGTAGTCGTGTTTAAAAAAATATCTCTTATTTTAGGAAGGGGACACATTTTATCACTTTGGTTTTCGCGCACACTAGTTTAGAAAAAAATATTAGAAACCTCAATATGGTTACGTGTCGATAAATCACTGAAAAAGAAATAAAAATAAAAAATAAAATTTTTTAGCAAAATTTTGAACCGACTCAAAACGCACTAAAAAGTAAATAACGGCGTCATTTAGTTGCTTTAATTTATTTAATCATATCTATGAAATCGGTGCCAGCCAGCCAGGTGGTTAGATGGATGCCAGCTGGAGGGCTTACTTGCGTATAATAGCCGATCATCGTGTAAACGTAAATCGTTTAATCGTTGGCGATCGGTGAATCGATTTCCGGGATTTCGTTCAAAGGTAATCGCATATATTATCGTGTGTGTCGACATTATATTCATTATATTCACCATAGATTAAAGACTACTAGATGGAGTCATAACGCGGCTGTAGGTTCAAGAGCGTGACAGACTTATTTCATTCGGCCTTTATTAGAAAGTGACACAAGATTATTTTTTGTCCCTTTCAGCGTGTTCGTTTTTATTGTTTGTCAAGAGTGGAGTTTGTGACAAGCAAGGGACATATCTGAGCAATTATTAGCTTTTTATTAAATTTGCTTATAAGTAATATAACTTTGCGGTTACTATATTAATTTAAACGTTATCGTGCTATGGTGGGTTGTAATATTTTCGGCTGCAACAGTCGCAGCGAACAGAAAATCGAAGGAATTATGTTTCATACGAAAGTAGGCATAAACTTCATTGATTGATGATTTAAAGCTTAGATATGTTATTTTTTAGCAAATTTCATGAATTATGCGTTTACTAAACTATCTTATATAAAGTAATATTTCGTATTTTACGATATTTTAAAACATAACGTTTTATGATGTACTTTAAATGTTGACATGTCTTGTCAATAAGGCTGTCTTGCTGTCTCACGAGTGGACACGCTATGGGCTCCATCTAGTTGTCTTTAATCTATGGCTTACTTGCGTATAGTAGCCGATCATCGTGTAAACGTAAATCGTTTAATCTTTGGCGATCGGAGAATCGATTTCCAGAATTTAGTTCAAAGGTAATCGCGTGTAGTATCGTGTGTGTCCACATTATATTCACCTATCGCTCAGTCGTAAATACAAGGTACCACGTGTGAATAAGACACGCGTCAGACTATTGTATGAATGCTTACCGAGTAAAGACGATCGTATGAGTAACAATCACCGCCAATTGAGAAAAGGAGCCATAACAATCATTGCCGTTTATGAAGAGGAGCCACAAGAAAATTATTTTGATTACAATCAAAATTCATAGATAAATAATAATTATTATTATTTATCTAGCGATTCAGTTATTTTTATCTGTCATGTCCTAGGTACTACATGATACTAATCTGTACCCACTACCCATGTCAATTATAAATATTAGTTTTGAAATTCCAGTCATGTTCAAAAACCTATAAGAGAAATGAAAACTTAAATTTAGAGTTGCACCAATATTTCAAGAATAATTACAATCTATGTAAGACTACATAAATCGAAAAAATGTTTGCGGTCAGATCACACTGTCTAGCACGCAGGGCTGCGAGTATACGATCTTATGGGTGCGGGGCCTTCGACACTGGATCAGACAAAACAGGAGGCTCCAAATGCGATAAGAGTGGTGGGGATGATAAACCACCCAAGCACATGTGTCCTGAAAGTAACCCTTCCGCTCCTACTGTGTATGATGTTAGTACGTCTTCATGACTTTATATGGTATGCTGTAGTCGCAAGAATACATATTGCTTTTCGTGGTAATACTTAATAAACTAAGTAGGTTGTCTATTCTAATGGTGAGTGGTAACTATCGCCTTCTAACAGAGTAAAATGGCATGCAAAAAATACCTCACAGAAATTGCTGTCCTGTGTCCATCAATTTGAAGACTATGCCTATAGTTAATAAACGTTATGTGTCTGTAATTACAGTGCCGTAACTGGGGCAGTGCCAGCAGTACCCAGGCACAGGGCGCAAACCCTGGAGGGGCGCAGAAATCACCAGACCATATACAAACAATACCTTATTGAGAGTCGGTTACAAATCTGTAGGGCGCAATTACGCACGCTGGCACAGGGCGCTAAAATTGCTAGTTACACTGTTGCATTGGCCACTTTAAAAACAGTAATGCTATCGGCTGTAATAAGCGACGACGAGTTCTTTCGTATAAAGCTACTACTATACTTACCACTATTGTACTGTTATGTATTCTGCGGTTTTAACTACTATTAACAGTATCCTACTTCTGATGCAGTCGGGTAAGAAGTAGGGCTCGTTACTTAATTCACACTTTATTTTGGTTTCTATTCATAGTAAGTACCTATGAATTGATCCGCAGAAAATAATTGATTTCTAATCTATGTTTCCTATGACTTAGGTACATCGGGCTTGTTATGCCATTTATGAACGGCTGAACAGATTTAGAAAAAAATTTTAACAAAAAATAAAAACGCCTTCAAAACGCACTAAAATGTAAAAAATAACTACGTCATTTACTTTCTTTAATTTACTTAATCACATCTATGAAGTCGGTGGTCGGTAGATCGGCTCCATCATCAGATCGACTCCAGACCTTAAATACTTATCGGAAAAATTAACAAACGTACTTGTTGTCCCTACAATTTTTGAAAGATTCCCTCTGTTTCTCCAGGATTCCATCATCAGATCCTGGTTTCCTTGTCATGGTACCAACACCGGACTATCTACTTTCCAACAAAACAAGAATTATCAAGATCGGTTCATAAACGACCAAGTTATGCGCGAACATACATAAAAAAAAAGTATATATATATATATATATATATATATATATATGTATATATACGGTCGAATTGAGAAACTCCTTTTTTTTGAAGTCGTTTAAAAATAAGGCACTAGGAGGGATTCTAATTTTGAATACCATATCGGCTTTGTATTCCTAGTAATCTAATGTTTACAATTCTTTCAGTGTCGTAAGTACGGGCACAATTTACCATGTGACAGTGTCATGCCTTATTTTGAAACTTTACCTTACTTCCCAACTGGAATATTCCGCTGCACCGCAGGCGAGGTACGAATCATAATCATCATTATCAGTCTACTACAGGGCCAGGCCTTCCTCCTTATAGGAGAGGGGATATGGAGCGTAGACCCACCACGATGCTCGAATGCAGTTTTGCGGGCTTAGAGTGACAATGATTCATTAACAATCACTATTAGATGTTGATATTATGACCGGGATCGACGGCTTTATGTGCTCTCCGAGGAACGAGGCTGTAACATTATAAACTATCCGATTCTGGGCTTAGAGTTTACTAAAAATTTCAAAGAAAAATGAAAGAGTCAGAATTATTCCGTGACCCGACGCAGGATTCGTGATCGAAGCCACATAGGATAACAACTAGACCAGTGATTCTCAACCTTTTTTTTGTTGCGGCACACATTTAATGATTTCAAAATTTGGCGGCACACAAAGAAAAAAAAAATTATTTACTTACTACAACACACTGCATAAATAGTTTATGACAAAAATTTTAAATACACCAAGACCCCGCTTTGCGTCGCTAATGTGTTCCTGAAAAATGCGACGCAAAGTGAATCACAAATTTTGAAAGCAAATAATAAAATACTGTTAAAAATATTTTTCTTTTTAAATGATATAATTTAATAATATTAACATTATTATATAATTGCAAAATTTGGCGGCACACTTTTGAAATTTGGCAGCACACAAAAGTGCCGCGGCACAGTGGTTGAGAATCACTGCACTAGACCAACGAGACAGGCAGGTACGGCTTATATTGCTATAAGGTTTTATAGATTTAAGTGTTTGATAAGATTTTCAATTTAATATATGTATGACTCTATGATTTGCTTGCGAGAGTAGATAATTTGCGGAAATTTTCGACATAAACGTCTGTATCTTTTGTTTGCCTTAGCCTAGAAGTTTGATTTTTTTACAACTCTAAGGGACTGTAAATTTGAGTATTTGATATAAATTTCAGCTTTATACCTCTACACGTTCTTGAGAAAAAGGGTCTTAACCGACAGACAGACGGACGGACAACAAAGTGATCCTATAAGGGTTCCGTTTTTTCCTTTTTAGGTAAACCCTAAAAGGCAATTTTGATTTCCTCTTGGATAATAAATACCTAAATAATTATTTATTCTAAATAATATTAATTTTTGCATTTAATAATTTTACTTGTTTATGAGTCTAATAGTATATACCTCTTCCTTACAGGTTCTCGGTCTAGGCGCTAATAAATGCGGATGTTATAAAAACCCTGAATACTTCTCATTTCACCATATGAGCTATTATGACATGCATATGCTTTTGAGATGTTATCGGCAACCTTCACCAAAAACTGGACGAAAAAAATAATTTTGACTTTTATATTTTTCTTTAATTATAATTTATATTTTTTTGAAAGATTATTGTAATGTATGTTATTTGGTTTTTAATTTACAAGTAATATACGTCAACATTATCATCATTATCAGTCTATTAACCTACTACAGGGCCAGGCCTTCCTTCTTATAGGAGAGAGGATATGGAGCGTACACCCACCACGCTGCTCCAATGCGGGTCGGCGGGTTTCAATATATACAGTAATATACAAGTTGTAGTAAAATATAATAAGTTGACGTAAACTGAAGACACGTACTAAAGTGCTACCAAAATCAATAGTTCTGAGGGATATCTTCATAATTGCTATATTTTTTTTCCAGGCTCTAACACTTATTAAAAATATTACCAATATAAGCGTTTTAATGGCCCACTCAAGTGACAGGTCTCTCTCCATGTAGGAAAGCGGAATATGTAGAGTAGACCCGCCTTGTTACTCCAGACTGAATTGGTGGGCTTAGGGTTATAATGTTTAATTCATTACTTAACGATCACTAATAGATGTTGATGATATTGATTGGGACTGACGGCTTATAGCTCTCCGGGACACGGGGTTCTGACACCACAAAAGAATAAAATTATTATTATAAAAACAAAAACCCGACTGCTTAGAAGTTATGAACTGAAAAGAGAAAAACAAGGATCACTATATCTGTATAAAATTCTAAATACTTTATGGTGCTGCAAACAGGGACAAAATACTTTAACCTGCGGGGAAAGAAAGATCTACCAAAACTACGTTTGTCCCCGCCTGCAGCAACATAAAGTATTTAGAATTTTATACAGATATAGTGATCCTTGTTTTTCTCTTTTCAGTTCATAACTTCCAAGCAGTCGGGTTTTTTGCTTTTATAATAATAATTTTATTTGAGAGCTTTTAGTTTTAGTTTATGGTATAGAAATGAGACGATACACTTAGTACACTTTTTGCCATTTTGTGTTAAAAAAGTAATATGAACATGATATGATATTTATATTTTTGAAATGGTCTTTTTAAGAACTTTCAATTGGTACCCATATTGCTATAATAAGAGAAAAAAATACACACATCCCCATTTACAGGCGCCATTTTGAAAATTTATATAGCCTATGTCACTACCACAATTTTGACAAATTCAACGACACCTCACATGTCAAAATCCGTTCAGCCGCTTAGGCTGTAGCGCGTGCCTAAGAAATGTACATACATACATACATACATACGCTCGAAAAACATAACCCTCCTTCTGACGCAGTCGGGTAAAACTAAGAATTATTCTACAATCCGACCCAGGCTTCGAACTCAGGACCTCGTGATCCCAAAGGATAACCACTAAATAACGAGGCATAAAAATATTATATAGCTGTTTATCACAATTTTAATATGGATCGCTAAAAATTAAACTTCGTATCATCTCAGGTTACACTTCTATGTCCTATTTATGTACTTGTCTATATTTAGGTACCTAAGCGGAAGTGGTCAAACCAACACACATCACAAGAGGGCGCGAGGTTAAACACAACTGTGAACGTACCATCCTTACATATTTACATACACGCTGATGCAATTTTCCTTTTCGCTTAACAAAAACAATGTCCAATTTTCCTACATGAGATATTTATTTTGTAGAAACCCGATTAAGAATAGCAATCATAGTGAAATTGCCGTACCAACTGATCGAAACGGGCGTGCCTTGCAAATCATAGTGATTCGATTTGGATGCAAATCGTTACCTTGGCGAATCGAACGATTTCATGTTGAACTATATTTTATAGAGAAACGGTATTTTATTTAGATAGTAGCGTTTGCCCGCGGTTTTACTTGCGGAGATCCCGTTCCATTTAACTATTAGGATAAAAAGTAGCTTAAATGCTTTACCAGACTATAATCTATCTTTCTACAATCGTTCAGTGCAGTTGTTGAACCGCAATTAGGTAACAAACGTGTGAAGATATCGAGAACGTTGGTTGTCCGTGGTGCCTAGCTTTACTAAAGCCAAACTAGATGGAGAATGCTCATCAAATTTAAAATTATGTTTTACTTTTTACAATATATTTTTTAAAAGATATTGAATAGGTATAATAATTAGTTTTAAGCTTACTAATCTAATTTATTGTCATGAATTCGTCATTAACAAGTTAAGTCTAAAAATTAGGTGTAAAATAACTAGTGATTTCTACCTTCATTTTTAATTTGTTTGTTGATAAGCATTCTCCATCGAGTTTGGCTTTAGTGTTGTATATATTTTTATTTAGCGTCTAGAATCTTATTTTCCTATCTTTGTAGGGAACACACTTTCTGCCAAAGAGAGAAATGAGCATTGAATGTTAAACTTCGTGCTCTATTGACTCTGAAAGAAAACATTTACCACACGCAATGCCATTGCACCTGTTTAGTGGTGAATTTCATAAGCGCTACAATCGCAAAGAGTTCATCAACTATCAAATAGCAGTCACGGAGCGCTGTCGCGTATTTCTGTAAATCTGTACACGGGATATGGTAAACCAACTAAATTGCTGACCCGATAAATGTTCTAAAACCATCAGTATTTCAGGCTGATTTTGTTCACATTTTTTATGGTCAGCAACTATTTTTGGACCTGTTTAGTGGTGAGTTTGTAAATCCGATAATCATAAAGAGTTCATCAACAAATTCCATGATAATTAAGCAAATATGGAGTATTTACTTAAATGTATGTAAATCTCAACTAAATAAATTGCTGGCTCGTCAGTATTTCTGACCAATAAGTATTTTGTTTACATTTTTAAATGATAAGCCACTATTATACTATCTTTGGAGCTGGAACATTCACGAATATGAATTAAGGTGTTTTAATAAAGGTTTTTACATAAGTCAGCGGACTGGATAGTTACATGACACTTGTGGGACAATGACGTGGTATGCATGTCACAATGCGGGCGTCGTAATCACGCTAGTATTACGCCGGAATTGGCGTGATTACTAGATGAGTTTGAAACAAGACGACAAGTAGTTTTGATCCAGGACTCACCATGATCGAAAGCTATGTAGCGACGATCAACAAGGCAGTTGGAGACATGAGGCCTAGAACAGTTGCAATAATTTTTTTATTCCGTGTCATACTTAACTACGCAAAGTGCAAGACAGTGATGTATCTGCTGATCAAAAATGAGAAGTATTAAAGACCCTGCAATTTTTGCTGACACAGGTACACAGTCTTGTTATCCAGCGACTATCGCACAACTTGTCGTAATTACGATCGAAAACTCACCTTAACGATTTAATTATTCACGATCACTCTTGATTAGAGCCGTTAACATTATTTATTGATACAAAGTCTACAATTATGGTAATAAAGCTCTAATAATGAAACTCAATTCGCTATGAAGAGTGTATACATCATAGTAATAAATAGTAAAAGAATATATCTGATGGTGATATCCTGTGGAAATTGAAGGAACTCTTCAAATTTTGGAGGCACGCTTACAGCGATTTCGGTTTTAGTCTCGGTATCGGTAGCTTTTTGGCTACTAGTGCCGTATAATATACTATGACGTAAGAACGAGTACTTAGAGCTAAATCACAAAAGTCATTGTCTAGTAGGTAGATAAAAATTTTTAAATAAAAATTGAACCGACTCAAAACGCACTAAAAAGTAAAAAAAAAGTTGAGAGGATGGAACGAAGTTCCTTTCGATTAATTAGTGAAGGAATTGTAATAAATTTTTTTTTTAAGCAATAATAATATTTGTTGTTTATTACATCACGCGCACACACAAAAGGTCTATAATTTAACTAATTTCATAATAAGATTTTGTAGAACTTTGAGTCGGTGCCAGCCAAGGTTTCTACTTTAAGGACATTACCTAGAACCCACAAACTGCTTTACTACGTAAAATAAATGTTCCTTAAACTTGGCTGGCACCGACTTCATAGATATGCTTAAGTAAATAAAAGCAACTAAATGACACAGTTATTTTTTACTTTTTAGTGCGTTTTGAGTCGGTTCTATTTTTATTACATGGAAAGGTCTATAATTTAACTAATTTCATAATTAGATTTTGTTGGAGTTTGAATAATATTGTTATTATTTACTAAATTATTCAAATTATACGTATATTTTAAAAGATAATGCGATTATTAACTTATCCAACTTAGCCCCGACGAAAACGCAAGCGTACACGATTAGAAAAAAATCTATAATATCTCAACGAGAATTGCTATAACACTGCGTATCTCTCTTCTCTCATCATCATCATCATTCATCATTCATCATTATCAGCCTATTAGCGGCCCACTACAGGGCCAGGCCTCCTTCCTTATAAGAGAGGGGATATGGAGCGTAGACCCACCACGCTACTCCAACGCGGGTTGGCGGGCTTAGGGTGATAATGTTTCATTTATTAACGATCACTATCAGATGTTGATGACAGTGACCAAGACCGACGGCTTAACGTGCTCTCCGAGGCACGGGGGTGTATCACCACCAACGTCCCGACTCCGGGCTTGGAATTTACTGAGAATTACATAGGAGAATGAAAAACTCAGAATTATTCCGTGACCCGACCTAGGATTCGAATCCAGAACCTCGTGATCGAAGCCAGATAGGCTAACCACTAGACCAACGAGGCAGTCTAATAAGGCTAAAAATTAGATATTCAATTATTCAAGTCAGGTACAGTTAGAAGCGGAACCTCCCAATAATCGCTAAATCTGCGATCAAGGAGTGCCATAAACTTTCTCTATTTTTTCCCTCAAGAAAGCAAAATGACAGGGCAACATAATGCATGTACTTCACAAACCCTGCAGCCATGAAGCCTACTTCGTCAATATATCTCATGATGTGGCATAATTTAAGGTGCACACCCACTTATTGTAAGACAGAATGCAGAATTAGTACCCACTTTTACTCAAATGACCTGTAACAACAGGTTATTCCTGCTGTCGAGGTAAACGTTTTATGGTGAAACTTAATTTCATCTTGTTATTCCGTGTCAGTCGATGTATTGATTAGAGAGCCGTATATATCCGTACACTGGTTGAAATACAATATTTTATACTTTCATAGATGCTACGAAAAAATTAAATAGTTTATTTAGGCGCTTCATTTATACTTCACCTATATATTTGTAATTTTTTTTGCACATTTTAGATTTCTGAAACCCTTTTATGTACTTTACATAATCATAACTAGTGACTGTTAACTGCTTGACATGTTTATAAAAAAAGTAATCCGATTACAGAATTTCGCATTATTTAGTGTAGTGTAAGTAATAATCACGTAGATCCAAAGATGTGCGAAAACAGACAAACAGTCCGACAGACAGTAAAACAGAATTTCAAATTTTGATTCCAATAGGTAAAGGTATATTTTAAAACGTTGGTCCGCAGCTACCTGGCCAAAAATCGTAATCTTTATCCCAAAATGTCTTTAGGTGCCTGTATCGAGCAACTCGGGTTATGTCATCGGTCGGTCCATTTAGTGAGAGGACAACAAACACTTTCTTACACGAGGTCGCCATTTCAGGACCTTGGAATCCCCACGTCCACAGTAAGTAGTATATACCTCTACTGACATCAACTAGCATAAATTACCTAGATCTATAGTGCCGCATGACAGTTATGTCGGCTATTACGGGTTGGCTTGGAATTGTGATAATAAGATGGGCTTAATTAGTAACCAGTGAAGGATGACGCTATTGTGTACAGACATATTGTTTGAACAACTGAAAGTTGACGGTCTAAGGTCAGGCAACGTCCGGTGTAGAACGTAAAGATCAAGGTGAACAACTAGTATAAGGCTAGGTTCATACATTCGCGCAATTACGCGCGATTTACAAATTGCGTACTTATTTATAAGAATTATCCATTTGCAACGCTTGCAAATAATAATTATATTTGATTGATTAGCTTCTATTTGTTATCATCGCGTTAGCGCTAAAAAGGCATATTTTTACATATGAATAAACACAAAAATTAAAAAAATTCTGCTGAGTTTGTTGTGAATAGTAAGTTTCGTAGATTAATTATACATACATACATAAACATCACGCCTTGTTCCCATAGGCAGAGACCACATCTCTCCATTTGCCACGATCCTTGCATACCTCCTTAGCTTCTTCCATTCTCATTAATCCTTTCATACAAGTTCGTCGGTTTAGGGTACTATTGACCTGGCCATTATTTAAAATGTCCCGAATTTGGTCCAGGAACATTCGTCTAAGCATTCCCCTTCCAACATTTCCATTCACCCTCGCCTTGTAAATCTCTTTTGTTAATCTTCTTTCATCCATTCTCTCTACATGTCCAAACCATCTAAGCATCCATTTCTCAATTTTAGTCACTATATCTTCTTTTACACCACACTTTTCTCTTAATTAATAATTTAATTAATTATAAGTAAGATTAATTATAAGTAGTAGTATTTTGGTTGGGAAGCTTTGACCGTGGCTAAATACCACCCTACCGACTACGACAGGTATATCAGCCAAGTGATTTAGCGTTTCGGTACGATGTTGCATAGAAATCGAAAGGTTTAAATTCTGTCCTACTTCTATCAAGTTAGCGCGATTCCATCTTAGATTACACTATCACTTACCATCAAGCAAGATTGAAGTGGGCTTACTTGTAATTAATAAAAAATAAATATTAATGTAAATGAATAATAATAAAAAACTAGTATTATCACTTACTGACACTTAAATAAACAAGAAGTTACAACAAAGTAAAGAATTGAAACTGGCATCGAACACGATGCACTGCGAACGCCAATTAATGTGCGACCATCTGAACCTAGGTTAATATTTAATTGTTTTGATAAAAATTCATATTTAATTTATTCTTATTTCATTCACACTTATTATTTGGCTTAAAGTCATACCAGGAAACGTAAAAAACGAAAATATCAATTCATTATTTTTTAACTAAAGGGGATTCGAAACTAATTATGATCAACATTATCGGCTGATTTTAATAGGCCCGCCCGATACCAAGCCAGACCTGGAGCGTAGATCTACCACGCTGTTCCAATGCGGATTGACGGACATAGATTTCTCATTTCATTCAGTAAAACTGATACACAACTAGTGGCGTGGTTTACGTAAATAAGGTTCCGAGCGAAATTAATTTTACACGTTTGCCATTCGAAATTAGCTGCAGTGAAAATTCACGCGATACGGAAGAATTGCAAATGGTTTATATGGAAACCTACTAAGCATCAACACTAACTTGTAACTTGTAGTTCCAGTCACTAACCTATACGTGTTCGATACTTAAGGTCCTCAGTTGGAATCGGGTCGGGATATATATAATATTGAGCTTTTATTCTTCCAAAATATTCTAAATTGGGAAACTAATATTACACTGTCGTGCGTTGGAGAGATTACGTTGAGTCGTTAGCCCAGGAGATATTCATTAACATCAATGTTAGTAATTGTTACAAAGCCAAGCATTATCAACCTTATTCCGACAACCCAGATACTACAAAGATATAACAAAAATGGCCAATTGTCGAATTCTCTACCACGTACAACATAGGTATCTTCAAAAGTAAATCGACACCTTTTGGACATGAGCGTCATAACATAGCTTAGCTTAGTCGTGTTCACTAATCAGACCTTAGTCTATACAATATAAAATAATCTAAGCTAAGATAGGTCTAAGTAAAAATTCTATTTATCAAAAAAATATGTGTGTATATATAATAGAAATTTCACTATCCCTGAGATCAGGGAGTGTCCTCCCGTACCTGAGATAACTCTAACATCCTCATGTTAACTTCTTCCAAGGTTAATACATTAAAATATTTTAAAATATAGTACATAATATGCTTGAAAACCATAACCTTCAGGAGTATCTATAAGATTAATAAAAACAATGATCGTTGTTAGCCGTGACTAAATATTTACAATAGAATAATTGAAACAATTATTTAATTAAACGCGGTATCGATTACAAACACAAACTCCGGTTCACGTCAGCGGCTAATTCAATGTACTTTCAAGGTTTCATAAATTAGTGTTAGACTTTTCATGTATGGCTTCATCAAAGGTTAAATTTGAAGAGTGGCACAGGGCATTCAGCTATACATTTTAAAAATAATAATGGCTATGTACTTACTATTTCTATTTTCTATTCTTTATTTTTTTATTATTTATATTGTTTTTTTAATATACCAATATTCCCATTTCCCTTTAATTGGTCGTATAGACTGTGTTAGGATTGGGTACGACATAGTCGCAATAGACGAGGATAGAACTTATTTACTTTAGATAATAATCGGTTCCATACATCGAAACCTTAACCAATGGAGTTATTGCCGCTAAAGTTTAACTGTCTATTTGGGTACTCGTCGTAGTTTCGGTACTTGAGATTCTCGGTTCGAATCCGTGGCCAGGTTGAATCGCAAGTGGAGTTTCATTACTGTGCTTCGGATAGCACAAGTTAGTCCCGATTATTTAATATAAATAAAATTTATTTACAAAAAAATAAAAAAAACCGACTCTAGAAACGACAAGGATCACTTTATCTGTATAAATTTCTAAATACTTTATGGTGCTGAAAAACAAAAAATTTAAACTGCGGAGATTTAGTTGACCCCGCCTGCAGCAATTTATAAGAATATCTGTGAAATCGGGTTTTTTGTTTTTATAATAATAATTTTATTTGAGACTTTTTAGTTTTAGTTTATGTTATAGAAATGAGACGGTACACTCAGTACACTTTTTGCCATTTTTTGCCAGCCAAGTAATTGAACATGATAATATTTATTTAACTTAGTAAAGCAATTTGTAGGTTCTAGCCATTTTAAAAATTTGTAACCGTCCTTAAAGTAGAAATCTTGGCTGGCACCGAAGAAATGGACTTCATAAATATGCTTAAGTAAATTAAAGCAACTAAATGACGCAGTTATTTCTTACATTTATTTAACCTGTAAAGCATGTGCGTTTTGAGTCGGTTCTATTTTTTGTTAAAAAATTTTATTTCTTACTTTTTAGTGATTTATCGACACGTAACCTACTCGTACTATCTCATAGTACATTATACGGCTCTGGTAGCCAAAAAGCTACCGATACTTACATACAAACTGAAATCGCTGCAAGTGTGCCTATAAAATTTGAAAAGTTCCTTCAATTTTCCCAGGATATCATTATCAGATCCTAACATGATGACTATGGGACCATATTGGAAGTGTGCCCTTTCTAATAAAAAAGAATTATCAAAAACTTTGTAAAAAGTTATGCGTGATCATACATAATATATATATATATATATATATATAACTTTACCACAATATTTATTTAATAATATATATATATATATATATATATATATATATATATATTTATATATATATATATTAATAAATATATATATATGTGGGCCATTGCAGGCTTATATTGATAATGGATACTTGATAGTAACCATTGATTGTATAATGATAAAACTTTATATACAAGTGTTATTTTGATATGCTTGTCGAAACTTTGGAAGCGTTCGCCGTGCAAATGACTCATGTTCGTTGCATATTTTACTTATGATGCAATAAATGTTGACCTTATTGGTAAGACACGACAACTTTTCCCTAAGTTATAGTCAGACGAGTTTTAAATGATCTCAGAATGAGTCTCAAACATTTGTTTTATCATTTCATTTTTATAAATGGAAAATATAAGTCTTATAGTTCTACAGTACTATAGTCAAAATATTTAAAAATAGTTGAAACTGAATGATCACAATAGCATATCGGGTACAGACAGATATACTCTGAGGGCTCTGACTTATAATAAATAAATATTATAGGACAATTACACACATTGCTATATAGCCAAAGTAAGCGTACTCGTAAGTAGCTTGTGTTATGGGTACTATGATAACTGATGAGTATTTTTATATATATTATACATAAATACTTATAATATATAATGCTCATGATACAAACATTTTCCAGATGTGGGAATCGAACCCACAGCCTAGGACGCAGAAGCAGTGTTATTACCCACTGCGCCATACGGCCGTCAATATCTAATATATAAAATTCTCGTGTCACAGTTTTCGTTGCCATACTCCTCCGAAACGGCTTTACCGATTTTTACCAAATTTTGTATGCGTATTCAGCAGGTCTGAGAATCGGCTACTATCTAATTTTCATCTAATTTTTTTTTAATTTTTAATACAAAACAACGTTTGCCGGGTCAGCTAGTAAATATAATATTGTGTAGTAATAGTACTTTTACAATAATTGCGTAATATTTATACTAAAATAAACTTTAGCTTTAATCTCTAAATAGACGAATACTTCATTTGATTCAGGCACCTGGTAATTTATTACATTTATTGTTTTGTCTAAAAACATTTACCTAACAGGCTAAATGCATTAATGAAGTGGTTACTTTAACGGTTGGTATAACATATTACATGTATTCAAAGCGTAGATAAATAAGTAAATCAAAAATATCACAATAAAATGATGATGTCTAATGTAATCGACGTAGAATGAGCATTATCTTTAAAACAAAACCGTTTGAAATCTCATTCCATATCAGAGAAGTGATGTCGCGAAATGAAATTAAAATGAGCAAGATAGCAACTAGAAATAAGTTGTTTCCCACGACTAACAATTTAGAATTTTTGCTAGTTTATCCGTAAGTAAATAAACATAATCTTATCTGCTATGCGGCAGTTGTGGGGGGGAGGGAGGTGTGACGTTCCGTTAGCCGTAGTGGCAGCCACAGCTGATTTCACATGTCCGTGAATTCTGACTCCGTACTGTCGTGCGTTTACTCCTCCGCAAGAAATGCCGGCATTGTAAATACGATTGCGATTGGCTTATGAACAGTGTTTGGGTGTATTTACTTATTGTGTCGTTGAGAATATCAAATTTATCCGTTGGAAGTTGGTGTCCCTTAATTGTCGGTGAGTAATTTATTGTTTTTCCGATCAATTTATTGACAATTTTCCTTATAAACTTCAGTTATAGAGTTATATATATTGTTATTCTTTTATTTATCTGTAATATTGTTATATTGGTGTACGTAATTTAAGCTGATTTTCATTTTCTCGTAAATAGTGTTTCTATTGCATGTTTTGGACACGATTTTTGGAGCTCAATATTTCCCGCGATTTATGTGCGTTATTTTTATGTTTTTTCCGAAATTATTGTGAAAAGCATAACAGGTATACAAAGATAGTATAATTAGTAAATATTAATTGTTACCAAAGAGCTAAAATAAAAACTGGACAATTCCAATCATGCAGAAAATTGTAAAAAGTTAACCTGCCTACGCTACTTCAATAAGTGTATTGGTAGATTTTATTCTTATCAAAACCAGACTACATGCAATGCAATTTTTAATATAATGCAACGATGACCTTGATCGCAACGGCACTGTTATAAAAACTTTAAGTAGATACAACGTACTTTTTACGGAAAGTGGGTAGGTATTTATATACACGATGCGTACTCGCCGTTATGGAAACTGCATCGAGGTGCATCCAAATACATACATAATTTTTAAAATTTTAATTATGATCATTAACCTAAGAACATGTTTTATGTATTAAGCGGACAAAATAAGCAACTTACCTCATTGAGTTACTATGTATTCATATAATACAATGGCTTACACACTTAATTGTTATTTATATGATCAAAACCATCGCATTTCAACAGAACATCTCGAAAGACGAAGGTACCTGAAGATGTCCTTATATACAATGCCTGTCACCCTGTTATTACAGTGTTTTAACGTCTTTAGTCCGTATATTTTTTATGGGAAATAGGCTTGCGCTTGACTAAAATCACGCCTGATGGAAAGCTGTGATGAGATCTAAGTTGGAACGCCCCTGTCTGGAAGATAGATAGACAGATAAACTCTTTATTGCAAATTTAAAAAGATACAGAGACACAAAAGCAAAACAAAAAACAAAGTTAAATGTACAAAGGCGGTCTTATCGCTGAAGAAGATACCTACTTCGTATAGATTTTCGTCCATACTTAAGAGTCATAGTCTTTAAACTGTGCTTTTAGTAAGTAGTAAGTACTGTAGTATTTAAACTGCATACGTATTCTTATTTTTACCGGCAAGCAGCATCGTTGTGATAACCGGGTAATAGGTTTATAAGGCATAATTCCTATGAAGGATGGGGCATTGTTAAAGGTGTTATTATAATGCCTGCAAAATGGTGCTCTTGTTATAGGCGATGGTTACCTACCTAACATCAGGTGGACCATCTGCTTTTTATCAACTAAGACTATTAAAATATAACTTTATAGATATTTATAAAATTCAAAATGAAATATAAATATATTTAAAGTTGTATTGGGAATAGGCTTCTGTCCTCTCTTAAGAGAGTAGTTTACCAGGCTTCTCCAAAACGGTTTTATGTGCTTAAGATGCTTAAGATTAAGTAAGCATTTAGTAGCAAGAACAAGGACGTGATACGTTTATTAACATTATAAAGATTACTTGACCGAAAATGAAATATATTTTACGCTTATGTTTAAAAATATCTAACTAACACCTTGTACTTTTATGTACTCTGTGCTAACAAGTAAAATATTATAAGCTATATCTATAATAATCTATATATTACAGTTACCATTTTTATTTCATTTATTTGAATTCTTGCATTCATTTCATGCAAGAATAAACTCTTTTATTACCTGAATTAAAAGTCGATAAACCTATAAAAGCTGCTAATGGCAATTTACGTGCATTAATCATTGTTCATATTCAATTCAGTTTGATCTATTTTATACATAAAAAAATAATATACGTTCTTATTAGCATAACATAGAAGTTAACAGAGATATTGGTACAGATTGTGAAAGTTATAGATCGGCATTTTACGGTTTACAAAATAAAGTCTTCAAAGCAAAACTTCAATCATCAATATTAAATACCATTTAAAGAACGATGCCCAAATGACTTGCCAATAAAGTGTGTCTAAGCTGACCACTTATCCAAAATATTTATGGACAGTCTCGTTAGTTGTTTTTGTACAAACTATATCAGGATCTAAAGGTACGTCAGAAGTCGAGAGAATAAAGAAGAAAATTCTGAAAATATATGTTATTTTTTCCCTTTATAGGTCAACTAATATCTACTACAGTAGCTGTAAAAGATAGAAGTTTATATAGCGATAAATAAAATGTTGCGAAATTTGATTATATTTATTGATTTTGAACCTCCAGTTGAGTCAAGCTAAAATTTAATATTTTATGTTAAAATGAGTTTTTTAGTTTTAAATAAAACTGTTAAAGAATTAATTTGAATACAGAATATATTTTTGTCATAGTGAAAGTACGTGCGATACCTTGAATTACAAAAATAATCTAAAAATATACTAATTTCTTCTTTATAAATATTTATGTCTCCCATAGCTCGGAAGAGATGGGCAGCCGAATCTCGAGTATACTGCTCTTTCAATTATACGTGTATGTAATAATCCAATGCTCTGGTATCGGCGCACGCGCATCGCCCACGTGTAACACCATTAGTCTCGATGCCGTTACGATTCAATGATCATCCAATTTTCATACAATCAGTGTTTCATTCTAGTTCTCATTGCACAAAATGTTTTGTACCAACATTGTCAGAATTTTCTCACAATAATTTTCTAACTATGTCTCAGTATTGTTCGATGTGTTGAATGAATTGACTCATTCGACATATTGATCAAATAATAATTACTTGCGAGATACACTATTAAATCAAATGTACAAATACAGACTTTTTTTTAAATATTAGCTAATTAGGAGTCGTATCCACTCCAGAATAGATCAATGGATAGGGATCGAACCCAAGACCTCTTGGTGTGCAGCTAATGACTTATTAAGATATAAATGATAAAAGTAAATACTTTTATTATCAAACTTCCAATAAATAGGATGCCAGGTCCATCCAATAGCAAAGAGGAAAAGTCCGAACCAAATATGTGTTCGGTATAGAACTCATTTTCTTTTTAAAGTTAAACTTTAAGCGAGTTTAATTCTTTTAAATTATAATATGACCCAAGCAAATACAACTGGGCCTACGAATACTTACTGCCAAGTCATTGATCACAGTTATGGTAGGACAGGATGCAGCTATTATTGGAATAAAGGGTCAATTGGCGATGTGACTGTAAATAATCAAATTTAAATTCAAATTCGTTTATTTCAAGTGGACTTAATTTACAAGCAATTTTGAAACGTTGAGTTTATTCGCAATGATTCCACTGATTGGTAGATTCTAAATCTATTGATAAAAATCGACAAACAGGCGCCCTTTATTCTGAGGTGCCTAGGTCTATAAGATCATTTTATATATAATACTAGTTGACCCGGCAAACGTTGTTTTGCATTAAAAATTAAAAAAAAATTAGATGAAAATTAGACAGTAGCCGATTCTCAGACCTGCTGAATACGCATACAAAATTTGATAACAAACATTGTGACAGGGAAATTTTATATATTAGATAAGCCACCTATTTCGCAATCGCATACTAACCTCGACTAAATTAATGTGTTTTAGTACATTTGTTAAAATGGATTGACACAAACACCTGGAGAATATAATATTATAATAATCTGGATACAAAAGTTTTTTTTACCTATTGTTTACCGTAAACCAATTCATAACTCAACCGTATAAAAATGCATTGTTAAAATGTAAAAGTTTGTTTACATGCATGCGACAAACACTCACAATAATCGGTTCGCGGGCGACGCGCGCTATTCTCTTCCGAATCTAATTGCATAAAGACATTAAAGATTCAGAAGCGGCCGGATGTTTAAATGTAGTTTGAATAATAATAAAATATTTATTGCAAGCTATTATCACACTATATAAATTATATAGCTTGGGAAATTCTATGCTATAAGGATTTTTTTAAGAAAATTTTAATTTCGTGTGATTGATTTGCTCTTGATCGTTACTAGAGCAAACATTGTCACCCTAATCCCGCCAACCCGTATTGGAGCAATATAGTGGATCTAAACTCTATATATTGACGACCTCCGTGGCGCAGTCATGGTATGCGCGGTGGATTTATAAGACGGAGGTCGTGGGTTCGATTCCCGGTGGGGCAGATTGAGATTTTTCTTAATTTGCCTTGGTTTGGCTGGTGGGAGGCTGGCTAGTTACCACCCTACCGACAAAGACGTACCGCCAAGCGATATAGCGTTCCGGTACGATGTCGTGTAGAAACCGATAGGGGTTCGAATTTCATCCTACTCCTAACAAGTTAGCCCGCTTTCATCTTAGATTGCATCATCACTTAACATCAGGTGTGAAAGCAGTCAAGGGCCAACTTGTAGTCGATAAAAAAAAAAATATATCCACTCTAAGAAAGGTGGGCAGGCTCTTAAGTTGGCACAAAATCATTGAAACCTTTAGAAAATTCAACAGAAAAGAATAGTCAAAGTAGTTTTAGCATGAATTTTTCTTCTTCTATTTAATTAGGTATTTTTTTACAATCTTTGCTTCAGGTATTCGAACCATTCGTATGACAGTCGTTTACTTTGTCATCGCATTGTCAGATCAAAATCAAAGTCTGTGACCATAATTACACTGTACATACAAGTCTGAGGCAGTTGTTTATATTATTACAAAGAGATTATTACAAAACAACTCGAGTAATTTTTTGCTTGAGTTTATAGTCATTTTATAATAACTCAAAAACGTAATTTCTTTTTAACTCATGAAGAATATTAATTTTCTGTCTCCTTTAATGTCTGTAAGAACTGCTTACTTAGTATAAATAGCAGTTTAAATACCTAAATTAATCCAATTGTAACCCAAACTGTAATATAAAAGCGGACAAACGAGCATGCGGGTCACCTGATAATAAGTGGTTACCGTTGTCAATTACACTTGCAAATATCAGGGACATTACTAAAGCGGTGTCTGTCGGCTTTTGAGATATTTGATAATCCGCTCCTGATTAATCCTAGGTATATTAAAACTGTTAAAAAAAAGGTTCCATAACTTGCATGTGCCTGAGTAATAATGATAATATGTCAGTTGATGGATTAATACTTAGGTAGATTATATGACATGATTATCAGCTTTTATAACAACTCACTGAAAGTCATGTCTTCTTGTTATACGCTGCTTCAATGTGGTTTCGCGGACTTAGGTTCAATATGTTTATTTTTAAAGATCAATAAGGTGTTATAATAATGACCAGGACCGATAGCCCAACGTGCTCTTCGAGGCAGGGGGATGTAACACTGCCAACTTTCTAGTTTCGCGCTGAGTTATTTTACCGAGGATTTTGTTAATATTAAATGTTACATTCTTATTAGATTGAGAAGTCTGCAAATAAAATAAACAGTCGGTATATCGGCGGTTCCTTTGATACGGCAAACATGCATAATCACTTACTATTTAACTTATAAGAATATAGAATTAAGACAATTTTGTCGTCATTGTACGATACCCATTTATAGAAAACATTTTATATCAATTAGTTTCGTATTTCTTGCGGTTCTTTTAATTCGCATTGGACGCGGTCGCGCGTCGTGGCCGCCATTACCGTGGCCGATCCGCCATCGATACTTCACGGCAGTTGTCAATCAGAGCGGATGACTGATGCGCGGCACTAGCACGATATCGATAATCGACCTCGATATTCAGAACTCGGAGATTTCACTGCACTCGGATTTGCATAATCCTCCTTTGAAAATAGAACCGAGATTACGAAATAACACACGCCAGAAGATTATGAACTGTAAAATAATGCAACAAGGTGTATTGTCTTATAATTGTGTTTAATGTGATCATTTGAATACTAAATTACGAACAATTAGCGCTGACTTAATGAAGTCAAAACATGACACTCGCGATGATGTATTCATTCATTTTTATGAAGGCGAAAACGAGTCGTTAAGTGTATCAGGACACTAATAAAATTATATATACGATCTTTTCGTTGATTGCTTCTCAAGCTTATGTTTGAATTTGTTATTTATATAATTTATATTATTGAAATATTGCTTACAATTAATGATATATTGTACCTATGCTTTTTATTTTAATACGTAGCATCAATTTTGCCCAGACTAATAAGTCTGAACTGGATGGGTTATTCATTTTTAGTTAAGGAATTCTTATGGCCACCTTCCGACAACAGCATTAAAACAACTGTATGATGACCAAGACATTCTAACATCAAGTTAAATGAGATGTCATAAAATATTTGTAAACACGTGTTGCTAACGATAATGTCTTCAAATAGTTCAAAACAAAACGTTGTCTATCAAAAGCAATCTGGGTACATGACTCATATTACGTGTCTCCATAACGTGCTTGCAAACTAAGTCGTGAACACGAGTGTATTCTACTGAAATTAAGGCTAATGCTAGTTCTTACATGACATGTTCTACATGTGAAATAGATACTCAGATAATGATCCATCTTATGTACAGATTAGCGTCTTTAGTTACATTGTTTGAACATTAAATCAATTTTTTTTTCTCTGGAAGATAATCTGATAGATCTGACAAAAATTAGCGCTTCACTTTGACATGAGAACATAATATTATTTAGTTACGTGTTGATTTGACAAACATTAATAACTGACATTTTGTTCCTATTTTTATCAAAATTTGTGGTGAAAATGTTACAATTATAAGGTATAATTTGGCGATAAATGTAGACATTGTACCTATATATTAATAGTTTTCTGGTTTTTTGTGAATTGTTATTATTTTAAACCAGCCAACCTGAAGTGGAATATTCTATTGAGTCTAAGCTCTTAATATCCTTCAGAATATAGAAGAAGGTCTGACCGTTAAAAATAAGCTGATAATATAAAGTAGATAAAGTAATTGAATCCCTCAAGCAGCTAACGTTGTTATATGTACCTGAAAACGTGACTCGACTGCCTCTCGACTTCTGACTCAATACCGAATTGTTATATTCCAATATACCTATATGTTTGGATACAAAGAAACCAAAAGCATACCATAGCCATACGATCATTGTCCATGTTATAGATGGTCATAATAATATTTTTTCCTTTCACGATGAGTCGGATGGCATTATTAGATCGATGAGACGTAAACGCCAGTTCCGTCATGGTTTCTAATTCACGGAAACGACCTATAGCCTCTTTTGTTGGAAACTAGTCCAGGCAATCGAGTCGGGCCCTAATGGCTTTGCTACGGGTTGACACCGATATTTTAGCTGATAGTTCGCTCGTTTACGAGTTGTTGGACGACTTTCATGATAAAGTTTGTTCCCACACATTTAAACTATTCGACAGGGTGAAACTGTCGCTTCAAGTTGATTTCTAAAGCGTTTGGGATTTGAATTGCATTTAGGTATTAGAATTGCTTTACAATAAAGTATTTTGTATTATTGGTATAGTAAATTTAAATGAACAACGAAGTTGTTTTTTATCGACTACAAGGTGGGCCACCTTGACTGCTATCATACCCGATGTTAAGTGATGCAATCTAAGATGGAAGCTGGTTAACTTGTTAGGAGTAGGATGAACTCTACATCCCTTTCGGTTTGTACACGACATCGTATCAAAACGCTAAATATTACGTCATCATCATCATCGTATCGGTACGTCTTTGTCAGTAGAGTGGTAACTAGCCAAGGCGAAAGCCTCCCACCAGCCAGACCAAGGCAAATCAAGAAAAATTTCAATCTGCCCCGCTGGGAATCGAACCCAGGATCTCCGTCTTATAAATCCACCGCGCATACCACTGCGCAACGGAGGCCGTCAAAATGTTCAGAATATAAATGCTATTTTATTACTACAATAAATACAGGAAAAGGCTGCGATTATTTTTGGATTTGGCATTTCATACGTAATTTTATTAACATAAATAAGAATTCGCACGATTTAGTATTGAATTGATAACAGAACTCCGAATAAAAAACTCATAACTGTGCTTTAGAAGTTAGAGTATTCTTCCGTGCTTAGTGGGATGGGAGTAAAGTATATGTGTTTCTAAGCTATGACCTTTGCGTCAGGTCACCTAAATATGTTCAATGGTATTGTGATTGAATAGTTCATGTTGAAGAGTATCGGTACATTGAGAAACAATAGCAATAACTGGGTTGGAATCTGTCGTCATCTAAAGGTGTTAAAATGTTGCGTCATTGACAGACAGGCTGACAACGCCCCGCGAAATAAAAATCGGAAAGAGTCAATATTGTACAGTTATGTTTTAGCAAAAAATCCGTAAGTTGTCACATGTGTGTTGTAAAGGTTTTATTACGATAGCTATTATTTTGATATTCTAAAGAATTCTTAATAGTGTTATTTGTTGTTATAAAAATTTGAATAATTTAACAATCCTACTAATATTATAAATGTGAGGAGGCCTGTAAGTGTGTTTGTTGCTCTTTTACGAAAAAACTACTGAATGGATTTTGATAAAACTTTGCAATAATACAGCTTATTAATTGAAATAACACATAGACTACTTTTTATTACTAAATATTTACGGGAAGGGGAACTACGCGGGTGACACCGCGGGCGTCCTCTAGTTACAAATGAAATAACTAGCTACAAATCATCGCAATTTTATTACAACTACTGTTTACATTTACTACATTACTACTACTACTACTACTACATTACTGTTTGATATAACTTTATTTCATTTTAACTACCAAATCGTGGAAATTATACAAAATATATAAGTTCAACACCAATTTAAAATTTGCACATTACCCTAGAAGGGTATACAAGGTAAAACTTATTGTTCAGGAAGTCGCAAATAAAAAGTAGATTTAACTCTAAACCTGATTTACAAAATTGGCACAACCACGTAAAAAAATGTTCAAATGTTACAAAATTCAGTTCCATAACCTTCACACCGACCCAAATAAATCCTCGGAAATCGGATCAAAAGTGATAAAAAGTTGAATAAATGTATTCGAGTTGTATGGTTTTTTACACTGTACGGTTGAGTGGTATACATGCACCAAATACTGTGCAGAACAATAAGTTTGTACCTATAGTACAGGAGCCCACTGCTAGAATCTGCCAAACCTTTCTGTCTTTGTGATATAACTAATTTGAAATTAAAGTTGAAGAAGTATGCTATAGATTATTAGCGATAGGTTGTCTATCAAGATTTGCCAAACTTACCTGTAATTAATTGTAATATGATAAATTTTAAAGGAAATTATGCAAAGAAATTTTTGCCAGCTATAAATAAGTTCCTAAAAATACCTTTAAACCTTTCTATAACCTATTTCCTTAAAAAAACATTAAAGCTCAGCATTAATTGAAATTATATATTATTGTTGTTGTGTGTAAAATAAAATGCCGTAAAATTAAAGAAAACCTAGAATTGCAATTAATATCACTAATTTAATAATACAAAACTTAATTGCGGCTAAATAATTTTTAAAAGATAACCTATCGCTAATACCCCCTCCCCGTCAACATTCTTTATATTTAGGTTTGTGAATAATGTTAGCTGCAAAACCGAGCAGTGGGATCTTAGACTACACACGTACTCGACAGAACAAGCGAATGTGATTGTCATTGACGCATTTTCCCTGACGCTGTGTGAACCGCCGCTAACAATGGTCTTCTATTCATTGTAGCAAGTGATTTTGCTTCGAGATTTGCATTGACGTACACTGTATTGGTTTCTAAAAGCGAGTAGAATTTAAAATTGAAACTGCATAATTATAGATTTGCATTTTATATACCAGAAATGCTCTTGAATAACTACTTTCATTTTATTATAGAATCTAAATGTTAAAGGATTATTATAGGATATTAAACTATCATCTTGCTTTTAACTTGTAGTGAAATTTAATACCTACTAACTTTTATAATTTTGTAATTGTCTTGTCCAATGCTTCGAATGTTCATGTCATTAAAACATTGACCATCTTCATCAGTTATCAAATATTAAATATGTTTAATAACGTTAACGTTACGTAAAGTGAGAATTCTTTGGACGAAAGATATGTCTTTCGTCCAAAGAATTCTCACTACAAATTCGCAAGAGTTATAAAGGTGATTATGTTACGTGCCTCGGAGGATATGCTAAGCCATCATTCCTGGTTAATCTCAACAAGAGTAAAAACACCGCATTGAGACCACCAAGCCGCATTGGAGCAGCGTGGTGGGTAGACCTAGTCCTGTAGAGTATGTTTATCTCTTTTGATTTATTTTTGTGGTAGGAAAAGGCAAAAAGGTATGAAAAGGTAAAAAGGGTAGAAAGCAATGACTTCTGGTGAGTCAGACCACACTTTAATTCATTAAAGGAGAATGCCATACAATGTATAGGACTTTAACCCACTAATAAAAACATATTGTACAACAATGTATTATGCACCATTTTATTGCATTTTTTAAAATATTTAACATAAATTGCATTCAAAGCTCTAAAACTTGGAGTATTCGACACGAGTTGGTTATCGTGCACTTCCGTATTTTTGGTCCGTATAGTTGTCACAATGACATGACAGTTGCAAACATTTATTAAATGCATTTTTAAACAGGCTTAACGACTCTGAATACTAGTCTTTTAAAGCCCACTTTTGGTGAACATTCAATAAAAAAGGGCTCTAAACCAGTGAAACAATAAAGATTTAAAAATCCGTAAAGAGTGTAAATTAAATGGAAATAGTTAAATTACTTTTTTAACAGAATTTTAATCTATGAAAAAAGTAACCAACAGTAATAACGTCTTATTGTAAAATATTTATTGAATAATAGGATATTTTTAATATATTTACAATTTGTGTTCTTTCTGTGTTAGGATCTGGCATTCTCCTTTAAAATTATGAACGTAATAAGTGGATTCAATTATTTAATGAGTACTTCGGTTCGTTAGTAAAACAGTGAAAGTAAAATAATGCCCTACAGGATAAACAAGGCAGTGAAAGTGTTTATTGTCGCCCATTGATTACCGAGAGGTCGTAATATCAGCCTTTATTTCCCTGTGGTGGTATATATAGGTACAATCAATTAACATTAATGATTTCCCCGAATAGAAAGTTTTTACCATTGTGAGCCTATTTTTAGTAACCCAGGGCCAGACCTCCTTGTGGTGATATATTTAGACCCGCCATCGTAATCCAATGCGGGTTGGCGGGCTTAGTGCGGGTCTTTGTAATGATCACAGCAGATGTATGCGATACGGCTCGACTTCCTTTCTGAGGCACAAAGTGTAACACCACCATATCCCAACTCTGGAATAAGAATTTCTTTGAAGCAAAAAAGATTAATATTTAATAGGCCGAATCAGGACTCAAAGAAGGATCACATGATCCGAAGCTACATAGCTAGCCACTGGACTAAAAAGACAGCTCGTAATAACAGCTCTTATTTCCCTGCGGGTGTATGTATAGGTATATAATCAATTAACATCAGTAATTTTACTTAATACAAAGTATTATCTTTATAAGCCGGACATCCCATCTTATAGGACAGGAACCTTACATCCTGCTCCGAGACGGGTTGGTAGGATCAGGGTGATAAATTAAGGTTTGGCGATAGACTCCAACGAAAACGGCCAATACCAATGGCTTAACGTGCACTCCAAGTCACGGACGTGTAACACCATAATTTTTCTTAAAATTTTTAACAAAAAATAGAACCGACTTAAAGCGCACTAAAAAGTAAAAATAACTGTGTCATTTATTGCTTTAAATTACTTAAGCATATCTATGAAGTCGGTGCCAGCCAAGTTTAAGGAACATTGATTTAACGTAGTAAAGCAGTTTGTTGGTTTTAGGTAATGTTCTTAAAGTAAAAACCTTGGCTGGCACCAAATCCTAGATATGCTTACGTAATTTAAAGCAACTAAATGACACAGTTATTTTTTATTTTTTAGTGATTTATCGCCACGTAACGTACTCGTATTATACTGTCATAGAATATTATACGGCACTTGTAGCCAAAAAGCTACCAATACTTACACAAAAACCGAAATCGCTGCAAGTGTGCCTATAAAATTTGAAGAGTTCCTTCAATTTTCCCAGGATATCATCATCAGATCCTAGCATAATGACAACGACCTTGGAAGTGTGCTCTTTCTAGTAAAAAAAATTTATCAAAAATTGGACAACTCTGTAAAAAAGTTATGCAATGCATGAAAAAAAATATATACGTGTCAAATTAAGAACCTCCTCCGTTTTTTTTCGTCGGTTAAAACAGGCTTTCTAAGAATGTTATTCAAATTCTTGTGTTCATTAGAAAAGCCTCACATTATAGCCATACCCAGGATTCAAAACCAGAACTGTTTGATTCGAAACCACATAGGATAAACACTAGACCAACAAGGCAGCTCGTAATAACAGCTGTTATTACCCTGCGGTGCTATGTATAGGTATAATCAATTAACATTGGTCTTTTCCTCGAATAGAAAGTCTAAAACGTAATATTTATTAGCGCTTGCATCCAAAATAAAATTAGTGATCAAAATTTTTTGATAGTTATCTAAGTTATTATGCAATCAAATTTATTGGTTTAAGTTATACGACGCTAGAAATAAATTAACAGACATTACGACCATTTTAATTTAAAGGTATTATTACACCGTGACGTATTAATGGTTAATGTTGTTATTGTAATTATTTCTAAAGATTACAAAATTGCATAATCCTTTTCATTACGTACTTAAGTGTTCGTCCTTGAGCCGAATTGAAAAATGGGTAGGTACTAAATTGGTTGCAATAGTGATCTCGGTTATAAGAACCAACTTAAAAGGAACACCTGAAAGATGAGACTTTTTACCACATTTAAAATTATCTCTATAGAACAAAAATATTTATTTTTCAACACCTTATCCAAACAACTGATCATCAGTCTGGTAGACAGTCATCAGATCAGTATCTGGTGTCCAACGTGCTGGAGCTTATTTGACCCAAATAATAAGCCTTGCCATTCAGAGGGGAAATAGCGCCAGTGTGTTAGGCACCTTGCCTTTGACTGAACAATTACTCGTAGATGGCTTAATCGTTTAGTAAATATCTTCTTTTAGTTTTAATAATTATGTGTTGTACATAGGTATAAATAAATAAATATAAATATTATAGGACAATTACACACATCGCTATATAGCCCCAAAGTAAGCTTAGGTAGCTTGTGTTGTGGGTACTATGATAACTGATGAATATTTTTATATACATTATACATAAATACTTATAACAAATAGATAAACACCCAGACACTAGAAAACATCCATGCTCATCACACAAACAATTTTCCTGTTGTGGGAATCGAACCCACGACCTAGAACGTATATATCAATAACAGTTTGTTTTCCGCACTTAATGACATCCTGAGAAGGTCACTCGTCAGTGCTAATGTTCCCGCCGTTCTGGAGCCCCAGATCGTGCGTGACGATGGCAAGCGCCCTGATGGGATGTCATTGATTCCCTGGAGTATGGGGCGTGCGCTGGTATGGGATGCGACATGTGCCTATACCTTAGCGGCGTCCTATGTTGATTCGACCTCTGGACGTGCCGGAGCGGCGGCGGACGCCCGAGAGCATCAAAAGACATTAAAATACAGAGTTCTTTCCATTTGGGGTTGAGACACTGGGTCCGTGGGGCAGAAGCGCTCAGGTGCTTCACAAGAAATTAAGTAGGCGCCTCAGTGAGGCAACAGGCGACCCTCGGGCAGGCAGCTTTCTCGCGCAATAAATATCTATCGCAATTCAGCGCGGAAATGCTGCCTGCTTGATGGGCAACCAAAAGAGCAAAATTTAGAATTATGTTTATAGTTAAGTTAATTAGTTAGTTATTTTAATTATTCTGATTTTTTTTTATATAATTTTCGTACCTCAGTAGGTTTACTTTATTGTTAATATTTTTCAAATAATATAATTTTAAATATTGTTTATATAATATCTTACTTAGTATATTACTCTAAAGAAGAAAATAAAAACAACAAAATAAGAATAGATTTTGTAGAGCAGACCCGAAAAAAGTTAACGTTACTAACTCAAGACCTGAGGCAGCTGTGGTTTCGGAAATGTACTAAATGTGTAAAATGTACTGTAACAATGCCTTTATTTACAGTTAAATATGTACATTAAATTAATTATTTATAATTAAATAAATAAAAAATTAAATGCTTAAACACTACAATAACCTAATCTATATATACCTAATATATAAAACAATTTAAAAAAAAACAGTAAAAAACTTAGGCGTCATAATATTCTTCCAAATCGGTGTCGAGCGGTATAGTGCCCAGAAGGCTACAAAAATTATATCTTGTTACTCCATTATTATTTTGGAGACAATCTGCTTCGAACCGGATGAAAAATATCAGCATATTTAAATTAAATTTTAATTATAGTTACAATTATAACACAAACAAATGTTTAGACAACAAGATACGTTAAGTGAAAGACAATTTAACACGACACCGGTCCCAAACTTGTTGGTGCCAAACTGTTTAATTATTCATAAGCACTGACGAGCGAACATTTGCCTAATTCGTTTTATATTCACGTGTATTTTTTATAATTATCGAGCTATTTATATTATACGTAACTCTCGTTAGTAGGTTGGGAAATTATTCAAATTTAGGTAAAAATAAACATTACAATCTTCTCATTAATATCTCTATTAATAAAGGAAAGGTAAAGATCAGAATGTTTCTATAATTCTCTCATCTTATAAGTTGGTTAACCTACGACTAACACAGGATGGTTCTATTTTGACTTGTACCCCTGTCGCATCATTGCTTTTAGAGGATTACTAGCTGACCCGGCAAACTTTGCTTTAGAAATTTAGATGAAAATAAGATAGTAGCCGATTCTCAGAGCTGCTAAATACGCATACAAAATTTGGTAAAAATCGGTAGAGCCGTTTCGGAGGAGTACGTTAACTAACATTGTGACAGGGAAATTTTATATATTAGATGATATGTTTTTATTGTTTGAAAGCTGTTCTTGTACATATACCTATAGATAAAGAATCTATGGGCGTTCTTCTATTGAATCTATGGTCGAAAGATATAATAGCTCAAATATTTAAGCTGTAATGTCATGTAAGGAGAATTGTAAAATTTTGATTTTTAACATGCTAGGCTAAGCAATGAAATACCACCTTGAAAATCCTCAAGGTAATGAAAATGTTTTCTAAATATCGCAATTATTATGGCTAACGATAACAAAATTAACATCAGTGCATAATTCACCATTATGTTATTATCGGTGTTGAAACACTTAATTGATTACTCATGAATTCCTGCGTTGATATCTAATAAATTACTCATTTAACTGGTTAAGTTAACATTGCAATTATTTTGATAACTTTTAGCATTTAATTCGCTATTTTGTAATTTTAAACTTAGTTAATTGGTAATTAGTGTTGTAACAGACGATAACTTGTTGAAGGGAAAGACGTGAAATAAATGCATTTTTTGAAAATATTTTAATTATTTTTTTAAATATAAAAATAATTCTTATTTTTTTACATCCTTTAAGTAAATATAATTGTATTTATTCTTGTTTAGGACAACAATAAATATAATAATTCATTTTATATTTTGGGAATAAAAACTGTAAGTATTTTTGAAGTTATATGTACAGTATGTTATATCTTCACTATAGGATGTCTATGACAATGTTATGCCAGTATCTATACATACATAAGCAAAACATAAGGGTCGCCACACACCGGCCACCAGCCGCAACCACAAAACGCCGCCACCGGTATATTTTCTGTAGTTTCCATACATTTTATATGGACTCGCCGCTGACGGTTAACGCCGGTGGCCGCAACAAGCTTCGCTGCGGCCTGCGAGTCCATGCTGTTTAACTAGAAGATTAATAAACGCGGTTTTAATGCGGTATATACTGTAGAAGATTTTAGTATATAATTTGTTGAGGATTTATGTAAATTGACTTAAATATGACGATAATTATTGTTCAAAGTGTCGCGCCGCCTGGAACCTTTCTTTAACCTTGATAACAAAAAATCTACAGTAGCAAGATTGCTCCTTTTTATGAAGGCTACATAAAAAAGTCTACGAAGGCATGGCACGATGGGATGGAAAGATATATGTATCTTTCTAGAAGGTACTTTTTTCCCGCGGGCTAAGTCGCGGGCGTCTGCTAGTGTCACTTAAAACACGAACGAAGTTGATCCATTGTATGTAACAAGATTGCGATGTGGTCGAAATATGATCTCATTAAAATGATACCCAAGTCAAGGTTTAACCTTCACGCGTCTTATGTGAGAAGGTGACGGCCAGGGATTAAGGCAGCACGTTTATACTGTGACGTCTATTCACTCACGTGGGCGTGTTTTCGTTGCGCAGTTAAGAAACCATTTAACTGTAGGACATTGAGAACAGTTGGTAAACTAATTGTACGTTAGCAAAACTTTAGCCGTGACACTTGATAGGCTTTCATTCATCAAATTATTGAATTCTTTGCTGCGTCATCGCTTGTTTAAGTTTGGTATTTCCATTCAATTTAGTTTCGATCATCTAAAAGTTTCGAATATGTAAATGTAGATATGTTGTTACTATCCCTCAGGAAAAGTACTTTTTTGGGCATACTTACATAAAATATCCACCACGTCCTTTTTTACACCTCTGGCAACTAAAATATAAAGTTAAATTGTATAATACTTAGACCTTACGTCAGCTCGATTTTATTATATTATTATATTTTCAAAATTAATTACGCTTTATATAGCTATTCATAAATTATTTTAGGAGTACCTACTTAGATTGCTTTACGTAGAGTTTTAGGCTCCAACTCATGTACCGCATGGGTTAGAAAGAAGTTTAAATCCTAAATAAAAATTTTGAACAAAAAATAGAACCGACTCAAAATGCGCTAAAAAGTAAAAAATAACAGTGACATTTAGTTGCTTTAATTCTGCTTCTATTTTTTGCTAAAAAAATTTATTTATTACTTTTTAGTGATTTATCGTCACGTAACGTACTCGTACTATACTGTCATAGTATATTATACTGCACTTGTAGCCAAAAAGCTACCGATACTTACACAAAAACCGAAATCGCTGCAAATATACGTGTCGAAGTGAGAACCTCCTCCGTATTTTTTTCGTCGGTTAAAAAATGAAATTTTAGTAGTAGTTTATTATTAGTCTAATTGTGTAAACAGATAAATGCTTGCAGTTTATATCTTGTCATATAACAACAATAATAACAACATAACAAATAATAACTACATAATTAAGCCAATAGCGGAAATAAAGTTCTTATAAATTTTACAGGCTCAATAAAAACTTAACCTACTTACTTTCAAAAGTTACATTCGAACCGTAAAACTTTTATGCAGGACTTAAAATCTTCTTCATAGATTAAAGAAAAGTATGTTACACAGATAAAAAAGTGTTACATAAATCTGTGGATTTTTTTAAAGCTTGTTCTAATCCAGTGCATTATGCAATGCCATCATTATTTAATTTACAACCCATTAATTATATTTTATGAAATATTACCATTTATCAATAAACCAGTTGTGATTTGAGGTTAAAATCGTAACATTTATATACTGTAATAAATTATTAATTAAGCTGAGATTTACAAGCTTTTACAAATTGTTAGTTATTTTTGCAATAGGTAGTATTTTACTTCTATAATTTTAACGCTAATACCATCGATCTATTATAATTATGAACTTTCAAAATAACAATAAAGCGACGGTTGTTCTTGGCATTCCAGACTTAGCTAAAAGATATATTTTAAGTCATCCAAGTCTAACTTTGTTTTTTTTCATAAAAATAGCGAGCAAACGAGCAAGCGGATCACCTGATTAAGTTAAGTGATTACCGCCGCCCATGAACAACTGCGACACCAGAGGCGCCACTGATGCGTTGCCGGCCTTTGAGGTGTTTATTTACTCTCCCCTCTAACTACAGTTATATAATCATTAGCCTATTAAGGTCCCCTTTAGGGTCAGGCCTCCTTCTTTTATAAGAGAAGGGATATGGAGCGTATACCACTACGCTGCTCCAATGCGGGTTGGCGGGCTTAGAGTGACAATGTTTGATTATTTTAACGAACATTATCAAATGTTGTTAATGGTGACCGGTATCTATGGTTTACGAGGAAACGGGAATATTTCAGTCCCATACTCAGAATTATTCTGCGACCCGACCCAGGACTTGAATCCAGGACCTTATGATCAAAGGCTCGACACTAGACCAAACTTAGCATGCACAATTATTCTATAGCCCGACTAAAGCAACATTAGGCTAATCTCTAAACCAACCAGGAAGTCCAAAAAAGCAGCATATTACCTTAATAAAGAGACAAATACCTGTATGCCAAGTGCGTTACCGATTGTTGTGGCGCAACTAATTCAATTTGGACCAAATTGTCGCTTGGTTAATTCTGACTTTCCATTGTCGAAACATTTATGATCGCAACGGTACCAATCTTTTGCTGTATCAGAGAGGTTGCAATTACTGTGAATAGATAGAAATAAATAGCCTCACGATTTCTTAGGGCAATCGTTTACATTGTTCCTTTGAATAAGTTTAAAAAAAAAACGAAAATAAATAATTGATGATCCTGTGTCACTTTTTTATAAAAATGAAACAAGAAGTCAGTCAACCTGATGTTAAATAGAAAACCATCATGTGAAACAGGGCAATAATTCTTAAGAAGTCTACATAGTATACAAGTCTTATAATGCACTGCCCCGCGCTCCTTAATTAGAAGGAGACGTGGTGGTTTCAGAATCAAATAAGCTGTTATAGTTAGTAACATAGTTTAAGAAATCGCGACACTGAAGTAGTAACTTCCGGGGCTCATAGTTCTTTTAACTGATTTAGCTGATGCAAGTAGAGTTCTCAAAGTACTATCTATAGTGACGATCTTATACTAGAAAGCCTATAGTGTTGGTCAACCCTCCACTAGATGGACTGACGACATATTTTAACGTTTCGCAAGTAGTCGTTCATTTCAAGCAGGATATTTGGAAGTCGTTTCAAAAGATATATAATTATGTCAAACAGGAGGTATCGGCTGATATGATACGAATAAGCGCTTGAAAAACATAACTATCCATCAGCTAAAAAGGAACAAAAGCAACAAAACGTTTACGTGACGCTCAGAATAACAAATTCAATCAATGATGCGTTTCATAGACAGTTTTCCGTCAATTCCGCGGCCGCTATTGTATGAGCACAGCGGCTTCATTGAGCCGCAGTTCCACAGTGTTACACAACGATTCCGGCGAACAAAACGCCGGCCATTAGCTATCGCAATAAAACGTGCATTAATTGCTCCGGCATTTACGAACTAGCGAACTCTAGCCGTTTTACAATACACACAAATTTTGGAAAAATTATGTTGAACTATTTAGGGGTACCTATATAAAATGTAACTAGCGCGAGTAAACGCATTTTAGTTCTGCTTTTTTCTTTTATTCAGGCGTTGATTTCAATCACACCTGATGGTAAATAATGAAGCAATCTTAAACGGCAGCGGGCTACTTGTTAGGTGCACCTAGGTTAAAACCCGCACCCTTTTCGGTTTCTCCACGACATCGTAAGGTAAAGCTAAATTGGCATACCGCCGTCTTTGCCGGTAGAGTGGTAACTAGTCGCGGCTAGGCTAAACCTTAACACCCTGTAACATAATCTTTGTAGATTTGTTTTTAAGTTGTCCCCTTATTTAATCTAGATACATGTTTAACATTTAAAATCAATGATGGTTTCTTAAGTAAAAGATTGGCCTTATGATACCATTATGCCTTTGAAGCTGGTTAATCTCTACCTATAAAGGTGCTATAGTTAGAGCGTGGATCATAACGTAATAGAGACAAATATTAATCCTTCAAACAAAGATATCAGTAAGTTTGCACTCGCTAGCGGAACGAAAGTAAGGCTACTTGACACCGGCGTTATCCAACCTTGTCGTCTCAGATCGTTAAAGACCATTTTAACCGACTTTAAAAAAGGTGATTCTCAATTTGCTTGTGATTATTCTTAGAAATCCGGATTTCTACGGGTATTCTGTTAGCACTCACCATCAACATCGTTATCAGCCTATTAACGGCCCACTTACCCAGGCCTCTCTACTTGTAGGAGAGGAGATATGGAGCTTAGGCCCACCATGCTGCTCTAATGTGGGTTGGTGGGCTTAGAGTGGTAATGTTTTATTCATAAACGGTGACTATCAGATGTTGATGATAGTGAACGGGACTGACAATTTAATGAGCTGAAAATTTCTTAGAAGAATGATAAACTCAGAGTTATTCCGCGACCCGACCCAGGATTCGAACCCAGGACCTCGTGAAGCCACATAGGCTAAACACTAGACCAACGAGGCAGTCGTCATTATCATTATTTTTGAAAAATATAGACGACAAAGTTGCTAACACTTGACTTTTGTTTACATTGATTACTAGGTTTTCCCGCGGTTTAGCTTAGTACAAAAATATCTAAAAATATCTGGCTGGACTATTTTTCTAAAATCGTGTTTGTGTTTTATTAAAAACGCTATGTTTGTTTGCTTTGACAGATTTTCATGTGGTTTACACAACTACTAAACTAAGTCTGGAGCAGCATTATTTATATTTATGGCAGGGTTTGTTTTTGTTTTTACAATTGGATAAAAAAAAAATATATAATATAATTTCCTGGACGTGACGCGCTAAATCTTTTATCTTTTATCAATAGATAAAATATTAAGTAATTAAGTCGCCTTACATATACAGTAGACATAATATAAATAAACGAGTACTTTATAATGAATAAAATATTTACTTTATAATTAATATAAAACTTACATTGTCTTGCAATAAAAGTTCAGACCCTTTTTTGTATTGCTAAATAATTACATACAAATGATTATAAACGACCAAATTAAATTGAATTTAATGGCTTTAATGCGTCAATTACGTTAAAAAGACAATGTAACCGTAATATAAAGTAGACCGTGATTTTTTTTTCCGGAATGTGTCAAGCTGCTTTACCCTACTGGCCTAGAGAGTATCAAGTTATTAAGAGTTCAACTACAGATTAGATAACTTTTTTTTGTGTATTTTGCTCTAGGCTCTTTAATGGGATCGCAACAGGACACCGGGGGGGTTTTAACGAACATTGAAGCATTTCCAGAAGGGGCCCTGATGAATGAAGATATAACAAATTAAATGTTGAATGAATCAAGCATGAGGGCTAAAAAGCTCGAATGTCTTGTCTCTAAGGGCGTCTCTTGTGAGACTTGGAACTTAGGCTTTAGGGAGTATCGGAACCGATAACGTTTGTAAGGTGGATAAAATTGTATAAGCCAGATGTCGTACTACTTACATAAAACGAAAGAATATAAAACGAAATCGGGGAGCTAATGTAAATTTTAATCGATTTGTAAGGTGCATAAGGCGTTCATAGCTCATCACCTAAATAGAAAAGCTTTTCTTTCCGCCTAAAGTACGAGTATAAGCACCATCATTTAGGTCAACAGACGATGGTTTGCTTTTGTATTATTATTATATCAGCCTATTTCACCACACCTACCCTCTTTATAGGAAAAGTTTATAGAGCTTCGACTTACAAAGTTTTTTTAAAGTGAGTTGGCGGTTTATGAGTTATAATAATTATATAAAAATGTACACGACACAAAATTTTGAATTCATTGTAATGTTTTATTCAAAAGACATCTAGCAAGACTCCTCTTGACTGATGATTAACATGTTAATTTTATTGATTGATTTTGAGGGTAACGGATATGCACAAACTAGTTACTTGTATCACAAGTTTATAACTTGCATTTACGAGTATCACCACGAAAACGAAGTAGGTAAACGACGCGGAATAATAATTCGCCGTATAACGATTATTAGGTTGTAAGTATGCAGCTGTTGGATACGAGATTTATTGCTCAGGTTAATGACTTTATGCATATTAAATAGTGTTTTTTTATTTATCGTTACTTCCGTATCATATAGGGTTAGAAGGTGGGCATGTACTCAATTATTTAAACTTATCTTTCTGTCTAATATTATAAACTTGGGGAAGCTCGTGATATTTTATACAAAGAAAACGGTGAAAACTATGTCAAGTCCTTGAGAGTAGAATCTTCTAAAATTATTGATAAATACCTACTTTTATATAATCGATATTGTGAATTCATTATAATCGCACTAGGACAAGTAATATACAACTTGATTTATTTTCACGACTGCCATAAATGCCATAATTAACTTAATGTCATTAATGATATTTAAAAAAAAAGTGCTGCACTGAACACTGTCTTACACTTAATTGTTCATTTCATCAATAATGTAATTATGTATCAGTTGCATTGTCATGTATGTGATATATACATATGTATTATTTATATATTATATACATGATACCTATATTAGGTATACACATAACCCGCCCACGTAGGTCATTTTCACGTAGGAATATCGGGTTAAGAAGTACCTATGTATCATCTATCTGCATTCCAAATTTCAGATGAATCGGCTGAAGAGATACACATCGTTCGCTTTTAAAATATTGTGATACACTTGTTAATTGTTACTTAATTGCAGAAACCAAACCGTAACGTTTGAATTAGTAATCGATTCGCGACGATTGATAAGCACCTTATCAGTTCGGTTGACAGTATAATGTATCATCAGTGAAATAGCCACGCTAATCTCTGGCTTAAAATATTTTGCAAATAAGCTGTATTTTAATAAAATTTTTACAGTAAAAATCTAACATCTTCCTTGCCTAGCTAAGGTATTAACGAATCGTGGCGGTATATATTTTGAAGTTTATTACGTGTTTTGTCCATAATCGTTTTTTAAATAGTCAATAATTTGACTATTTTGTTCAATTTCATGAAAAAATTACTTGGATTCACTTTTTTCCATGGAGCAAAGGGGCGACAAAGTGATCCAGATCCGACACAAATCCCTCTACGTAGATTTCACTCCTCAATCGAAACATCCTCAGGACATGTTGACACTACAGTGTTCAATTATAGAGTATTCGCAAGTTAAATAAATTATTATTATTAACTATTGTTAAACTTTCACAAAGCAATCCATCCTTCTATGCAACTATGTTCACTCATCAGAACAAAAAGAAGTTCCATTACTAAAAATTTTTGATAGTCTGTTGAAATTATGTTTGGGGATACAAACAAAAGCATCAATAAAGTAATATTTTTGTTGTGTAATGAAAAAAACCAGTTTCGTAACGTACAAAACAGCCGATAGGTAAAACAAATCAATTATTTTTCGCAATTACACCGTGGCCATCAGTAATTGAATGGTATTATTTACCCTTCATTGTGAAAAAGAAAGTGGTAACTCTCTCGTTATAACGGTAATGTTTCGAATGTTGATGCTATTATTTTTAAAAGACCGATCTTCAATTTATTGGCTGTCTATCTAACTCGAAAGTAGATACCGTGTTAGCTTTGTTAGCATCCTAAAATTAAGTGAAATAGTTTCTGATATACTTATAGTTAATACACATCCGGGTGGAGTTAATTTTTTAAAATGTATTTTAATTGACAAAACTGTTAAATATACACACAACACACCTATACATAGTATGAATTATTATATTGTAGTATTTTTAACCGACCAAAAAAAAACGGAGGAGGTTCTCAAATCGACACGTATATTTTTTTATGTATGACCACGCATAACTTTTTACAGAGTTGTCTACTGTACTATGACAGTATTGTATGACTACGTTATGTGGCGATAACTCACTAAAAAGTAAGAAATAAAAATTTTTAAGAAAAAATAGAACTGACTTAGTTGCTTTAATTTACTTAAGCATATCTAGGAGTCGGTGCCAGCCAAGGTTTCTACTTTGAGGACATTACCTAGAACCCACAATCTGCTTTACTACGTTAAATAAATGTTCCTTAAACTTGCTGGCACCGACTTCATTACTTTTACATTTTAACTTTTTAATGCGTTTTGAGTCGGTTCTATTTTTTGTTAAATTTTTTTTTATAATAATGAATATTTAATGCTGATGCTATAACGAAGTGTCATACGACCTTATTTATTCATCGGGGTGAAGTTATTTTTGTGTTTTTAATTTAACATATTAATACATTATACGAATACTTCCGTACGTATATGTCTGTTATTCTAAGATATGAACAAGTCTTGTAAATTGACATTCCCTGGAACGAGAGAACTTTTGCATTAAGTAGGAATCATGTTTGGGACTTTTACGACGTAGATCTCCCTGTAAGCCTTCTAAGAATGTTTTTACATTAAATTTTCTTTACAGCGGAGATTTTTTGACGACCTCCGTGGCCCAGTGGTATGCGCGGTGGATTTATAAGAAGGGAATCTAACCCAGGACGGGTTCGATTCCCAGCGGGCCAGATTGAGATTTTTCTTAATTTGTCTTGATCTGGCTAGTGGGAGGCTTTCGCCGTTTGTAATTACCTACTACTGACAAAGACGTACCGCCAAGCAATTTAGCGTTCCGGTACGATGTCGTGTAGAAACCGAAAGGGGTGTGGATTTTCATCCTACTCCTAACAAGTTGCCCGCTTCCATCTTAGATTGCATCATCACTTAACATCGGGTCAAATAGCAGTCAAGGGCCAAGTTGTAGTTAATAAAAAAAGACTACATTAACTGCAGTTGTTGATAACAACAAGTGAATAGTCGGATATTCAAATAATCGATATAAATCCAAATAATTGAATGCACCTATGAACAATTTCATATTTTTGGCTCAAAAATTAATTAGCAACCGCATATGTCATCTATAAAGTGTATTGTGTTAATAATGTCATCTCTTGTTAAACTCTAACTGGAGGAAGATTCATGAGTACTCACGTCGTGTCATGTCTTGACAAGTCATGAGTCATAGAAGCCCTCGAAAATCTTGTCAGAACTGTTTTCTGTACTAACAAATTATATGCAGTTCATTAAGAAAATAAAACAAATAGAAATCCAACCTAAGCAACCTATGGTGTCATATGAAAAGTTACGATTGTGTAATTATATTTCAACTTCCGCCATATTCACCATTTAATGATAATTTAATACAGAAAAGGCCCGAATATTTAGAATATTCAATTTAATTATTCTATTGCAGAACCCGGCCTACATATATATTATATATATAATTATGAATTGTTAAATACATTATGTTAATTACAACGCTATGGAAGGTTATGGTTAGCAATTTTCAATTTATTTAAAAATATCTCTTTGTATACGAAAACGTCTTTAGAAATTTTGATAGGACATAATTAGAAACTATTTATATAGGCTCCCGGTTTTAGAAATTTTTATAATTTCTAAAATCGGGAGCCTATCTATATAATTTTTGAGCGATGGACCCTTGGTCCTTTATATTCCGATCCATCTAGTCTGTTTAGGTTAGTATTTCAAAATTAATGAACGTTTGTGAATTTTCACAAAGCTTAACTTATTGCTTTGCCTTTTTGTACATAAAAGTTATATTACATTAAAAAACCCGAAAATAAACTTTATCGCAGGTATTCGCTAGCATATACTCGTCTGGACTGGCAATGTCTACATTCGCCCTGTAATTTTTAGAACTATTCTGTAACAACGCTTTCATAAACCGTGTGAATTTAGAATTTATCTCTCTCGATCTAATACGATATTTTTGATAAGTAAAGACATACTGCCTAGTTATAAAAACATTTTTACAGAAAGCGTTATTGTAATCATCACTATCTCGTCATGTTAACTTGCCTACCCTACCTTTACACTCTTTTACAACATGTTTACAACTGACATTACGAATTGCGCCTTTAAGAAACTAATAGCACAACACTATATTATAGTTGTCGATAACTATTAAAGAAAAATATTTATATTTATGGAATTGCCTCAAATCGCTGCAACCGTTACTGCCTCCGTTAGTAAAAAGTGGGACACTGTCCAATATACGTATTTATGTATTTTATATCCGTCCTCGTGCGATATTCGAAAGGTAACTTAAAGTTAAGTTGAGATTGTGTAGATTGTCACTTATTTCTAAGCTCTGTTCTCTACAAAATAAGCTCTATAGTAACTTGTAATCTTAGCTGATTTACAGATCAAAAACATCGATCGATATTGCGCTATGGAGCGAACAAATTGTTACTTTTTATTTTCAATTAAATGTTCTTTGTACAATTTTAAATTCTAATTAAAGGTATATAGTATATTTAAAAGCAATTTAAAATACTTATACATTATACTATGAAGATTGATTTATATTAAATTGTTAAATGCAAAATACTTAAATTTGTACTTAAATTGAGTATGCTTATGGGATTTATATATTATTAAATTCAAATTCATCAATCCTCTTTACATAGGATCCATAATATTTGCAAGTATCTCTAGATCATGCAGATTTGCAAAAATCTAAAACTTTTATCTTACGTACTCGGAGGTACACGTTTCACACATTTTTGTGCAATTTTTGTCTGAGTATAAATTACAAAACTGCAGTCAACAGTTGAACTGAGCTTTAGCCAGTCTTGCATATTGTGGAATGTGGATTTTATTTGCCAAAACCAGTTTTGTTTTTGAACGGAGTAAAATACGCGCCATTGCAAATAGTAAACGACATACGCAAAATGAAATCATGCTTTCAAGGTTGCTGTAATTGCAGATAATTAACGTGGACACATTAAAATTTAGTTTTAAATACGGTTATTGTGTCCTCTTCATATTATACTGGTGGTGGTAAGTAGGTTTTTCATTAGGTATAATAATTTAAAACATCAGTATGATTTTGAAAACAGTAGGTACTTTGTGCCCAGACTTATAAAAGAAAAAAGAATTGAAGCAAGGAAATGAGATACGCTTATTTAATTTAATGCGAGTAGGTGCCATCCAAGATTTTTACTTTAAGGAGTTACCTAGAACCCACAAAGTGCTTTGCTACTTCCTTCGCATAAATGTTACTTAAACTTGAATGGCACCAACTTCATATATAATTGCTGAGGTAAATTAAAGCAACTGAATGATACTATTATTTTTTATTTATTAGTGCGTATTGATATCGGTTCAATTTTTAATTAAAATTTTTCTAAATTTAAAAATGTCTAAGATCTACTATCAAGTAACAAATGAGTAAAAATAAGAGCATTTGATAAATATAAATATTTTCATATTTTGTCAATTAATACATATCATTTTTTATCTACTTTATCTACTGATGATATTCAATATTAATGAGCATAGATAATTTATTATCTCGGTTATGTACCTGTCTAATTATGTAGTTCAGATATAATATGTGGTTAACAAATTGAATTACATCATTATCAAATATCTTCAATCTACTTACATCAATAGATCAAACACAAATATTTCTTTGTTGTTGGAATGTAATAATAATGTCCGATGTCAATACTTTAAAATTAATAAAGAAACACAATTAATTGAAAATAGCTTATCAGTTTATTCCAGAACTCAAAATATAAAAACAAATTATAGGACCCGATCAAAAATTATTTTCGATTTAAGGTTTCAGTTTAATTATTGTGAAAGTGTGTATGCCACACACTTTCAGAATAATTAAATTTTTATAATAAAGTTCGATGAAATGAAATGATTATTATAATAAAATCCCCGCTTAGATAGTGCGCTAGTAGTTTGATTCATCACCAAAATTCACCATTGAATAAAAAAAACATCGAAATTCCTTATTTAGACCCCAAAAGTAAGTTACGAGTACATTTAATTTGTGCCGTGTTTAGGACTTCCCAAATTCGGTTCCCAAATTCGATTCCTTAGGTCGTATTAGTTACACATTTTTATTAAAAGAAAATTGCTCAAATTTGTGCCGTGTTTAGGACTTTTTTGAGCAATTTTCTTTTAATAAAAATGTGTAACTAATACGACCTAAGGAATCGAATTTGGGAACCGAATTTGGGAACACTATTCCTACTATTAAGGTCATCACAAATATTCTGGTTTCATACTTTAAATCTTTTACCCTCAGTAGTTGGCACTAAGTTAGTAGTTAGAGGTTCAAAGATCCATTAATTCATTTTATAAATCAATTATGATGCCACCCGTACGTTATGAGGTACTCGAAGTGCACTTGTCCGGCTTTTTTTAATGGATAAATCACTCTCGCGTAAGAAGCGAACGTTTATTTTTATGGTTAAAGGCCAGTTGAACCAGGCGTCCAGCCCAGACGGTTCTAACTTGACCATACTTCGCTTACTGAAATCAGGACATCGCAGAACAAAAGCATTATTTATTTAAACAGTAATTGGTTTCCTTATCGTAAAAAGAATTAGATTGATAAAGTTCTGAATTGACAGAACTTTGGATCTTAGAAAATTATTAAATTAAATAATCTGAATCTTAAAAATCTGAGTTAACACACCTAGAGAAGATGCTTAACAGTAACCGTAAAATAAAAATATGTAGTCTTATCTCCGAAAATTTGTTGAGACGACACTTTAAAAGTAAAAAAAAAAGATTTATGGAAGCAATCGGTACTGATTTCTTAAGTACACAAGATAGGACAACATTTTTTTAATGCCATCGCTTGACTGAAATCACGCCTGATGGTAAGCGATGATTTAGCCTAGGGTAGTACGCGCTGGCCTAGAAGATGCCTATTCAATCTTGACTTAAAGATACGCTTATTATAGGTGGTAGGGAAAACGGAGGCTGGAAGAGTATTCCAAATTTTAGCAGTGCGTATGAAGAATGAGCAACCATCTTACATCTTTAAAGGAAAATCAATGAACGAATGCATGAAATATTCTTTATTTTACGCCATATCAAAAAACAAATTCACAGAGAGAAATACCTTAAAAATTGATGTACAATTTCTCTTCTTAATAAAAGCTACTTTGTAAATAAGTGACTAAATCTTAACTCAGACCGGTGCAGAGACGAATGCAAGCGACGCGTCATAATTTTTGCCTGCACATTCATCTTCATTTTCTCACTAACTAAAGTACCAGAATCAATAGTCGACAACGCTTCTCTACCAGTTATGCCTTAGATATTTGAATATCCAAAAGTAGTATTATTGAAGCCATATTGAAGCCTATATCATAAAATAAATTTTAATATGATTTATGTCAGAACCAATCTCACCGATGGTACGACGTATGGTCACGTTGTTCAGCGTACATTGACCCTGATCGTGCATTATAGCACGCTGTTGAAGGGATTACTGTCTTGCGGCTTCATTGAACCTAGTGCTTATCTTTAAAACTTTAATCTTTTCTCTGTTTGCACCTATAGGGGCCATTAAGTTAATTAACGTTTGCCTGCTCTACAAAGATTACAGATCGATAAGAAGTTTATTGTAAGATGGTATTGTTAGTATTACAGATCTTTAATTACTGTTTAGTTATGATAAGATTGTTTTTAAAAATCTACAGTATTTTAATTTAGATTAAAAGCAAATGTAAATAAATATTTAAAAAATAATATAGATGTAATGATTATTTGGTAGTGCAATGATTCGGATTGATATTATAGTTGAGGCATATTTTGTTTTATATTGAAGAATACTTTTCATAACAGAAGACTTACAAAAGAGTATTTCTAATTTCATAGCACTGTACTAACCTTCAGTATTTAACAATGTTACATACTATAGTGTAGGGTAAGGTCGCCTTAACTTACCATGGTGACTGACGAAGATTGTATTCTCCAAAATATGACAGTACCTACTATTTCTTTAACCTATAATTTATCAATAAAAATAACAATAACAATAAAAATATTGCGTGTTCTCCAGTAATAATTGCCATAAAATACATTAAACAACCACCTGCGCTATTATTGTCTAAAATTTCTACGTAGATAGGTGCTTTACTCATTTAATAATGTAAACGTTAACTAAGAATGTAGATATTTCTTGATACCACTGAGACCGCTGGTCAAAGTCAGTAACTATATTTATTTCTTTCTTATAATACCACTGCAATAACCCAATGAAAGTAGCCACTTTACTATGCATATAATAGTGGTCTTCAACGGTGTAAATTACCTACATTCAGTTTTACGGCGTCAGGCTAAAGCTAAACGGTAATGCATGGGTATAGTAGTTAGCTACGTCGAATGTCTTGGCCAGTTTATATAACGCTAGAGTATGGGTTAGCTGTATCGGAAACTGAAGTGTTCTAGAAACGTTGTTCCGATTGTAAATTAGCAATATTTTGATAAATTACTATCGTTGAAGATTATTCATTCTATTGCCCCAATAATAATAAAATTATAATGGCGTATTGCACATTATAGGCTTCCAATGCCTTGGACTACTGACTGCTAAAATGGTCAACAAATTTCAAATAATACAGTTTGATTCCTGGGAACCGTCGCTTATAAACGAAGCAACACTTCGTACAGCATGCAAGTATAATTTCCTATACGGTGCTGCTCTGTTCCTAACGAATGGGCATTTTCGAAGCAAGCGTATCCTAATTTAGAACACAACTCAAAAAAATAACAACCTGAGTCGTAGGTATTAAGCGTTATGTGAAAATAATGACACTGGCAACTATGCCCTTCAGACCGGAACTTAGCAAAGTGGCGGAAATACTTCCCCGAATGAGCTCTATTACCTACCATACATATGTGCTCGACTCAATTAGGGTCTACTTCATTGTGTAACTACTGCTGACTTCATGTGGCGTCACCAGGGGGTTTAGACGAGCGCAGAAGCTTCGCTAAAGGGTGCCCGAAGGCGAGATAAAAAAAAAGAGATTTGACTGACTCTCTAAGGGCGTCGTAAGACTCGGATCTCAGCTTAGATAAATGTTTGGATAAACTTAATATCCTTAGTAGCTATTAGTAGTATTCTAAATTAAGCTTTGGTTAATATCGTTACTACCTACAAATCTGTATTTAGGCCGGTGAAGTTTTCGGTACATTTTGTGTTTGTTTAGGAAGTAAGCTTTTAATTCCCTGTGTGCCATTCGAATTCAAAACGTTGTAGCATTGTTCTTTACAAAAAGAATGGAAAGCTTTCGTACCCGTTGTCGAAAATCGCCTTTTACACTCAGAGTTATTTGACTCCTTTATGCGGAAAGCAAATACTTGTTTCGGTCTGGTTAGTGTACGTTTGACAAATGTTTACTTTCCAAACATGCTCGTAGCTAGGTATTGCTGCAAATCGGTGGTACTTCTTATGTAATATTTTTAACTTACATCGTCTAGCCTTATTTGATGGCATAATACCTTGCTAGTAATAGTCGATCTCCATAGGAGAGTGTATTTGATGCTTAGACCCACAACTCTACTTACATCTAAGTTAGCGGATTTAAATTGAAGTTTGACTCTAAGTATTATTACAGATGCTAGCTAATATGAAATGCATAAGATGGTGGTGCTATATTCTAAGTACCTAAATCCTATGGCGGTTACATCTTATGTGTCCTAAGTCATACAACCAAATTCCTAGCTTCAGGCAGCTACTGAGAATTTCTTGACAATGAAAAGCCCAATATTCCTTAACTCGTCCCAGGATTCTAACCCTAACATCCTAAATAGCATAGGATAACCATTGAATCAAAATTATTCCTCTTGGTTGACTATTGTATATCTTTATTATTTCTTGCTTTTTTTCACTCTGTATGTGTATTATTAATATAATTATGTAACTGTGCACAGTAAAGCCAGCTGTAGCTTTTGATACACAATAGTTAAAAAAAAATTGTATTTTTGTTTAATAAATAAATAAAAAAAATAAAAAAAAAGTTGAGAGGTGTCAAGGGACACCCGGATGGAACGAAGTTCCTTTCGATTAATTAGTGAAGGAATTGTAATAAAATTTAATTTTTTTAAGTAATAATAATATTTTTTTTATTATTAAGAAATATAATGTCATATAAACTTAAACGCGTACCACATACGCGTTTGTTGTTGTACACCGAAACACCAGAGGGCGCCACGAGAGCGCGAGACGGCATACAGCGCGGGCTCCCCCCGCCGCTCACGCGCACACACATCAAAGGCAGCGGCAAGATCCTTTGATCAAAAAGTGTCGTGACAACTTTTCGTACCAATTTTTTCCGTCTAGCCCCCTTTCACAACGCACGATAAGGAACTTCGTTCCAAAAAGCCGTTAAGCATATTGATGTTATTTGAACATGGCACAAGGCTTGTATAAGCCTTGTTTGTTCTTACGAAAATATCTACACCTACATCATTGTTGCCGTGAGAACATTTATAAACCCATATAGGATTTCCTATATCACTTATCACGTACACAAAACATTACCTAGACAAACAATACTTAAAAAAATGCATCAGGGCGTGAGATTGTCATTAGCATATAAAATTATGTGCTTGTGAAAATACATTGACCCCCATACGACGCGATAGATATCTTTGAAAGGCATTCTGAATTCCTTCAAATTAATTACATGTACCAGTCATAATGAGAAGGTACGATCTAGATACACTGAGATTGAGAATATTGTGTTGTTATTATGTGTGCGAACAATAGCGTCAGGTTGCCGGTCGGAACGTGGTTACCAGCACGTAATGAGATACCACAAATAACGTGTAATGTGGTTTATTTCATGCTAGTATATGCCTGCGGCTGCGATATTTGTTTTTTCGTACTTGGAACTAATATGCTGTTGTTTATTGTTATTACCACTTGAAGCCTGTTATGTTTGTTAAGAGATATTGAACAAATTAGTGGAAATAATAATTAGGTTTTTTATAATAAGTAATACCTAATAATAACATTTTAGAATTAAAAAAAATTATAATATAAATGGTGCAAGCGATGAACATAACCATATTGGATGTTGGTTACCTCACTGAGTTGCTTACGTGGGCAACTAAATGTAAATAAAAGTATTGGTCATAGACCATACCCTTTTAAAGATATTATGTATGAATCATATTTGACACCAGAAGAAAGCTTTTAACAAAAAGGAAATAAGCGCTTTCACCAGGCAATCCTAGTCTTTGATAGAAATGGATAAAGGACTGACTGACTCATTCTAACTAACTGTGAACGTAGACTGGCGGCTTCTTTAAACATCATGAATCGCATAGAATGCTCTTAACCAAATACAACACAACTCTATGTAACAATGATTATATGTTAAAATTACCGTAGGTAGGTGGTCAACTAGACCAATAGCAAAGCACCTGCTCAAAGTACAACGAAAGTCCATCGTATGGGTATTAAAACAAAAACCTTTAAATATTTCTTAACCATGGAGCTATTGAATCTTTAATTAAAATTAATATTTATGTAAAGTTAAGATAAAGTTTACTTCTTCAAAATTTAACGTGAATATATATAATACCTAAAACATTTAAAAATTTAAACTAAATAAAATCTTACATCCCTCTGTGTGACATAAAGCACCAAAATCATTTCTTTATATACATATTAATATGTACTCGTATATTTCCCAATGCACAGAGAAATCTCGCGCTCTTTTTACGTGACACTATATCGTCTATCACTACTATCTTAAGCCAAGAGTAGAGTGATAGCTCATGTTTTATACATCTCATGTACCTTAGGATAAGGATCATACTCTCTCCAGCTTTCCATCGATTTCAAAACGGATTTGAATGGGTAGTATCTTTTGATATCTAACCATCATATAACCTTAATCAAACTATTATTCGGTTGTCACGTCTTTGACAGTTGTATGACAAACCAGTCAATTGCACTGAATAAGCAAATTGATTGTAATCGGTATATTAACGTAATATATGTACAGGTATGCATTGCGTTATTATTCTAGAGTACTTGGTTTGGTACCTGGATTTATCCGACACAGATTTATTTAGGAATTTATAATTATAAATTAGCTTATGTACATTTTCATCTTGACTTACCACCAAATCTCATAATCAAGACACATTCCCGCTAAAATAATTTAACTTCACGTATCGAACTGTAGGTAAGACACCGATCACGGGTCCAATATTGAACTAACTAGGTTTTTACTCGATATCCTTTTTTATATTAGATATAAAATTAGAAATTATTAAATTAGAAAACCCAATACCTTATAATAAAAAAGTTTGCAAGCGACACTAATTACAATAGTTAAGCCTATGCCAGTCAGACTGATGTTTAATATGTTAGCATTTTAATCAGGTTCTAATTCCTCAGACTACCCATGCATTTTTAACTTTACCGAGTGCGATTGCAGTCTGTTTATAAAATTATTTATATTTAACTTAACCATGTAGAATAATATGTATTCGTAAATCAATCCGTGCCATATTAGTGCATTAGTTTACCTATTGTTGTCATTAATATCTAGGAAATGAATGCGCAACGTTCACGCACGAGTTAACGAAATCAGTTCCTTAGTTTATTACATTGTATTAAATGGCCGTCTTGCTTCGTTCTGCGTTTTATACATTGTATTAACTATTTTATTTATTTCTGATAGTGATCGTTGAAATATCAATGAATTTTACATTAAGCCCGATTAGTGATAGATAGTGTGGTAGATCCAAGGTTCCTATCCACTATGCTATATGGAGGGAGTCCTAGCCCTGTAATAGGCCGTTAAGAAACTGAATTCTTTTCTTTAATAATTTAGACTAGCTCTTGACTGCAATCACGCCAAATGGTAAGGAATGATGCAGCGTACATCGGTACGCGCTTGGCTGGAAGATGACTTTTGACTGTTAACTTGAAGATATCCACACTGTAAGTGCTAGAAAACGGAAGCTAAAAGGGCATACTAAAATCTTAGCAGTGCTTGTAAGAATGAGAAACCAAACGCGTCCTACGGATATCGACTGCATAACGATGTAGATCTCTGATATGATATAAAAAAGATGATGATATTTTTTTACCATTATACACTTAAAAATACTGTTTCAAAACACCAAGATTAATTTTGCCTTACTTGTGATTAAAGGTCTTGCTTTACTTTAGTTAGCAAAAAAAAAATAGAACCTACTCAAAACGCACTAAAAAGTAAAAAGTAACTGTGTCATTTAGTTGCTTTAATTTACTTAAGCATATCTATAAAGTCAGTGCCAGCAAGTTTAAGGATCATTTATTTAACGTAGTAAAGCAGTTTGTGGATTCTAGGTAATGTTTTTAAAGAAGAAACCTTGGCTGGCACCGACTCCTAGATATGCTAAAGTAAATTAAAGCAACTAAATGACACAGTTATTTTTACTTTTTAGTGCGTTTTGAGTCGGTTCTATTTTTTGTTAAAATTTTTTATTTCTTACTTTGTAGTGATTTATCGCCACGTAATGTACTCGTACTATACTGTTATAGTATATTATACGGCACTTGTAGCCAAAAAGCTACCGATACCTACACAAAAACTTAAATCGCTGTAAGTGTGCCTATAAAATTGAAGAATTCCTTCAATGTTCCCAGGATATCATCATCAGATCCTCATATGATGACAATGGTACCACCTTGGAAGTGTGCCCTTTCTAATAAAATAAGAATTATTAAAATCGGACAACTCTGTAAAAAGTTATGCGAGGTCATACATAAAAAAAATATATACGTGTTGAATTGAGAACCTCCTCCGTTTTTTTTTCGTCGGTTAAAAATAAATAAAGCACTCTCGGCAAAATAGCGAAGACTTTCTTATACTCACTATAATAGTATTCTGTAGTCTGCAGCAGACACACGTAGATACTCTTTAAATTTATTATGTAGATTTCTTTAAGAAATTCTTTCGCCAAGCAAGCGGAATACAAATTAAGCTACTAAAAAAATAAAAGAACAACTGAGTGTTGTATACTTTAAAATGAAAAGAAGCGTACGTCGACGCTGTGTTATAATGTATTTTTCTACTTTACTGTAAATTTTCATCTAAATCAGTTAAGCAGTTTCTTTAGCAGTTGTTCATCGTGGTAAAATATGTGTATTCATATATACTGATCAATTTTTCCTTTCTATAGTTTTAGTAGTAGTAAGATAAGTTAGTTGTTATTAAAAATATATTTCGCACAAATTGTACGTACTAAAACATTTCAAGCGTGTTGAAAAATACAGTTTTATTATAGTAGCTTGTTCACATAGATTATTCTATTATACTTTACAAAAAGTCTTTTTGTGATCTTCTTTTTTGATCCCAAAAATCATTTATTATACAAGATAGGAAACAAAACCAATATAAAATACAAATTAAAACTAAATTAAATTAAATCTAAAACCTCCTCGACTCCACTGCAATAAATAAACTTTATTTATTTCTCATCTTTATTCCAAAAAATAATTTACATGGGACCAAAAAATTTATACATAAAATTGACACTAATGTTTTATTATGGTTGACCTGTTTCAACGACCATTTTTTAACATTTACATTTTGCCGTTGAGTTGGCACAAGGCTCAATGTTTTTTGTTCAAAAAAAGTAACCTTTATTTATGTAAGTAATTAAAAAGTAATATAAACTACGTGATGGATCATCATGGTTCAATGAGTTTGAATTACGAATGACCATTTAGACTGTTTTTTCGTAGCAGTATATAGAAGGTAAACAATTTAAAGTCTTAGTAATGACATCCCGCTCCATTAGACTTCGCTGTCTTTCTGTCAATCAGTTTGTCTGTCTGTTACTTGGTTGTATTTCTTGGGCCGTGATATTTAACCACTTGAAATTCCTACAGATGATGTATTTCTTGACCCAAATCAGGATTCGAATACAGGACCTCTTAAACGAAGCCACATAAACTAATAATTTTCTAAGAAGGCACTCCATGTACATACAGCGCTCCCCAACACAATTCGTGTGACACGAAACACTCTGATATTATTTAAACCAATTGATATAGTACTTATTCTTGCATCTAGTTATTAGAGCATCATTGTTGTATTATGTGATGCATGATACATTTCGTTTGTTTATAAAATGTTATTAAATCAATCACAAGATGCCTGGTGCTTGGAGCAAGGAAGCAGGAGGCTTGCATTTGGATCCGTTCTGAACTTCAAACAAGAAGTAGAATTGATAATTGTATTTATTTATGTTGTAAAAAATTAATATTTAAAAAGAGCAACTGTTAAGTTTCTTGCTGGCTCTTCTCAGAAGAATCTAACTTCCGAAGCTTTGGTAGAATTATTATAATATAAATAGTCTAACATGACGACAGAAGGGATTTAAACTAAATTTACCTACCTGAATGGATTGAATATAATAAATGTTTATCTATTTTAAGTAAGCCTCCTTTATAAACAATTTTAAAACATCTTTGTCCTTTGAATTGACTCTCTTATTTGTTAAAATCCTGTTTTAACTCTTTTTGTAGATGAATACTTGTAAAAACAGATTGCATGTATACAACCTAAAAACATATCCTTCCATCTGCAACGGAAAAAGTTTGTTAATTCAAATCTGATGTAAAGAAAAGAAAGTAAAAAAGTGTTGGCTCATGTCATGTTAAGAAGCAATCTGACCAATTTGTCGGTGTTATAGTTTCGTGATAAAAACGGCAGTGAAAGTGTCGCCGCAGCAGTCCCGTCAGTCCGTCGAGGTGTCTTTTCGCATGAAAATATTTTAATGCCTTGTATTGTGCGGTAATTAGCTAAAATGACGTTATTTTCATAATATACAACTAATTATTTCTGACATACAGGTAGATTGATTGCATTTCTTGTTTTATTATAATAAAAACCTGAATTTCAGAAACAAATTTCAGTTTTGTAGCATTCAACAATGAATGTTTCCTCGTTGGCAAAGTGGTTGGTCTATGTGGCTTCTGATCGCGAGGTCCTGAGTTTGCGACCTGGGACAGGTTATAAAATATAAAACTTTTGTAAATTCGCAGTAAAAATGCTCAGCCTGGAGTTACTTTACAGGAAAGTAGGTTGTAAGAAATATGTGGTACTACATTCTGAGCCTCGGAGAGCTCGCTAAGCTGTCGGTTCTGATCATCATTATATACAGCATCTAATAATGATTTTTAATTGTGATTAGATAAATAGATAGATTACCACCATGTGGAATGTTGATTCAACAATGATTGTTCCTATAGTCGTTTCAGTCAACGGTCTTATAGCGAAAAGCTTTGACGAACATCTTAAAAAGCTTTCGCTTAATTGTTGGATCAAGGGTCGAATACAGAAGGCAGTAATTCTTGAACGGCGCGCATTGTGAGGAGGTTCCTTCTCTGGAGCTCTGACCACCGGTTTTCGGGCCCCGCAGCAGGCAAAATGAATTTTTTTTTATAAATTTTTAATAGTGTTTTATTTTTATAATTTTATAAGCATTGTTAAAAATTTTAAAAATAATTGTAAATAAATAAATGAGTGAAAAAAAAATTTTTAATTGTTAAACATTATACACCTCCCGCCAAACGACAACGAAATGAAACTTACTTATTTGGTATTATGACGTATTAAGCTCAATATCCCTTTTCCAAAGAAGAGGTGCCTGGCGATGTAGTGGACCGGTACAGTAAAGTACATTATAAAAGCTCATTACCAACACCGTTTTATTTTCCAATTTCAGTTTAGGTTCGATTGAACTCGTCCCTATATTTTAACTTGCTGTGCCCTGCGGTTACATCTTGTTCGCGTGGGAATATCGGGAAATTCATTCTAAGGCCTGTGTGCACCAAGATTTCGGTTATCATAACCAATGGTTAACATAACTTTACTATAAATTTACTTTTTTGAATGTATAGTTTTAGATACTAGTAAGGTATGTTATTCAGTCAATGAATCTGCTCTAAGTTTCCAATTACACGGTACAACCTACTATTAATCGAGAAAGACTTTCTTATTTTAAAGTCGAATCCTATGCACGTATACATTTATATATTATTATGTGCTTAAGGACTTCCCGCTAGAAATTAACCAAAGGTCCATCTTTTCACTTTTTTGTTTCGCTTAAACTATTTCGGTTTTAGGTCAGGGATATCATTTCATTATATTTTAATTTTTACTGTTAATGAGAACCTGTTGCCTGTTAATTGTACTTAATCTCGTGTTAAGATAACTTTTTTGTTTCTTGATTGTTCGTTTTTAATTTCGAGAACAAACAATAAAAACACTTAATGTTTAGCTTATGTTAACAGTTGGTTATGATAACCGAAATTTTGGTGCACACAGGCCTTAGTGGTTAGTTAACTATGCCAAATTTTAAGTTATTTGAGTGTATAGTTTTAGATACCTTGTAATGAGTCGATGTTATTACGCTTATGTTTATAAGTAGAGTAAGATAGAGTTCTCTCTAATAGCAAATATCCACACAACTCAATTAAGACCACTAACCTATACATTAATTAAGCAGATGTCACGCCGGAACAGTTCCGATTACATCTCAATTGAACCGATTACTAAAAACATACTTATCAAGTTGCAACATCCTCACAGTTGAATCATAACAAACATTATATTATGCTTCGTCATACATAACGATATTGTAATAAGAGCTAGTACAAATAGTGAGATTCGTGTCACTGTTACGGCACTCCATGTAGCTACATACGAGGGCGACACCAATTTGACACTTGTTTAAAAATGGTCAATATGACATTACGTCATTTGTAATCATTAACGTGTTAATGGAATCATCAATTTTGAAGTCATCTTATAAATCAATTAATGCAACGATAATGGACGGCCGAGTGGCGCAGTGATTACTGACCCTGTCTTCTGCATCCTAGGCCGTGGACTCGATTTTCACATCTGGAACAATGTGTGAGTCATGATGGATGGATGTTTTTCAGTGCCTGAGTGCTTAACTGTATTACTAGCCACGGCGAAGACAAATAACATCCCGCAGTTTCAACCCAAGACCTCGTCTTATAAACACCGCGATACAATTGCGCCCGGAAATGCATGCTTAATAAAGAGAAATAACATTACAGTTATGCCTTTCAAGTCAATAGCGCGTAGGTATATTTTCGAAATGTTATGAGCGTCAATGGTATTTCGCTTATAATAATAGAGACGACTGACGAATATCTTAGCATTCCGTGGATTCACCGCGCAAGTGCCGGGACCATCGTGTAGTAGAAAGAAAAATGGCGAACAGAGTCCGAGGTTTGCGACATTGTTGTAAGCCTAAGAATACACTTTGTGACAATTATTCTCCTTGTATAACCAAATATAGATCTAGGATTCCGCTAGAGCTAGAATAGCTTACTGCAGTTTTATTTAGGCCAAGGTCTATGATAAGTATTTATATATATTTCAATACTCATTTATTGCTACGGGTAAATAACACAAAGTAGGCCTGAGTTATAGGCGATGTGTGCATTGACTTATAAATAAATAAAAAAAGATTCATGTCACTGTTACAGCACTCCACATACAAGGTGACACCAATATGACACTTGTTAAAAATTGTCAATACATTACGTCATTTGTAAGCATTAACCAAGCCAATGATCAATATGTTTATATGAGGTTTACATACCAGTACGTTCACTTGCTCTCAATTGAGGTGTTTGTAATATCAGATTTTGCGGTGAAAATACGATACATACAGAAATAATGCTTATTTAAAAATACTTATTGGCTTAGCTGAATTTTTTTTTATCGACTACAAGTTGGCCCTTGAAAGTTTCTGTTAAATATTATTAACTAAAGAATTGTTTTTAAAAATAATGAAAATATGATTTTCTGGCATAGGTATACAGAATCGTAGGAGAAAAAAAAGCAAAGAAAAAATAAATAACAAGGCTTTTTAAAACTTCTAAAATCGTCTTGTATATAAGCCCAAAGTTATTATGGAACTTAAAAGTTAGGAAGGCGTTTCCAACTTTTCTGCAAAGAACAGCTTGGAAGTCTACTAAAAAGAAAATGGTTGTTACAATCATTCAGGGCACTCAGCAGTTAATAATGTATTGTTTACATTAATAACTTCTGCATTACGTAACATCTACATAAAATTATCAACAACAAAAGTGGGCTATTTACACCAGTTATTCCAGATTGGAATAAAAATTGGCACAAAGGTTAATTACAGGCAATAAAGGCATTATTTTTTAAGCTATTGTATAGCTTTTATCGCGGGCCTTGAGCGTGGAGACCGAATACAGAAATTCCGTAACGAAAAAACCTAACACCCCCTGAGTATCAAAAACATATATCAAAAGCACAATTTCGGCAACGACGTCATCGGGGCACGTGGCACGGGTTCGAATCCCGTCAGTTCCGAAATTTTTTTTTTCAAGTGTGATATTTCAAAACGTATTTTTTTTTTAAATAATGACTTTTTGCAATATCATGTTTAAAAAAAAATTGCGGAACCGATGGGATTGATGACGTTGGTGGGTAAACATAAGTTGATAAAAAAATGCTATGCAATAGCTTTATCGCGGCAGTCTCCGGGTGCCACACGTCTTTTTTTTCTTCCAGATTTAGTTTCACATAGAAACAAGATGACACATCACGAGATCTCTAAAATTATACACTTTTGACTGACTTGAAATTTAGCACAGTTACTCAGAATTCCATGTAGACATACCATTCCATGTTTCATTTAAGATCTAAGACCCTGTATAGTAACGTAGATAGGAAAATTTTATGTAAGTGAAATTTCACATAAATATCGGATTTCTCAAGATTAGCATATAAATATTGCAATTAGATCTAAATGTCTAGACCAGACAATAATTACCGGTTATTTATATGTACTCGTAAGTACACAGCTGCTAAAAATTGCGGCTTGTACCCAAGTTCAAGATACTTGTTGATTTATACGCGGCTCAAATTATACAAAAAGCTTAATAAAGATTTTATCAGCCGGCTATATTAAAATTAAACGTATTATAATAGCATTTTAGCGAAATATTAACATAATTTCGCCAAGATAAATTAAATAATCCTTTTCGACTTGTGAAATTTTAAACTGAATAACTTGGATGTACTTCCATTAAAAATACTTTGGTACAAGTCAAAGTCTCTAGCTCAGTTGGTAATGTTTTAACAACAGACGACCTCCGTGGCGCAGTGGTATGGGTGGTGGATTCATAAGACGGAGGTCCTGGGTTCGATTTCTGATGGGGCAGATTGGGATTTTTCTTAATTTGTCTTGGTTCGGCTGGTGGGGGGCTTTCGCCGTGGCTAGTTACCACCCTATCAACAAAGACGTACCGCCAAGCGACTTAGCGTTCCGGTCCCATGTCGTGTAGAAACCGATAGGAGTGTGGATTTCATCGTATTCCTAGCAAGTTAGCCCGCTTCCATCTTAGATTGCATCATCACTTAACATCAGGTGTGATAGCAGTCAAGGGTCAACATGTAGTCGATAAAAAAAAAACAGAGGGTTCTGAGTTCGATTACCTGGTCAGACCAATTTGGGATTATATATTAATCTTTACATATCGTTATACAGCCGTCCGTCATACAGTCGGTGTTACTGTTATAAATAGTTTATATCTTTACTGTCAATATGGTGACACTTATGTTTACGTTAATATCACGACACGCGAGCCAAAACCGTCATGCAACGATTCTGTGACACTGTAAATTAATAATGTACTGCACTTAGGTGTAACTTTGTTACATTGTAAGCGACGTCATAAATAAATAATAATGATAGATGGTCGTAGTAGATAGACACTTAATCATATTTTTTTTGCTATCCGTACTGACAGCCGCATTATCTAGTTATTCCAGTGGTTAGTATGTGGCATCCGAATACGAAGATCTGGGTTGAGTTTTTAATCTTAGAAATATTGAACTAATTTCTCGAAAGTAAAAGCTCTCAACCCGGGTAGTGCTACCTACACCCGTGCTTCGGAAAACACTTTTGACTGTTGATCCTATTTATTTACATAACATTTAATACTGGAGTTAAAATTATAATTAGGCTTGTACCGCTAATTTTCCTCTAAAGAAGAAAATAGGTATAGATATCGAACACTAATGACATAAAAACGTTTACCGTAAGCTAATAAATTCAAAGCGGCACATTTTTATAGAAATCGTTTGTAAAACGGAATCACATGCTAATGAGTGTTTTTAATATAAATTTGCATAATTTACATAAATCTAAACGGTTAACAAGCCGCATCCTGTATTTACTTTCTTAGCAAATTAGGAATTCTTTAATATTTTTATCTTTGGAACAATTATATTTTATCTACTTTACGTCTGTTATAAAAAATTAAACTCCCTACGTTTAAAACATAAAATAATTAATAGTTCCTGAAAATATAAACATAAAAAAATATCAATTAATTGAAAATGAAAATGTAATCTCTATTTCATAACTCATAAGCTCTTAAAAATAAAGCTCGCTGCTCAAAATATTGCCGCCATACCTTTTTCTCTAGTACATATTCTCTATTACTTCTTTATATTTATTAAGAAATAGATACATAAATGATACCGATGCGGACGACAGAAATAATCAAGTTAACACAATGATTATTTCTGTTGCCAAGCGTTACTGTATTTCGAACTGAAAAATATGGTTGTCGAGGTAAATTAGGTAGTTAGGCCTAAACCTCTTAGGTTAACGGACAAACGGCCGCACATTTAAGGACCTGATCCTTACATTCTTGCTGTGTTATACTGGTTTTCCACTTCTCGGCAAAATCTGATTTTCGAGTCTGTGGTACAGTTGACTTTAATAATAATCCATCTGCTTGTTCGGTCAACTATTGCTATAAAAAGTAAAAATCGTATGTAAGCAGCTACGTAACCAGAAATGAAACTGGGAACACTTGCTTTTTCGCAACAATTCCATAAATCGTTAATAATAATAATAACATTGCACATAACGCTGACATAACGCAAGAAACCTTTAGCTTGCATTCAATAAGTGTGTCACGTCATAAGGAAGAATAATAATATATGAATACAAAATTCAATGTTACTCATCTGAGCATATGCAGTTGTATAATACTACCTACTCACCTCGTGAATGAATACGACTCAGAGCTCAAATGTCACTGTATGCAACTAAAACAGACAATGTACTTATTCAAACGATATATGTACAATACAATGAGCATGGCAAATTGCGTCTATTTACCTTTTATAATTGACGAATGAGAAACTTGATGGTAAGTGAAAAACTATCGCCTATAACAGAAGTAACATTTCACAGAGCATACGTCAACCTAAGAGTGGATGAGTCTCGCTGATACTTGCCAACAATACTTAAAAGTTATCGACGGTTTCATATCCCCAAATAGCCAAATCTCTTACCACAAATACAGAAAGCTGATAGCAACTAGTAAAGTTGTGAATACCGCGAAAACTAAATTTTGTTAGCAGTCAACCAAACAATCAGACGGATATAAATTTGTTAGTAGGCAATCATTTTAATTTGTTTTAATTCTTCTATTCCAGGTGTAATCAATGTGAAGCGTAAACCATGCGCAGCGACATGGCCTACCGAGGGCTTTCCCAGCACGTGGAGTTGGACCGTGCTGCGGACCCACAGGACCGGTTCACGCTGCAGGAGCTGATAGGAGAAGGGACATACGGAGAGGTGTACTGCGCTAAGGACAAGAAGACTGGCCGACGAGTTGCTGTTAAGGTAGAGCTATCTTTTCATGGTTATCAGCATCGACATCAGGATCAATATAAACACTATTATGCTGGTGCTAAGACTGACCATGTTGCTCCAATGCGAGTTGGCGAGCTTATAGTCATAATCTTTTTACTCTTGGATCAATCATTATAAGATGACAATGACCGGGATGAACAATAAAATTAAAAATTAAAAACAAGTACATGGATGATTCGCAGAAATCTTTTAACGTAGCTTACAACTTCCATGATATAACAAAAAAAACTTGCCTGACGTATTATATTCGTGTTAAGTGTGATACGGAATCTTAATATTATAATTATTCTATAATTAATGCCTGTGTTCAAAATGTCCAACAGCAACAACAGATTATCTAATTTAAATACTCGTCCATATTTCGCGAACAATAATGGTTAGAATGAATCACTGTACGAATTTCACAAAGAGTGCAATTATATGGAAGGTATTGTTAGCGTTTGGCTTGTAATGGATTGAGTAGATATTATCTCAAAAGTTTACATCGATGTCAAGGTCACAGTGTCGTTTGTACCATGATGAATGCAGCCTTTTATGTCAGTGTTCATAGCCAATAGATAGCCGTTTTAATGTTTATAATGGATGTCTGAATAAACATTAAAGTCACGACCAAATTAATTTTAAAACGCAACATCATATGACACGAGTATGTAATATCATAAATCAGACAAGCCGACTCCATCATTTATTAAAGCACTGTTCTTAATAATAAATATTTTTTTTTGCTAACAGATATTAGAAAATATAGCTGAGAATATTGAAGAAATAGAAGAGGAGTTTCTCGTATTTCGGGATTTATCCAGTCATCCGAATATTCCAGAATTCTTCGGATTGTTTTTAAAACGGGGAATATCGTCTGAAGATGATCAAATATGGTTTGTTATGGAGGTATGACTCTCTATTATTACGAAATAATATAAATAGTCTCATTATTATTTCACCAGAGCGATCATTACGCAAAAAAAAACACTGGAACGTACGAGTATGTCATTTAGCCACTTTTTATGAATACTGGTGAGGCTGATAGAAAAAAACAGTACGTTCGTTTACGATACTTACTATATTACTTTGTAAGACTACATAATTAATTTACTTTCCAGCTTTGCACAGGCGGTTCAGTGACAGATTTGAGTGCTGGAATGAGAGCACGAGGAAGCAGTTTAACTGAGCCACAACTTGCGTATGTCCTTCGTGGTACAGTACGAGCTCTAACACATCTTCATGCGCATCGATGTATGCACCGAGATGTTAAAGGCCATAATATTTTATTGACTGAACACGCTGAAGTAAAACTAGTTGATTTTGGCGTATCTTCACATTTGGCTGCAACAGTTGCTAGAAGAAATACATCAGTTGGTACTCCATATTGGATGGCACCAGAGGTAACAAACTATTAATAAAGTATATTTTATTGGTAATAATGATATTTTAAGACATCTGAACTGTGAAATTAAATGCAATGTTTATTGCAGGTCATAGCATGTGAGCAACAATTAGATCAATCATACGACTGCAGGTGTGATGTTTGGTCAGTTGGTATTACTGCCATCGAGTTAGCAGAAGGAGAGCCTCCACTGTCTGGTTTACATCCAATGCGAGCTCTATTTCAAATTCCTCGTAATCCACCACCATCTTTGTCACATCCCGAAGTTTTTTCTTCTCAATTAACCGATTTTATCTCAGAGTGTTTAGTCAAAGATATGAACCAAAGACCTTTCGCCCGTGAACTTTTAGAACATCCATTATTATTAGCCGTAAATAATTTTGAGGATAAGGTAATTATTAATTATATACAACAATAAGACTATAACACAAAAATCCTTCAAATAAATTCATTACTTTCAATTTAATGTTACAGATTCGTAAAGAACTCCACGCAGAAATAAAGAGGCAAAGAGCTGATGGTCGAACTTCTCGTGCACCAGAGGCTACTACAAAAAGAGGAAAACTAAAATCTCATCGAAAAGCAAAGCCAGAAAAAATGTACACCGATGATTTAGCTACTCTTGAAACATTAACAGAAGAAGCAATTGTCAACCAATTACAGAAGAGATACACTCAGAATCAAATATACACGTATATTGGAGATATACTTGTTGCAGTCAACCCTTTTACAGATATAGGAATATATACCACAAAGGTAATGACATCCTTTACTCTATATAAATGTAAATGTTTTTTTTTTTCATTTTATTTGGATCGTATTAAAAGAGTTTAATAAATTATATTTGAACACTTCCTGTTCAACTATTTTTTATATAGGTTTGAAACTACAATGTAAAAAGCGCTTAAACAATTTTGATGATGTTTATGCAAATTAAAACAAAACAAAAGCTTTTAATTTAAAATTGGGATATTTTTTTTTCACAGACTCAACATATATACCAAGGACGTTGTCGCTCAGATAATCCACCTCATATATATGCTGTAGCTGACGCTGCACATCAAGCCTTGTTACACCAAAAACAGAATCAAGCCATCGTCATATCTGGTGAAAGTGGAGCCGGAAAAACTGAATCTGCTAATCTTCTGTTAAAACAACTAGCATACTTATCAAAAGTAAGTGTACACCTAATATGTATTTTTAGTTTAAATTGTCAATTTGAAAATGCCCGTATAAACTTTAATACGTAAAAATTTGTTCAGACACAGTATGGAAATTTAGAAGATAAAATACTACAAGTGAATCCAATAATGGAATCTTTTGGAAATGCTCGTACCGGAATAAATGCAAACAGTTCTCGTTTCGGAAAATATTTAGATCTATCAATAATGAGAGTTGGCAAAATTTCTGGAGCCCGAATATCAGTTTATCTTTTAGAGCAATCAAGAGTAGTTCATCAAGCATTGTAAGTAATATATCAATGCAATTTATATTATGCTTAATATCGACAACATTGAAAATATTTTCATTTTCACATTCATAATTGTTTACAGAAGTGAGAGCAATTTCCATGTCTTCTATTACCTTTACGATGGATTAGAAAGCGAAGGTCGTTGGAGGAAATTTTATCTTGATGAGCAATTGAAATCTAGGCATCGATATCTACAGCCCTTGTCAGTAGCTCATCGCGAGCACAATGTACATAGATGGCGTCAACTGAATCAAGCTTTTAAGGTAAACAAATCTTGATATAAAAAATTAATTTGTTTGAATATACTTTTTGTTATCCAATCTAAAACGAGACTTTTTATATAATGATTTCAGGTTGTAGGATTTAACGAAGACGAGGTACAAATTATATACAGAATGCTAGCTGCCATCTTACATCTTGGAGATATAGAATTTGCCGAAACAGCTAGTGAATATAATGCTGATAACAGAGCTACTATAATCGACACAGCGCCATTGCATAGAGGTAAGTAATAATAATTTATTTATACTTTAAAAGATACATCTAGATTAAAAAACAAAATTTTGATTAAAAGAGAAAATACTTTTGCTTCTAGCATCATGCTTGTTGGGTGTAGAAACAAGTGATCTCAGAGAATGTTTAACAAGCAGCAGTGTCGTAACTAAGGGTGAAACAATTGCACGCTACAGTTCACCAGCAGAAGCAGCTGTAGCAAGAGATGCAACCGCAAGAGGAATATACGCAAGAGCATTTGATAGAATTGTTGAAAGAATCAATGCTCTACTGAGTCAAAATAGACCACATAGGTTAGTAGATTAAAATTATTGCAAAATTGCAAAAATGATTGAGCTATTTTTGTATAATTGTATAAATTATTATTATTATTTTTTTTGCAGCGATCAACTATCAATTGGAATTCTTGATATCTTCGGCTTTGAAAACTTCACTAGAAATTCATTTGAGCAACTTTGCATAAATATTGCAAACGAGCAAATTCAATATTATTTTAATCAACATATTTTCACATGGGAACAACAGGAATATATGGCTGAAGGTGTACCAGTAGATCTTGTAGAATTCTCGGACAACAGACCAGTTTTGGACATGCTCCTATCAAGACCAATGGGGTTATTAGCACTTCTTGACGAGGAAAGCCGATTTCCGCGTTCCTCAGATAGAAGTCTCATAGGTAAGGAAGAAGTTTTTATTACAAATATTTAAAAAATATAACTTTAATATGTTGAAATTAATAAAATTAAATTATTTTTGCAGAAAAATTCCACCGAAATATTAAAAGCAAGTACTACGTACGTCCTAAATCAGATGCTGTGTGTTTTGCTATCCACCACTTTGCTGGTCGGGTTGTTTATCAAGCTGATGGCTTCTTAGAGAAGAATCGTAACTTCCTACCTCCAGAAGTAATACAACTTATGAGACAGAGCCAATATGATACCATCAGATTTTTATTCCAATGTCCTATGACAAAGACTGGTAACTTGTTCTCAGCTTTACAAGGCGATATTGATTCAAGAACTTTAGAAAGCCCAGTGTCTAATGATGTTCGGGTAAATGAAAATTTTTTTTCGTATTTTATAAAATAATTACTTACCAATTGTTAGTGATTATATAGCTAGATTTTTATTCTTGCAGGATCGATTTAACAGTCGAGGACTTGCGTCTCAGTCACGAGCACAACAAACTGTATCCACATACTTCCGTTACTCTTTGATGGAGTTGCTTCAAAAGATGGTCAGTGGAACGCCACAATTTGTGAGATGCCTGAAGCCAAATGACTCTCGATCACCAAAACATTTCGATTCAACAAAAATACTGAAACAGCTAAGATATACGGGAGTGTTGGAAACAATACGGATAAGGCAAAATGGATTCTCTCATCGACTAACTTTCGAAGAGTTTATTAAAAGGTGTGGATAATATATCATTTATTTGTACGTTTTTATACAAGTTTTCCAAGCAAGTCTAATATTTTATTTTTTGATCAGATACGGTTTCTTAGCGTTCGGTTACGAGGAAGAAGTAAAGCCTAATCGTGACTCCTGTCGACTTCTGCTACTGAGACTGAAAATGGACGGATGGGCACTTGGCAAATCTAAAGTATTTTTGAAGTATTACCACGTGGAAGTACTTGCAAGAATTTACGAAGAACAGGTAAGAAGCAGTTATGAGCTGAAAATGTCACCTATGTTTTTATTGACGATTTACCCATATCCGGAACTCAGATCGCCCGTAATTTATTTTTCCTTTCATTTTTTGATATTTTCTTCCTTTTGCAATATGTTTCATCCTACTGTGACTTTCTTTTTCTTTTTATTATTTTTAAAGCTATCTGCACTGGTCTATAATTTGAATTCAGTTAAATGAAGTCGCTGAACACCTTCCTTCTACACGTATATACGTTCTCTTAGATATTAATTTAAACTACGCAACGGTATTTTATATGATTTTCATATACGACTAATATGTTTTTTTATCATATTTTCCAGATTAGAAAAGTTATATTAATGCAGGCGTGTGTGAGAGCCTGGCTGGCGCGGAAAAATTTCCTTAGACTTAAAGCACAGATGGCAATTTCCGTCCTAACTCTACAAAGGCATGTGCGTGGCTGGTTGACGAGGAAAAGACTTCAGGAACGACAAAAGCAGTTGGCAAGAGAATTTCAGAGAGGTCAAATCGAACAAGAAAATCAAAGGAAGCAACAAAAAGCAGGTCTGTTTAAATGATTTTTCTGGTTTTTTTATTGTAAGAACTGTGTTATATAAAATGTAATAATGTTATTTTCTATTTATAGGTATTCCAAATAAAAATAATGTTATGATGGCTAAAGTACTCAGACGAATTAATATGGACGATAGCAATACTACATGTACAAATTCGAGCAATAAAGAAAATGAAAGTTCCGAAAAAGCAGCTCAAAACCAAAGCCGTAAGAAAATTTTAACTTCACTCATTCTCAAAAATATAATATGATATGTTTTTTGTTACATAATTAGGAAAATTTTCATCTCTGTTTACCATCCGTAATAGTTAGCAATTGAAATGAACATCTCTCTTAATCATAGCTATGGCATTAACTCATTGTACTTAAAAGGAAGGTGAAATGTTTACTTAACATGTTTGTTGTTGTTGTTAACATGTAACATGAATTAGCTCAAATAATATTTTTCCTTGTCTGGTTTTGCAGCGCGGCGCAAACTGAAGAATCGTGTAGCACCTCCTCCTCCGCAGCACTCGCCGCCAGCGCCGCCGTCTCAACAGCAGCTGATGCAGCAACATTCAGTTCAGGAACGAGCAGCTGAATTGCAAACGTTTGCTGATCAGGTAAAAAAGTTTCAGGTTTCAATATTTGTATAAACAACATAACAGTCCTAAAAGCCTCATTAAATGGCTAAGAGTCACTAAGCAGGCGACAAGTCGAACTATACTCAGAGCATTTATGAAAAATCGATTCAGAAATTATGAGATCTGTAGAAGAACTAAATTCGCAAACATAGCTCAACGAAAAGCAAAGCTCAAAGTGACAATACGCCGACAGAGATTTAAAGGCGGGGTGTTCCCAAGATTTTAGAATGGCAATTTGCGCACGTACCTGCACTCTGTGCTTGTGGTACGCCGAAACCGATAACATCGAGTGGATTGCAGGGAGTCACTGAATGACAAGTGGCTCAAGATCGTGGTTTTTGTATATCCTATGTATATTTTTGTAATCCAAATACACACCACTGATTTCTTACAGCCTTCAAACTATTTTATTGCTCGTCATCGTCCTAAAACGCATTTTGTTTGATTTGAAATCCAAAAATCTAATCTGCAATCGATTGATCAATTCGCCTTTTGTAATTGGATTGAATTTGGCTTTAAAATGGGTCGTAGCTATTGAAGAGATGAAAGGATGTGCTCTAAAAATACGTTTGTGATTGCAATTTTTTTTTTATTATTGTCCATTTTCAGGTTCACATGAAAAACCAAGAAGTCCACAAGAATTTACGGCGCAATAAACCTGGAATTCGGGTTAAAGATATTAAGAAACCACCAGAGGAATACCAGCCGCCACCAGGCTTTAGTATTGTTCCCGCCATCATAAGAGGACAACCGTCTAAAGTTGTAGAAGATGCCAGTCGATTATCAAGGTGAGCTGATTGTCAATCAGAACAGTATTTGTAAAGGTACAAACAAAACAAGCTAATTGCCCATCTAATGTAAAGTAAAAGAAAAAAATCATTAAACATTTGACCACTTTATACAAACATGCCTTGAGCCCGTCAACCTGAGTCATGCGCCTATAATTTCACAGAATACTATGCTCTTCAGACCGGAACACACCGCTGTTTAGTGGCAGAAAATATGCCCCTAGTAATTACTTTTGCGGAAATGTTCTGTCATAAAAGCTCTAGTAACTTCTTCTACATTAACCCGTGAGAAGGCGCGCCTAATTTTCTTACACGACTAGGCGCGCGCGAGCAAATTGCTCACACTATCATAAATGTTTGTATTTTTAGTGTTTCTATATTTATTGGCTTAAAATGTATTTAAATAAATAACACAAGGTTTAGTAAGTAAGAAAACAAGTATTTTAATCAAAACTATTATACATAATAGCGACTTCTAACGCAAATAACAAAACAACCTAATATTAATTGAATTTTTTGGCACGTTTCATAAAAATCACAATAAAAACTGTTACATAACAAAAACTAAAAAGTGTTATTCATCCATTAAATCTACACTACTGTGCCTCTCGAAACACACTGAACACATGTATTTTACATATTCGATTCAAAGTAATTGCTTGCATGAAGTACATGGTTTTTTGACCTTCTATTTTTACGTCTAGGACATATTACACAAAATCCGCTTGGTCCTGGCTCCGCAACCGTATTACTTTCGTGAGGACTATGAATGACAGAACTATCGCTTTCTATGGTTTCAACACGATATTGTTCCCAATTTTCAAGTTCTGCATCCAATTCATCACCAGAATCCTCTTCCAACCACGAACAAATTTGTGCTTGCATTCGATCGTCCATTTTGTCTCTGTAGTGTAGCTAGAAGAAAAATAAAAATAATAGCATTATTACTAAAGAGTTTTAACATCATAATCAACTAATATAACTCAAAGAAATGAAATAATATGGCAGAAATAACAATGTAACTTTTTTAAACCACAAAAATAAATACTTACACGGATGGGCGCGTGATGAGCAAATTGCCACATGATGGTGCACGGCCTCCACAAATGCCTTGCTGCGCGGTCGCAACGCCACTGAGCGGATCGATTATTGCGTCAGGGGAAAGGGGGTAAATATTCAGGAAGGTACTTAAGTGCTAGAATTGGTGTGGCAAGGGAAAGACAAAAAATTTTTGAATTAAAATTTTGTGTGAGCAAATTGCTCATAGCGCGCCTTCTCATGGGTTAAATCATGGGGTAATGTTAATGTTAATAAATAAACGTTTCTCTATAATGCATGCTTACTCGTGGAAACAAAAAGCCCATCTCCAGAGTTTTACGAATGTGACACAATGCCTTGGGATCAAATATTTCAAATGAAGGATTTTTCTATGAAAAGGTTGGTCTAGATGCACATTACGAGACGAACATACATCATGCCACACTTTTAGAATAAATGATAGATTTTCCGATGTACATTCGAAATTAGATTTGCTTGTCTCCTCTTCAATTTGTCTATAATGTGCGATAAGTTTTTTTTTTCCTAGAATATTTTTATTAGATAAATCCCAAAAACAAATAGTTATAGTCAAAATAAAACTTATTTTGGGTTCTCTAAAGTACCTAATATATAATTTGTAAAATATATTTTTCTAAATTTTAATTTTGTGGTTTTCCTACCAGAATTTACCCTAATAAATAATGGTGAAAGACTACGTGAGGACACATAAAAATTACTAAAATTAACGCCCTGTCGTACTTAAGAATAAATTTTTAGACAATATGCTTATGATTTGTATTGATGTGCAAATGTTTTGAAGTTCAGATAGAAATAAAATAAATGTTCCTAGTAAATAATACATTTTTTGTGTAATATTTCAGACATCAACAGAACCCTCACGATAAGGGTTACAGCGAAGAGAAGCCGCTTCAGTCAAATCAAAATTGGCAAAACCTACCTTGCAGTAGACAGTGTAGTGGTCTAGTCAGGTATGATACAGAGAATAACGTTATGACTTATTGGCCTTGAATGATTAATAGTTTTCAAATAATCCCGCATGCTTTACGAAGTGGACTACAAAATCAAGGGTATGATTTTTATAATCAATCACAGTAATTGCTATAATGACTGTTGAGTAGGTTATAGTAACAGTCAAAACTCCTTATACGTATTCACGTTTTCACCATTTTTGCTTTATTGATTTTCATAGTTAGATAGTTTTTGCTACAATTATGTTGATAGTTTTTGATAGTTTCCATAATCGTACGTCTAGACGGAATCGGAATACTATATGAACGCATTGGCGTTTTTGAGTATTAAAGTAAGAGTTCGTAGCCGGCAACAGCAAACGACGAATTGCAGTAACACTACTAGTTTGTATTAATTTCCATGAAATTATATCACACACGCATAAATACTGAGATCTGTAGTATCGTCACGACACGTCGCCTCCTGATATCGTCTGCGGTCTACTACGAACTGGGACCCTAACCTAGGTACTGGAAAATCCCAAAGCTGCTTTTATAAAGAGTAATATAACTAATTTTATCGTAAAAACTCAAAAGCGGCTGCTGATTACGCGATTCGCCTAATCGCTTACAAATTAGCATTCCATATTCGCAATTTCTGTATTCGTGGCATATTTGCGGAATGCAATTAAGGAGCTTTTTACCGTAAACCACATTACTGTATAAACTTTGCAAAGGAAATGTTAAATCGAGATTGAAAAGGCATATTCGAGGCAGGCCCATTTTTACCGTGGATTTTATAGGGAAAAGTGTTTACCATATTAATGGCATTTGCTTTACCTAAGTATTCAGTCGAACATAATCCGTCAGTCTATAAAAACTTTAATGTTTTCTACAAAATTATTATTCTACTTTTTAGACATGATTTTTGTCATAATTATTTTGATATCATTATTATCGTCATGTCGTTTACGTAAATTGAAAATTAAGCCTTCTCTGTCACAATAGAGTTAAGATACAACTACAGCCTAGACCCACCACGCTATTCCAATGCTAGAGCTTTTCTAATTGATACGTTGTATGATTTTGATGTGACTATCATTATCAGATATGCTAGTGATGGCCGGTATCGTTGGGTAACTTAGCCTTTCATCCAAGTCATTGGAATATAATTCATTAAACAACTGGACTGTAAATAATTATTTCTTGACACTCAATCGGTAACATGAAAAAAGAATTATCAAAATCGGTTCATAAACTACGAAGTTATGCGCGAACACAGAAATCGAATTCAGAAACTCTTTTTTTTGAAGTCGTTTAAAAATAGGTTTTCTACTTGGAACGTCCCGCCCGTGCTGGGTTTGGGACGTTCCAACGTTTGTTTAACTTTTATATTATTATCAGAAAATATAATTATCAATATAAATATCATTTAACATCATCCACTAAAGCCTGCAACCTCTTATTCATAGAATCAACCAATTGAAATAACATAGTATAATTTACTAAACCAGTTATCTTTATCGTTTCAGTAACAAAATAAATCAACTAGTAAAGCAAACACAAAAAACCGAGACTCCACCGCGACCAGCCTATGAACCGGCGTATGACCCTGAGTCAGATCTGCGCAAGATACTACGCAACTCACCAGAAATCCTCGCCACACCAGTGTTCAGCTCTGACGACGACTACACAGACGGGCCGTTCCGATTCAAGCAGTTGCTACGACCCACTTTAGGACCCACAGAAAGCCTTCGCAAAAGGAAAGTACGGAACTCCTCAAGCCAAAGCCCTTGGATGTCAGATAGTTCACAGGACAGCAATAGTTCCAAGGCTCTTTATAACAAACGGCGACCGCAAATCAGTATGGGAGTTTACTACAATTAGCTTGGCAATAAAACTAACGATTTTCTTATATGAAAGAACAATTTAGTCTTCTCACTCTAGTATTTCAATTATTTAAAGAATGCAGACTGACGCTAGTTTGCAGAGGTTCATGTGCAAAAAACACAGCAGAAGACAACACGAAGTAGGCGTGGTGGCAGCCGTTAAAGAACTTGTCGCATAAAATGTCACATGTGACGGCCTCTATGACTCAAGAACTCGCGCCCTCATCGTATTGCCCTCCCGTCCCGTTCGCTGTGAGGAAAAACAGAAATCTTATAAATCTAAGCAACATTATTGAATCATTGTATTCTTCAAATAAGATGTTTACACTATTATTTATTTATTTGATCATAGAAATAATCATACATATTGTTTTTGTCTCCCATAACATTAGATTTCTGGATTTTTTAGATTTCATACTATAATTATAGCTACATAAGTTAACCTAGTCCATTATTAGTTCTGACGCCTTTTATTTGTTTGGAATGAACTATTTATAAGATCTTTTTATAGACTAGAAACTAAGAAACTCTATTAATTATACCTAACATGTTGATTGTTTGCGATTTTAATTATTTTATGTATATAAGCAATAACCAAAGGCCTATGATTTAATTTATAATGATTATCTTATATACTTGTGTGCATATATTTAACTTAGTAATTATATTAAGGACTGGAGTGATTTTTTTAAAAAAGCGCTGACGGAATGATATTTTTTTATCAAAAACCTTTACGGATTTTAAGTAAGTCAAGAATTTCACACATATTTCATTACAATCGGATCAGATTTAACGACTCCAAGTAGACATACATTAATTTTATACGCCTATTGACAATAATAATATCTAACAATCACAATCAACCTGCATTAATTTTATGATACCGTCAGTGCTCTGATATGTGATGATTGTATGATACAATTACCTACAAGCTCGTGAGTACGAGTAGGTTTGACATACCATTCTTTATAAACTGTTCTACAGTGCATTTACTTGATCGATCTTAAAAATGATAATTAAAATTATTAAATCTTTCTATTCGAGTATATAATTAAATCATTCAAAAAATATTATTCATTCATTTCATTGAGAAAAAGAAACATAAATATCATTGACAATATTTTGTGTGATAATGTGCCAATGATTATTGTTAAGTTTTATCATAATGTATACGGTTAAAATGTTTACCGGATGATTTCGTTGAAAAATAAATGAATAATGAAATTGCTGTTTGTGGTTTTATTCAATATTCCCGAGGTTCAGTTCTATAACAATTTTGTTTCAAACATGCAATAGATATATAGAACAACAGCAAATAGAAACTAGCAACAGTTTAGAGCTTTCATTTACTCGTCCGTTTATAATAATTGGCATGCACAATCAAAACAATATAAAACACGTAAAGCAGTACTAGTTTTTATATGGCCGCAAGAGTACGCGTAAACACGCGGCGCGACGAGCGGCGCCACGTGACGAGGGCGGCCAATGGCTCCCGCGCGCCCGCGCAGTCGCGCCCGCGCCAGCCATGGCGGCCGCCGGCCTGCCCGATGTCGATATGCTATACTCTCAAATAAAGACGCGCTCCATCGAGAAAACGCTACTTCCCCTCATCAAGCAGGTACGCCACAATGCATGCATTTCTAAAAGCGCCCAACCGTACTCCTAAAGTCCGTACTTTTCGAGTGACGTGTCACCACAAAACAGCTGTACTGGAGTAACCCTCTGACGTAGCCTCGCAGCGCTGACGATATTCCCAGATTTTACGCACTGTCTATAGTCGTAAATCTATTTTCGGACCGTAATATCGTCAGTCCGCGACGCCGCCGACTGCGCTTTTACGTCAGATTTTCCCGCCTAGACGACATCTGTTGCATGCCGCTTCGCGCCGTCGCAGTAGATCGTTATAAAGTAGCGGTTTTTTCGAAGGACGCAGCTTATCGATGACGCAAAAACAAATGTGATAAATATCGAGCCGTTCCAATGTACAAGCTTATCTTCGCACAAAAGCAAAGAAGATAGACATATGATCGGAAAAGTCGGTAGGCACGTCGATTTACGACGACTCGGGGCGGGCGGCCACGTGGGCTCGCAGAGGGCGGGTGCGTGCGGGCGGCAGAGGCAGCGGATCGATCCTCCCGGTCCGTCAGTGCCGCGGCAGACTCTGGATGAGCGGCGCTGCGCCGCGAGCACCCTCCAGCGCCACGGAGCACGTGCGCCGCGCGCCCGCGATAGCGCGCCGCCGAGCGCGCTCGACCCCTCCCCGCCCCCGCCGCAAACATGGACGCGCTCTCCGATGACGACGAGTACGTGTGCCGAGAGCCCCAGGTACGTCACTCGCCCTGGGGCACGACGCACGACCTACCACTTGTTCTTATCGCGGAATGTTACTTATGGTGCCATCGATATGTCGTTCCATAATTTTGCCAAAATACTAAGCAACAAGTAGTGTCTTACTAAAGCTAGCGTGCAAACGCAACCTTGATCAGTCCCGTAATCACAAGGTATCTTTTTAGTCTATGTCTTGTGTATTTTAGAATAAAATGTTCCTATGTTATGCGCTAACCTGTGATATGATAAAAAATTTTTGAAATATTTTATTATATTAATAAATTCTACATGTATCATTTATTCTCTTATGTGTTTTAGACTATAATAATTTTATTTCTTATATAAAGCAATTGATTTTTATTAGCTTATCAATATTTTTTCTGACTTTAGAGAGATAGTATTTTTTTTAAGTTCAAGTTTAAATCCCCTAGATATTAGTTTCTATCTAAGTAGGCTTTAAAATTTATATAAAATCAAATATCTAAATAGTAAAGTTTTACCACTCCATGAATCTATTCTGTTCATAAAACAGGAGGCAAGGATATAAGTAGACATAGTCTTTAAATAAGACTGCATTAATTCTTTGTTTTCATTTAAAGCTATAAGTTGGGTCCACTTTTTGTCATCAACCAATTCTCTATCATATACTTTAGCCTAGCTACACTAGCTTGTTCATTTGTTGTGTATTAAAGCTCTACTCTTAATCTACAACAAATGTACAACTACATTACACGCAGATTCCCACGAGATCTACAAATACATTATTATATCTATTTGTGTAATTGTTTATGCATAAACCTAAGGTCGTTTCCAAGAAATCGCTCTAGTTATCGCATTTTTTGTCTCTTTTCTACGTTTTTCTTCATTGTGGTGTACAAATAAAGAATAAATAAATCAATAAACCCATATAAACAGTATTTTTTATATTATATCTAAAAACCTTGTGCAAAATTTAATGATAATCGGATGAGTAGTAAATAAAAGTAAGGTGTAATAATAAAAATTTATGGGTATTAAATTTCATTACAGCTATAACTTTAACAAAATAATTAAAAGACAGAAAAACCATATGACCTCACTTGAATACAAGTAGTTACTTGTATAGCGTTTATCTCATAATCGTAACGTAACTTCGTAAAACTTCTTTTGTCCTAACATATTTCTTATAATTTAATTCCTTTGTCCGTTAACAAGCGACAATCCTTTTCCTTTGAAATTTTTGCAAGAATATTGTTTGTTATTTCTATTGTGTATAATATTTATGTACCTACCAATTAAGTCAAAGCAACTCAAATTTAAAATTTATTTCTAATAATATTCTACCACCGGAACCGGTTCAAAAAAAGATTTACCCGCGAAGGACCGCCCATAAACAGCAATTGCTCAAAAAAAGTATACATGTTACAATAACTTAAGTTACAATAGTAAACTTTTAATGTTTTTCAAAAAATATTTTTAAAAAATATTTTAAAAAATATTTTTGGCCGAAATCGTAAGAATTATTCAGCCCGTATGTTATATGATTGTGATTTTTTAAAAACTCTGCTGATTTCCGGGCAGTCAAAAATATAATTTATTATATCTGGAACGACTGGAATTACATGACTGAAATAAAATATGTACATATATTTTTTTTTAATCTTAAATTAATTAATTTAAGATTTTTCAAGTTACTTATTTCTTTCTAAGAAAAATGTATCAAGTAAAACAGTTTATGCATTTTAACAGTGATTCTGTGAAAGGTAGATAGATAAATTTAATTTAAGTCTGCAAGAAAACAAGTCAAATTCGACTGCCACTCACTCATACTCTATCATAAATAAAAAATAAATTGAAGAAAATCCATGTAATAATATCAACAAATTGTTTATATCGTCCGGTATAAAAGTTAAGGTAGGCTAGTTATTAACTTAGATAAGTGACTTTCAACTTATTTCACAAGCATATAAATTAAATAGTAGATCATACTAATCAACTAAAATTATTACCGTGACAAAACTCATAACCCAACTTTTGAGTTTCATCTATAGATTTTCATGCAAATCGTATGTGTAATAAGTATCTTCCTTTTTTACGCATTCTGTTTAAAGTAGGGTTACGATTACCTTTCTAATAGACCCGTGTGTATCGCCTTATATTTTGACTTAGGCAAAGGGTTTCTCGTAGACAACTAACTAGAGGTAAGGAAGTTTAGTAAGGAGCTTCGCACTTCATGAGATCTGATAACTTACCTACTGTATAAAATGCATACGTTTTAGTATTATTTTAAAATCATTTTGCTGGGATCCCAAATTTCAATTAAGATTATTAAAGGCATATAAACGTAACAACAGACGATTCTCCATAGACCGGCTACTCACACCGGCAATCCCGAACAAAAATTATGTCAATAATTACGGCTGCTAGATTGCCCCTGCGGTATGCGTCTGAGTAGCTGGTCTTACTAGTGTACTCTTTAATTGGCCATATTTTAAGTGATGTCATTGTCGGGTAGATCAGCAGCCTGGTGGCGGCGCGCGGCGAGGCGGCGGCGGGCGGCGCGGCCGTGCAGCGCGTGGGCGCCGCCGTGTGCTGCGCCGTTGAGCGCTTCGTGGCCGTGGGCGAGACCATCGCGGACGACAACCCCGACGTGCGCCACAGCATGGTGCTCGCCTGCAAGGAAGCTAGAGCTGCAGGTAATTGTCGAGTAGATCAGCAGCCTGGTGGCGGCGTCGGCGGCGGCCGCATTTCATCCGAAGATTTACAAAATCTCACTGAAGTTATAAAAGTAATCAGTGAGAGTAGAAACGACTTCGGATGCCGCTTTACGATCTAATTTAAAAAAAAAGCAAACTAAATCCTCAGAGGTGTCGTTCAAACTTAATTAAGTCGGTATGGAAAGTCGGTAACGTAAAAGATCCTAATAATATGCCCCCGCCCTTAAATCCGGTTCTCGCAAATACCTCGTAATGAATCTCCGAAATAAGCGCAGTAAGCGTTTCTTGTACCGTAAAATCGTGTACGAGATAGAGATCGTGCGATATTGCTTTTGGTACGTGATCCCAATTCTAAACCCTTCCTTCGTTTTATAGCGAGATGAATCTCTAAATTATGTACATTTAATAAATATTAGATTAATATTATCAGAATAATTAAATGGGTTCGAAAATACGCCTATGATTGGCCTATTTTGAAAATTTACGACGACGATATCACCGTCGGAGACTAAATACACCATTTTCGAAAAAATGGTCGCTGGTCTTTTTTGGATTTAGGCTCTTGGCTCGTGCAGCTTGCGTTTTATTTCGCTTTAAATATAACAATAACTTAGAAGGCAATATACATAAATTTGCATGCAAATGGACGAAGTTAGAAATAGTTTGTGGCCGTTATATCACCCGGTTGAAATAATTCTGTACACATTTATTAAAGACTGTCTTCTGCGGAATACGTCCACCGAATGCAGATTAACTTTACATTAATTTACATGGATTAGAACGATTTCATAAGTATTATAATTACAATTTATTTTGAAGCATTTGCTTATTTTTAACCCTTGACATAAAACTTTTCTGTCTGTCCGTCTATTAGTGGCACCGTAGCTTCTAAACGAGTGGCCAGATTACAATTAGTTTTATTTTGCTTGAAAGCTGAGTCCATTGAAGTGGTATTTTTATTATAATTAAAATAAAATCTGACAGTGATTATTCCAACATTCATTAGTGTCGGCGGATTTTTTAAATTTTCAATTTTAGCTTATAATTGCTCATAAAGAATATGAAATTACAACACTTATTATTACCTTTCACTGTTAAAACATAAAAAAGTTTCAAGATTAAGAAAAGCACCTGACCCGATTCTGTGAGGTGAAAAAAATGGAAATACAGAGGTTTTAAAGCCGCCCTTGAAAAGCACTCGGAGAAAACGGCTATATTTATAAAAAGCTATACGTACTATGACCGCCCTCTCTTGAACCCTCCGAGTGGCCGAGTGGACTATTCAATTCGTGCACAGATGCCCGACGTGCAAATGTCACATATAAAGTCGTAGGCTGCATAATACTCAGCATAGAGCATAGTAATAGTGTATTTTCTTTTCTAAGACCAGACTTTATTTTAAAAAACCTTAGCTATTTTCTAAACATCTTGCTAGAGAAGTACCTACTACACAATCTTCGTTCAAAGTAAGCTTCATTACAAAGTCTCAATAGTATAGATCCATCGGTTGAACCGATTTAAAATCGAGAGGTCGTGGATTAATGTCGTACCTACTTCTAACACAGTCTATAGGACTAATTCGATTCAAAGGGGAAAATATTGATCATATTTCAAAATATGCAAAAAAAATATTTCCAATCCAATCTTACGTGGTCTTGGATCTTTTTTAATTAATAATTGATAGGTAATATTATTATTTTACAATTAAAAAGGGCTTACTGATATTTCGAAAGTACTTACAAGATGCCTTTGTACAGCAGGATGATTATGATAAGAAGTACCAACAACGGCAGGCTCTGATATCGTGGTAATAAAGTTTTTAAACACGGCAAAACAATTTAAGTTTAGAGAAACAATCTAAGTCCAGCATTACTTTACCAACTAAGTAAAATGCACAGTGAAGAAAAATTGAGGTTTTTAAAAAGGAATCTTTTAACTTTTATCATAAGATGAATCCCATGATTTAAGTTCAGATCCGCCACCGGCTCGAAACGCTTAGCCATAACTCATTCGGCTACTCGACCTGAATTTAAAAGGCTCATCGCTATTACCGGAACGGGCGGGCGGTGGCGGTCAAACAAAAAGGCTCGAACAAAAGCTGCCCTTGTCTTGGAATCAACGCTTTCGGAAATGATCAATACTGTCCACTGGGTTGTTAACAAATTATGTATAACCCTAAATAAAAGTATTGACATACTCAATACAATTATTTTTATAAGACCTTCGTCATTTTGATTTTGATAGAGAGATGGTAAAGGTGGTAAGAGTATATACCTCTACGATAATTTATAATGGTAAAATAACAATAAATATAGCTGTTGGGACATGCCCTAACCGTCGGTGCCAGAACGCAAAATCGCTTGGCGGTACGTCTTTGTCGGTAGGGTGGTAACTAGCCACGGCCAAACCTCCCACCAGTCAAACCTGGACCAATTTAGAAAATCTTGATCAGCCCAGCCGGGAATCGAACCCAGGACTTCCGTCTTTAAAACTGCGACTGAGAATACCACTGCGTCACAAAGGCAATAAAATTCTAAAACATTTTAAACTAATAATACTCTTTACAGTTATCAGTAGTCTGGATCTAGATTCTAAATTCATCAAAACTCACGCAATCGTGATAACAATCAGATTTTGTTCCAATTCTGTCGCAGTCGTTTTATGGGTAATAAATTATTTATACGACTGAGTTGATGACTGATGTCATTGGCTTCTGTATAGGAAGTAAGTGTTCACTAAAATATTACATCGTAAAAGGGAGATGCTACTAAAACACACAGATACTAAAAGCGATGCTGTTAAAAAAATAAAAGTCAAATAAAAGTGTAGGTACATAAGTTCGAAATTACATTACTTTTAAATTAATTAAAATGTTGCTTAAACATCCTCAATAATAATGAATGAATGAAATATTCTTTATTGTACACCAAATGATAAAAAACAAACTTACTAAGAGAGAATATCTTAAAAAAAACTAAACTACTACTATTATCAATATTATTGGACTTTGTTAAGGTACGAGTTCGTAGCCTACTAAAAATGGCAGCAGCAGACGACATGTCGCCGTGATAATATTTCTAAGAAATACCATTTGTTACTAGCTACACGTATATTTAGTAGAAATACACAAGCGACCCGCCCGTGGCTTCACCCGCGTAGTTTCCGTTCCCGTGGCAATATAGGGATGAAATATGCTCATGTTTTAATCCATGGCATAATCACTGCATACCAAATATTGCCAAATCGGTTTGCAGCGGGAAGGAGTAACAAACATTCAGAAATCTACACAAACTTTTATTATATTATATAACTGTACTGTGTAATGTGGCGGCGACACATGGACAGTAGGTGACGTGTCCTATAGTCATATACATAGTATGTAGCATAGATTAAAGACTACTAGATAGAGCCCATAGCGTGTCCACTCGTGAGACAGCAAATCAGCCTTATTGACATGACATGTCAACATTTAAAGTACATCATAAAACGTTATGTTTTAAAATATCGTAAAATACGAAATATTACTTTATATAACATAGTTTAGTAAACGCATAATACATGAAATTTGCTAAAAAAATAACATATCTAAGCTTTAAATCATCAATCAATGAAGTTTATGCCTACTTACGTATGAAACGTAATTCCTTCGATTTTCTGTTCGCTGCGACTGTTGCAGCCGAAAATATTACAACCCACCATAGCACGATAACGTTTAAATTAATATAGTAACCGCAAAGTTATATTATTTATCAGCAAATTTAATAAAAAGCTAATAATTGCTGAGATATGTCCCTTGTCTGTCACAAACTTCACTCTTGACAAACAATAAAAACGAACACGCTGAAAGGGACAAAAAATAATCTTGTATCACTTTCTAATAAAGACTGAATGAAATAAGTCAGTTACGCTCTTGAACCTACAGCCGCGTTATGACTCCATCTACTAGTCTTTAATCTATGGTATGTAGTCTATGTTGTTGTCTGTTGTCTGTTGTCACCTACAAAATCGTACCTTAACCCCTGGGGGCCTGACATTCAAACCTTCTTTGAGGCCCGCGGCTACCCGGGTAGCGACGGAGCTATAATGACAGCTGTCATTATTTGCCTGACGGTTGCCAGGGGACCCCTCGGGGCTGTGAAACTTTAATAGGCGATGGTTTCCACAAATATTAGGGGGTCAATCTGTTTGTTCCCTCAACTATTATTATAAAAACAAATATTACACTTACGCATTAGTCATCATCATCATCATTATCAGCCTATAAACGGACCACTACAGAACCTTATAGGAGAGGGGATATAGAGCGTAGAGCCACCGCTGCTTCAATGCCGGTTGTCGGGCTTAGGGTGATAATCTTTCATTTATTAACGATCACTATCAGATGTTCATGACAGTAACCGGGACTGACGGTTTCACGTGCTCTCCGAGGCACGGGGTTGTAACACCACCAACTTCCCGATTCCGGGCTTGGAATATACTGAGGATTTCATAGAAGAATGAAAATCTTCAAATTATTCCGTGACCCGACCTAGGATTCGAACCCAGGATCTCGTGATCGAAGGCAGATAGGCTAACCACTAGACCAACGAGACTGTCACACACATAAGTACCCGTATACAATACGTATATCGGATTCATTGAAATAAATAAAGCGGCCGAGTATAGCAGAAGTATTTGCAATATTCAGTGCTCCAGGCTGTAAACACAACCGGGGCGTAAATTCCGGCTTCCGTCAAAATATCTCCGACGTTCTTAGCCGCCGTTGTACAACTTACACCTATATACGAGTATGTAGTACGGAAAAGTACTACCCTCATGCGCATTTCTGCCGCCTAGTAGCAACATTGTGTTCCAATTTAAAGAGCATGATAGAGCTAACACCCTACACGTCACAGGTTGACGAGGATTAGGCGGCGCCTTACAAGAATTCGGTTTATGTAACGAAGCGAGACCAATTCTTAATCTAAAGCCAACGTATTGTAAGATGTTTTACCACAGAATTCATAATAGTGCAAGGTTTTACATATTTTCAGGGTATACTCAAATATAGTATTAAAATTAAAGTAAATTGATTAAAGTTGAGGAACGAAAATCAAATCATTTAGTTCATTAATAACCTAGCTTAAAGTTCGTTCGATTCTATTTTAAAAGCCCACTAACGAGCCTGGTCTCTCTTTTTAAATGAAGAGGAAAATGGAGCTTCGACCCACCGCTCTGATTAAATGCATATTGGCGGTCTTAGCATGATAATGTTACTCTTATGACGATCACTGTCAGATGTAATTGATATAACCGTGATCAATGGGTTAACGTGATCTCTAAGGCACCAGAGGGTAGCCCCAGCAACCTCCCAACTCATTGCTGTGAAGAAAATAAAAATCAATGTTTTGTAGCCTGACCCTAGAGTCAAACCCAGGAACAATAGATCTGAATCCACATATTCGTAGGTCAACCACTGGAGTATTTGCTATTAAAAATACAATAATTATAATATTAGTAAGATTTATTAATGTTACTAAGATATATTTCTATATAGAACTGAATTTTGTAGAGATTTGAGTTTGTAGAGCCGCAGTGGGATAAAAGTTTTATACCGCAAAATGAAGGATCCTTATCGGCGTCACACGCCGTTGCCCACGACTGTGTCGTCTCCATTTACTAATCACGAATATGTCTCTTCGCAGACACTGCTTAGTGCTAAAAGCTAAGGTTAAAGGTCAATAGGGTGAGAAAATGTCAAACAGAATAACTTACCTTTACTTACCTCACCTTCTATTACACATATTATGAACTAGAGAACGCCTGCGACTTTGCCTGCGTGGATTTTTAATAACTTTTGTTTTTTGGTCAAGTTGTAATGAAATTATAAAAAAATAATCCATGAAAACTTCATGAAAATCAATCAAAGACTAAAGAAATATATTAACAAGACAACACGAAGGGTTGAAAAAAAGCAATTAAAGTGAAGATTTTTGTACATTTAAGTTTTTTAAAGAATGGTTTCAATTTTTTGATTAAAAAGGTGTTTTATAAAATGAATAAAGTAATATCCTCAAACTAATGCTATTTATTAAGTTAGGCGATAGATGTAATATTGTTTAATATATATTATATAATATTTACATAATTGCACTAACTATTATAATATAACTAAAAATCGGGCTTGTGTATGCTGGCGACCAATGCACAAACGACTAACGGATGGTCAAAAGTTAAGTTATGTGGTATGGTATTTACAAAAAAATATGTGCTAGTTAAATTTTATTAAAATATTTAATGTACACTTTCCGAAAACCAATTTTCGTTAGTGATCTACACGTGCATCTTGAAGCTTTAAGCTTTATTAAATTGACTCGGAAATATGAAAAAAAATAGATCTGTATTCTATACTGATTGGAAATGAATGGAAGTAGTGAACATTAGTGTAATAAGAATTTAAAATACGCTGTTAATAATGATAAAATGCTTTTTTCACGTTAAATAATTTTAAGCGAAGTATTTTTAATTTGAACACCAAAGTATTCATGTCACAAATAGCTGTTATACATACTCGTATCACGTAGAATAGGATTTTTTTTGTAATAAAACGCGATGCGAGAACTTTTAATCTGTGGAGATTTTAATTTTGATCTGATGCCACATGAATGAACTACAAAAAAGGCGACCAAGCGATGTTCAAAATCAATTTCAATATCAACGAACAGAATATAGCTATTGAAGTCTATGTCGTCATACTTGGTGTATTTATTTCATTAAAATGAATGCTGATGCTAGTGTGAAAATTAACTGTAAAATTTACGAATGAATTATGATCTCATTCTACTATTTTTGACTGCCTTCGTGACGGTATTCTCGGATGATTCACAAAATAGACGATCTGGGTTCAAAAATTGGTCCAGGTGTGGTTGGTGAAAGGCTTCGGCCTACCGCCAGGCGAGTGAGCGTTCCAGTACGACGATATGTAGAAACCGAAAGGGCATTTCATAAAACTTCTAACAAGCTAATCCGCTAACGACTCAGACTGCGTGACCACTTACTATCGTCAAATAATAGGGGTTAAAGAATGAAATTGCCGTTTTAATGTAATAGGTACTTGGAATTGACATAGAACCTTTATGGTTTAAGATATTAGAAAATGAAACTTTTTTCATACATTGCCTGTGTAGTTCTTCTTTTAAAAAATGTGCAACATTCGATTATCAACTTTTAGTTGTTTGTTTTTATTCAGCTTAGACAATAAAGATGGATTTTTGAAAATTCGTGTGATTTTTTAATACGAGTTCCCACGCGGAACTAACGCGGCAGAAACAGCTCCCAATATTAATGTTGCGTTTGGAGACGGGACTGCTAATGAACGCACTGTGCGGTTTTGGTTTAAACGCTTTCGTGATGGAAACTTCGATTTGAAAAACGAACCACGTGGAAGACCGCCCACACAGGTGTATAACAATGATTTGAAAGAGATGGTGGAAGCCGATCCGAGGCAAACTACCCAGGAATTAGCGGCATGGTTTAACGTTACTTTACCAACAATATTGACTTATTTGCGTCAAATCAATAAAATAAAAAATATAAAAAATGAGTGCCTCATGATTTGACTGATCTGCAGAAAGAAACGCGTGTTGAAACTTGCGTTGCCTTGTTGAATCGATACAGAAATTAAAGAATATTGGATCGAATTGTGACATGTGATGAAAAATGGATTCTTTACGATAATCGTAAGTGGAAAATGCAATGGCTGACCCCAGGTCAAACGCCGCAACAGTGTCCTAAAGCAAAGCTTACCAATAAAAAGGTAATGGTAACTGTTTGGTGGTCTCAGCGTGGTGTTATTCACTATAGCTTTCTCCGATCTGGTCAAGCAATAACGGCAGATGTCTACAGCGCCGAACTCCGAACAATGATAGCGAAACTAGCAGTGAAACAGTCCCGACTTATGAATAGATCTTCACCATTATTCCTCCATGATAACGATGACCTCATACAGCACGAGAAACCGTTTTAACTCTACAGGAACTGCAATTAAAAATCATTCGTCACCCTCCATATTCGCCAGACCTCGCTCCAACGGACTACAATTTTTTTCGTGATTTGGACAATTTTCTACGTGATAAAAAGTTTTCTTCTCAGGAGGCAGTGCAAAATGCTTTCACACAGTTTGCCGAATCTAGATCACCAGAATTCTATCGCAAAAGTATAAATGTGCTTCCTATTAGATGGCAGCAATGTATAGATAATAATGGTAATTATTTTGATTAAATAAATATGTTAAATTTAAAAAAAAACGAATTTTTATTTTTCAGTACATATCGGCAATTTCATACTTTAACCCCGATATTATTATATAAAATCCATTGTGTTTCTATACCAAAATGTTTGTCTTATCATTAAAAGGTAAAATTATAAGAGTACCAACACAAATACTACGGTATTTGACTTGGTACTTTTATAATTTTCCTCCTAAGTTAACGTTATTAAAAAATTAAACATTCAATAGCGGTAATGTGCATGAAAAAGAAGCTTTTACGAGCTTCCACCGCATTGAGAGTGGTAAGTTGCGACACTGCGGGCAACCGCCGCGAAGGTGTTTCCACGGAAGTGGGAATTTACGCCCCGCTCGGGCTTAGAACCGAGAATACTAAATATTGCACACGTAAGTTACTCCTTAGGAAGCAATTCACTTTATCCATGCTTTACCCACTTGGAATTTGGGTGCTTTTTGGAGAAATAATAATGGTTTATCAACTTATTAGTTTATATTACGTGAATTTGAGTAACGAAGTACGTGTATCGGTCTTAGAAATGTTGAGTTATTTTTATTTACAAGAAACTATCAGTAAAAACGTTCTCAGCCCGGTGTTGGTGGTGGTAAGTATTTTTTCTTAATTAAATTATATTGCTTAATCAACCGCTGTGTTGCCTAGCCTTAAATTAAGTATCTTTGAGTCACGAGGTATTCGGTAGGCCTAAATACAATTGTCAGCCAGGACCTACAGTTTACCATCTGAACTTCAACGCAAGAACAAATAGGCATCTTCTAGCTAAGTGCGTTCCAACTTACGCATCATCACTACGCGGCCATAAGCGTAATTGTAGTCAAGTGCAAGTATGTGCCATACCATCTTGTATATAACAGAAAAAGAAGTTGAGAAGTCGGTAGAGTTCTAATCGTGTACTTCGAACATGATATTAAGCCAACGACTCACAAATTTTATTTCGCTGTTAACATGACGATGTCATGTCTCATAGATCATACAACTTAGTTAAATATAAAATCTACTTAAATACACATAATGGAATTATAAATCTGTATGAAAATCAGGCTTACGTTAAAACTAAGCTATCAAAATTACTATGCAAACCGAGTTTCCATTACGGAGTGTTGTTATATCGTCGAACAGTCACGAGTGCTACAGTATCAAAGTGCAGGCGCTTTTCACTGAATATCAAATATATCGCACCGTTTCAGCGTTTACCTTACCTGACGTTCAAGTATGTGCTTGTCAGTTGAGTATTGTACGTGAGCCCCACTGCAATGGTTTGCTAACTTGACGCATAGAGTATACTTCAAAAGCTCAAACATTTGGAAGACCTTACAATAGAAAGTGTAAAGACTAAAGAGTATAATTTTTGTTAAAATGGTAACGTTTTGTTCTGAATACCGCAGTCAAGTCCGTCGTGTGTAAACAGCGTGATTTTTAAAAGACTTCAAAAAGAGGAAAATGAAATGTAAAACCTTTTAAAGGCAAAAAGGGAAAATAAATAGAAAGTATTACCTACACGAATTTTTAGGTTTAATCTGTACATTTTTTTAGTTTAGTGGATATTTAGAAAAGAGAGTATTAGTAATTATTTTTTGCAACGCAATGAAATGCATGCATACTTGCTTTAGGACTATTACCTATTCTTTAAAATAGAAATTCACCGGGGAAATAATATAACCATTTTTATTTCTACCGTCAAGCAAAATCGCTGTGCAATAGCTTCAATGTGATTGTGATCCTGGATTTGAGTCCTGGGGCGGACAAAGAAATATTGAACTCGATTTTCTTTTTGTAAATTTTCAGAAAATATTTCAGCCTGAAGTCGTTAGTGTTACAGCTCGGTACCGGTAGCTGTCATTAACATTTGATAGTTTTCATTACAAAGTCAAATAATATGACCACCCTAAGTAAGTCAATCTACAATGAACCAACATGATGGGTATATGGGATAACTTTATATACCCTCTTCTATAAAAAGGGAGCCCTGGCTATGTAAAGAACCATTAATATAGACTGATATTTATAATTGTATAAATTGTAAACATGAACAAAATCATATTAATCTAACATGTAACAAAATTATGCGTTCTCGTAATTGTAGAACAACTTGCATTAGGACAAGTAAATTAAAAAAAAACTCCTTTTTCTGCATTTAACGGGCAATATTTTGAACAAGTTAAGTTTATTCACAAACATCGTAATATTTTTGTGGCCATTACATTTTATGGTGACATTTCGGCGCTGCCGCTCAATAGATTTAATCCGTGAGCAAAAGCTTAATTGTCGGGAACAATTTGAGCATTTCCTTTGTTCAAGTGAAATGTTTGGTGGAATCGGTGTGTAAATTACTACACCCAATGGATTTATGACATGTTGTCTTATATATTTAAACGAATAGTACTTGTATTTATGTTTATACTTGCTATGCCCAGCGATTTTATCCTCGTATAACATATCGTTAGCAACTGTATAGCGAAATTAGTAACTATGCTATGTAATTAAAAATCGATATTGATTTACTCGATAAAAGACTTGTTGATCCAATTGACTTGTTCATTTCCGATGTCATTTTCAAATGTCAACTTACAAAATCAAATTCGTTAATAGTGTGCGTAGTTTGTAGTTAGGGTTTGGTTTTTTTCTCAACTTTTCTATTTATCCGACGATTAAGCTTTTAAATGGACTCCGACGATTCTTCTAACCATAACGACCACGAATGGGCATGTATTATAATAAAACCTTCTTAAGGAGTCAGTCTACCTATTTATAATCGCAAGAAAATACATACTTTTTAAAGTATTTTCATAATTTCAAGCCATTACGCTAATGTAAACCTCAAAGCTGCAGTAAAAAATACGAATAAACGTTATTGGTAATCGATAATCCTTCATCCATGACCTATGACGTCACACTGAAATGATCTCCGCACGAATCAGCATAATACGCGATAATATCCTCCTTGAAATCAAAGTACAACCCAACCCTGCGCTTTACGGCGAAGGGTCCGCACGAAGTAATGTCGTTTATTACCATCCTACCCTTTAGTTATTGGAAACCTTATCCAAAATATTACCCTCATAACGCCCATGATTTATTATTCCGCACTAATCATAAATGCAAAATTTTGAGCGTCAAGATGTTTTTTACTATGTCATGTTTATAGTTGAATGTATTTTGATGCAATTTAGCACTCGTAATACCCAACCGTACCAAATGCCCTATATACATAGAATTATTTTTAACACGGTGCGCCTCAGGCAGATCATATCTATAGTATAGTGACACTTGATCTTTTAGAACTGTGTTGACTGGCTTTGAACGTTTTAACCTATGAATTCCTGTGATCACAGATGTAACTTTCCCATAAAATGGTCACATAATGTGGCGGGAAGATTGCGGCTTAGAAAAGCTAATAATAATCGTCATAATTTTGGCGACCTTGTTGCTAACTCGGATGGCAATACGGGCACACTTTCGATATTCGCTTTAGTGTGATGGGTAACACAACAATTGTCTCTCATTTCAGCTCATATCGTCAAATGCTAAATAATACAATTTTATATAAAAAATATTTTTAAAAAGTTACTCGTAGCTGTGCAATTTAGAGCGGAAATGAGTCTTCTTATCTCCATGAAGATCAAATTTCCAAGCGTTGAAAGTGCACTTGTGTTTTATTACAGGAATTAAAAAGCAAGTACAGTGCTACCGAGTCAGCCTTCATAAAACTGGCTGCGTTTATTATTTGTGCCACGGGGAATATTGTCTAGCTGTCGTACAATTTACCTGAGTAGATAATAGGTACAACTAGTACGTATTATTTATTATATCTAGTATATAGGTAGAGCCAGATACAGAAAAAGTTCAGGCGCTCTAAGTTCTGCGTTCTTCACAAGTTTGTAACTCTATACGACCGCACAAGGCAGGGCAATCAGACTACGATGTCGGCTATCTGCGTTAAATCATCTTAAAGGCAAACCACAAAATGCAGAACTCAAAACACATTAAGTCTCTAGCGCTCATCCTTAATTAAAAATCATCTTCATCTTCAAAATCATTATCTTGGATTAAAATCTCTGATATTTCTACAGATATATAGTTATATTGATCTTTGTATTTTCAAATTATCGATCAAGAATACATACATCACATATAATTGTGGAAATTCATGGGACATTCGTTTGAAATAATTAATATGAAAATCGAAATTTATTATCATCACCATCATCGTGATGATATCACATCAGCCAAAAGACGGCCAGCGGCTTCCTGCGATACGTTAAATTGTCACTTCTACTAATTTGCCATACCATTGCCACTACTTTGGATCTTCTGCGGATCTCCTCATTTCTGATTTCCGCAGAGATACTCCGACCATCTTACTCTCACCATCGCCTGCTGCACTCAGCGCCTCTGACTTTGAGCTTTTAATTATAGAAATTTGATGTACTAAGGAAAAATACAAAACATAGATTAATAATAATTCTAGCTAATTAAGCGGAGAGAAACATATCTAATGTTGTTGTCTAATCAATGTTCAAAAAGTATATTATGTACGTAAGTTTATTTTCTAATAAAATATATTTTAATAAATTAAGTATATATACTACGTCAACTGTAGATATTTCCGACACGCACCGGTATAATACCGTGATAATGTGCTCCTCGAGTGGAGGGCTGGAGTCAAGCCCTGCGGATTATAGCCAAAGGCTCCACTCGCAAATAAGCTCTTTATTCCCGACCCTCCTCTCCGTCTGTATTGAAATCCCTTACGTTACTAAAATTACTTTCTTAACACGTTTTTTCCTTTGAAACAATAAGAATAAATTTAGAAAAAGAATAATTCGGATGTGCGTCTTGTTTTTAAATAAAATCGTAATGGATTAAGGGACCGTAAGCTTGATTATTTTGCTTAAAGTTAAATGGTTCCCAGCGCATGCCACCAACTGATCACGTTTGATTATCTTAACTCTGACAGGATTTCTTTGTATATAAAAGATGTGATTTTTAATATCAACTACGAAAAAAATACGATTAAGTTATCATAACAGTACAAAAAATAGTTAAGTAACTATACTAAAGTTTATTTTAAATGATATATAAGTTTTTGGATACCTAACAACTTTGCGGTTAAGTATGTTTGTTATATTTATTTCTGTGGCATTGCTTCTTTGTTGGTCTCTTAAACTATTTTCAAAAATTTCGACTATATTTTTTTCATAAATTTCTTAAAATAGAACTTTTGCAACCATTCCCTATCGTATCTACAATTTATGCCACATTGTTCCTCGAAATCGATATCCACATAGTAAATAGGTAAATGCTAGCTCAAACGAGGCCATAGTTCCCCTACTAACTGTCTACATACATGCTCTATAATGTACTGTAACGGTATACCATTATACTGTTAGTACGTGTATACAGTTTACTTGTTCTCGAGGAATGTTTAGCTTGCACTTCACAACCAGGACATGGTTGGTGCTTAACAATACAAAATACTGTATTCATTCATCTCTTTGGTTTATTAAAAGTTTTTAGGCCACATGTTCTGTTTCTCATATTATGTAACGCTCCGTTGTAAGATGTGAATGGGGAACACTGTACGTTACGAATGTAAACTCAAGGAAAATGAGATTATTATACTTGGTCTGGTTTATTTTAATCTATAAAAAAATACATGTTATAATAGGGATATTTTCAAATAATATATTGTATTACAGTACAGACCTCAACTAATTAATATTGATAAATTATAAAAACAAAAACCCGACTGCTTAGAAGTAATGAACTGAAAAGAGAAAAACAAGTATCGCTATATGTATATTACTTTATAGTGCTGCAGGCGGGGACAAATAATACTTTGCTACGGGCAAAGAGAGATCTACAAAAATTACATTTGTTCCCTCCTTCTGACGCAGTTTGGTAATAAGTATGCGTTTCAGAATATTGTTACAAATGAATTTGCAGACGTTCCGTTTTAGCAAATTAAACAATTTGCTTTTACAAATAGAGAATCCGTGTTTTATGGCCGCTGAGCTTTGTTCTTTCATCCAAATCCGAGCTTTCCGTGATTGTGTATCAAACATACAAAGTTTCACATTTAAAATAAAAATACGAAATATTACAACGGAATTACTGTAAGATATGTAATTTGACCTGACTCTGATCTGATCTGACGGCCGAGTGGCGCAGTGGATAGTGACCCTGCTTCTGCGTCCTAGGCTGTGGACTCGATTCCCACATCTGGAAAATGTTTGTGTGATGAGCAGGATGTTCCATGTCCAGTGTCTGGGTGTTTATCTATATATTAAAAGTATTAATGTAAAAAATTTCATTTCCTACAAATGCATAAATAAGATTCTGATGAATGCAGTCATTATAAAACATTAGTCCAGGAAAATTAAGTCTAAATTCACAATTTTAGATACAGATTTTGCGTTTTGGATGTTCTATATAAAGTAATAAAATGTGCAACTTTACAATTTTTATTCGATACTTTTTCTTCTAACTGTTGTTGTTACGGGTAATTGTTATTTTCTACACACCCCGGCATGTAGCAAACCTTTAGGTGTTGTTTTAGACTATATTATATATATGATACAAAAAAATTTTTAAATAAAAATAGAACCGACTCAAAACGCACTAAAAAGTAAAAGTAGAAACCTTGGCTGGCACCGACTCCTAGATATGCTTAAGTAATTTAAAGCAACTAAATGACGGTTCTATTTTTATTTAAAAATTTTTATTTCTTGCTTTTTAGTGATTTATCGCCACGTATCGTACTCGTACTATACTGTCATAGTATATTATATGCCACTAGTAGCCAAAAAGCTACCGATACCGAGACAAAAACCGAAATCGCTGTAAGCGTGCCCCCAAAATTTGAAGAGTTCCTTCAATTTCCTTGGAAGTATGCCCTTTCTAATAAAAAAAGAATTATCAAAATCGGACAACTCTGTAAAAAGTTATGCGTGGTCATACATATAAAAAAAAAAAATATATATATATATATATATATACGTGTCGAATTGAGAACCTCCTCCGTTTTTTTCGTCGGTTAAAAATGTATTCTAGTTGTGGAATTAACGCTTATTTTACTGAAGTACAATGAATTTAGGTATAATTAAATGTACGACTGTATTTAGAGTGTTACACTTAATTAAAATTAAATCCAATATTATGAACTAGATTCAGATAACACAATGTAGCTGACCTGCAAGAAATTGCTAAGAGCCGCAATAAATTCAACTCCACCCTACTTAAGGGTCAGCCGAAGAATAATTACTTAATACTTGTGGTTTCGTTGACCTCAAGATTAATAACAGACTAAAACCGAAGTACTTATTACTGGCTCTAAATTTCATTATTATACTGTGATTTTTTTCTGTTTAATAAATTATTCTGTGAAGCAGAAGGCTTGACAATATTTTCATTTATAAAACTTCTACATCTTCTCTTACTCACTATGAATTTTTAGGTTACTTTATTTAAAAATAGCTGGAAAAACTTTTTTGAGATAAAAATTGCCCAAGGTTTTTTTTAATAACTTATTAGTTATTCAATTAATATAAACGTTAGACTGGTAATATGTTTTTGTGTTAACTTTCAGTCAAATACATTGACGTTAGTAGTAATAGGTGGCTCACTTGAATCAGTGTGCCCAGTGTGAGTAAACGGAACACAAATTTATATGGAATTGAAGCAGCACCATCTAGTTATAGCGAGATTGAACGCTTTTTTTGTATATAATCCAGTGGTTACGTTTTTACGCAGTCGCTCGGTGAAAACTTGCACTTGCCCCACAGTAGAAACTATTGATTACAGACAGTACAATAGTTCTCGGGGTGGCTCTGTGTCCTCTGAAACAGTAAGCATCTTTGGCCTGTAACTGCACCGGCAATTAAGACTTTCAGACTACTACACAGTAATGCTTCTCGGTGACAAAAATAAACCTCCGTGCCGCTGAGGATTTATGAGACGCAGGTCCTGGGTTCGATTACCGACTGAGCCGATTGAGATTTTCTAAATTGGTTTAGGTCTGGCTGGTGGAAGGTTTCGGCCGTGGCTAGTTAGCACACTACCGACAAAGACGTACCATCAAGCGATTTAGCGATACGGTGAGATTTCGTGTAGAAACTGCAAGGGGTGTGGATTAACTATTATTGTGGCTAACAAGTTAGCTAGTTAGTTAGAAACATTTCTATCTTAGATTGCATCATCACTTACGATGAGGTATGATTTCAGTCAAGGGCTATCTATAGCTATCAAAAAAAGCGGCAATACTGTCCCGGATAAGTTCTGAAACCAAAACTCTTTATAATAATAGCAGTTGCATGTTTTTTTACAGCTTACTAGAAGCCAAAGTAAAGTTTTATGTCTAGTGAAAAATTCAGACTGGTAATAAATTCAACAATTACTGAACACCAGCAGTGACATAAATTTTAAATGTTTGCCGATGTTTTATTACTTCAGTGCCAGGTACGTTTTATGGGAATAATTTAGGGGACTCGCTTTAATGTAATTTACAAGTTACCTTCTTTGTCCAAATGTTCTTCTTAACTTTGTTATAAAATATTACGATCTATAATAAGGTCTATTTCGTCCTTTGACGTAAAAAGGGGAGTATTATCTATACTAATATTATAAAGCTGAAGAGTTTGTTTGTTTGTTTGAACGCGCTAATCTCAGGAACTACTGATTCGAATTGAAAATTCTTTTTGTGTTGAATAGACCATTTATCGAGGAAGGCTATATAACATCACGCTGCAACTATTAGGAGCGAAGAAATAATGGAAAATATGAAAATTATTCATCCTTGAGGGCTTCCGTTGCGTGCGCTCCGAAAACGGTTCAAGATACCAAAAATATATGTATGAAAGAATTATTCCTCTTGAAATGGTCTAAAAAATGTCCACGACAGTATATGTCTATCTTTTCGAAATTAATGCATTTGTTAAGAGTTGTATCAACGTAATAATATTAATCTTTATGGTCTCAAAAGTTAAATAAACTATTTAGTACAAGCTATACACATAAATATATATTGTTAATGTTTAGGCTATATAACATCACGCTGCAACTATTAGGAGCGAAGAAATAATGGAAAATATGAAAATTATTCATCCTTGAGGGCTTCCGTTGCATGCGCTCCGAAAACGGTTCAAGATACCAAAAATATATGTATGAAAGAATTATTCCTCTTGAAATGGTCTAAAAAATGTCCACGACAGTATATGTCTATCTTTTCGAAATTAATGCATTTGTTAAGAGTTGTATCAACGTAATAATATTAATCTTTATGGTCTCAAAAGTTAAATAAACTATTTAGTACAAGCTATACACATAAATATATATTGTTAATGTTGTACTGTAATATCGTACAATGTTTAACAAAAATGTAGATCTTTAGTACACGGGACTTAAAATAGAAAATTAAAAATTAAATTGAGAGGAGTAGCGGGGAAAGAGCACACTTTATATGAAAGTCTGTCTTTAAAATTAAAATGGTACCTAAGAGGTTTTCACGCGGACGAAGTGCGAAACGACTGCTAGTGTTTGATATATCTGACTGCGAGTACTAAATAAGCGAATAGTCTATTCTTACTAATATTATAAAGGCGATAGTTGGTATGTATGGATGGAAAACTACTAAATGGATTTTCACGAAACTCATAATAATATAGCTTATACTCCGGTCCAAATAGACATTGAATGTTACATTAATTCGCACAAAGCTGAAATTTGGCATGAATGGTAGGAACACTATTACAAACAATTTGTGAAAAGTCCCCATCGAGCCCAACCAAACTTTAGAGATAAACAAGCAGCTCCATCGAGACTTGGCTAGTTTTTTACAGAATGTTTTTTTGTGGGATATATATTAGGTACATATATAACTCTAACAACATTTTCAACTGTTTACATCTCTTTATCTCCGAAATGACGATGCTTAGGAAAATAGTGTAAGAACATTTTTAGAGAGAATAGAACGATGAATAATTTTTTTCTTATCTATTTTTATAATAAAACTTACCGTTTAGTTGAAAAATGCAAAAACAAAATTTTGCAACATTTGACTTTGAATATTTTTTTTACACACATCGGATCGATGGGGACTTTTCGCAAATTGTTTGTAATAGTGATCCCACCATTCAGACCAAATTGCAGCTTTGTGCGAATTACTGTAACTTTACCCCTATTTTTGAAGCTAATTTGACCGGGCACTCGTACATATTAAGAATAACACATAGGCTACATTTTCTCCTAAAATTCCCACGAGAAATACGCGGTCAAAACCGTTTTAATTTTGTACAGATCGAAATGGAATTAGTTACAATAAATCACTTATGTTTAATATGATTTCACTACAAACACGCAAATTTAACGTTTTAAAAGAGATTGCTAGGCCTCTGAAACTGATTTGATTTGATTCCGTTATTCAATCTAACTGTACAACTACGAGTAGTATTTTCGTTTTATTGGTTCAGATTGTTTTTTACCAGTACCATTGACAAAAATAATAATTGTCACTGGAAAAGTGATAAATATTCACATATTTCTGTGCAAGCTACCATTTCACAGCGTTGATAAATTGAAATTTTTAAACGTTGCATTCATCGTATTTCAGTCGTATAATGGACTTTTCCTGCTTTATTTCGAACGCAAACAGAAACTTAACGAGCATTTTTTTAAATATTCGTTTCAAGATATACTCACCTCAACTTTCAAACGTACTTATTTGATTAAAAAAATTACTAAAAAAAATCTGTCATACTTTTGCTATTTTATAAACTTGTTTTCGAATTTTAGTAGCTCAATTAATAAGTGAAACAATATTATGCTCTCGCAACACTCCAACTCCCAGGTTTTAATAAACTGTTTCACTGACCTGAATGTTCATATTTTTTAAAACGAATATTCTGGTAGGCCATTCTTTTTCAAATTAGCACAGTAACAAGCCTCAGTTTACCGTTAAGACTTCCATAATAATTTTCGAATGTAGCAATGTGTGACTTTTGGGTTTTACTTTATAAGACACTAGCAGTCGCCCGCGACTTCGTTCGCGTGAAAACCTCTTAGGTACCCTTCTAATTTTAAAGACAGACTTTCATATAAAGTGTGCTTATTCCCCGCTCCCCCTCAATTTAATTTTTTTATAGTTTCCCGTCAAGTAGGGTTGCCATCCGTCCGGGTTTCCCCGGATTTGTCCTAGTTTAGAGGGCATCCGGGGAGCGACCGGGGAAGGTTTCATTTGTAGACCGGGTTTTAAAAAATAAATAAATAAAAAAAATTTGGGCCGCCTGCGAGACACGCACTATGCTCACATGACGCACCACACCACGATCAACCGATGAACCAAGTATATTCACCGTTCCAAATAAAAAAGGTGATTTATAATATTTTTACCTATTTTTTATTACGCCAGCCAGCCAGACATGTCACCAAGATCTTTTAAACATATTCAATATGTTTAAAAGATCTTGGTGACATGTCTGGCTTTGGTCATGGACTCTAAAATCCGGGGGTTTCACGCGTCTTGTCATGTTTCCAAATTTTACCGTCAAGCAATATCATCCGTCCCGTCCCGTGTACTAAAGATCTACATTTTTATTAAACAATAAATAGCCCATGTCACTGTCCATCCTTTAACTATCTCCACTTAAAAAAAAACATCAATTCGTCACTCCGTTTTGCCGCGAAAGATAGACAAACGACATCATCACTATCCACAGGCTGCATAGATTGTCTTTATGAGGATGATAAAGTTGTTAATGATGGAAATATTTAAATGAAATTAATACTAAGTTTTCACTTCTGTCGAGAGTCCCGAAGTGTAACCCGGTTGTTTTAGGATAGATAAATAAAGCGATTATTGTAGAGCTTCTCTATAAACAACATTTGACGTTAAATTATTTTCTGGTAACAAAATATACTGATGGTCGGGAGCCCCGACCCGTGATAGGGCAACGTAAAGTTGCCCGTGCGTAAAACATTCTTTCCGTAAATCAATTCCTACTAATTTGAATGTTTGGCCCTGGGATTTGTTTATCGTAAGTGCGAAAGAAATTTTTACTGGAAATTGGAGCCTTTTGAAGGGTATAGGCAAATCAGTAGGAATCATGGGTATTCTTGGTATATGAGCTAATTCACCAGCTGCAGGGCCGGTGATAATCTTTGCTACTATTAAATTATCTTTGAGCTCCTTTATAAAAAGTCTCGTGCCATTACACATGTTAGGGGGGTTTAAATTTCTTAGAAGTATTATCGGCGTGCCTACTTTTAACGACAGTTCATGAGGTGGTAGCCCAGCGGGGTTCAGAGAATTTAAAAATTCCTGGGGATAGTGTACTGCGTCCTCGATGTTAGTGACAGTGTCTATGGATTTATAGCACTTAACTTCACCCGGTACTTTCTGCATAATTAAATTGTTTATTTCATTGACTGTTTCATTCCTGGGAGAAACTATTGCTCTACAACACAGCCAACGAAAATCATTTTGATGTAAGTTTTCGATGTCAGGATATATAGCATCTATCAGACTATCTAAATTATGGACTATTTGGCCTAGAGACTCATCTAAAGTAACTGCATAATTGGTGCCCAAATTTAAAAATGGAAAAATTCCTTCTCCAAGTTTCAGCAACTGTTGCGGAAAATTGCTATGCGTATTTCCATGTAAGTGAGCTCTCATGTTGTTGCGCAAATACAAATGTTGAACATGTTTCCAAAGTTGAGACGATTTTAAACATGCCTTCATAATATCTGCTCGCGTACCTCTGTTGACGACTGGAAGCGTTTGTCGGAAATCTCCAGCAAATACAAAAGTGATACCACCCATAACATTAGCAGAGCTTCGGAGGTCTTTCAAAGTACGGTCCACGGCCTCCACATGAGCTCTATGACTCATGGTGCATTCATCCCATATTATCAACGACGCGTCTTGCAGTAACTTACCAAGAGGCCCATTTTTCCGAATAGAGCACGTAGACCGTTGATCTAAAGTTACGGATAGCGGGAGTTTAAACGTAGAGTGAGCAGTTTTTCCTTCGTTCAAGAGAGTTGCAGCAATTCCTGACGAAGCAACTGCAATCGCTATCTTCCCTGATTGCCGTATTTTAGCAAGTATCAAATTTGCGAGAAAAGTCTTTCCGGTGCCTCCTGGTGCGTCCAAAAAAAATAATCTCCCCATGTTATTGTTTACGCTATCCACAATAGTCTCATAAGCATGTCTTTGATCTGGTACTAATTTTGGCACATTGTCATTTACAAACGCTGTTAGATCATTTCTGTTATACTGTTGTACCATTGTGTCAATAGTATTATTCTGGGTACGAACGGGAGAAGGTAATCCAAAATGACTTAAATTTTTGTCGTTCAATTCTAGAAGTTTGTTTTCTATTTCAATTAATCCTTCATTATAAATTACTTCAGTAAAGGGTAAAGTGTTATCCTGATTTTGTTGTCTGATACGATGTCTAATATCTTCACAGAACTGATCTTTGAAAGTATCCCATAACTTCAATGGTTCCGATGGTTGACAAAATAAAAGTATGACTACAAATAACTCCCTTAGTTTTTTTGGACAATGTGATAACGAAGCTTCGCTTAAAGTATTACTCCAATGTTCATCGTTTTCAAGTAAACCTCGGTCACGGCAAGCTGCTTGATACGTCTCTTTGACAAAACCGTTTACAGTTTTAAGGTATGCAAATGAGGTCGGACCGCGTACGTGGTGCAGTAGAATCCTAAGATAGAAACACTCCGATTGTGATGGATGTATCCCGTAGACTCTACCTAAAGCGGCATCTTTTTTTATCCCCGGATGTCCAACTACATCTTCACCACGCCTCCTTCTAGTGAATTTATTATTTGCCCATGTATAGTACTGCGGGACTTCATGATACAGAAGAGTTTTCGCGAATTCATCTTCATTACAGAGAGCAAAAAATGCCAGTAATGTGGTATTGCGTGGGTTTTGGACAACTTGATGAGCTGTCCCTGGTGTAAAATACACCCTTTGACCGTTCTCTAGATGAACAGCCAAATGCACTACAGTAGGATACCGGTCGTGAATGGGAAATTCAAATATGCGCCAGACAGCTTCAGATGTGCTTATGTACCTGCCATTTAAATAGTTTTCGACCTCATCGTGTGGGTTCCTAAGGCTAAAAGTTGCCTGATCTGAACCTTTATTTATATATTTACATATATACTTAATGGCTTGGACAGAGTGGCAATACTCCACGTTTATATGAGCGTTAAAAGTCTTACATAGTAGCGGGGAGTATGGAACAATCCACCTATTATCTATCGTCACCATGTTGCCCCTAATTTGTAGCGTAGTGCTCCGACCGCCATTTTCTGTATCGCGCCTACGATAAACTGGATACCCATCCTCTCCGGTTTGGGTATCGTTCATGAAACGGCGAGGGTATTTTTTTGTGCAAACACCGTTCTTCATGCATGGTGCAGCTAAATTATGCTCTCCGCAGGGTCCATGTACCATATTTTTAGTTATAATATTGTGTAGTACCGGATCAATTTCTTGATCGGGTAGTTCCGCAACTATGACGCTGTCGATCTCGTCTGGTTGTATTTTACTTTCTAGCCAGAACAGCAAATGACAATGAGGTAAACCGCGCTTTTGCCATTCCACACTTGCCATATAACATTTTGTTTTACCGAATATCTGTTCTTTGACAAATAATTTGATGAATTTCTTCATCTTTAAATGAAAGACACGGGAAATTATATCATGACGGTCGAAAGACCGTTGTCCTGGTAGCAGTTCCGCCTTAATCTCAGGCCAATCAGGGTTACATGTAAAAGTGACAAATAGGTCCGGTCTACCATAATTTCGGACGTACGTCATCGCGTCCTGCGTTTTCTCGTGCATGAAACGCGGAGAACCCGTAAATGACGATGGCAATATGACATGTTGACCGATGTTTGATGGGTCAACATTTGCGTCATGATTTAAGGCATCTCTGAGATGAATGTAGTCATCAGCCCTCAGTCTTTGTTGATTCCGGGAAATATAATTTAATCTTTCAGATATCATTTTCGCCATCATGTCAACACAATATTGACTAAATAAGTCTCTGTAATAATGTAACGGATTAAAAGAGTCAGCTCTAAACATTAATCTAAATGCATAAAATTGCATACATGAAACAGTTTTATTATGCGCAGAACCCTGCTGAGAGATAGTCAAATAATAACCGTCTTCTCCTGACACAAACATTATGGGATACTGTAGTGGATCATAGGACCGATGTAGCTCAGAAACTCTCTTGAGCTGTCCGTCTCTCCCGTGTAAGACTATATCCCTGGGACCTTTGTCTTCATCGACTAAGAGAACGGCTACCTCGTTTACAGTAGGAGCATTATATCTGCCTCTGTGTGCTGTCTGTGGAGTGCGATCTGAATGAATAATTAACTTTAAATTATCTGAGGAGTTGAGTTCTAAATTTTGTTTAAAACTTTGTATATACGCGTTATGATTATTCAGAACGGTCTGTAATTCGCGAATTAAATCCATTTTTAAGGTTGGTGCGATGCTTGTGTTAAAAGACATGGTATTAGAAATCATAATAAAACCACATTACACATTTATAAACGTTTATATTTTTCAACCTAAAGAATTCATCAAATATTTAATTAGATTCTACAAAATTACACAATATTACTACAATAATAATTTATTTAATTAGTTTATTTAATTACTACTAAATTGAAACAGTAACTTTAACAAGATATACAACTTAGAATAATACTTAACTCGAGTATCGGAGAGGCAGAGTTTCGACACAGTTCGTAGCAGCAGACAGAATGCCCCTTTTTGTCAGTTTACCCTCTTTTATATCTGTCATCTATCACTACCATATTTCCGCTCACGCCTTCACTCGCCCCTCCACATGCTAGCATTTTAATTATGTAAACAATTTAAATAATGTAAATGAAAAATAAATATTCACAAAAATAAATAACATTTAATGATGTAATTTTTATTAAATTATTTCAACACAAGTTATTATTTTGACTTATTTATTTTGTGAATTCCGTTAAGGCAAGTGTTGCCAACTTTAGAAAATTAAATAAAAAAACAATAAAAATTTCATAACACTGTATAAAGAATACTATTTTCTATCTTATTATAATATTATAATCATAATTTAATTTAAAATAATCCTGAATCATAACAGTTCGTCCATCCTGACAGAATTTGATTCCACGCAAATTGTTTCTAAATCAACTGTCATCTAAAGAAATATATTGCCTTCGTTCTATTTTGGAGTAGACTCTTTCTTTGCTGCTACCTAAAAAATAAATAAAACAAACATGTATAAACCATATGAAGAAATGTTTGAAATATGCCAACAACTTTACACTTATTTTGGATTATGATTTTTTTTATCAAGCTGTTTATACTGTTTATTTATACAGCTAGCAATTAATTCATAATATACTACTACTTCTATTATATCATCACCAACACTGCAGTTTAGGTGGCCCATAATATTACAGAATGTTTGAAATAGCCTTTACGGACGGCCAATCATCACTATGAGCTCTACCACAACGGCCCTTAATGACATCGCGTGTATAGATGGTCCAACATCACTATAAGCAATTCTATAGTGGCCCTTATGACATCGCCTGTAGAGACGGCCCAACATCACTATGTGACTTGTATAGTGGCCCTTATGACATCGCCTGTAGAGACGGCCCAACATCACTATAAGGACTTCTTATAGTGGCCCTTATGACATCGCCTGTATAGGCGGCCCAACATCACTATAAGGACTTCTATAGTGGCCCTTATGACATCGCCTGTATAGGCGGCCCAACATCACTATAAGCACTTATATAGTGGCCCTTATGACATCGCCTGTAAAGACGGTCCAACATCACTATGAATACTTTCATAGTGGCCTTTCCTTGCTCATCCTTAATGTATAACCAAAATGGCGGCTCTTTTTCCAATGTGATTGTATTTTATGAAATATAATTGCCTTAGCCTTCCAAAAGGTCAATTAACTCTTCAGTGCTGTTGGCTTGCGATTCGTTGGAATCACTTCCGCTACTATCATCCTGATTAAATTTTCTCAATGCATCCGATGCAACAGTTGCTTGATATTTTTTTGTAACCTTTTAAACCTTTTATTGACGAGATTATGTATCTATCGTTTCCTAATGGCTTCATGACCTTGTAGGGTCCACTATAATTCTCTTTCAGTTTTCGCACAGCATCTTTGGTTTTACTCTGTGCCCCTCTCCAAAGAACCAAATCACCAGTATTGTAGATTGTAGGTTTTTTTCGTTTTGCATCAAATCTTCTCTTCATCGCTACAGCGGTTTTCGTAATATTTTGCATAGCCTTTTCTGCATTTTGCGATATAACTTGATCATTATCGTAATTGTTTTCAGTCATTCCCTGTAAATGTGATCGTATAGCATGAAACATCATTCTATAGGCTGGAAAGCCAGTTGTCGTATTCACCGTGTTGTTGATGCCCCACGTAACTTTGTTGATACACTTGTCCCAGTCTTTTTCATCTTTTGTGCTTTTGTTAATAGCCTCAAGAAGTGTCCTATTAAAACGCTCAACCTGACCGTTTGACCTAGGCGAAGCTACAGAGTTCACTATGTGTTTTATTTGATTTTGATTACAAAATTCTTTAAATCTTCTGCTAGTGAAAGCAGCACCACTGTCAGATATTAATCGCTTCGGATAACCAAAACCACTAAAAATTTCGTCTAGTTTTTGCTCCGCCTCTATAGACTTTGTAGTTTTTGTTGGTTTTGCCCAAATAAATTTTGTGTACCCATCGACCACTACAAACAAATAGGACATTCCATTACCGCTTTTACTAAAAGGTCCCAGATGGTCAATATGCAAGGTATCCATGGGTTCTGCAATTTTGTCGATTGGATGTAGTTGACCTTCCTTTCTACCATATTGGCCTCTCTTAAATAGGCAGTCTATACAACTGTCGACGTATTTCCTAATAAATCGCGTCATTTTAGGGAACCAGCAATTTTCTTTGATGATTGTATCGCAACGCTTTAGACCTGGATGACCAATGTCATCATGATATTTGCGCATTATATTGAAACGAGCTGCTTTAGGTATTACTAGTCGTTCCTCGCCATTTAATATCCTCCTATAAATTTTATTATCTTTCATTATATAATTATTTTTGATATCTGAATCATCGTCGTTGTTCTCTAATTTCCGTCGTATAATTCTCAAGGTATCGTCTTGGTTTTGCAGGCACACCAACCAATCAAGTAAGTCAAGCACCAGAATATCAGCACTTTCCACTGGAGATCTACTAAGTGCATCCACGTGTTTGTGACTGCTACCCGACTTGTGCACAATACTCATATTATATTCCTGAATACTAAGCCACCATCTTGCTACTCTTGGTAAAAGATCCTTTTTTTCAAACGTCTGCCTTACCGCTACACAATCTGTCACAACCTTAAACTCGATTCCTGCCAGATAAACTCTGAAACGTCTTAGGGATTCTACTACCGCCAGTGTTTCGAGTTCAAAAGAGTGATAGAGCGCTTCTTCCTTGCTGGTCTTGCGACTAAAGTAGGCTACTGGCCGTAATACATCCTCATGTTTTTGTAACAATATGCCCGCTAAACCTCTACTGGAAGCATCAGTGTGCACCTCTGTTATTGCTTTGGGGTCAAATACTGCTAAAATAGGCCTTTCAGTCAAAATACGCTTCAAGTTTTCAAAGGCTTGTTGCTGCGAACCTTCCCAGACCCAAACACAATCCTTTTTCAATAACTTATAAAGTTCGTATGTTATTGCGGCATAATTTCGAACAAACTTTCGAAAGTAGCTCGTTAATCCTAGAAACATGCGTAATTCATGAACATTCGTCGGAACTTTGAATTTTGCTACAGCTTCTATTTTCTTAACTCCAGGTCTGATACCCTCCTGGCTCAAATCGTAACCTAAATATTCTAAATTAGTTTGTAAAAAGGTGCACTTCTCAATATTCAAAGTTAACCTTGCCTCTTTCAATAATATTAGCACCTGCTCCAGAGTTTCTAAGCCTTCTTCTTCTGTAACACTTGGAATTAGGAGGTCGTCTATATAAGGCAACACTTTGTTAAATCTTAATGGTCCTAGAACCTTGTCCATAAGCCGCTGGAACACGCAAGGCGAGTTGGCCAGGCCAAATGGCATGCGCAAAAATTGGTAGTGTCCCTCCGGTGTCACGAAACCTGTTTTTGCAATGGAATTCACATTCATTGGTATTTGATAAAAGCCCTGAGATAGATCCAAGCTGGTAAAAAATCGTTTGCCCGCAAGTTTTTCTACTTGGTCTTCTATAATCGGGAGTGGGTACTTATCCTTGATTGTCACACCATTTAATTTTCTATAATCAACACATAATCTGAAATCTCCGTTCTTCTTTTTCACCAAAATAATTGGACTCGCAAATTCAGAAGATGATTCTTCAATTATATTATTTTTGAGCAACTCATCTATTTTTTGTCGGACTACCTCTTTTTCTGCAACGGAGAGTCTGTAGGGTCTATAACAAATTGGTTTTTCCGTATTTAATTCAATGCTCATCTCCAGCTTATTTGTACATCCTAACTCAGAGGTATCTTTCGAAAAGCAATCACCATATTTTACTAGCAACGTTAACAGTTGTTCTTTTATTTCAGAACGTCGCGAACCGCACTGCACTTTTTCAATATCAACAGATAGTACTTGAAGTAGATGAGATACGGAGCATTGCCTACTTGGTTCTTGTATGGGCATATCCTTTTCTTCACAACAAAACCCTCTTGCTAGAATCTGACCACTTGTCATGACCAGAGGCACATCAGAATAATTACCGACTTCAACCATACTGTCCTTCCCACTTATAATGCATGATGATATTCCATAGTCTTTGTCGGAATAGTGTCGGTTGAAGGCCTCAATATACACACAGTCACTCTCCGGCGATTCTACATTAACATTAACTAACATGATATGCTTAGGTGGAATCTCAATGCTTCGAGTACATTTTACTATTACTTTTCTTTCTTGCGTAACATCGGGTTCAATCTTCAATATATCAGTAGTTGAACTATCGCTGTTGTAAGACTTTGTCTCTCGTTCCTTTTTAGCAATAGTAAATTTACTTCCCGATATTAAAAAGGCTAAATCAGGGTGATTGATGATAGGTTGTCCTAATATCAAGTCCATTCCTCCCATAGGAACATCCGTTACCACAATGGCACTGACTACAATATAACTATCAATATCAATACTAACATCTGCAATACCTTTAGCTGGGATAGAAGAACCACCAAAACCTCTAATCATTAACGCACAATTGTTTAAAGGAAGTTCTAACTTCCGAAAAAAATCTATATTCGTCACATTAATTTTAGCACCAGAATCAAAATATGCTTTTGCAGTTACACCATTAACTTTAATAATTTTGTAGTAAATGTCATTTACCTCAGCAACTAGATTGATAGTTCCTTGTTGGGGTATTGCTGCTGACGTAGTGGGCTTATGCCAACATTTTTCTGTTAGATGACCAATCACACCGCAATGTCCGCAAACAGGCCTACCACTAGCTGTATTCTTCGGGCAACGTCGTACGGTGTGTCCTGGTTCTTGACACAAAAAACACAAGAATGGTTTTTTCTGATCCTTAGGAGTATATGTATCTATGCTGTTACTGTTCCTTGTATTCGGTGGTCGCATTGATGAAAACTTATTAACATATTTCGTGTCCTCCATGGCAGTCAAAAATTTAGCATATAAATCGCTTGGTGTAGCATAGTTTCCAGCGCGAGCAGGAGCCTTCATATGTAATGGTAAACCGTCGATTATGCATGCCACAGCCTTGTCGCCGGTAATTTCTAGACGGTTAAGTAATGCACATTTGCTATAAAAGTATTGTGTCATATTATCTTGCGGTAATTTCTTTTTATTTAACATTTCCCGTAACAGTTCAACATAATCAGTTTTACGTGGAAAAGCTTCAATCAGAAATTGCTTCCATTGATCCCAGGACATTTCATAATTTTGTAGAGATGCATGCCAAACTTTTGCCATACCGTCCAATCTAGACTGCATAAAATAAGACTTCATTCTGTCGGACCAGTTATGAATCGCACCCAGTTGTTCGATCTTATTTAACCATTGCGAAGCAAAAATATCGTTTTTCTCGGGGTCAAATATGGGTATTATATCGGCCTTAGCAGTTATATCATTATAAACAAATGGAACTGGCTCACCGGATTTATTGTAACGTGCTGGCGGTTGCGCAGAGCTGTCCGCTTCGGAATCCGAGGAATATTCGTTGCGTGGTCTCCATGGTCGCCATTTCGTTTTTCTTCCGGGTTCCGGACTGCCCGAAAGTTCCCGTCGCCGCCGTGAACTGCTCGACTCTCGCTTACGTTTGGGCATGACGTCCCACTTCTGAAATTGTTAAAAGACATGGTATTAGAAATCATAATAAAACCACATTACACATTTATAAACGTTTATATTTTTCAACCTAAAGAATTCATCAAATATTTAATTAGATTCTACAAAATTACACAATATTACTACAATAATAATTTATTTAATTAGTTTATTTAATTACTACTAAATTGAAACAGTAACTTTAACAAGATATACAACTTAGAATAATACTTAACTCGAGTATCGGAGAGGCAGAGTTTCGACACAGTTCGTAGCAGCAGACAGAATGCCCCTTTTTGTCAGTTTACCCTCTTTTATATCTGTCATCTATCACTACCATATTTCCGCTCACGCCTTCACTCGCCCCTCCACATGCTAGCATTTTAATTATGTAAACAATTTAAATAATGTAAATGAAAAATAAATATTCACAAAAATAAATAACATTTAATGATGTAATTTTTATTAAATTATTTCAACACAAGTTATTATTTTGACTTATTTATTTTGTGAATTCCGTTAAGGCAAGTGTTGCCAACTTTAGAAAATTAAATAAAAAAACAATAAAAATTTCATAACACTGTATAAAGAATACTATTTTCTATCTTATTATAATATTATAATCATAATTTAATTTAAAATAATCCTGAATCATAACACTTGATCGCAACGATAACTGGTCTGCATCCGAAATAAAATATATTTGCAAGAACTGTGGATTTTGGCCTGATGGTGGTAAAAGGCTACCAATGAGATGATACACCTGTCCTTCAATTTTAAAAGTGGGCATAAAATGACCTTCCCTGATTTCTTTAGCCCCAAAAGAAGTCATTTGAAAAAGACTATTGTATTTACGTGTATTTGTTAAAAAATGACCAGATAATGGATGGTTATTAGTTAAAAGATTTTTTATTGGTTGTGGCGGCTCCTGAAGGTTAGGAAGACAAACTTTACCTGAAGCGCAGCACATACCATTAGGTTCGTCCGCCCATTTCTTGGCAGAGCAGTTAGAGCAGATCTTATTCATGACTCCGATTTGGACGGACGCTTGTTGTGCATAATCAACCTGCGGATCATATCTGAAAGCTAGTCTGTTGCTGTTAGCTAAACTTCGATTGCGAACTCTATTTGTGGACAACTGCTGTCTCTCTGCCTGAGCTCTAAGTCGCTGCAAACGCTCGACATTCGACTCGCTTTCGCGCAACTGAGAGGTCCTTATATTTTGTTCAAGAAGACGTTGGGAACGCTCCAGCCTCGACTCTTGAGCGCGTAGCTCGGAGGTTCTCAGACTTTGTTCGGCAAGGCGTTGCGAACGCTCGACACTTGACTCTCGGTCGCGTAAGTCAGAGGTCCTTACATTTTGTTCACGAAGACGTTGGGAACGCTCCAGCCTGGACTCTCGTGCACGTAACTCAGACGTTCTCAGATTTTGTTGTGCAAGGCGTTGCGAACGCTCGACACTTGACTCTCGGTCGCGTAAGTCAGAGGTCCTTACATTTTGTTCACGAAGACGTTGGGAACGCTCCAGCCTGGACTCTCGTGCACGTAACTCAGACGTTCTCAGATTTTGTTGTGCAAGGCGTTGCGAACGCTCGACACTTGACTCTCGGTCGCGTAAGTCAGAGGTCCTTACATTTTGTTCATGAAGACGTTGGGAACGCTCCAGCCTCGACTCTCGTGCACGTAACTCAGAGGTTCTCTGATTTTGTTCAGCAAGGCGTTGTAAACGTTCAGGGGAAGATTCTCCCATACGACGTATTCTTGCTGTCCGTGCTTGAGAACTATGGTTAGAAAGTTGGGACCTGGCTCTCTTAGGCATTTTCAAATGTTTAAGAAAACGTTAATAGCCTGTAATATTCTAGCTCTGAAAAGAACTGTTGTTTAGCCCTGAAAAGAACTGTTTTTAGTCCTGAAAAGAACTGTTGGGTAGCCCTGAAAAGAACTGTTGATTAGCTCTGAGAAGAACTGTTGTTTAGCTCTGAGAAGAACTGTTGTTTAGCTCTGAGAAGAACTTTTGCGTAGGTGTAGTTTTAAGAATGAAGTCTAATAAAAATCGAACGAAAATGATTACACTTCGCGCACGACCGCTGCGTAGGGAGCCGACCGCGCGACTGAGCCGCGCGGGTACCGTACTCATAGATCTTAACTCCCCTCCCGCACGCGCATCCCCGCCTTGGTGACGCTCACTTCGCAACGCAGAAATAGTAATATTTTAATTTTGCCATAACTTCAAAACCAAACGTCCAATTTTAATCTTTTAAACACCAAATATTATCTACATAAACTGTTCTTAGTGACGAAATAATTTATTTTGATAAGGATTAATAGCATGAGTAAAATAAATGCGTTTAAATGTAGTCCTAAAAAAAATTAAGATTTTTAAATAAAAAAATGGTTGTTGTGCCTCACTCGACATAGATAGGTATAGTGTGTCGCGGACTTTTTTGTAGATATTTATAAGATCTCCAATTAATTAGAACATTTTATGGTTCTATCTTTTATAGTTTAGGCAGTGTACGCAAAATAAGTAACTTTTCTGGTTGAATTTTTACACCTTGTGTCCGAAAACCTCAAATATTTTACGGAACCCTATTTTTTTCCAAAATAAAATTTAGCCTATGTTACTCGTGGATAATGTACCTTTCGAATGGTGAAAGAATTTTTAAAAACGGTCCAGTAGTTTTTGAGTCTATTAATTACAAACAAACAAACAAACAAACAAACAAACAAACAAAGTTTTCCTCTTTATAATATTAGTGTAGAATAGGAAAACTTGTTTTTTGTTTTAAATATTTTGAAAATCCCCAGTATCCGTTTTATGTTGTTTAAATTATGGCCTATATTTTATTCTGTAATGTAAGTATTTTTTGCGTCAAAGAATAACAAAAGTACACACTTACACACTCAAAAACTTGCGTTGTAGTAGCGTCTGAGTAGTAGTATGATAATCACTTACAATCCAGATTATAATCCAGACAGATCCTTCCTATAAATATGCAAAAATGGTGAATGGATTTATCAAATCTTCATCGTGTATAGCTGAACCAGCTTCTACCACCTCTTTGTCAAGGCTTAAAAAAAGTCCAAATTGGCAAAATGTTACGCTTTAAAGCATTATTCAACTTGGCTTTTATTTTAAACGCGATCGATTGAAGTATAACCGTTTCAATTCTAAAGTTAGCCTCGTCCTAGTCAATTATGGATACCGAATTTAGGGCAGATACATATTATATAACGCTGCGCCGCGTCCCGGTGCATGCACTGCAAGTCGTTAAGCTTTGTCGGAAGCCACATAGCTGTACATTTTTAACCGACGAAAAAAAACGGAGGAGGTTCTCAATTCGACACGTATATTTGTTTTTTTTTTTTTTTTTTTTTTTTTTATGTATGACCACGCATAACTTTTTACAGTGTTGTCCGATTTTGATAATTCTTTTTTTAATAGAAAGGGCATACATCCAAGGTGGTCCCATTGCTGCATTGATTTTTATGCGGTTTTTTTATTAGATAGAGTGGTTCAACAAGAAGGTTTATGTGTATAATACATGTACAGTTTAATAGAGAAAAACTGATAATTTTAGAGGTTTCTGACGTGATGTCGTAAATTACCGCATTTTTGCGCTTATATTGCAAACGCTGGCTAAACCCTAGGAGATATATTAAAATAATGTTGTACAGTATCACACAACTTTTTAACCATTTTTTATCGTTTACTTTCAACAAAAAGTGATGGCTTATTTACGAAGCGATTGAAAGCAATACTGTATTAATTCTTGTCCAATTGAGTATCTTAAATACTTTGTGCATTCAATAGAGATCACTATTGCCCTTTACTGTAATTTAAGTGCATATTTTTCAAGATATGGAAGATTCATAAAATTTTTTAACAAAAAATAGAACCGACTCAAAACGCACTAAAAAGTAAAAAATAACTGTGTCATTTAGTTGCTTTAATTTACTTAAGCATATCTATGAAGTCGGTGCCAGCAAGTTTAAGGAACATTTATTTTACGTAGTAAAGAAGTTTGTGGGTTCTAGGTAACGTCCTTGAAAGTAGAAACCTTGGCTGGCACCGACTCCTAGATATGCTTAAGTAAATTAAAGCAACTAAATGACACAGTTATTTTTAACCGACGAAAAAAAACGGAGGAGGTTCTCAATTCGACACGTATATTTGTTATTTTTTTTTTTTTTTTTATGTATGACCACGCATAACTTTTTACAGTGTTGTCCGATTTTGATAATTCTTTTTTTATAAGAAAGGGCATACATCCAAGGTGGTCCCATTGTCCTCATGTTAGGATCTGCTGATGATATCCTGGGGAAATTGAAGGAACTCTTCAAAATTTGGAGGCACGCTTAGAGCGATTTCGGTTTTTGACTCGGTATCGGTAGCTTTTTGGCTACAAGTGCCGTATAATATACTATGACAGTATTGTACGAGAACGTTACGTGGCGATAAATCACTAAAAAGTAAGAAATAAAATTTTTTAACAAAAAATAGAACCGACTCAAAACGCACTAAAAAGTAAATAATAACTGTGTCATTTAGTTGCTTTAATTTAATTAAGCATATCTAGGAGTCGGTGCCAGCCAAGGTTTCTACTTTCAAGGACGTTATCTAGAACCCACAAACTGCTTTACTAAGTAAAATAAATGTTCCTTAAACTTGGCTGGCACCGACTTCATAGATATGCTTAAGTAAATTAAAGCAACTAAATGACACAGTTATTTTTTACTTTTTAGTGCGTTTTGAGTCGGTTCTATTTTTTGTTAAAAAATTTTATTTACTTTTTAGTGCGTTTTGAGTCGGTTCTATTTTTTGTTAAAAAATTTTATTTCTTACTTTTTAGTGATTTATCGCCACGTAACGTACTCGTGCTATACTGTCATAGTATATTATACGGCACTAGTAGCCAAAGCTGCCGATACCGAGACAAAAACCGAAATCGCTGTAAGCGTGCCTCCAAAATTTGAAGAGATCCTTCAATTTCCCCAGGATATCGTCATCAGATCCTAACATGCGGACAATGGGACTACCTTGGATGTATGCCCTTTCTAATAAAAAAAGAATTATCAAAATCGGACAACACTGTAAAAAGTTATGCGTGGTCATACATAAAAAAAAAAAAATATACGTGTCGAATTGAGAACCTCCTCCGTTTTTTTTCGTCGGTTAAAAATGCAGGGACGTGCGTTCGGCGGTCGCGCGGCGCGTGTGTGTGCCTCTGTTGGTACATACCAGCATTACACCCGTGCAAAGCTGGGGCGGGTCGCTAGTTATTTCATAATGTTAAGTGTGTTGACGATTCCAAACTAACATATTAATTTATGTATTTAAATAAAATATAACCGATTTTAATAACCGATTATTTTAAAGCTCGTTACTAAGCTATGTACTGTTCCATACTCAACTTAATTTATTATTTTATAATAGATATTATCAAATAATTACAGTGGACAGTTATTTAAGTACTAAATTCGGAAATATAAGATGCGCGTTACTTGCTTCATAGCTCGCTCATAGAATAAAACAGCGTTACTATTTTTTTTATAAGTAGGTACAATATAATTAACCTTGACTACAATCATGCCGTGGTCTTAAAAAACAAAGAAAAATGTACAAAAATATCAAAGCCTAAAAATTATAACAATATCAAAAGCAAATACAAAATCGGATAAAAAAATTCCATGAAATTTTAAAGCTGTACCTAATATCGTATATACTCTACCTCTGTCTTTAGTAGACATTCATATAACTAAAACATGCAATAATAATCAATAAACGAATAACACAAAACGGTGTAATGGTCGAAGCGAACGTGCGTGATTAGTATACGCTTTCGTTTTACAGTCGACACGACATGGAACCACCGCATCAATTTGAGCCCGACACCACGCCGCTGTACAGTCCTTTGTGCGCAATTGGCTCTGTCACTAAACTCTGTCACACTTGCAGGTGCGCGAGGATATAGTACCTGGGTTTTCGCTAAACATCTAGCTAATTAGTGCATGTATTACCTAGCAACTAAAAAAACAATAAAATTTTTTAACAAAAAATAGAACCGACTCAAAACACACTAAAAAGTAAAAAATAACTGTGTCATTTAGTTGCTTTAATTTACTTAAGCATATCTATGAAGTCGGTGCCAGCCAAGTTTAAGGAACATTTATTTTACGTAGTAAAGCAGTTTGAGGGTTCTAGGTAACATCCTTGAAAGTAGAAACTTTGGCTGGCACCGACTCCTAGATATGCTTAAGTAAATTAAAGCAACTAAATGACACAGTTATTTTTTACTTTTTAGTGTGTTTTGAGTCGGTTCTATTTTTTGTTAAAAAATTTTATTTCTTACTTTTTAGTGATTTATCGCCACGTACCGTACTCGTACTATACTGTCATAGTATATTATATGGCACTAGTAGCCAAAAAGCTACCGATACCGAGTCAAAAACCGAAATCGCTGTAAGCGTGCCTCCAAAATTTGAAGAGTTCCTTTAATTTCCCCAGCATATCATCAGCAGATCCTAACATGAGGACAATGGGACCACCTCGGATGTATGCCCTTTCTAATAAAAAAAGAATTATCAAAATCGGACAACACTGTAAAAAGTTATGCGTGGTCATACATAAAAAAAAAAAAAAAACAAATGTACGTGTCGAATTGAGAACCTCCTCCGTTTTTTTTCGTCGGTTAAAAAGAATTTTGATGTTTTAATCGTAGGTATTAAGTAGAGATTACTTACAATGAATATCACTGTTACTTAGTAGATATTCATAAACCTAAAACACATGCAATCAATAAGCAAAACGATGTAAGTTCTAAAACGAACGTGCGTGATTAGAATAGGCTTTCGTTTTACAGTCGACACGACACGGAATCACCGCATCAATTTGAGCCCACGCCGCTGTTCCTTTGTGCGCCAATGGCTTTGTCACTAAACTCTGCACCCTGATTTGTGTTCTACAGTTTACCAACCTGGGGAAATAGACCTTTTTTAGAAAAGACTTCAAACAAATATTTCAAACATTTTATTGATTTAATTTTTAATACATGTATATCCTCATTGTTACCACTAAAAAGAGGCGTATTATAAGTTTGACGTGTGATTCTGTGTGGCTTCTAAACAAATGGAAAGATTATAATGCGTTTTTAATCGGTATAACTTAAATATATGTACAGATAAATTAAATATTTATAATTAAATAAAAAAGGAAATACTTAACCGCTACAGTAACCTAAACTAAAAATAAATTTAAACAAAATAAAAAAGAGTATAAATCAGAGTCGAGTGGTAAAGTAAGTGGTAATGCGTTTTTTGGTTTGACCTGATCGAAGTACCTTTTGTATACGATTAAGATCTGTTAATTTCATTCAAAGATCCTTTATCGACGAGCACATATTTTTAGATGGACATATTTTCTGCCATAAAAGTAGTAATGGTTACGTATGCGTAGCGTAGAAATTATAATATGAGGCACCTTTGCCTCTGGTGGCATTGTAGGAAAGTTCGTTGCAAAGTGTTGTTGTGATGGAATGAATGGTTTTCCACATAAAATCAGGGGGACCGTCTTTTTGATCTTTCTTTACTCGAACTGTTACTGAAATAAAATGAAATGAAAATTTATTGTTTCACAGTGGTACATAACTGATAAGGCTGAGACCTTCTAGTAAGTACTAGACCTGTGTCAGAAGGTCCCGCTCTTCCCATAAGTAGCTACATATTAACAAATTTTCATAAATAATAATTAAAATTTTAAAAGTTACTGTCTAGCAATTGTTGCAAAGTGAGCGAGATTTGAGTCAGCGATGTGCCTAATAAAGTGCTCATATGCTTGTTCATTATACTATTACATAGAAAAAAGTGTAAAAACTGTACCTGTTATATGAAACGCAATCGGTCAGCGCGACAAGTTACAAAATAGGCCCGGCGCGATCAGTTTCCGGTAAATTTTGAAGCGGACCAACGAATTGAAAGCGCCCTCGGTAAATTTCCTGCATTCGCTCCCTATTTCCGGGAAGTAATGAACCACTTAAAGAGTTATACGGGGATTTGTATTAAAACATTAAATTTAATACTTGACATGTTAAACTCATGTATTTAATAAATGTCTTATTGTATTGGCATTAGGAATGTTGAATTGTGAAAATTTCGTAATCTTAAAGAAGGTGTCGACTAATGCTGGAATACTGAAATTTTACTTAATATTTATAACTCGTGCAATTACTTCTCCACTTACCATCTCCAAAACTCCGAATATTATACTCAATCATAACTTTCATATCAAATGTGAGCAGAACTGAAATTCAGGAAGGGTTCAAGTGAGTAGCAGATTTGAGTGCTTTAAGTTACAGTCGTCATCATCATCGTTATCAGCGCATTAGCGAACACTCAGTGCCAGGCCTTCCTCCTTTTCGCTGTCTGTATTCTTGAACCCTACTACCTCCCAAAGCTACCACAGTCTATGAAACAATATTTGTCTATTGTTCTTGCCTATACAGCCATAAGCTGAGAAAATTTCAACCCTAATGAGATATCGAAAGCCTGGCGATCACAGGCTCTAAGTCAATTTTACATACTTACGAATAAGTATTTATTATTTAACTTGTAACAAATTTCGCAAACAAAAATGTTATTTGTGATCCTCATTATGTATCTAAACCAAAATATTTTGGAACGTGCTCAAACATAACCTGATAAACCCTCTCGTATTACCTTTCAGCGGCGGGCGTGACTTTACATAAACGTGTCATCACGCGACTCGTTTTATTATTCGGTTCATCTTTTATGTGACAGGGAACTGCCGACCGTGGTTGTTTAACAACTCAATCTACAGGATATAATGGCACAACTATAAATATTTTTTCGAACATAGCGATCTGACAAATATTATAAATGCGAAGGTTTATGGATGATTCAATCACCCAGAATGGATAAGCGGATCTAGATATGATTTGTCTGCAAGAGATTCTGTTTGGGCTTGAAGTAACGCGTCATATTAAGATGTGTCTATGCCAGACGAGCCAAGCATAAACTAAGTCGCTTTGCTCATGTATTTTATGCCTGTAACGAGTACCGTATCAAAACGGCAATCATACCCCATAGACATACGATAATGTTGCTTGACGTCTGCAATAACCATGGCTGAAGTATGTACGAGAATTCTGTCGAAAACGAAAGTCTGCCCTAATAAAAGTAAACGTGTTAATGTTTGTAAGATCAACACAATATATGAGTTACTCGTATTTTGGCTCGTATCACCTAGTGAGAAGTGTTTGCACTCATTTAATTTGTAGCGCGAAGCCCCTAAGGGCGGTAATCCCGAAGTTAAGCCTGTTGCGTCCCGCTTTTCATACTTCTAGGCACACACTGGCCTTCTTATTGTTTCTAGCATTCTAATATTTTATTATATTATTGTTATCCGGTTATATTTTTCTTGCTTGACCACCATCACCCAATGGTTCACGTGTTAACAACGAATGTAAAGTTATGTACGCTATATTATATAACGTAGATACACACTAAGGAATATAGGTAAACGTAGATATACGGTTGATATCTTTTGCATTTTCTTCTTGTAACACAAAACTATTATTAAAATATTTTTAAGATTTGAATAGTTTGCTTTTGTTTTATTTCACACTAACACAAGATTAGTGATGAATTTAGACATTATAACCCCAAATCCCAAAACAAATCGAAAAATTTGGTAAAAAAAATTTTAAAGTAATTTTGTATGGATTGTATTGCCACTTCTTTAGCACTAAGAAGTCTGCCGAATCAGATGAGATCCAAAATGGATCTTCCACTCCACACTAACGTAAAATGCTATACGTGTAGCATTTATATAAAGTTTTCTAATATTATAATTATATAAGTATAATTATATATAAATAATCAGGCAAGCAATGGCATCATGCTCAAAAAGAATAACTTAGTGTATGATGTAGGAAAAATGCAACTAGTAACTTTCCCTCTGGCTTCAGACTTGCACCTTTGCCAATTTTGCTTATTTCACTGGTTTATTTTCAAAAGTTAGACAATACTGTTGATATGAAATAGAAACATCTGTTACTAAACACACTTGTTTTCTTTGTGAAGTGTATTTGTAAAGTTAGGCAAGTAATGGAAAAGACATAAATATTCAATCTTACGAGCCGAAATGGATAATGCAAAGAGTAACTTTTCACTTTCCTAGAGATGCACCTTGCCAATCGTACTTGTTTCAGTTGTTTTTAAAAAATGATCAATGGGTTTAAATAACTAGACAATACTACTAACTGATGTAGAACTCTACTAAATATACCTTGCCTTTTTGAAAAAACAACACACTATAAATAGTCATTTAAGTGAGTGTAATTAATTCACATACGGTAGAAGTGTAACTTCAGATATTGAGGATGACATGAAGATAAGTCGTCAAATATAAAATACTGTGTAATGTATTAAGTACTATTAGTCAATGCATATTCATTTAACAAAGTTTCAAATTACAACGATTCTTAAAAAAAATCACTTTAAAATTTTCATTTTCACAGGTGTATGATTGGCAAATGAAATAAAGCAACTAGTGACTTTCCCTCTTTCGTCAGGCTTGTACCTTTGCCAATTCTACTTGTATCAGTAGTTTATATCCATAATCTAGCCATATCTTCGCCAAAACTTTTGATGTGAGTTATTTCCCAACACTGTCATACACTTTAAAGTTTTGAACACTGTTAACTGAAGTAAACACCAGGCAGAAATTACTTAACATTTATTTTAAACTACTGTATTAACATTTTTGGACTTGGTCGTTAAGTACAAATGTGCCGTCGTTAAAAATTTGTATCGCAGCAAACGATGGAGCGAGAAAAAATATCTCTACATGATTGAATCAGAATATAAGATACCCACAGTTAACGACATAGCTCAACAAGTGACAAAGCTGGAGTAACAATGCGCGGCGTACATAATTAGAAGAAACGATGGACGTTTGGTCCTGATACTTTCCTAAGCCCAAGGTTGCCTGAAAGAAATCGCTAGGATGCGATAAGGTCGCCTTTTGTATCTCTACTTCCTTCATAACTATTTTTGTTAGTTTTTATTTCATGCATGTAGTGTACAATTAAGGTATAAATAAATAAAGAAATGATTCAGTGTGTTCGGATTATCTGTACTATCAAGTTACAATGTCCGTATACCCACAAGGATTATGCACGGTTTTTGTCAGCTTTCGTACGATATAACTTATGTAAAAGGGCACCTGTTTACTTTAAAACGTAAAGCCTCTCAAGTGCCGCCCGGATTTTATAAAATAACATTAGAATTGTATTGTATTTCCGCTTCTTTTTCTCTATGTTTGTACACTTTTTGGTATTTAACTAAGTGTAAACAATCATTTTTTTCTCGTTAATTTAAGCGTTGCTGTATTTCTTTTTACAGGTATCATTTTTATTATCATTAGTCGATCTGAGAGTGATCGTTATAAAATCATACATTATCACCTCAACCAACCAACTAGTTCAATGGAGCAGAGTGGTGGGTACAAAACTCCAAATGCTCTCTTCGAAAAAGGAGCGAGGCTTAGCCTTGTATTAGATCGTTAAATTAGGTTGACAATAAAGTGTACCTTTTCTACCAATAACAGTATGTACTCGTAACTAAAAGCGGTGCGGTGGAACCCGTTCATGCGGGAGTATCAGGAAATGTGTTTTAGTTATAGATACACATATCTATATCCCGAAGTTAGTACGAGTCATAATTATTAGCCTATTAATGACTCGTAGAGGGCCAGTAGGAGCGGATCGGTGGGCTAATTGTGCTAAGTTATTTAGTCATGAAGAAACCAAATTAGCCCGCTTATGTCTTAGATTGCATCATCACTTACCACCAAGTATAAATGCAGTCAAGGACTAACTTGTATGAATAAAAAAGCGATATACCATTATTATGTAGGTACAGTTTTAGAAATGCAACACAACGTAATGTCTGTAGGTACTAACTGATCAAGCACCAATAAATTGACATTTTTTTTAATTTGCTACAAGTTAGCCCTTGACTGCTATCACACCTGATGTTAAGTGATGATGCAATCTAAGATGGAAGCGGGCTAATTTGTTAGGAGTAGGATGAAATCCACACCCCTTTCGGTTTCTACACGACATCGTCCCGGAACGTCTTTGTCGGTAGGGTGGTAAATAGCCACGGCGAAAGCCTCCCACTAGCCAGACCGAGACAAATTAAAAAAAATCTCAATCTGCCCCGCCGGGACCTCCGTCTTATAAATCCACCGCCCATACCACTGCGCCACGGAGGTCGTCATACTGTAATAATTGACATAATGTAATAATAATATCTTAAATGAAGCTGTGATTTAAGAGCTTAGTTAACCCAACAAGGTGTATAATCTATCTTACACGCTCATCCATCCACATAATCTCCGAGCAAGATCATAACACACATGATTGGCGTACGACTCATTAGCCTAGTGTAGAAGGCGAATGGATAGTGTTCCGTAGTCAACATTACACGGAATTCCGCTCACGTGTATTAAAATAGAGCGTGAATTAATTTTAAATTAAATTACGTCAAAATACAAATCTCCAGGATGCACGTGGCTTTGTAATATTTAACAGTATAGCAATTAAATTTTAACGACAAAGATTTCTCGAACAATCGGCTCTCTTCTGCACACATGACAGTATAATCTTGAGTGTAAATTATAAAATGCAAATATTCATTCATTTTAAAAGACCAACTGCTGAGTTTGTGCCGACTCGTCACGGCAAAACCGATGGTACAGGCACTACACACTGACAGACGTGTCATTTGCAAAATTTTTGTATAAATTTATATAAATGCATTCTTGAAAAATTAATTGAAATTTAAAAAAAAAATAATAACGCGTATAAAATAGTTAATGTTGAGCTCTGGTTTGTGAATTGAAATGAACAAAGTTCTTTACGTATGTATGGTATATGTTGCCGTTTGAAATCGTCGTTTTTTGCAGAGAATAACAATATAAATCAATCTATCAATCCACCATAATATATTCATGCTTAGAAACCTTTTGCTATCTTCCGATAATATGTCGTCCTAATGTCAATAGCTCTTCCCATATGTGTAAATTTTTCCGGAACATTCGTCATATTAAATGAGTCTTTTCGATAAAAGTGTGAGTATTACGTATATTATTGAAATTTATGAAACTCCACTTATTATTTTACAATTTTTTTCATACGGCATATAGTAAAATAATAATTTTTAAATCAAAATATTTTTCATGGCGTTGTATGGGGCGAGTTTTGTCGAACAACCTAGTATTAAAATACACGTATTGTTTACGGGTTAATTTCTATAATAAAGTAAACAAGCACACGTAGTTTCAGTGCTACGTAATTTGATCCCCAATGAGATAAGAAGCTTCATTTCCGCTCTAAATTATTATGTAGCGAGCGTTTCGATTACGCATGGGAAATATTATATGAAAATGAAAGTAATTTTACAGTAAGTAGATGACTAGTAAAAAGCTAATTGCAATTGTTGTGATTGTAATCGGTTGTATGATATAAAATTTTTAGTTATATCTTTAAATTATACAGTTGCCTATATCCAATAATTTTTCAAAAAGTTTTATACCTACTGAGCCTTTTTTTATCTGTATTTTTTATTTATTTTAACAACTTTTACAAAAAAGCTGACGCGCGTATTTGGATTCCAGAAACTATACCGAGAAAAAAAGCAACCTTTTTATTCCAGGCTATAGTCTATTTCTGCACCCAAATATGTTTGGCCGTTCGGACGAGATTGAGTAACAAACGTCTTATCACCATAGCATACGATCGCATTTATAATATCAATTGGATTAGTTGTAGTTGTAGTATACATCTTTAAAGTATCTAAAATCCTTCATTAAGCTTCCACGTAGCCAGGAGAACTATAAACCATTAAGCTTTGTGTAAACTGCCAAATGACGGAGCGTTTATGGCTTTACCTCCTCAAATTCGTGCAGCAAACAATTTAGCGGCTCTTACTAAGTAGGGTAAACTTGATAAATAACCGTTCGTGTTAAACTTAGCTTGCGGCCAACTTAAGGGAAGTATTATTCTTGAAAACGCAACACAAACTGCCGGCGACCTTACAAAGGTTACACGTTGGCATTGACATAATGGACTAAGAGCCTGTGCTCGCCAGACCTTAGTCATTTTATACAAACTGAAAGCTTGACATGTTCCTACCATAGGTAAGTACGATACGAGGTTTGAACCAGGGTATTTTTGGAAACTGGTAGGTTTTAAGGTTCCAGAACTTAGCAGTGAACATATAAAACGAATGTTTATTATATATTTTTGACGATTTCACAAGAAATCATGTCCCCCATCGCTACGCAATTAGATTTTTGGTAACTCTTCAATATAAACCCCAAAATTTGTATTTTCAACAGCGTCTATCGGAGAGTTGCACGAAGCTAAGTGACTGGCAACAACTGGATTCATGGTTTTTCATATTATGTCAAGAAAAATATAAAAGAACTAGCAGTCGCCCGCGACTTCGTCCGCGTGTAAACCTCTTAGGTACTCTTCTAATTTTAAAGACAGACTTTCATACAAAATGTGTGAAAGTCACATATAAAGTCTACATTTTTGTTAAACATTGTATGACATTTCAGTACATTAACATTAAAAATATATATTTATGGCAAACTGATGGGTATAAATTGATATTGAGTCTAGCCTTCAGAATAAACAAAAATAATTTTACAATCCGCCGTTAAAACAAACGAACAAACTCTTCCGGAATTCTTAATTCATCATCGTATATATAACATAGATCTAAACTCCCTCCCGCACGCGCGCCCCCGCCTTGGTGACGCTCACTTCGCAACGCAGAAATAGTAATATTTTAATTTCGCCATAACTTCAAAACCAAACGTCCAATTTTAATCTTATAAATACCAAATATTATCTACATAAACTGTAATTAGTGATGAAATAATTTATTTTGATAAGAATTAATAGCATGAGTAAAATAAATGTGTTTAAATGTAGTCCAAAAAAAATTAAGATTTTTAAATGAAAAAATGGTTGTTGTGCCTCACTCGACATAGATAGGTATAGTGTGTTGCGGACTTTTTTTAAATTTATAAGATCTCCAATTAATTAGAACATTTTATGGTTCTACCTTTTATAGTTTAGGCAGCGTACGCAAAATAAGTAACTTTTCTGGTTGAAATATTTTACGGAACCCTATTTTTTTCCCAAATAAAATTTAGCCTATATTACTCGTGGATAATGTAGCTTTCGAATGGTGAAAGAATTTTTAAAAACGGTTCAGTAGTTTTTGAGCCTATTCATTACAAACAAACAAAGTTTTCCTCTTTATAATATTAGTGTAGATTATGTTTTCTTCTTAAATGATTGACGGTCTGAACCCTTAAAACCTGCTAGCCTCCAAAGCAACCACGGTGCAATCTCCATTGTTGCATACCGCATTTACCTATGGTAGGACCATGAGCTGACACCCTTTCAGTTTTTATAAAATGACGTAGGTCTGGTGATTACATGCTCTCAATCTATAAAATAATTTACGCATAATTGAGCTGGGAACTCCGGAGCCAAATATGTTCATAAATCTTTAAACTCGTTTCCTGTCGCCACTGATATTGAGGTCAGCCAATAAATTGCCACTGAAATACCTATAGATACATACTACATACATATGGATCTATATAATGGAATTGAAAAGGGACTTTGGGGAAAATTGGGGTGTGTTGATACGACCAGATTTAGCGTGTGGCCAGCTTTTACAAGCTTTTGACCTCTCATTTTGTCTCTATTTCTTTCCGAAATCCATTTGGATTTAGTATATATTCTAAGAATATGTACGGAAAATCAAGTTACCTGTTCTTGTATCAGTATCAAATCAGTATATAATTGATGATAAATAAGATAAGCTTTACGATGAATACTACCTACTTCGACAAAATGAATTGCAGTTTAGCGTTTAATGAAATTAAGAAAATAATGTCCAATACAGGTTAAACTATTTTTTACCTACTAGTAAAAATTATTTGGTAGCATGTATCTCAAATTAAAAGTAGTATTAGTTAGACAGGCTAATTGAGCCAATAAATAAATATAGATTTTAGCTTTTTTTGCTTTAATGAGTAACGGTCATCAAAAGAAACAAACACTTAAAGAAACAGGATTCCTTATTGATTAAGAATATTAAAGGATTAAGATTTTTATTTAAATCAAAGTTTAACTTATATCAGTTCTTATTTATAGTTATAACAAATTTAAACTTACAATAATATGTATTTTTGGGTTCATTTATTTATATCATTTTATATGAATTTAGTATATTTATTTATTTGATATTCATCAACTATTTTCTTTATTTACAGGTACTTAAAGATTACAGTTAAGTAGCCACAAGTAAGTAAAGCACTCAGTAGCTAAGCAAGCTTCACTTTCACAGAGTAGATTATGGTAAGGGAATTATGGCCGTGCGAGGCGTATCACTTTGCTAAATGTAGTCAATTTGCGATTATCATATCGGGCAGGTTTTAGGTGTTGTAACAATGAACACGTTAACGGCAGAAAATATGAGTCAATGTTTCGAAATGAGTATGAAGGTTTCGTTTCTGTGAGTATATTTTTAAGTTTATTACTTTTAATATGTTTTTATCGCTCAAAATTTGAACAGGTCATCAGATTTGCAGCTTTATGATAATGTGTGATTCATTAAACTATTACTAGCAGATATTAAACCGGGAAAACCGGGACCGACGGCTTAACGTGCGCTGCGAGGCAAGAGCATTAAGTAGTATATACCTACTTCCGTTTCCGATATGCAACTGAGAAAAGAAAGAAAAGTAGGTATATCGTTGCTTAACCCAGGCCACCAAATTCAAATTCGTTAATTTCAAGCGAGCTTAGTTTTATTAAGCAACTATTTGGATTGACTCTATCACCAACTCGGAAGGCACTGTAAAGTGAACCAAAGCCGTATATGCAACTATAAAGCATACAGTTAGTTAAATTTTTCGTTATACTTAATTATATTTCGACGTCCAGTAAATATTAATAAACAGTAGAAACATAACATAATATATTCAAGTTCCGCTCGTGCAAATGTAAGTAGATTAGGTGCGGCGAGTGAGAGAATTGTGGTCTATTTCTCTGCTAAATGTCGGAACATTATGCGATAAAGCGATATCAAGGCATGTATTTAAGCCAATGGAAAAGTCAGAATAAGAAACATTTTAGCGCGATTGCTTCACGTAGATGACCTATATTAAACCTGGTTACGATTCCCAGATGTGAAAAATCTAAATTTATGTAATTACAGACAGACATAGTAACTAGTGATTAGTCTGTTTGTGTGTGATATCGACGTCCAGGGTTCAAATATTTTGCCGAATAATTAAGATATTTTCTTATTTCCAAGAAATGTTCAGTAAATTTTATGCCAGAAGTCTAGAAGGTGGTGTGTTACACCCCTGCACTTAGGAGGCCACGTTACCTTCACGGTCCCTATCACTATCATCAACATAAGATGACCTCCGTAGCGCAGTGGTATACGCGGTGGATTTATGAAACAGAGGTCCAGGGTGCGATTCCCCGCGGATCAGATTGAGATTTTTCTTAATTTATCTTGGTCTGGCTAGTGGGAGGCTTTCGCCGTGGCTAGTTACCACCCTACCAACAAAGACGTACCGCCAAGCGATTTAGCGTTCCAGTACGATGTCGTGTAAAAACCTAAAGGCGTGTGGATTTCATCCTACTCCTAACAAGTTAGCTCACTTCCATCTTAGATTGCATCATCACTTAACATCAGGTGTGATAGCAGTCAAGGACCAACTTGTAGACATAAAAAAGAAATATTCGTTAACTTGTATTGGAGCAGCATGGTGGGTCTACGCTCCGTATTCCCTCTCCTACAAGGAGGGAGGCCTGGCCCTGTAGTGAGCTATGACAGGCCGATAACTATGGTCAGGTTTTTTTTTATCATGCAGTTGTAGTTAGTTGTAACTGTTACCCTAAAAAAAGACAAAACGCTAAGCGATTTAGTTTTCCGATACCACGCCACGTAGAAAATAGGTCGATTGGATGAACGAACTGTACCCCTCCCAAGTTAACTCGCTACTCAAACTGCAACGTCACTCAACATCTGGTGTAATCGTTGTCAGTCTTCCCAAATTAACGTGCTATTATCTCAAACTGCTTTGTCATCATTACAACATCAGGTAAAATTTTAGTTTCTGTTTAATTTACCAAGAATATTGTTAATTAAAAACCAATAGTCGATCGGATACTTTTTTATGGTAAACAAGCGGACGCCTGCGACTCCGTCCGCGATAAATTATATTTTGTGATAGTTTGACAAGCCAGACGTAGCCATGTCCTTTCTTATGCTATGAACTATCTCTGTACCAAATTCCATTTAAATTGATTCAGTACTTTAGGCGTGATTGAGGAACAAACAGACATAATTACGTTCGCATTTATAATATTAGTGTAGATTGATTTGCGCTTGACTAATATTTTGCTAAGCGAAGCATCGAATCATGTTTGTCAACTACAAATTATTACAATGCGCGTCGCCACGCTTCGAAGTACGCATGCATAACACATTTTCACATCTTATAGATGGAAAAATAGAGATGAATATGCAAAAAACATGATGCATCGCAACGTCGCATCGCTTCTACGTCAATGTGAGATAAACCTTAGAGCCCTGTAGGTGATTAAATTGTAGGTCGCAGGAAACAGACGCCGGAAGGGCATTCCACTTTAGCTTTCCAGATTAGAAACGTTGAAGCAAAACGTTTAGTGCGGTTCGCATGAATGCCAATCACGTACGTATGCCATCATTCACGGCGTCCTGCTGCTATATAGGTAGTTGTAGGGAAACAAGAAAATTATCGTGCAGTTCCTCTAAAAAATATAAAAAGCCGGCAAACAGATGATGTTCCGATGCTCTAAAGTTCAAAATTTCAACTGTTTTATCGGTTCGAGTCAGTCGATCATCTAGTCTAATTTTACTAAGCTAGTATGAGATTTTCTTCGTAACAAATTCGAGTGTACGAAGTAAAGGTCATCTAGTAGGTAATTAATGAGCCTGTATATCACTAGGAAGGTTAACTGCTGACTCTACGTCGTATCGTAGTAGCAGTAAATGTCAGAATGGATCACGTCCAATTTATACTGGACAAAGGTGATTGAAGACTTCGGAGGTCTGCACGGATCCATAGGTGCCGGTATATAATGCCGTTTGTTGTTAATTTACTCCAACTCAACTTTTAGTAATTTCGACAGCCTTCGTGGCGCAGTGGTATATGCGGTAAATTTATAAGACGGAGGTCCTGGGTTCGTTTTCCTGCTGGCCGGTTCCTGTACGATGTCGTGTAGAAGCCAAAAGGGGTGTGAATTTCATCCTACTCCTAACAAGTGCGGTTCTATCTTAGATATCATCATCAATTACCAGCAGGAGTGATTGCAGTCAAGAACTAACTTGTAACAAATAAAAAAAATTATAAACAGATAATACTCTCTTATTATATCTCCAGTAGAAACCCTTTTTTTCCTGGATTAACCGATTAAATAGACTTATTTTCACGTTTATAATATTAGAGTGAGTACCTACGAGTACCTAGTAAAATATGGATTTAAAGTAGACTAGGGTAAATAGTTATTATAACATATCGGTTAATACGTTATTGTTGAAATTCTCAATTATTTTACATGCGCGTTTTATAATTTATTAACTTTTTCCGTAAATGGTCAGCAAAATTAATCCAATTAAAATGAAAGCTACAAGTTAACAAATGACGGTATTGTTTCATGCAGAAGTTACAAGCTTTTGCAATGTTTGACAATTTGTAGAGACTCCAAACTTTGAAACTAAAGAATGCCATTGCGACTGCCAATTTTGCGTTTGTGTTTTTTTACTCGTCTAGCTGTGCCCCGCGATTTCACTCGTATAGATTCCCGTTCCCGTGGCAATATTGGGATAAAATGAAGCCTATATACTATGCTGTACATATGCAGACTATAATCTATCTCTGTACCATCTAAACCTTGCTAATCGGGGTATTGTGCATTCTAGCAAACTTTATTATTCTAAAAATACCATGGGCACATATAGGGAGGGTGGGGATGTTAGTTAAGAGGTTATTAATCAATCACTCTTCCTTTCATCTCAATGCAAAGAAAGATAAAGCTATATTTTAATTGGTTGACAATACACATGACCCATCTTCATCATCATTATCAGCCTATTAACGGCCTACTACAGCGCCAGGCCTCCCTCCTTATAGGAGAGGGGATATGGAGCGTGCACCCACCACGCTGCTCCAATGCGGGTTGGCGGGTTTAGGGTGATAATGTTTCATTTATTAACGATCACTATCAGATGTTGATGATAGTGATCAGGACCGACGGCTTAACGTGCTCTCCGAGGCACGGGGGTGAAACACCACCAACTTCTAAACTCCGGTCTTGGAATGTACTGAACATTTCATAAAAGAATGAAAAAGCTCAGAATTATTCCATGACTCGACCCAGGAATCGAACCCAGGACCTCGTGATCGAAGCCACATAGGCTAACCACAAGACTAACGAGGCAGACAAGACCCATCTTAGGCTGACTGAAATAATTCCATTGAATCTTTTACATAATTTACGACCTTTAAATGATTTAACAAACACAATGACGAATAATTTGTATGACATGTGTAGTAATTGTCATATAACGCTCGGACAGATACGACATTAATCATTGGCGGACATTTGTGACAAAGCGAACGGGACACAAAAGATTCATAGACCGGTATCAGTTCAAATATGTCCAGACGTATGTCGACCCTTGTTGTATACTTGGCAACCATCAATCCTTATTTTTTTAAATTTTGCCTTACAAGCAATACTTTTACAAACAGTTCATTCAATTCCGACAAAACATTAAAATAAAGTTATATTTCAAAATGATTTCTTTAAACAACCAAGCTTAACATAAATGCTATAAGTATGCTGCTTAAAGTGTTCCAGAAGTACTTCTAGCTATGTACATTGTCCAATAGGAAGAGGATAAGCATGCAAGTTTGCTATCTTGCGCTTCGTTGAATATTCTAATAACAAGGAAACCCTCTAGTAATTATGCTGGTATACAGTCTTAAGACAGACGATTGCAGTACTTTAAAGCCTTTAGGTTGAAATCTGAATAAAAAAGAATTATAACAACCAAACCATACAACGCTACATAATTGTTATGAGTAACGTTTTGCTTTTTACATCGTAGATTTCATAATTTTTTAAAGAGCATTACCTCCTTTACTTTATCATCTCACTGTAAGACACCAGGTGGGATTTTTATCTCTACTTCGTCGATGTTCCTAGGACAACAAAGCCTTGTGCGCCATACTTCATTATACGCATAGCTAAGGTTTGGAAAGCTCTTCAGTTTGAATGATTGAATATGCATTTTCTAAGCAAGTGCGTCCCAACTTAGACACATCGACACTTACTATCAAGTGAGACCGTGGTCAAGTGCGAGCTTATTTCATATAAAAAAGTTGGAGAGATCATTATAAATAATAAGCTTTAACATTACTGACCGTATTCATCATTCTGAAACTTTTAATAATATCAAGTTTAAGATGTTAAAAAGAGGCGCATCTTTAAATAAACACAATAACTGTCTAAAGTGAGTTTGAATGGAACAATGAACTTCAATTTATTTCCGTCACACTCGATCAATATCGCAAATGAGAATAGTCACAATTGTCGCAACACTATTAAGCCGGCAGCGGGTCCCAGATATTGGCAATATAAAAGATTTTATGCATTGGGGCTGCGCAGAATGCGGATGCCTTTTTAGACAACTGTAACAAGTTTAAATAACCATTTAAAGAGGTTACTTAAACAATTCAATTATATCAGTAAAGTGGCCTATTAAAAAAAGCCGTTTCACTTCAATATCAGAAAAGCGAGAGCTTTAATCTTCTTTCTTTAAATAATAATTTATCTGAGGAAATGCTATGAATTTTTTATTTTTCTTTTAATTATAAGTACAATTGAGATTTATAAGATCACTTCTATTTGTTTAGTAGCAGTTTTTTTTTTGTGAAAACGGTTTGGTACTTTTCACCACTGACCTATAGGCCAAGAGCCTTAGCCCTGAAAAGAACTGAAAAACACGACCGGCAAATCTAAGTTTGATGACTTACTCGTATACCTAAACTCAAGACCCTACGTACATAACAAGGAATCGATGAAGACCCACACTGCTAATTATCATTAACCATGAGAATTGATATGGAATCTATGCAAGTAAAACTCACCGTAGCACAACTAGTTATTGAGATGCAAATAAAACTGCTGTAACAGCTACTCCATCTTCACTGTATAATTTATCCCTCTTGAGCCAAAAACTATTGAGATATCACAGTCTAATATCATAGTCTAACCACTACAAACTAGATCGATATTCGCCAGCACATTAAAAACCCATTGACCTTGTGCAAGACCGCCGTTGACCAACAAAAACATTAACGTATTCGCATAGCTAAATTATACAAAAACTAAGTTTGTACTAGTGCAGTGAATAGTTCCCATTTAACTGGACAAAAACTAATCCTGAACTCTATCTAAACTTAACTTGCATAGATAATAACTACTGTATTTCGTGACGTTAAATTATAACTTTTGTTATAAAATAACATTATTCAAATAAATGGAAATAGTTTCCCTTCTTTATATCTACTATCCTATAGTATAGCTATTTCCATTTCTGAGATTAAAGTACATTTAAAATATGTTTTTATTTTTTCTAAGTATCAATTCTTTAGTTATATTACTATACGTTTTCTTCGCAAAATCATTCATTGGATCATTACGATTCATGTGGCTAAGTATATAAATCTAGCTGTGCCCCGCGGTTTCTTCTGCGTTGATCCCCATCCTGTGTGAACATCAAAATATAAATGCTCTGTCTGGTTATAATATAAAAAATATATAAAATCAGATTTTTTTTATTTATATACTGTACACACTTTCATGTGCTTTCATGTTAATAGCTGTTAGTTTTAAATTACAAACAGATACTTACATTGTATCTACTTGTATGTAGATTGTTGTACATACAAGTAGACACCACCCAAACTCCCAAAGATGGGTGCATCTTTGGATGCCGTCCATATTGAATTTAGAATGACGTCACTTAACTAACCATGTATTGTTCAAACCAAATCCAAACTAAACGTGTATGCATAATTTCAGCTCAATTCATTTGGGAAATTCAGTTGCAAAATTGGATTTAAATAAACGAATATTCCACGTTACATAAAAGCATCTACATATTTGACAACCTCTATAGCGCAATGGTATACGCGATGCATTTGCAAAACTAAGGCTCCGGGTTCGATTCCCGGCTCAAGTGGAAATCTTCAGCCATAGCTAGTTACCACCCTACCAAAGACTTACCACCAAGCGACTTAGCGTTCCGATACGATGTCGTGTAGAAACCGAAAGGGAAATGAAATATCATCCTACTCCTAACAAGTAAGTACCAGGTGAGATTGCATAATTTTGAGTAAAATGACAATCTACTAAAAGTTTGAAAGTTTTACAAAAAGGTTTACAATTTTGTTTAACGATCCTTGACCTCTATATCTCTTAACGATGCCCTAGGAATTTTATTGTCCCCCGATTTGTTTTGTAATCCTAATATATCGTTCAGAGGGCAAGCTGACCCCGGATTTTGGTGACAAAGCATACGGCTCAAAGGGAGTCGTATTGCGGTATCGACTTTCGTACTCGTATATTGATGTGTAATGGCTTTGTACAGCGCTCGTAAACTCAAATCATACATATAGACATGTTTGTTTTTATTCATTAACTACATTTTTATTCAATTTTGTTTTTTTATATAGAATTTTATATAAATAAATGCGAAAAATGACTTCACTTTTGACTTGCCCATATGCTATTACGAGTTTGTTTAGTAAGTACGTTTCTTTTTTAAACCCATCCACAATTTTTTTAACTGACGCAAAAACGGGGAGGTTATCAATTCGACGCGTATATATAATTCAATTTTTACTGCAAAGGGTATACTTTCAAAAAGGTCCCACAGTCATCATGTTAGGATCCTGGGAAAACTGAACTTTTCAAACTTTATAGGCACATTTAGGACTAATAAATAATAGTTGTACTAACGCAAGTAATGTGTAGTTAATTGAGACAACACCACATACATTGTCGTGATCCAAACTAAGGTTTTCCCTTTTAATATGGAAACCAGGAACAATAAAGGTACCAAACATTTATGTTGGTCCGGGAATCTTTATTCTTACGTCACAAAATCTTAGCGCTAAACGGGTAACAAAAAAACGCCCATCCTTAAACAGCGATTACTTATGAGTTTCTTGTAGTATGTTTACTGCACTAACTGTTTATTTTCATAGCTAACTATAACAACAAGAAAAGCCGCTTTGTAATTATCATGCGTTTCATTTTCATTTGGATTCTGCTTTCGTGGGAAAATAGTTATAAAATAATATATGTGCTATTTCAGGTTCTAAACTATTTTCCAGGCCAAATTTTAATCTAGATACGTTCAGGCGTGATTGAATAACATACATATAATATATTGTACCTACATTCATCCAAACTTTCTTTTTTTAATAATTGTAGCTACATTTTATTGTACGGCCATCTACACTTTCACATTTATCCTATTAGTTGTAATATTATTAACAGAAATAACTCATATAACAAAAAAAGTAGGTAACTTGTACAACGAAAATGTTTCCATGTTATATTTAAAAGTGAAACATTGCCCTGTAAAAATATTAATCACGGCGCGCAGTACTTTACACATCGCATTCATCTTGTTTACTCTCCCGAAGGAATTTTTCAACACTGCCGCTAGTTCAGGGCTGTCACGTGTTCCGGAAAATCACGACTTGTTCCGCTTGATAGCTGTGTCCCGGTCTCGAGCGGAAATTTGACAATTTACAAGTAGTAATATATTGTGTAACCGGTTGCGGGAAGAAAATGCTTCAGAAATAGATTTTCTGCTTGTCTCTATGTACGAATACTTAACTATCTTCTTAATAACTTTTTATACTTGTTGTTCTTAAATTAAACGCCATACTCGTAGTTCTCAGCTTCGTCTTTTATGTTCTAATACTTTAATTAAATTTCTTGATATTTAACAATTTAAACCACAATATTTGCCCCGCTCGATAACCCATGAGCGAAAATTTAACAATTTATAAGTAGAATATTGTATTACCAGATGCCAGATAAAATTGCTTAAAAAAATAGATTTATTATCTTGTATAATGGAAACGGAAAAAGAAATACGGCGATAATAATTTTGGAGAAAAATGGCCTTGTCGAGACGTAATCGCACATCGTTGCGGATGACTCCCATTTCGAGTTGTCTTTTGTTCTAAATGTTGATATAATTTTAAAATGTTCTACCTATTGTGTTTTACATATCCATTACAATGATTTATTTTGTTGTATTGATCGAATATTTAAACTTATTTTTCTTTTACGGCATGTTAAGTAGTTATATAGTTCCAGAGATAATACAAAATGTAAAAAAGCATAAAGTCGCTGGTGGTATTGCATGGCCCGAATTAAGTTGAACTTTTCTCCCTATCGTTATACATATTGAATACGGATCAGCATTTTGGAAAGGAAGTTTTTTCGTTTAGAAACGATAATTTGAGTTAAGAGTTCAATTTGAGTTCAATTTATTTGGCATAAGACATCATGATTATCTATACCTTATAATGTTATAAAGCAGAACAGTTTGTTTGTAGGTTTAAACGGGCTTATCTCTGGACCCTGTCGGAAATGCTTTTTAAATATTATAGCTTGGTATATGATTTTTAAGCATGGCATATTAAATCTTTAAGACAAATTTATAAATATATACTGTACTTGTTAAATTATGTTATTATGTATAGGAAATAATAGAAAATGAATACAAATAAACGCCTACACAGAGAAAATTACACCGTTGGGCCAACATTTTACTTGACGAGAAAATATTAAAAAAAAACTTGTAATGAAGAGGTGGGAATAGTGGAAGGACAAAGTAACGACATAAAAATAAAAAATTTGGTAATCTAAGGGTTTCCAACGCGGGTGACTTCTAGTATCTTTATAAAAAGAAAAACACATAGGTCAAAATATACCTAATAAAAAAAGTAAATTCAAACTTCACTTGGTAACCCTACGTCGACATATATTTTAAAAATCCATTGAAATTATACTTGCATTTTTATTAAAATAGCGAAATATCTGATCCGAAAATACATATTGATAAACGACTATGAGAATATTTTGTAATTTTAACTGACTTGACTGACTGACTGACAGATGACTGATCAGCATGGTGGATCTAAGCTCTTTATTCCCTCTCCTATAAAACCTTCTAAAGGAACGCTATAATAAAATAAATGATGAAAAATTGTAGAAACGAAAGAAAGAAAGAAAAATTGTTTATTTCAAAAAATTGTTCTACACAATACATAAATCATTGAATGCATCGTTGTAGCGCATTTTTTTTATCGACTACAAGTTGGCTCTTGACTGCTATAACACCTGATGTTAAGTGATGATGCAATCTAAGATGGAAGCGGACTAACTTGTTAGGAGTAGGATGAAATCCACACCCCTTTCGGATCTCCACACGACATCGTACCGGAACGGTAAATCGCTTGGCGGTACGTCTTTGTCGTTAGGGTGGTAATTAACCACGGCGAAAGCCTCCCACCAGCCAGACCTAGACAAATTAAGAAAAATCTCAATCTGCCCCGCCGGAAATCGAACCCAGGACCTCCGTCTTATAAATCCACCGCGCATACCACTGCGTTACGGAGGTCGTCAACTACTTGATGCCTCTTAGGTTAGTCAAGACTAACAAATGACAAATTAACTATATTCTTCTATCTTTTTTGACTATCCTTACAAAACATTGCTTAAGATTATGAAATGAATAAATATAGCAGATATTATTTATTCTATCACTTTACTTAAAATCAAATTGTATGTAGAGTACATAGAAAGTTTAGGCTCATACAATTGGTAATTGCTCATACATCGTAGCAGACATCTTGAATCGACATCCACCTTAGTTTGATTAATCGTCAGCACTAGGAACTGTAATCTAGTAATACAATACAATTAATTAAGACGGTTGATTTAGGTCTAAACTGCGTCTTCGTGACTTAGATCAAGCGATGCGTGTAGTAGATACATACCTACTTACATATTGTCTTAGTAAGGTACCCAATGGGCACAATAGGTCTCGATTCTGATATATTTAACGTATATAATTATGTTTTAAAGTGATTTTATAAAAAATAATTAATTTTAAACTCAAAGACTATGTAAAGTATCAGTTGATTTAAAATATGTGGCTTACAACTTTAAGCTGATCCCGCCGCTTTCTTACGTTTTAGCCTACTTTACATTAATACGCGAGGTGACTAGGTCAGTACTCGTACTTACTAATATATAACTATTATACAATGTATGCCATATTAAGCCAAGTTTTAGTCAGACAGTGTTGATCTTACTACACAGTTCTTACGTTGGTATTTTTTAACCGACCAAAAAAAACGGAGGAGGTTCTCAATTCGACACGTATATATATATTTATGTATGGCCATGCATAACTTTTTACAGAGTTGTCCGATTTTGATATATCTTTTTTTATTAGAAAGGGCACACTTCCAATTTGGTCCCATTGCCATCATATCCTTTTTTGTGTTAGAAGGAGAATATACTCATGGACATCCTCGTTGGATCGTGCCGGACTTACTCTTACCGCCTAAAAATCCCTCCTACCTCCACGGCACTTGTGTACCTGCCATTTTTGACCTAATGATGATATCCTGGGATAATTGAGTAAATTAAAGCAATTAAAGCAAAAACACAGTTATTTTTTACTTTTTAGTGCGTTCTATTTTTTGTTAAAAAAATTTTTTAGGAGATGCATATAATGTCATTTTACACTTGGGAGTGTAATTTGTATATGAGCGGATATATCGTACTCATATACAACTGATATTACTATATAACTGATATTACTATATAACCAATATTGTAAGGAGGTGAGCAAAATCGCTGGCTGAACTTTTGTGGGTTCTCACAATAGAGACGCATCTGCAAAGATTGTGTGTATGTCTGCTATAATTATTATTCCACTGTGATTATTGAACCTATTTACCATGGAAATAATTATATCTAATATTAACATATAGGCTACAGTACAGTCAGAAATGTTACGCGGACAAAATCGCAGACATCAGCAATTAATAAAACTCAAGTTAGATATAGTTATTTGAGTTAAAAAAGCGAAATAGATTTTCCAAGTAGGTTAATTTCAAGTTAAATGGAAAAGTATTTAGCAAAGAGAAACTGGCTAGCTCACTCAGAAGCTAGTTCAAAAGACATTAAATGCGAAGCGCTGCGCTATGTCGAAACAAAGAAAACGCAGCCTTGACCCCCTTCTCACCTTATACTGTATCAGACATTTCAATATATTTGGTACAACATTTACTAGATAATTTAATAACAACACATTTTATATACTCTCATAACATAAAAGTTAAGAACTCTACTATTTTTCATTGTAAAATGGAGATTTTGTATATTTGTTTTTATTGTGTGTATTTGCACAGAGCGAGCTCTATAATTGTGGTCTATGGCACCTATGCGTACGATTTAAGTTTTTCCGCCATTGTTATCACGTTTACCTTTAAGTACATACATCACGCCTTATTCCCATAGGGGTAGGCAGAGACCACATCCATCCATTTGCCACGGTCCTTGCGTACTTCCTTGGCTTCTTCCACTCTCATTAATCCTTTCATACAAGTTCGTCGGTTTAGGTTACTCTTGACCTGGCCATTATTTAAAATATCCAATTGAATTTGGTCCAGAAGCATTCGCCTAGGCCTTCCCCTTCCAACATTTCCATACACCCTCGCCTTGTAAATCTCTTTTGTTAATCTTCTTTCATCCATTCTCTCTACATGTCCAAACCATCTAAGCATCCCTTTCTCAATTTAGTCACTACATCTTCTTTTACAGCACACTTTTCTCTTATCATACTATTTTTAACTCTGACACTCAGTTTTAACCCGCACATACTCCTCAATGCTCTCATCTCTACTAAATGCGGTAGAGACCTTTAAGTAACGATGAAGTAAGGTGCTATTATTTTGACATTTAAATTATGGTTTTTTTATTTTTTGCACGAGGTTTCTATTGCAAAAGTTAAGATAATGTGGAGTAATATAAGTTGGTTTTAATTTATAATTTGTTAAGTTTTTGTATAAATTGACTCAAATGTGACGATAATTGTTGGAGAGTCGCACCGCGTGGGAGCTGTTATTGAATACACTGTCTATTCCATTTGAGAAATAACAAAACAATGTACAGTAGAATTGTTTGTCTTTATTAGATCTACAAGTCTAAGTCCTTATCGTACGAGAGCATATATTTATCTTTTAAGGAGAGCTTGCTATACTCATTTTTGTGTTGCAATACACTACTACTCGCAGATACGTAAAGTCGCATGCGTCTGTTAGTTTATTATAAGAACCTCTTGTACGACCGTTCTACATTAATCATAGATCTAGGTTATTATACCTCAGTATCTTGAATTACGAACCCTTAAAAAATATCTAATTTCCTCGATAGGTAACCTAGAACTTAGAAAGTATCTTATTACCATTTTCAAATAGAACACAATATTATACTATAGTGCAGCTTTAATTAATTTGCAGTTTATGCAATATATTCTATTTTCCATCGACTGAACTGATTGAAACTTTCATAAAAGCTCGCAAGACTTTTTCTTATATAACAATTACTTTTACAGGAATAAATACACTATTTATTTTTTAAGTAACAAAGTAAATAATAGGATGATAGTAAACAGTACACGAAAATAATGGTAAATGCAATGTTTGCTTTAGTAAAGCAAAGCTTTTAAGACCACATCTGAAAAACGTCCAAACATTATGTTGCTAACCAGCACATTATACATATTAAAGTGCTATGTGTTTATTATATTAATGAAGACATTTGTACCAATTAATCGTCGTCCAGCAGATACTTGTGATTAACGACGTGTAATCTTCGGGGAATTTCGCCTGCTCTACGAAATGTAGGTAAGCTGACCCGCTGGCAATGTGCCACGACATATCGGCGACAGCGTTACAAACAAAAGTCGCTCTACTTGGCCTTTGAACTACTGTTATTGATAAAGTTATTATTGTCAGTGAACTAACAGTCCTTGACTCCTTGGATGCTGTGCCAAATCACTGTAAATTGAGTTATAAGTACTATTTAACGTGAAATTAGCACATGAGATAGTTTATGATTGTACCTTATATAAGCAGAGCGGTGAATTTTATAGGCGGAAGTTTCTTCTTTTAGTTTACTAAATAGGACATCGCGTAGCAATACATGGAAGGTCGAAACAAAAGAAATGATACGTCATTTATTAAGTTCGGCCCAATAAGCATGACACAACAACACACAATCTCACAAACAAGGTTACCCCTAATATACCAATTGCTTGAAAGGGTTGTGAAAGTGTCCATCAACTTAGTAAACTTTCATTTTATACCTATATAATATACGTCCGTAAGTTTTGTTGAACGAACCGAAACCATTGTATCTGTGAAATTATCCTTAAAAGATAGGCAAACTATATGCCCAATACTTTCACACCATACATTGTTCTGTTATATCATATTATTTTCAATGAAAACTAGTTTATTTATCGTCGTATTTTAACCGATTCACACAAAACATTACTAACCAATTAAATACTAAAACCATTTTCAAGAATATAATATCTATTAGAGAATTATTTTTATTTATTTACAATTTTTTTTTAATTTTTAACAATGCCATACAAAAACACTATTAAAAATTTGTAAAAAAAATTTGCTCCTCCACTTCCGGGGGCTTTGAGGACCCAAGCAAACCGGTGGTCAGGACTCCAGAGCGAGGAACCTCCTCACTATACGCGCCATCTCAAGAATCCTTTTTGTGCTACGCCGCCTTTTGTATCCGACCCTAGATCCAACAATCAAACGAAAGCTTAAGATGTTGGTCGAAGCTTTTTGCAATAAGATCATTGACTGAAACCACTATATATACACTATAATTAATCGTCGACTCAACATTCAGAAGAGAATGTTATTACCTATTGGTGAATGTGGTGCATGAAACTCCGTTGTCAAATGCAGTAAGTAGTAGGTCTACAATTTATCGCGAACAGACAGGCATAGGTACGAAGCGAGGACTTTGTTTCTTATACGCCCGTACCATTTCGTAGCCGGTTAAGAAGACAGCGTAGCCGTAGCATTGTATTTAGTTTCACAAATTGTGTAAGTTTCTCGTAAATCGTTTACCGACGTGTACGCTAACGATCTACAGCGCGGGTAATGACGCCCCGAGGCGAGCTCTGCGTCGTAGTAAACCGTTACTACGACGCAGGCTACATATTATTACTACAAGACTGTCTCGTTGGTCTAGCGGTTAGCCTATGTGGCTTCGATGGCTGGTTCTTGTTGCGCTTATAGGTAGCCAGGGATGTAGGTTGCGGGGTTCATATCCTGCATCCCTTATTTAGAAAGGTTGTGGAGAAATTCTGAATTTTTCGTTCGTCTTAGAATTGTTCAGTAAATTCTAAGTCTGAAATCGGGAAGTTAGTTGTGCTACATTCCCGTGCTTTGGAGAACACGTTAAGCCGTCAGTCCCGTAACTATCATTAACGTGTGATAATGTTCATTAACCAATTAAACATTATCTCCTTTAGTGCGAAAACAAGCCTTGGAACAGCGTGGATGGTTTACATTCCATATCCACTACAAGGAGGGAGGTCTAGCCCTGTGGGCCTTTAATAGGGTGATAATGATGACTACAAGTGTTAGCTTGCACACCTATAATCTTTCTGCAAATGCCTTGAATAAAAAAGCTTTACATTACATAGCCCGACTCAGGACTCGAACTCAGTAGCAGTGCCATTGCCTTGATGTTAAGACTTTTATGATACCCAAGTATAATATAATATTTTAGCAAACTGTAGGACGCCACGTGCTTCCACGGCAGTAAATCATTATTATAGATTCTCTCTCGCTAAAGATCAATCGATAGGTATATAACAGCATAACAAATGTTAGAGTTTCAAAACTTCTAAACTAAACCCATTACTGTAAAATATCCCTATTTTATGTGTTTGTAGAGTCGTTCCGAAACGAGTTATTGCTAAAGGATCCAAAGTTACAAAGTACCACTCACTCGCTTAGAAAGATATTTTGACAAGCAAGATAATAACTTTAATGATGTCAAAGGGTAAACAAAAGTTTGCTGAATCAAAAATAAATTGCAAATGATTAATTGTGCCTAATTGCAAATGAAAATACCTCGTCATAATAACGATTTACATAGGGAATAGAAGTAGAGGTTACTGCGATTGTTCATTCCGAAACAGAAAATTTTTTACGTGAATTTCATTTCATAACCAGAGCTATTGAACATTGTCTGCTGGATTTGGATGATTTTGTTGCTTGGATTCGTCGGTTTTACGCGGAAAACAACAAAATTATTAACGATGTACAGTGTTTTTTATACTTGAACGATTGTGATTCAGGAACATGCAAACCACAGTTCAAACTGTAAGAGTATGGGCTGATAAATTTTCAAATTTTATAAAAAAAACAAAGGTCTGCCTAATGACAGGTTTCAACTTATACAAATAACATCAAAAACTGTACCAACAGTAAGCCCAATTGTTTTTTATAGTGTAGGCTAGCGCTTTGCTACGATCACGCCTAATGGTAACCAAAGATGCAGCCTACGGTGGAACGCGCTTGCCTAAATAGTGCCTATTCACTCTTGACTTGAAAATACCAACATTGTATTGTATTAATCAAAATTAAATATTTATTTCCAAAATACATGGTTACTTTATAATTCTCTTCCATTTAAATTTATTGAAGTGGTCACTTAATGCCAACAAGCTTTTTAGATGCAGGAGACGCCAATAAATTATATTACGTCACTGAATGCCACCGGTCTCTTTTTATTATTGCGCCTGTGAAAGCGGATGCACTTCGACCTTTTTCTATTTACACCGGCTATTTAGTAAAATATTAATATTACAAATGTTTAAGCTTCTAACTGCCACGTTGGTTCAGCGGGTAGCCTTAATCATAAGGTTATAGATAGATAGATTGGGTCAAGCTTTAAAACATTGAGCTTTTCTTTTTTCCATGAAATTGGTAGTAAAAATTATCAAGCCAGTGAGGGAAAATTGGTGGTGGCCCCTATAGCAAGGGGAATACTTTAGGCCGTTCCTGGTAACTATTTTGCTTTTATTGGCATCTGATTGCGATTGTTAGAACATTTTAACAATAACATTCAAAGCCATGGATGGAGCATCATGGTGAGTTTAGACCCCATATCCCTACTTCTATAAATAATAAGACCTGACTCTGTTTAAAGCAGTTCATATCCTTACTAATATTATAAAGGGGAAAGTTTGTATGGATGTATGGATGTTTGTTACTTTTTCACGCAAAAACTACTGAATGGATTTTGATGAAACTTCACAATAATATAGGTTACATATCAGAATAACACATAGGCTACATTTTATACCGAAATTCCCACGGGAACGAGAACTACGCGGGTGAAACCGCGGGCGTCCTCTAGTAGCCGAATAATTATGATTAAAGACCATCAGTCGTACTTACCAAGACTTATAAGTTACTGTACTTAAGAGCGGTTAAAGGCAAAATACTTACTACTTACTTATAAAAAGTTCACTTTTCAAATTAAATCGACAATGCTTACTTACTATAATTGATTTACGTTATAGCAAGTAGGTCACACCACCCACTCAATTACTTCGCTCTAAATTGAATGAAATTTAATATTTTATATAGTTTCTCCAACAGAAATAAATTATTCTTAACAAGAGCTAGACATCAGAAATTTACAATTTGCTACTAATAAAATGAAATTCAGCAGCGATAAATTTCTTTAGAAACGTCTTTTGCGTCTATAGCAAATAACTTTTCTCATAGAACACCTGAGGCGTCTAGCTCAGGAATAAAACTTTTGAAATACCATTTTATTTTTGGTTTCACTCCACATTGCCTTGTAACTTTCCAAAGTTCGGAACAGATGTGTCCCAGCTGAACATTCTAATTAAACGAATCGCTTGCAACTTCGGATTGGGTAACTCTGGTAAAGCTTTTATAAAGCGCTTAAATTAATTTCTGAACCGTTTAAACATCTACAAGAGTTAACTGTTTACGACCTTACGACTTGTAAAGTTAGCATTTTTAAAACAAGGCCTCAGGTAGATGGACACAGGGTGGTAATATGTAGTACGGGTTCATTGCATGTCCTGCGGGTTCAATTTATAGGGGATAATTTTCCAATTATGATCAGATGGACTATTTGCTTTATTATGGTAGCGCCAGTGAGTGCTTTGATTAATACCAGTGCAGAGAAAGAAAACGCCTTACCATATTATTATATTTACTCAAAACTTTAAAATCATTTGATTCCAAGTAACCATTAATATCACTTAGCTTTCTAAATCGTTCGACAGGATAGTTTTTATTTTGTTTGCAAATAGTATTTAATATTTACATCAATCAATTATACGTAGTGATACAAAAAGCTAAATCAATTTTATAATTGTACCCATGTTTCTGATATCATTTCAGCATTCATATGTGAGACACGTATTCATTAATTCAAAGCATCAGCGACAGGAAATTTTGGTTGTCTTTGTAATTTCAAGCAGCAAGGTTGCAAATTGCGCGCCACCGTCGAATTCAAAGGTCGTAACTTTGAAATGTCACCTGGCAGCAAGAGTTGTTCTTTTGTTATGAGAGAGTAAGTTTGTGTTGAGACGTATCTACGGCAAGGTGAATGCGCCAGATGTTGGTAGCTATGTACACCTACGCGGCATACAATACAAGTTAAATAAGTTTTCGTAAAGTTGCTTCCGCGGAAAACTGACTTTGTCGGTCTATTGTAATAGACTAGACATTACTTTATCTATATTTGTAAACAAGTACTTATAATTTTTAGATTATATTTTAATAAAAATCTATATAGTACCATATAATAATACCATAGCATAAAGTGAATTTATGATTTTCACTATTATTTAGTTTTCCGGAGTGAAAAATATAGTATGTTAAACCGAGTTTTGTAACTCGGTTTAACATACAGAATCCAATTCAAATTTCAGCCAAGTTGGTTATGGTTTTGATTATTGGCTTGACCCTAAATAACTATAAAAAAAAATATTTTTAAGCTCCATATTTAAGGTTAAAAGGTATAAATACTTTAATAATTAAAGCTACTTAATATAATCATTTTTTTTAGGTAGTCAAGAATGTGTTTACGATTTACGGAAGTTTGGCAACAACAGTAGAATTGATATGTTTTCTCCAATTTATTTCCCTCACAAAGATACAAAAACATCTTACGTTGCGTAACAGAAATCGCAAATTCATGTATTCGCTTCCTAAGGCCCTGTACGTACTAATATCCGCAGAACTCTTAGCCCTTGTACACACGAGAAAATATATTGTGTTTATTGATTGTACTGATGAGATAGCTTATGAGTAATAGTAGTGCTAATTGTACTTTAATAAAAATTATCTGTCTTTAGGTTAATGCATATTCTAATGTAAAAGAAAAGGCTATAGCAGTCGCCAACACTAATTACAACTTGGCGGATTATCAGTATGTTTGGGCTATCGGATGGGGTACCACTGTAAGTATTATTATTTATGTGAATATGCTTTAGTAAAAGACGTACATTATTAACGCGGAGCGGGTTAAGACAGTGCAAAGAAGTGTACTTAGACAAGTAGGTACCTACTCGTTATACTTAATTGATAAGATGTCCCTTTAAATAAAACAATGCTACAGAAAAAGGGTGTGTTTTCATTATGGGATTATTTGGCAAAAAGATTATGTCTCGAAAAAACAAATTAATTTTCAGAAAGTATAAATTCACTACATATCTCAAATTGAGTATGTATCAACAAAAAATAATATGGTCCCAACTAATTTTTGATATTTAACTTAACCGCTTTAACTTTTCCCGACATATTTCGTTTATAGGAATGGATGATTACTTCAAAACAAAGGTCAAATAGCCAACACTTACTACTATGGAATGATGCCAACATACTCTTAATACAGTAAGAAATACAACAGGTTGAAAAATAAATGGTGTAGAGTCCACACCGAGTATGTTTTGGAGTGTGTGTACAGTGCCTATCGAAACTTTGTATCTGAGTCTATGAAATGTAGGTAAGATGTCTTGCTGGCATTCTGCCACGACATAACGGCGGCACCGTTACAAACAATGCCGGCGAATAGCTCAACTTAGCTTTCTAACCACTGCGAAAGGCTAATTCTTGCTAGGTACATAGTACCTACAAGTATTTACACCCATAAATTGCAACTATAAAGCTACAATTGGTTTAAGGCAATAAGGACCTGAGACGGCGTCTGGTGCATAGCGATATGCTCTGTGAATTTATAAGATGGAGGTCCTAGGTTTAATTCCCGGCTAGCTCTAAGTCTGGCTGGTAAAAGGGTTAAGCCGCGGCTAGTTACTACCCTGCCGACAGAAACTTAAAGCTAAGCGATTGGGCGTTCCGGTAAGTCATCGTGTCGTAGTGGATTTGGATCCCAATCCTAACAGGCTAGCGCGCTTTCTTTTTAGATTGCATCATCACTTATCACCAGGTTTAAGTAATGATAATCTCCTTCGGGTCGTTCTTATGGACAAAACTTACAAAACGTTTATTGACGAGTTATCGTTACAATTGGTTTTAGTTAAAGTTTACGAGATAGTGGAAGCACATATAATATGTACCTACATACATATACAGAAACTTCTTTAACATTTTCAGGAACAGAATAGTTTTGTCAGTCGCGAAGACTCATACTTTCATATAATTGGCAGTGTAGAGAATCCAGTAACACTTATTAACACACCGACGCAATTAACTTCTTTTTTCTATGAAATTAAAAGTTATATTCAGTACATTCTGCTTGTTTAAAATTCTCCAGAGAAAATAAAACATTAACTATGTTTCATCGCAGCAAAAGAATTTATAAGCAGCATAAAACTGACATTTATATTAAGACTACCTTTTTCTCCTTCTTCATTTAAATATTTAAAAAATGCCGGAACTCCGTCTTACACAATTCAGGAAGCAATACAAACGGGAGAGATAATAAAATTCTTAAGTTGAGTGCAAGGCTGTTTAACTTTATTCAATTCCATTTTCTTTTTTAATTTTCATAACAAATAATTTCCAAGAGACTTATCGCATTAAATCTATATTTAACATAATATTACTTGAATAATTGATTGTTCTATTTAGTTGAACGAATTTAACGGCATCATTTAACTATTTATCTCAAAGGGATTAGGCAGCGTGTTTGGAAGCTTTCAGGCGGGTTAATGTTTTTTACTATCAACAGCTACTATCGTACTAATATGTAGTTATGATTTAATATTCACAATTTTACTCAATTTGTACTAGCGGACGCCCGCGGTTTCACCCGCGTAATTCTTCTGTTATTCCTACGGAAACGCCGATTGTATACGATACGAAGGATACGAATATTTCTATGTCACTCCTTATGCTCCTTATGAGTACTTCAGATATTAACCGAAACAAACAAACAAACGATTTTTTCTGTTTGATTGTTTTACTTAAGTACATATATGTTCAAATGAATTCAGTAAAAAGCAAGTAATTTGAAATCACACAGACATTTAAACAGGTTTTATTATTTAATAAAGAAAAAAAATCCTTAATTTAAAACACCTTGATTTTAAGGCACCGTAAAGTTTCTTACGTATCCTAAGTGTACTTAGTACGCCATGAAAACAGAAAATTTTCAGAGCACATTTAAGCCGCGCCGGTGGAAAGCCTACGGTAGTAGATTTATGACTTCTCTCGAACGGTTATGTAATCAGGCCAGTATTCAACGTTAATGTTAATGGAGCGCGCTAAAATTGAATATCACCCACGTTATTATAGGTTTAGCACCTGGAAAACTTGTCACTTTGTGTATAAAATGGTAGAACAAGGACGCCAGTTCATAGCCAACTGCGGACGATAGCAGCAGATAATTTGTCGCAGTGACACTACTAAATTCTATGAACTTACATGGAAACTATATGTAGCCGGCCACAAAAGTTATTTCATATAAATACAAAACAATAGTGTAGTTGCGATACGTTGTCTGCAGCAATTATCGTTTGCATGCGGCTATGAAGCCAAATTCGCACATTTTTATAGGTTTATTACCTGGATAACTTGTAATTTTGTATATAAAATAAATAAATTTATAGATCAAGGGTTGTTTGTAACGGTTTAACTACCATTTTGCCATGTTATTATCGTTGTTGAAACTAGGAAATATTTACGAGCTTACCTATTAACTTGGCGGACATCTGTGAGAATCAGCGTAGCCAGTCAACTCCTTTTTAACCCAATTTTATACTTACGAGAATGATTTAAATGACATCCTTGCATAAAACTTTCAACAAGTGTTTAACCACATTAGCCTCATCTTCATATTTTAACGAAACGTTACCTACGAAAAACAAACAAGCGATTTTGACATTTTTGAATTTGTAAGTACATTTTAAACGGACGTCGTAACAGAACTGTAAAAAACTATTATTAATTTCCGAGATTGTATTAAAATATCTACAGTTATATAAAGTGAAGATTTTAAGCGAGTTATATTTTTTACTCTTTTAAAAGCCACAACATCACAGTATGATAAAAATCTGGAGTTTTTAATGTAAATCTACATTATAAACTGAAGTACTAGCTCTCGACGAACGCAGCGGATGTACGGCATACAACCATGCTTACTCTAATTCGCTGTACATACGAAATACGGAATTCAAAATTCCTTTGTGTAGGGTAAATCAAACTCCATCATCATCATTGACATTATCAGCTTCTTAACGGTCCACTATAGAACCAGGACTCCATATAGTAGAGGTGATATGCAGGCCATCCATGATGATTGCAGCTCCAATGCAGATTGACGTTATTTTTATATTCATTACAAGTTAGCCTTGACTGCAATTACACCTGATGGTAAGTGAAAATGAAGGCGGGCTTACTTGATAGGAGTAGAATAATATCCACAGCTTTTCGGTTGCTATACGACATCGGACCGTAACGCTAAATCGCTTGGCGGTACGTCTTTGTCGGTAGGGTGGTACAATCAGCGGCCGAGGCCTCACACCAGCCAGAGCAATTCAGAAAATCTAAATCGGCCCTGTCGGGAATCAAACCCAGGACCTCCGTCTTATAAGACCATGGCGCATACCACAATGCCACGGTGGCCGCCAAAAAGACATAGGGTGATAATGTTTTATTATTCAAAAATCAGTATCAAATGCCGATGACATTGATCGGAACCGACAGCATAATGTTCTCTCCAAAGCAAGCAACACCGGGTTATATGTATAACTAGATCTTCGTCCTTTATAATATTAGTAAGGATGACAATTGCCGCTATCATTTATTAATCCATAGACTATACAATAATTAAATATTGACTTTTAAAAGTCCTTTATTTTAAAGGTTAAATTGAGTTACACAGGACGTCTTACAAGTACCTACAGACAGGCTCTACGTATATTTTCCTGCCTTTATCCTTTGTTTCCCGAGGGTGCTCGACTGCATACGAGTGAAGCTCCTCTTGGTGCAAACTTATGAAGTCACGTGGAATTGTGGTTACCGCGCTGAATTATTCAACAGCGGCTCTTTGTACAGCGGTAATTTACTTTCTGAAATTATGTAGGTGTTATAATAACCTTATGAAAAGAGATTGGCAAGAGTTGTTTACATGAAGCAGTACAGGTTGAAATTCAGTGTAATGAAATTCAATACTTCCTTAATCCTTGTTTAACATAGCGAATGTGATTTTTTTTGTTTCATTTATGAGTCTAATGCAGTCCGGGGCTTCATACGACGGAGGTCCTGGGTTCGATTCCCGGTGGGGCAGATTGGGAGGCTTCCGCTGTGGCTAGTTACCACCCTACCGACAAAGACGTACCGCCAAGCGACTTAGCGTTCCGGTACGATGTCAGATAATGATATTTAATGAAATAACCCTGAAACCGATAGGAGTGTGGATTTCACCCCACTCCTAACAAGTTAACCCGCTTCTATCTTTAGATTGCATCATCACTTTACATCAGGTGTGATAGCAGTCAAGGGCCAACTTGTAGTCGATAAAAAAAAAATATCCCCTCTTCTACAAGGAGCTGCCTTCTTGTAGAAGAGGGGATTTTTTTTTTAGCCTTAGCCCTGCAGTAGGCCATTAATAGGCTGAAAATGGTGATGGCAATACATAAAAAATACATAATTTATTATTACTTGCACTATCTTTTTAACACCTGCAGTTAGCAGGTACCCATAAGTAACAAGTTAAATCCTTTGTTGTTGTTGTTTATTATTTTCTTTCTCGCCTTAACTCCGCATTGCGTCCAACAGAATCGCGTTACAATATAAGAGCATAAAGCAAAAGTGTAACTGAGCTTGTAATGAGACAACAATTGCAACAATAGTGTTAGGAGCAAGGAAGTAAAATAAAAGCTTATAAAAAAAAGAGTGCAGTAAGCAAATACTTAGAAAATGTTGTCTCAAATATAAGTGGTACGACTACACATCTACTTTAAATTACTAACACTCCCTAGATACAATATTGTCCACAATGAAATCGTCAATTTCCAATTATTGTAAAAAGAGATACTTGCTTTTGCTATTTCTATTAAATTTTTCTGTTCCATTCCAATATTTCAGTCTTTCCACTTATTGTATTTTATTGGAAAAATGCGAAACGCAGAGGTCGCATTGTGACGTCAGCATTGAGAAAAGTGCCTCAAAGAATTATCAGCTGAGAATAGTACCTACTTAATAATGTATGCTGTACTAATAATACATTAGTAGATTTCGTTACTTAATTCAAGTAATATTTCCTGTGAATAATACTAATCCAATAAACGTACATTATAAAAAAATATTTAAGTTACTTACACAAAAAAAATTACTTACATTAAAATCGTAACATTCCAAACAGATAAATTAATATAATGAAAACGTTTCCTTACACAAACTTCAGAGGTCTCGAGAATTTATCACACGATATTCTAAAATTAGAGAGCGAAATTAAAACTGTGAGTGTGACGCCCGTAGAATAAAGCCTGCATAATTAAAAAAGGGTTGAGCTTCACATTAATCTTGGCATGAGAGCAAAATGGGGCCGTCATTACCCGTACGTGACCGCTCGCCGATCATTCATCACTTCCAATAATATTCATTTGCGAATCTCGCTGTTATGACGTAGAGCTGACGAGCTCGATTAACTTTGTCTTGTGATTATAACAATCGTGCTTTGTATAATGATCGCACTTTATATTGTAAAAGCGAATGTTTTCATGCGTGTTTGTTTTTGTTACTCCTTCACAGAAGCTATTTAAGTTATTCAATTATAGAGCGAATTTGAGGTTATATCTATTTAGATTAAAATTTGGGCATTTTATTCCTCCAGAGAGAACTACTCGGGTGAAACCAGTGCACATATTGTTGAAGATAAAAGTTAAACTTAAGTTTGCGACTTGTCTTAATATTATCATGGTTTCTGTGGATTACTTTAAAATTTGCCTTAAAGCCTATTTAAGGCAAATTTTAACATCGTGTAAGATTTTCTGATATGCGGCTACAAACTTTTTGACGACTTTGTAAAAGTAGATAGGAACAGGGTACCTCTTATTAATTCTTCTACTGCATAAATATATATAATAAATCTATAAAGAAATAAAGTAAATTAGCTTCACAAGATTAAAAAAGCGCTAAATCGCCACAGAACCATCGAAAGAACATACATGGTAATACTTAGTTAATTTTATGCTTACATTATAATGAACCGAATCGCAAGTTAAAAAATGGCATATTGACTTTATGACAGTAATGGCATTTCCGCATCCCGAGTCATTTCCCAGATTGCTACTTTAACGCTGAATCCGAAAAATAATAAAACCAAGACCTCCGAGATTGCGCATCTTTTATTCTATTTTTACGGCCGGTCGGTCGGCTGTACGAATTTGGATTCTTGCCCTTTTAAGTATATTTCTTTATTTCTCAACAGGAAACAAATTATCTATTTAGCTTACGAGTTTCTTAATGTGTACGTGAAAGAAAAGTTGATCATGTTTTGTTAAGATATATACCTTACGACACAATTATAAGTTAGGATGCCGGTTCGTAGCCGACCACAGAGGATATATCACAGCTACTCTACTGGTTTGCATGTATTTCCATGAAAACAGTGTCATGTCTAGTGACACATCGTTCCCATAAAAATACATTGGTATCAATAGAGATCATATTGACCGCCAAACTTTGTTCGGAAGATGGCAGCAAGTGATGATGATGATCAATAGAGTCACTGCGACACTTCACCTACTGCTGTCGTCTGGCTCTGGTCGGCTACGAACTCGCACCCTAAAGTCTACACTCTGTACTATCCGTGATATTGAAGTTAAGCTACAATTTAATCATCTATATGTATTATGTAAAAAAGGAGGCGGCGATACCTCGCTCATAAATTTCACCCCGCTCAAAGCAGGAACATAAATTACGTTCGTACGACCTACATCTAGGTCAGTACCTATTTTCTTTTTTGAACGAAAAAATACATGCGTCTGAAACACATTAATTTAATTAAAGTTTGATTTTGAATTCACACAGGCTTCAATATTTATACTGCTCTGAATGAATGGAAATGGAAACTACATATTGCGAATAGCTAAATTGGTCGGATATTCTGTAATTGAAAACCGCATATAAATTAAATCTCACTATTCAACACCTGCGCTCATAAATAAATTATAACATAACGTATTTTAATTAAAGCTTTACTTTTACCGTTTGATAAATGGTAAATTCTCAAAGGGTAAAAATTAAATACGTATAATATTATTTTCATGGAAAAATCTGCATCAAGTTTCTTACACTAACAGAAAACTATCTTTTTGAAAGGGCGGATTCTTGTTGATTTCTTAAATTAACTTAGAAAATTAGAAAATAAACAAATATTATCTTTATGTTGATTCGAAATAAATATTTTTCTATTATATAAGTTTTCATTTTACTAATTATATTTATTATAAACTGGACATTTACACATAAAACAAGTTTTCGTGGTATATACTGTAATCTATCTTCGTGCCTTTCATCCGGATTAATTCAGATGCTAAGCGGAGATTAACTAATTATCATCCATTTATAAATACAATTATAAAATTAGCATGGAAGAAAAAATATCATAACATTATAAAAGTTCGATGATATAGATAGCTATACGGCATTTATTTTTCCCAACAATTCCAAACCCGTTTTTAAGTAGGTAACACTATCTACTTGAGATATATTATACAAGCTTCTTGTTTAAATATACGAGATGTTAAGCCCCCGGTTCAGCTGTCAACGCTGAGAAATCATTCCGTACATAAATCACAAGAGACACTCGAGTCCCAAGGGTCCGTAAGGCGGCAGGAATTGCGAATCCGAGCAGATTAAGGCTGCTAGTAATGACAACGGCCTTGAACAATCATTCCTCTATATTTTGACAGGAGCCATTTGGGAAAGGAAGGAATGCAAGGAAAATTTCACGTCAAATGGACGCAATTTTAGAGTGAAATTTCAAAACGAGACAAAAATGTATTAGTTGTTCTTCATAAAAACTGTTTATGTAATTTACAGAAATATAAACTGGATTTGTTTTTCACAAACTTAAATTTTTATTATACTTATTTAAAAATACTGACAGCCTCGTTGATCTAGTAGTTAGACCATCTAACTGCGATCACAAGTCCTGGGTACGAATCCTCTGTCGGGTTGTGGAAAATTTCTTCCTTCTAAGAAATTTTCAGTAAATTCTAAATCGGGAAGTTGGACATGTTATACCTCGAGCATGAGGATCACATCCAAGAGCATGTTCAGCCGTCGACTATCATCAACATCTGAAAATGATCGTTAGTAAATCAAACATTATCACCCTAAGCCACAACTTGCCGACCTGCATTGGACCAGCTTGGTGGGTTTACGCTCCATATCCTCTCTCCTACAAGGAGGGGGGCCTGGGTCTGTAGTGAGCCGTTATTAGTCTGATAATAATGATTAAAAAATATTCAGAGAATTAATCTGCATGTATGTTTTGGAGTTTTCGCATTTCACTGTTAACAATCCCCTTAATCACAACGCAAGGATAACAGCGAGCTCCACCTTAGGGCCAGGGCGGGCCTTCGGCCTTGGCCCACTGGCGGTCATCTATTTTTAGCCGCCCTGCTTTGCGCGATGCTCATCAATGATGCTATTTAAAACGAAACTGCCTTTGTGCTTCGGAGGAGTCGAGTTCCGTATCTTTAAGGGCACGCCTTAGGCTGTTTTTTGCCTAACATATAGACTTATTACTCTAGTTATTTTAGTAATATTATATTTTTAAGAGAGGGAGACCTTTCCCTGTAGGGGACGATAACAGGCTGACGAACATGATTTCCTGTACAACGACGAACGTTTTTTAATAAATATTGTTATCCTTTAGCTTAAATTAAGTGTTTTATTTTACACACTATAAACCGAAATCATTTTATTTTCATTTAGGTGTCAAAAGAAAAGTTTTTTAATCCTTATTTATAAAGATTTTCCACTAGGCAAATAAGCCGCTCTGTGTTAATGCCAACAGTATAAGCTAAATATTATTTTACTAAGCTAGCAACAAAAATTATGTATTTCTTAAGAACTATAAATCACAAAAGTTTCAGCACCATGACATGAATGACTTGGAAAAACAAAGAAAAGAACCAAACGAGTCTTCATTTATATTTAAGTATATTAATTATTTGTATTACAAAATTTATTTATATCCTAACTTAGCTTATTAATTTGTTTGCGAAAGTTTTGTGCAGTTCTCGATATTACATCGATGAAAGTTAATAAAATTAAAATTCTTATATTTGTATTCAAAGGGAGGCCCTTGAGTCGTTTTATCCGTTAACTGTATCGGAAAACGCTCCAAATATTTCTTTCAGAATGCTAAAGTAAATGTAGATATGGGAATTTCAACGCGTATACAATGATAAATATATTCCTCGCCCAACTATCAAAGTTATTTATAGTTTTAATATTTTCGCACCTTGAATGCAGGAAAATTTACATTCTATCTTCCGCATTTTCTCTTCTCTTTCGGTTGTGTAGATAAGAGTGCTTATGGAATTTGCCGCTGTTGCTACGTAAATATAACGTAATATCGGCAAAGAGGGCCACTTAGGTTTGATGAAAGGTCAAAAGGGTAGAGTAGAAAATTAAAGGGACAGCGCTAACCCGTTCCGAATGAGTCGCGTTCAAAACTTTGAAATGTACAGACATTTGCTCTGTAATTACATCGAACTTTAACACTTACCATTATTACTTTACTCTTGTGGGTACATATTTTATTTTAATATGAGTATATATGTAACATTTTGATTATCATATTATCAAGGGGTGGATACTGAATTTTTGCGCAACTCAGCGCGTATCATTTACTCATCGATTTAACCACAGTTAACTTTTAAATCAAACAAATACATATACCTCATTTTTCAACGAATATCATGTTTTAAATTTGAAGAGAATTTGATGAAAGTATTTTCCTAAATTGACAAAAATAAAACCCGGTTTTGGATTTTTAAATCTCATTCTCAGCTGCCGCGTTGTCCATCAATTTGACAGTATAAGGCAAAATGCTGCCTGTCTTTGGGCATTTTGCCATGAGGTCGATTGACTTTTGATTACCAAGCAAAAAAAAGGATAGCACATTTATAGGGACTTAGCTATATACCCTACCTACAGAACCCATGTACAATGATTTGTACATTTAAACTTTCAGACAGGCACTTGCAAATTCTAAATTGCAATTGATAATAAATAATTAGAATAATAATAGATAAATGATACGTCTTAATGGTCTATGTTTATGATTGACTGGAGTGCCTCGTTGGTCTAGTGGTTAGCCTATTTGGCTTCGACCAAATCCTCGTCGAGCTCCTGGGTTCAAAACCTTGGTCGGGTTGTGGAATAATTCTTTCTTATAAATTTTTTTTTCTTCTAAGAAATGTTTAGTAAGTTCTAAGCGTGGAGTCAAGAAGTTGTTGGTGATACACCCCCGTGTCGCGGAAATAACGTTAAGAGACCGGCCCCGGTCACTGTTGAGGACAGTGACCGGGGCCGGTCTAGTGATAGTGACCATTAATGAATTTAACATGACATCCAACCCGCATTGGAGCGGCGTGGTGGGTGTAAGCTCCGTATCCTCTCAACACATAATAAATATAACATGCATAATAAAGAATATGTATCTTCTAAATTTTTCGTAACATTTAAAAATTTAATTAAAAAAAAAAATTAAATTAAATTTTATTTAATAATATTAATATAAATGCCTCCCTTTAATGCTACCGTTATTGTCGTAGCAGCAATAAGATTATCACGGCATTTAAAACGCCGGCCGTTGAGAATCAAATCAGGGTAGATATCCCTCTAATTAGGCTTCTCAGCATGATATTGCTGCCTAATAGGTAAACCGCTTTGATAGCGCGTGTGCAAGCCGACGTCTAGACATTGGAGATAAGCTAATTATTGCTCACTCGCGGTTGTCCGCAATTTTATCTGCTCAACTTGTGTTTTCCCTCGGGTTTATAATAACATTTTTCCACAAGAATATAACAATAACAAGCTAATGTTCATCACCAAAATATAAATTATTTATCATCGACACCGAAAACGATATTTTAATGGTGATAAGTTGGAACGACTTTATGACATATTGATGTCTACCGTAATTCTAACTAAATTCATTAGAGAGAGAGAGATTTTCATTTGTGTTTATTTAAATTTTTTGTAGTCAAATTCAGATCAATCAGATGGATAGATTGCTCTACAAGGTCTACGACGCTGCTCCAATAAATAGGATTGGCCATGTCAATTTAAAAATGTAGTTCGGATCGCAGAGGGATGTCAAAGTTGTGTTTTTGCCGAAATACCTTGGCTGAATTTTTTACTATCGGTTCATATCCATACCTAAGGAATGGTTGGCCCAGTTTCCCATTTCTACAGAATTGGAACACAATAAATCCTGGAGCAACATAGCTAAACACAAAAAATACGTCCACAAAGTACATTCCGCTTTCAGAGAGCGTAGAATCTTTAAAAACATGTTTAAAAGCTTTTACTTTGTACTCCCTTTGAACTTTGAAAGTACATTTAAAAATCTTTTAATTTGATCTTATTTGGAGAAGTATTGTTACGTGACCAGACTGAAAGTTTCGTGAAAAACCACCATTGTTGGTTGAGATGTTATGTTTGCTTAGACGGAACTTATTACAATTTACTTAATTGTAACCGCAGACCACAACATAACAGCTTGGTTAATTACACCTTCACGTGCGAAGAAATTTAACTGCTTTAAACTCTCTTCGTAAATAGGGATATTATAAGTTTTTCTGCGTGTTTGTGTGTGTCTGTGGCATCGAATTGACCGATAATGATGCGGTTTTTTATTTGATATCTATCGTAATTGAGATAGTTCTTCGCTATATACTTTGAGATTTACGAAAGCAATCGGTTCTGCTTTGTTTTGCATACAGGTCTCCTGAACTTGAACTGTACTTTATAAATGAAAAATTGAATTATTTTAAATGAGCAACTACTTACCGGCTCTTCGAGTCATTGGTAGAACTACTACTAGTTGTTAGTAGTTGTTGTTTTGTTGAAAGTGCTTGTATAAAAAAGCAAAGATATCGGTCCCAAGATGCAACGACTTTCTGACATATCCATATCTACCGTTATTCTAACTAAATTCATCAGTGTTGGACGATTTTTAATTATTAATTTGTACTTCCGTTGTATTAATAAATAATAAATAAATATTATAAGACAATTACACACATCGTTATATAGCCCCAAAGTAAGCTTAGGTAGCTTGTGTTATGGGTACTATGACAACTGATGAATATGTTTATATATATTATGCGTAAATACTTATGATATATAGATATACATCCAGACACTGAAAAAATATCCATGCTCATCACACAAACATTTTCCAGATATGGGAATCGAACCCACAGCCTAGGGCGCAGAAGCAGGGTCACTACCCACTGCGCCACTCGGCCGTCTAAATTTTATTGTAATCAACGATTTGCTATAGTTCCAATTGACGAATCTATCAAATGGATCAATTGCTAAATAGAGAACCCATCAACTATAAACCGAGTACTACTTCACATGGCATCCTGTAAAGCTCATAGGAGTGTCTATAACCCTGAACAGCAACCATAGGTTCATACCCTTTAGACTAGAACAAGTAATGTTACTTAACAATAGAAAAAAGCGTGGCTGTGGTCCTTCTCCGATCGAGCTCTGCAACGAAAAGTACCTAAACTGCTTGAAACGAATGTTTGTGATATGTAATTTCTTTATCGTATTATTGTCATCAAATAATATTATCCCGTCGTTAAAACGAATTGCCCCGACTCGTGACATTTGTCTGGCTGACACAGAGGTCGTAAACACTCGCAAGCCATCAGTCCAACTCTCAACAACTGCACACATTAACGGGACCATAAACCAAAGTCAACTACCGAATGTGTTTCTTAATAACACTGCAAAATTTTACTATGGACGATTCAAAACTTACATCTTACTCCGGATTTTATGAATGGAATAGAATGGATGGAATGGATGTTATCAATTCGACCCGTATATATTTAATATTATTAGACTTGCAGTTTTAATATAGTTAGTCCAGATCAGCATCTAAATATGTTTAATATAAGTGTATGCATGTTTGTATGTGTGTAGATTTGTCAAAACATATCATGAAGACGTAGGACCTTAAAGAAGTCGGATTACAAAAATTTTTTTAGAGGTAAAAAGAATAAGTAATGAAATTATTTTCATATTTTCCGGTTCGCGAAGTATGTACTTATAATCCGTGCACCAAAAAACGTCACATGGATCTAACAAACCCTCCAACCCCTTTCTAATAAAAAAAAGAATTATCAACAACGGACTATTCTGTAAAAATCTATCTAAATCTAATCTAAAATCTCGTGGTCATACATAAAAAAATATATAAATATATACGCGTCGAATTAAGCACCTCCTTCGTTTTTTCGTCTATTAAAAATGTCTGTAGTTTAAAGGACGACAGTTATCAAAATTTAAGCCTGCTCATGACTGATTCTTGTTATTTTCCGCCCATAATGTAGGCGGACCCTTTGACACCAATGTGTCTAAAAATAGTTCAGCTAAAGATATCCAACCCCTCAAGAAGTGCCGTTTTATATCTGGAGACTTGATCAATATCAAGATGTTACGAAATCGTAAGAACATTATGTTCCTACTTATAATGGGTAGGTTTTATCGTAACTGTTCGTTAAATAAATAGGATGAACAAGATATAAGTGAGACCATATTTTATATATTTTCTCCTTTGTGTACCAAAGTTTCTTTTACAAAAGGATATGAACACACCTGCTTTAGTTTTTAGATTAGGTAATTATTTTATTACCAACTTCTTATATCACAGTTAAACATGATATTTTTAAATTGATTAAAAATATCAAAAAAATAGAATATTACATGAAAATCACTATTTCAACACTGTTGATGCTGTTGACGTCTAAAATTACGCGACACAGAAAATAATGACGAATTTTTTGTCCAATTTATAACTAGTTTATTGACTAAATTATTAATAAATACCACAGTCAAAAATGAAAAGTTTTATTTTAACATCCTTCTGCATGACGTATGACTACTGTTAGGTTAGAATTTTTATAATATTGTTTAAAATTTCTGCCTCAAATGCCTTTCCAAAATTTTCTATTCCGCATGCAAATCCATGCCTAAGACGCAGATGGCCCAATTTCTCGCGCAGAATACGAATGAAATAAATCCTATACACAGATAATGGAAATATGGAATTCTTTAAACCCAGCTATAGCGTTTTTGAGATGCTAAGTGTGGCATTTTCCTTAGTTTTCATTTAACTACGGCATTTTTATCTGACGGAGGTTTTTACCTAGTGTTTATACTAACTATAGTTTTCTATTAGATAGATTTATTATTTAATTAGTTTTAATTTAACTGGAGTTATCAGTAATCTTCCATACTAGTGTCAACGTGGGCATAATTGACCATGTATGGGTAATTGACCAGTTTTGAATTAACGCGGTAATATTAAGTTTTCTGTTCCTCCTCTCGTCGATTTCCTCATTGATGAGGGTCGTGACCACCTCCATCTTTAATCATGTTCGAAATGTGGCGCCACTTTGCTCTATCCTCTGTTATCCGGAAAGCATCGTAGAGCATGGAGTCGAGTGTGGTGCGGATCAGAACAGACCAACACATGGGGTTGCGGCCACGCGGCCGGTAATTTTATTTACATCGTCAAACATTAGAACCCCTAAGTTTAAACTGTATCGACTGGTCAAACATAGAAACCTCTGGTCAAACTTAGGGGTTAATTGACAAAAAAATTGTAACAAGTTTTCTGTAAGAAAAAAATTAAAAGTAATTAGTTCACTGCATTAATCGTTTAAATGGGATCATACATAAAAACAATTAAGTTTGTATATCATTTCATATTAGAGAAAAATCCGCCTTAATTGATCAATTATATCCACGGTCCCTAATTTCCTATAGTAAAGTAATGTAAAGTATACAAAAAAGTTCTTGATAACTTGCACCCTAACTGAACTTATATGGACAAAGACGTAGGCTTCCGTTAGTACCAAAATAATATTTTAATTACACCTTGACGAAAGCTTTTCAGAAAAAAAAGAAATTGATTTCATGGTTCACAGCGCGAGGCTACAGCTTGCACGCGAACCTAATAAACATCGAGCTCCCCCAATTGCCGACGCTTATAAACGCTGCTCTTTTCATTATTCAACTAAATGTTCGTTTTTAAGAGCCGTTGAACGGTTTATTCAGCGCTTTATTACATTTCTTTAAAATAATACCGTTAAGGTTTTAATATTACCTACCTGCTACCTACTGAAATTGTACTTTTTTAAATAATATTTTGTCGATAACTATAAATATAAAGAGAATTAAGAATATTCACAAGAACAGAATATAAGATATAGAAACATGCCTAATGGTATATTGATCACCAAAAGTTTAAGCAATATATGAATATTCAATTTATAAATAGGTAATATATTTATTGTTATAACCATAAATGTATAAGTTATACCTACATCAAATGTTAGGATATTTTTTCAAAGACACCGTGAAAGCAACCCTGAAAACCTGACAAACCTGAAAAGCAACGGTAAGTCTTTTTTTAAATAAATGTAATATTTTAAGAATGTATTAAGAGATTTTTTAAGAAAATTCTCTATGTACATTTATTGATTTATTAGAAATTGTAAATCGCTGATGTTGCTACTAAAATGAAACGTATTTATATAAATTCATGATACTCAAAAATCTTGGGCTTTACACATTCTAATAGAGTGTACAAAACAACAAACACAAACTAGTAAAAATAAATACCGTAGGTATAAATTGACTAGCTCTTGATCTACCCGCTCAAATCAATCAATCTCAAAAGAAAATGTAGTCTCAATTCGGAACATTCTCGTATAATTGAAACTTGAAATTAAATTGTAAAGTAATCGAGCTTGATGTTAAATTGATACGACCTGTTGCTGCAATAGCTCATTTGTACTAAGCGAAAATGGAACTTCTACCAAACAAATAAATCTCATCTTTCAACAGTTTAATAATATTTAGAACAAAAAAGGTTTTTGTCTAACACTTGAATTAAAGACATTCATTATTTATCGAAAAAAATATTAATTATTTTTGCTGCTTAATTCATTATTTTTTTTTATGCATCAATTGCTAATTGATGCTAATTTCTAAACAATTGCTGTAATTTATTTAAACTCATGGACTTAGTTAAATATTTATATGTGTTATTTTAAATCCTAAGTTAGTGCCACAGCTCGTTCGGATGAGTGCTACCATCTAGTCTGAAAGGTTGTCAAACATAGGAAACGGGGCATTGTAAGACGACTCTAACGATTCCTTGCAAATATTTCATTTCATTTCATCTGTTTTTTGGCGATGATTTTCGGATTCTTCATGATTAATCCGTAAACTATTACTATAAGATACACATTGATGTACAATAAAGATTTATATGTTCCACTACTTGCAGGCTCAGGCCGCAGGTGCGATGTGAACTTTATGGTACATTAACCAAATGTTAAATGAAGCGGCCCAAACGAGCCGTCGCTGACAGTGACAAATTGATTTTTTATTTCATAAAACAAATAGTATCAAATATGCATTATTAAAATAAAATAATAATAATTTTTATTTTTATCAAATAAAACTGAATCCTTTACATTACATACCCTAAAACATAGTATTTACATGCATCATATATTTTCAAATCGATTCAAAGCCGCAAGCACCATTACTTGTATTTGGAAGTAACCCAAACCCGATTGATAATTCGTTTTATAAAAAATTGTGTTTGTTTGTGAAATTTCTATCAACAAACCCGTAAGAACAGCTAAAATTTCTTACTGGTGTCTGCGTGACACTAAATTATAGGAATTATCATCTATAATAATCTGCACGTTAATAAGTTAATCATTGAAGGTTTGTACCTTTTTGTTCTCAATAGTACTTATAAGACTTTCTACTGTACCACAGTGGTAGCTATAGCTTTCTCATGGGGAGACCAAAAGATTAAAAATTATAAATGAGCTTTTATCGTAAGCTCCGCAGTAAAACATAGAATATATATTTTGTCTAATATCCATCAATTGAATAATCCGCGAGTTTTATAACTTAAGCTCTGTACTAAAGTGGGAGCTAGACTAGATGCAACTGCATTTGGGAATTGTAAATCATAGGTACTCTAAAGATTTAAGTAAAATATGTTCTCGAAAGAACAAAACAATTCTTCAGCGTAGTATCTGGTAGTAACTACGCGTTTCACATCACTATTTGGATATCTGGAATGTTAATTTTATTGCTCTGGGAAATAATAAATCACATGATAGTCTCTCGAACTCAACGACAGCACATTAGAAGAGATTAATGACTTGCGAACAAATTTACGATTATGAGATATCTTCTGTCCTCGATATGAGAGCTAGCTCAGAAGCTGATGTGTGTTTATTTTAGTATTAACCATTTACTTTTGAAAATTATTTATTTTATAACATTTATATTATTTGTAGATACCACAATCATCAAAGAAAGATGATGCCGACTAATAAATCTAATTTTACTTTTATAAATGCAAAAGTTTGTATGAATGTTGGTTACGCAGTCACTACAAGAGTTGAATGGAGTTAACAAACATTTGCCACATAGTTTAAAAAAAATCGAAAAATCGTTAATTTCATAAAACAGCTATAGCAATAGATACATTATAGTGTGTAATAGCGTGAAGGTTATTTTACTTAATTATATATATACGGGACAAGGGACAGATGGTCTATATCTGTACAATTAAAATAAAATTGAGTTGCCCCTACGATATTTCAAAATTAACAGCTTTTCAATGCATATGAAAGTATATAATACGGGAGGTTTTTACATCAAAATAACATTTTTTTTAAATTTTGTATGTCTGTCTGTTTGTTTCAGCTAATCTCTAAATTACCATCCAGATTGTAAAAATGATGTCTTTATGAATATGATAGCCATTCATAAGAAGTGACTATATATCCTGATATTCCCTCGAGACAAAAGCGTAGAGCTAGTAAAACAGAAATGTGTGTATGAAGAAAATGTCAAAATATAAGAACTAATAAAATATAAGAAATAAATAAAATATGGTTCGAGTTGTATGATGTAGGTAACATTGTACAGAAAGGGAAAATGTTCCTCTTTAACTCTATTTCCTTCTGACCCATTTTGTATGCATATAAACCGTATTGTATATTGTATTGAGTGTAGGTAGACCGTGATAAAATTTCAAGTCACGAAGTTGTAATGCGTCACAATGGATAAAGTTTGTCGACCGAACATCCTAATAGTATCATTTCCTAGTTTCTGGAACAATCTCAATTTCTCATTTGATTTCACTCTTGAGGCTTAGCAAACTTCAACCTTAGACTTTCTAAACTTAAAGGTATACAAATTCATATGTGAACAAAGAACAAAGGAATAGTTATATAATATTTATCAAATTCAAATTCAAATTCAAATTCAAAATCATTTATTTCAAGTAGGCTTATTACAAGCACTTTTGAAACGTCAAATTGGACTATTTGTAGTGACTCTACCACCGGCTCGGAAGGCAGGCCCTGTTGAGAAGAGCCGGCAAGAAACTCAACAGTTGCTCTTTTTATAATATTATCAATTTTACAATATTAAGTGTGTTGTTACATAAAGTTATTTATTTTACTTCCTGTGTGAAGTTGAAAGCCTATCCAATTGGATTTGAACATCTTTGTCATTTAAAAATTCATCGATAGTATAATAACCCTGACTCAGTAAGTGAGTTTTAATACATTGTTTAAACTTATGCAATGGCAGATCTAAAACTGAATTGGGCATCTTGTTGTAGAAGAGTACACCCAATCCTACGAAAGATTTTTGTACTTTTCGGAGGCGATAAGCTGATATGACTAACTTATGTCCATTTCTAGGAAGACGGTCGTTTAAATCCTTTTTCTGTTTATACATATTTATATTTTGTTTAACATAAACTAGGTTATTGAATATGTATTGACAGGCTACTGTAAGAATTCCTATTTCTTTAAATTTGACTCGAAGGGACTCGCGTGGTTTAAGTTTATAAATCGACCGAATTGCTCGTTTCTGAAGTATAAAGACAGAATTTATGTCAGCAGCCTTTCCCCACAACAAGATGCCATAAGACATCACACTGTGGAAGTAAGCAAAATAAACCAGTCTAGCTGTTTCTACATCGGTAAACTGTCTTATTTTTCTCACTGCAAATGCTGCTGAGCTAAGTTTAGCTGTCAGTGACTCTATATGAGCGCTCCACTGAAGTTTACAGTCCAAGGTCACTCCTAGGAAGACTATAGAACTCTCCATTTTTAGCGTTTCACCATTTATCATTAAAGACTTATTTATTTTTTTTACATTCGGTAAAGAAAACTCAACACATTTAGTTTTCTTTGCATTTAATAGTAATTTATTAGCAGTAAACCAATGCGACACATGCGATACAGCACGGTTTACATCGTCAAAGTCACTTTTATTTCTATCAGTTTTAAAAATTAAAGATGTGTCATCAGCAAACAGTACAATTTCACAAATGTCGCTAACATGGTATGGTAAATCATTGATATACACTAAAAATAGAAAAGGACCCAAAATTGAACCCTGTGGAACGCCCATTTTAGGAGATGAGCCACGTGACTTTATATCATTAATGCATACCGTTTGAGTTCTATCACTAAGATAAGAGGCAATGAGATTAAGTGCAACATTTTTAATGCCATAGTGGCTTAACTTAAGCAAAAGAGTTTTATGGTCAACACAATCGAAAGCCTTGGACAAGTCACAGAATACGCCAATAGCATTCTTAGACCTTTCCCAGGCATCAAAGATGTGTTTTAATAGTTTAGCACCTGCATCAGTAGTATTGCGACCTTTAGTGAAACCATATTGGTCAGGATGAAGTAAGTTATTTAAGTTAAAATGACTAAGCAGTTGATTTAAAACTATTTTTTCAAAGACCTTACTTAGTGTTGGCAATATTGAAACCGGTCTGTAATTATTGAGATCTGCTTGGTCGCCTGATTTAAAAAGTGGAATAAGTTTTCCATGTTTCATTAGGTTTGGAAAAGTACCTGTGTCCACACATTCATTAAAAATAACAGCTAAGTGTGGAGCAATGATATTTATAATATTAGATATTACTTTTACTGACATCCCCCACAGATCGCCAGTCCTCTTTGATTTAAGTAGTTTAAATGTTTTTATAATATCAAAAGCAGTTACATAATTAAATTTAAATAGAATGTTGCACTCTTTCACATTGTCTCTTAGTAACCTCTGGGCTGACGTAGGAGACGAATTTAGCGAATCTGTTAATAAGATAGGTACATTTTGGAAGAAGTCTTCAAAAGCATTAACAACCTCGTTTTTATTGTTTATTTTTTTATTATCAACAATTAATTCATAATTCATATGGCGAGGTTTAATTTTGCCAGTTGCGTTATTTATTATGTTCCACGAGGTTTGTATCTTATTGTCAGCTCTAATTAGTAACTCTTTCATGTGTATGGATTTTGCATTAATACATACACGTTTGAATGTTTTTGAATAATTTTTAACAAATTCCGAAAACTTTTGACTGTGATTATACTGTTTTTCATCATACAACTCATACAATTTATCTCTACTTTTATAAATACCTACAGTAGCCCAGTCACTGAACTTTAATTTTTGGCTTAAATTAACACGTTTTAAATTGAAAATTTTAGAAAACTCACTGTCTATTGTCTCAAAAAGTGCACCAAAAAGAATATTAGGGTCACGATTAACAAAAGATAGACTTGGAATTTTGCTACAAATTACGCTTTTGAATCTCTCTAATTTACCTTCAGTTATTGGCCTGAAGTTTAACCATTGGTTGCTCATGGGTTTGTTGTTTAGAATAGTGATAAGTTGACCGCAATGATCAGAGCTTAATTTGTTAATTATCACCTTGTCAACTATATCAGTATTGTAAAATATATTATCTAAACAAGAAGCTGAAGTGGCTGTAATTCTAGTAGGTTCATTAAAAGCGTGTCTTAAATTAAAACATTTAAATAAGTTAAGAAACCTTAGAGACACTGAGTTTACTTGTAAAATATCAACATTAAAATCACCACATATCAGTATTTTTTTAGTAGAAGTACTCAATCGCTTCATCACCTCCTCCATTGTCTCCTCAAAGTAATCATAGTCCCCAGTAGGTGGGCGGTACACGCACACTACAACAAACTGTTCCAACTCCACACAAGATAGTTCAACAATGCGTTCAACAGAAAGACCAACTATATCTTTTCGATTTTTACATTTTAGGTTGTTACGTACAAAAATTAGAGATCCACCATGAATTGCAGTCGTTCTGAAGAACACACTTGACAATAAAAAATTATTAATATTAACTGCTAACTGTGAGCTAGTGAGCCAGTGCTCTGTAATACATAGAATATGCACATTAAATTTCTCAACAAATAGTTCAATTTCTAAGTCTTTGCCGGTGAGGCTCTGTATATTTTGGTGTACAATGTTCAAGTTGCAGAGCTCCTCCTTTGTCTTATCAACTAGTTTAAAGATATATTACAATCTATGACAGTACTAGCATAAGTACTCTGGTCAAGAATAGAAATATCAGTACTATTAGTACAAATTGTATAATTGTCAAAAGACTGTGTTACAAAACTTGTAACTGCATCGTTTAAATTGTATGCTAACAGTGATGCAACCTTATGCTTACATTTTTTGGACAGATATAGTTTATCTCTAGTCAACCAACATAAGGATGTAAATTTATTTATGTCAAAGAAAAATATTGCGTCGCTGTGACGGAATGTCAGGTTGTATAATAAAAGATTCAGATTATAAATATGCGTATTTTCTTCCTTAGTTAATGTGCTACAGTAAGGAAATGCACACAGAACAAATTTACATTTACTTTTATTGTGTAATAATAAAAGTTTTTCTATGCATTTTATAATGTGACCCTTTTTTATATTAAAACTATCTCCAAACATCAAAATAGTGTTTGTGAAGCCTGTCATATTCTCCGCCTTGAGGCTATTTATTAAATAATTAAAACTAGCTCCTGGAAAACATTGGTTAGTCACCGGATGGTTGAGATATTGGCTCATTATTAAACCAAAACCTTGTCCTATACCATCAGACATTATAAGAGACTTTTTTGCAACATTACTTGACAGATTTATACAATTTGACCTAGAGGGAACTTCCAAATTATTAACAATACTGCTACTACACTGGTTTGACTTTAACTCATCTAATACATCACTACAGTCCTCGCTACCTACAAGTTTAGAACATTGGCACTTATTAGACAAAGATTCTAGACGAGCCATATTGTATGTACCTAATGCTAACAATTCATCCGCTGCTAGGATTTGTTCATTGATCTGGCTTTGAGACATCTCATATTTTCTAGTCATTGATTGTAGAGAATCTTCCAGGTGGTGTAATTCCTGCTGAAGGCTTTTAATTTCAGTTTCATATTTGTTCTTGGAGTTTTCAAGGATAGAACAGTATGAATTTAATTTATTCAATAATATTGACTGTTCCTTTTGTATAGCCACATTTTTTTTATTTAACTTTTTGAAATGAACAATCGATTTATCAACAACTTCTTTTTAAGTCGAAACTTTTTCAAGAGTTATCACGTTGTAACATATACTGTTACAGATTCTTAATTATTAAAAATTACAATAACAAAAAGTTTTTTTTTTATTGAGAAAGAATACAATAAGGAACTTAAACTAACTTATCCTAATAACTATACAAATCATGCCCACGTGGAATGGTGGCAAGAATACTGGCTGCATTTCCGCGTTGGATAGCCAGGCTAATCCTTTGCGCAAAAAATGAGCCAGCCGTTCGGTCACCAGTTGAGGCAATTAGGCGCGGTGATATGTTACGGAAGAATTTTTTGGCACTCCATGGCCCAAGTGTCTCCACGGCAAAAGGTACAAATATGTAACTCTGTGTCAGAGAGGGATACTTGTGCTACTTACCGGTTTCAGCCTTTTCTGCTGCGGCACCCGGTCTTGATTCTGTCTCCCTGATATGACACGGAGCCAATGTGTCAACGCAAGTAGCGTCCCACATTAGGGCCCGTCCCACTTCCCAGGGAACCAGCGTCAATCCATCAGGTCTCTTGCCATCATCCCGGCTTATTCCTGACGGCTCGATTAGCGCAGGAACGTTTATGGTGGCAAGAGCCCTTTTTATTATATCATTTATTTTATTTTATAACAAAATAATATTAAATATAGGAAACTAGAACAAATATTAATTAGAAATGATAGTAACAAATGAACCATGCCAGCATGCTTTCTGTATAAAAACTCGACAGGACGAGTCTCGACTTCGTCTGTATATTATCTCTATCTATAGTATCGTGATAAACAGAGAGAGTTAGAGTCGAAGTCGGGAGTAGAATTTCGTTACAGAAATGACAAGCAATTCAATTAAAACAAATATTGACAAACCTGGGTACATGCATACCCTTTAATCAAAACTTACTCATTCCTAATATTAAGTAATTGGCCATTTTATTAAAACAATAAATGTAAACATAGAATTGATAGGCTTGATAACAAATGGGTATTTGGTATTTCTGTCAAAACAAAACAGCAAAACTGTCATCAGTTTTTCAAGAATGATTCGTTTGTTTTCTGTCGTGTCGATAGCTTACATATATAGTTTGACTAGATACGAAAAAATAGATGTCATAATTATATCGTTTATATTGTAAAGATGCAATGCAACATGATAGTGTAGTAGGTGCAAGTTCGTAACTACATGCAGTACTGCAGTGACGTGGACTGCGACACTATCGCACCTCCAACTGAACCGATCAGATGCGAACCGCAGCTTCAATTCAATCCTGATTTATGTTGACATTCGATTTGATGTGCATACGAATGCAGTAGGTTTTCTGATGGATACACACTGTATCAGAATACTGTTTGTTTTGGAAATAGGTATTGGTATAGAACTATAGATAATTACTCAGTTTCACTGAAAGGCTGACTCATTCTTTTTGCACAAAGGATCAGTCTGGCTATCCAACGCGGAAATGCAGTCATTATTCTGGCCATAATTCTACGTGTGCATGATTTGTATATACATTAGTATTAGAAGAATAAGTAGAATCCTATTATTAGGTATTATTACATATACTAATAGTTATAAAGCTATCGGAAAACGATTGATTGACGCCTCCCCTGATCAGAGGGCTGGCCTCTTTTAGGGTAAGAGGATCTGCGTTGCCATTCAACGTGGCAATGCTGCCAGCCTTCTGGGCACTTTACCACTCGACTCTGATTCGGAGAAATACAATGACGCCTAAGTTTTTTAGTCGTTTTTATTTTGTTTTATTTTATTTTTAGTTTGGGTTACTGCAGCGGTTAAGTTTTCCCTTTTTTTATTTAATTTTAAATATTTTATTTATCTGTACGTATATTTAAGTTATTCAGATTTCCTCTATAAATAAAAAGATGTTTATTTTTTTATACGATTTTATTTTTTATACATGTACAAATATGCTCTTGTTTCTGGAAACAGCATTTCGATGTCAAAGAGATATTCTCAATATTTGTAGAAGAGTTAATTACTAAAATGTGACCCTGCATATTGACAATACTATTTTATTTCTACGTATCTTATGACAGTATTACCTCCTTATTAGGACAAGTCATGCATGCAAAATTTCAGATCAATCCGTCAACGGGGTCAAATTTCAATTACTAGATTTGACCCAAATAAATAAGACAGGCCAAGTTATATAAAAGCTTGTAAAAATAAACTACGTACTTTTCATATAAATAATAATAAATAAATAAAAACACTGATAGGTATATTGTAGCCAATAGACCTGATATAGTGATAATTGATCGATTAACGCGCCGTGCAATGATTGTTGATATTACTGTTCCACATGATGATAATCTGGTGAAAGCTGAAAAGGAAAAAGTATCAAAATACTTGGACCTTGCTCATGAGATTACCGCCATGTGGAATGTTGATTCAACAATGATTGTTCCTATAGTCGTTTCAGTCAACGGTCTTATAGCGAAAAGCTTTGACCAACATCTTAAAAAGCTTTCGCTTAATTGTTGGATCAAGGGTCGGATACAGAAGGCAGTAATTCTTGAAACGGCGCGTATTGTGAGGAGGTTCCTCACTCTGGAGCCCTGACCACCGGTTGCTTGGACCCCCGGGCCCCGCAGCAGGCGGAATGATTTTTTTATAAATTTTTAATAGTGTTTTTATAATTGTTTTATATAGCATTGTTTTTTTTTTTTATTGAGAAAGAATACAATAAGGAACTTAAGCTAACTTATCCTAATAACTATACAAATCATGCCCACGTGGAATGGTGGCAAGAATACTGGCTGCATTTCCGCGTTGGATAGCCAGGCTAATCCTTTGCGCAAAAAATGAGCCAGCCCTTCGGTCACCAGTTGAGGCAATTAGGCGCGGTGAAATATTACGGAAGAATTTTTTGGCACTGCGACTCCATGGCCCAAGGGTCTCCACGGCAAAAGGTACAAATATGTAACTCTCTGTCAGAGAGGCATACTTGTGCCACTTACCGGTTTCAGCCTTTTCTGCTGCGGCTCCCGGTCTTGATTCTGTCTCCCTGATATGACACGGAGCCAATGTGTCAACGCAAGTAGCGTCCCACATTAGGGCCCGCCCCACTTCCCAGGGAACCAGCGTCAATCCATCAGGTCTCTTGCCATCATCCCGGCTTATTCCTGACGGCTCGATTAGCGCAGGAACGTTTATGGTGGCAAGAGCCCTTTTTATTATATCATTAAGAGAGCCATGCCGAAAAAGCCTACCGCCACTCCTTTGGCATGAGAGCCCGTGAATACCAAATTTATTTACCTCTTTTCCACATGGACATCTGTGCTCTAAGCACAGTGATGTTCCCAACCTGAGGCCTAGAGCCACACGAAAAGTTTCATTATCTAAAAATGTTCCGAGATTTTTTGATGGCAAAGCATGAAGCCAGATAGCATTGTTGAAAATTTAAAAAGAAATGTAAATAAATGAATGATAGAATAAATAAATATTATAGGACAATTACACACATCGCTATATAACCCCAAAGTAAGCGTACTCGTAAGTAGCTTGGGTTATGGGTACTATGATAACTGATGAATAATTTTATATATATTATACATAAATACTAACATATGATACATACATACATATGGTAACAGAATTTACGTAAAAAATATAGGAATATATTATTCTCCACACTACTTACACATAAATCCCTTTATGAGTAATAGCTACTAGTACAGATAATAATAGTGCCCAGGCTTTATTATTAATATAGCGTGCAAACCGCTTCAAACCTAAATAGTCCGTGACCTGGATATCCAAATGGTGATAAACCTGTCTGCATTTGATTTTGACATTAAATTATGAGTTGCTTTGACGAATTTATGAATACTTTTCTTAACGTACAAACGATTGCTGGATAATATTTCACTTTTCATGCCGAACTTTTATGACAAATGGTTGCTTATTAAACAGGGTAAGATATTATCAAATACTCGGATCCCGTTTGCGAATAGGTATCCATCAGGAATTCTCGCTATCGTAAATAAAATCGTATCTAAATCGTTGGTTACTCTACTCGCTCACGACTGCCTAGGTCTTTGAGTAAGCAAGTTCATTAAACCTCTGAGTTACACTATCACTCAGATGGTACTTCCAGAGTTCTCAACAAATTCTTAGGGATTGATATGGAATCATGATAGAAGTCTGCCAAGGCAGCCTTCAATAACTGGTGGCTTTATATAGAGTAGTAACACATGCCAGGAAAAGTATCTTGCTATAAATATAGTAGGTATATAATACTGTCTCTACAAATACTTTTTTACCTAAAAATCTCCTTTTCTTAATTTAATTATTAATTGTGCTGACGAGCATTCCTTTATCTTTTAGTATCGCCACCGCTTATCGCTTTTAAGTTTAAAAAGTTTAAGCGATCACAGCAAAATAGTCGAACACATAAATAAATAGTTTGTTTTGAAACTTTTAAAACCATTCAATAAGATCTTCTTGCCTTAACTGTTATGCTCCAGTTAATAAAAATTCATAAACTGATGTTCTAACATTAAATAAGAGTATTAAACTTATAAAAACATCTACTCATTACAGTTTATTTTCTTGGAAGTCCATTAACAAAACAAACACATTACTCAACAAATTCAACATAATCTGTACATTAGGAGAACTTCGTGTAGGTAAACATAACTTAAGAGCATTTCCACTTCTGTGTAGTGTTGCTTAACAAGGGTTGAACAAATAGATACACATCCACTGGGAGAGATATCTCAATTAGTAGCTAGTAAAAACATGAAAAGCTTAGGCTTTTAGCCTTCTATGAATAAGCCTTTTATCATGAAATTAACCTATTCAAGTCTTTAAAGCAACAACTTTTCTTATAACCGCAGTCAAATAGGCTAGATATTTTTATTATTAAAAGTTATGTTTTTTAACCGACATTAATAAACAAGAATCGATTAGGATTATAGAAGTATTTGTTACGTTTAAGAAAAGGTTTATATTTGTCTCTCACCTGTATATTTTTATGTATGTTAGTTACATTTTGCAGGTTCTTCCTCTTTCTTTAGACACAATTAGGTATTGTGATAATATTTATTACAATTGTATATTTTCCCGATCGCTTAGCTCTTAGGATACAGAACATCTTTCTCTTCGGAGCTAAATAATTTCATTATTTCAGTAGTATTAAATGAAATCCGGTGATGTTCTGATTACGATCAGCATCGTACCAGAATGCTAAATGACGGCTCTCTTGGTTAGAGTGGTGGTTAAAGTTTTCATGTAACAGGTAAAGTCTAACCAGATAGGACTGTGGTAATTTAGAAATTGTAACTTTTTAATGGGAACATACGTTACTTAACGGAAGTTGATTTTGTACAATAAATAATGTATTACTTCAGCTGAGAACACTGTAATATTGTGCTCATGAATTATTATAAAGATGATTATTATAAGTATATTCAACATGTTATGTACTCCACACTGAGTAAAAAATGTTTACTGAGCTTAGAGAGAAGGGTTCGTTAAATTTTAGAGGATTATTTCAAAGCAAAATCATTTAATGTAATCTTCTTTCGCAGAACTACAAATTACTGCATCATTAAATTAATAAAAGATTAAATAAGTTAATTGTTTCCTTTGGCTTAACCTGATATCATATAACAATGCTAATCTTGGACAAAACTAATTCAGATCCCTACAAAATTTCAGGCGTGATTGAATAACAAATATCTACCTAAGACATTCGTCCAAACTTTCGCGTTTATTAGATTAGTTAAATTAGCAACCATCAATTAACTTTCCCCGGATATGGAGAAACGGTGTTCAATTGTGCTGCTGACGGTAGCAAAGAGACGTTTAATCATGACGCGCCGGTTACAAAGCCGGTCCTAAGCTGTGAACTCATTGTGAAGAACTAAGTGACGTTACACTTTATAACCGTTATAGGCGACCACTGTTCTGTGACAACTTGTGGCACAGACCAACTGTTAACCCTTAAAAGACAGAGAAAATGTTTTAGTAACAGACATTTTATTATGACTTGACTTGTGACTTGATAATGACATGAGCATTAAGCCTTATCAAATAATCTTTTTTTTATTGCTATTTAAGCGGGCAAACGAGCATGCGGGTCACCTGATGTAGAGTGATTACCGCCGCCCAATACATTTGCAAAACCAGAGGCACTGCTAATGCGTTGCCGGCCTTTGAGGAATTTGTTCATTCGCCCCTTAAATATACCCATGTTATAGTTGGCAGGAAATACCGCAGTGAGAAGTTGGTTTCAGATTTTGCATGTTAGCGGCAGAAATTATCTGGAAAATCTAGTGGTTGTAGATAACCAGCCATCCAGATGGTATAGGTAAAACTGGTTTCTACGCCGCAAGTTCCGCTGAGAAAAGACCCGCCACTCGCCAGTATAAAGACGATAGAACACACATAGAGAACTGACGTCCCTACGGTGTTCTACGATCTCCAACTGGCTTGTGAGTTTGGAATTGTCAACAAAGCGAACTGCCCGCTTTTGAATGCGATCAAGTGGAAGAAGTTGGTATTGAGGTGCTCAGATTGACTCACGCTGCGTTGCCGTTCAGCTGTTTTTCTGTATCGATTTCATAGAAAACACTAATAATAGTTTCAATTCCAAAATTCAACCATACTCGTAGGTCCAATCGTCTATCTGTTAGTGCAGGTATCTACTAAGATTATTTAGATTAGCAACAATCTATTTACCATTTACCCCTCTATTTACTTTCCCCGTACGGGTTGGAATGGTGTTCAACTGGTGAAACTAACAAAGAGACGTTTAATCATGACGCGTCGGTTACAAAGCCGGTCCTAAGCTGTGAACTCATTGTGAAGAACTAAGTGACGTTACACTTTATAACCGTTATAGGCGACCACTGTTCTGTGACAACTTGTGGCACAGACCAACTGTTAGCCCGTTAAGGGCAAAGGATAAGAAAAATGTTTTAACTAGAATGTTTGTTGACTTGTTCTTGGGTTTTGCTTGATTCCAAATTATAGCTTTACGATTATCGCAATTATCAATTTAGCTAATTGCGATAATGTCGAAAATTTTCTTTACTTTGAATTCTAAATTGCATTCGTGTACGTGAATGAAAAATCCAATTGTAAGAGTCGCTACAAAGTATGAAAATTATTCAGATTATTCTAAAATTCATAACATTTTATTTTGCTAAGAATCTATTTACTTGTACATACCAATGTAGGTACCACTTGATACAAACAAAACGATTTACAATAGAAAAAATAAAAATAAGTCACGTAAATATACTTTTAAAACTAAATAGAATCAATACCACCAAACCGAAATCCGAAAAAGATTTAACCTTATATACGGCTCATATAAAAAAGGTAGTTAAGGCTAAATGGATTTACATCAACGGTGAGCGTCGACATCCCCATTTTATAAACCCTCTTAGGGGTCGACCACACTGGTGCGTGGTTTAAACGAATTAGTATTCACGGTTCATAAAGTTAGCGCCAAGTTGTACGAATGCAATGCACACTCATTTTTTAAAGTTAGCGTTAGCGAATGCATCCTTTATCGGTTTCATGTATCGTGACGTGGCGTGGCGCTGTGCACTCTTTATAGTATATTATATAGGCTTACCCATATCCCTTCACGTAATTATAATAGCTTTGCAAGAGGGGGGTCCAAAAATGGTGAACCCCCCTTATATATATGCTCATGGGCCAGTTAACATGATGATGATGATGATGATGATCATGTTGATGATGATGAAGCGCTTGGCTGTGATCACCGTGATAAGCGAATTATTGAACAAGACCGTTAATTATTATTATTCTTGGTATTCCCGTGCTCCCTTTAAGAAAAATATCAGTAAAACAAAGAACGTAGAATAAAGTTTATAGAGCAAAAACGAATACTAGAGACGTTGTTGCAATTTTAAGTTTGGTTTCCTTTATTGGCATAGACACAAACCCTCAAACACCTCAATACGAATGCTTTGGCCGCTCTTTGCCAATAGTATCAAAGGGTCTTTAATAATCTCGTTGCCGCTCCATTCAATTGGAAACGATGTTACCAATTTTGCGAAAAGCAAACGGTTTTCACTGAGACAAACTTACAAATGGCTAACGTCAGCAATGTAACTACGATCTTTAGAAATGAAGAGAATTCTGCTTGAAAACTACGGGTTGGCGTTACTTTTCTTTAATTCTATGTATAAAATATCTTAAAGGTAATTGCAAAATCCCAATAAATCCTTACAAAATGTCATAAATAGGATAACATAATATTTTAAATTACCTAGTGGTACTAAAATCAGTCCATCAAATAACATATTATAATTTAACTATGCCTTTCCTACGCATTACACTTTTTACCATTTTATGTATTAAAATTTATCTAAATATTTTTGGCCCGATTTAATGATACTATAGATATACAGTACAAAAGTTATATGGTCGCTTTATTTTCTCCGCACATAGTATAAACCTCTATTAAGCTAGAAATAAATTATTTTGTATTTTTATTATATTCCAATGCCCATCAAAAAGGGCGCATGCGTTATCGCCCTTACACCCGGGCTTATTACCCTGGACAACCTCACACCGCCATTGTTCGAATACAATATAATATAGGCACGATTGAACCATTGGTGGCCCCCGACAAACGCTGTAAATCTTCATTGATAGCCACGTTACATCCGCATTGAAATCGCTCTTTAGCATTAAATATAATACTTTGCAGTATACATAAAAGCTGCTACGTTGTACTTGTCGGTGGTCATGTGGCTTCGAATATGAGGTCCGCGGTTTGAATGCTGGATCGGAATTATCTGTTTTAAGAAATTTTCAGTAAAATTCAATAAAAAAACGAGTTAGGAAGTCGGTGGTAGCACGTCGCCGTGCCTCGCACGTTAAGCTGTCGATCCCTTTCTCTATCAATAACATATAATAATGACAGATAATGAATTACAGGTTATCATATCAAGCCCGCCAACCCGCATTGAGGCAGCGTGGTGTGTCTAAGCTGGTCTGGCCCGTTAACAAGCTGATAATTGTGATGATACATAAAAATAATCACGTTTACGTATTCCTTTTTGATTTTTAAATCCCAATTGTACCCATGTTGTAACCAATTGTAATAAACACATTTTTAACAACGAAATCTTGAATCTGATGCCCTAGGATGCTTATTAAAACCGCCCTCCCTAAAACAGTAAAGGTGAAAATAAAGAAAAGGAAAATACATTTCGAAAAATATGAAAATGAAAATATGAACTTCGCAACTCCAATTACCGCAAGCCATTTTTCAAATCAAAACCGAGTGGATTGCATAGAAATGTGTTATTCTAAGATTTTTTTATCAATCTTGTTTTAAAAGTAAGCTTTCGCAAAGCTATTGAAATCGAGATTAATGCAGAGAAAACAATGGGACGCCGACTTCTACGAAAACTTCGCCATTATTTCACTTTGCTTTATCGTTTTTGCGTCAGTTATTCCGCGACATTGTAATTTTACAGGAATATTATCATGCTATGTGATTACTGATTTTAAAACTTTTCACTACATAAATTCTAAATGGTAATAAAATTTGTCGCTAGTAAGTTTAGCCATTTTCCAGTAACCAGTATTTCCTAATACGATACTATAGAAATAATATTTCTAGTAAGGGTATTAAAGATTTATGTAGAATTCATTGACATTAAGTTTTTAGAATTATAGAGGTTATTACAGCATTTCCAAATGTGAAAGCTGTAATAAAATATGAAAATTACCTTTGTGAATTAGGGATTTAGTCCTAATTTTACATTTAAACTAATACTAAAAAGGCTAACACAATACATGTTCACATTTTAAACTTTCGTTGTAATTTCCAAAATTTATTATCAGTTCCAAACAAGCACTTAGTATAAAGTACTAGTGTAAGCCCAGCAGTTACAAAGGCTACCCTAATTTAGAAACACACGTGATGCCCGCTGGAGGAATTTAATAACGAAAATGTACCTATCTCGTCTTTGTTTCCAAGACGGTGCAATAAATTACAAGGGTATTATTACATTAATTAAACTGGCGAACCGATCCCCGGGGCAAATGTATATTAATTTTGCTTCACAATTAATTTATTATTTACGGAGAGACGATTTGCGTTGAGTATTTTGGAACATTTTCAATTTTTAAGTTAGAAGGCTTTTAATGATTTTATTGACAGACAATTTGTAGGATTCTGTAATATAATGTTATTAAATATAGTAGACATCAGTTTCCTTTCTTTACTCTAAAACTACATACGTGGTGGAGTATAAGATAATGCCAAAATAATCATTTATGTAGAACTAAGAATCGTTCAATCGACTTTCAAGTAGCCTAGAGGAATTAAATATAATAAAGAAGTAGCCAATCTGAAGATGTTAGCATTTTTACATTACAATAAAAAGTTAGTGTAACAAAACTTTGTAGGAGTTGTTCTTGGCTTGCCCTAAGTTATAGGTTTCCACTTACCGTATGCTTTATTTTAATTTCTTCAATTTCTGTAAAGTCTGCTTACGGACGACAATTATATGTGACAATAACAAAAAAAATATATCGATGAAAAATTGCTTGTTGAGCGCTCTCGCTTGCACTCTCGACTAAGACAGAACGTCACACTTTTTTTCGAGTATAGCCAGCAATTCATCGAATAAGGAATATTGTCTGTTGTTGCGCAGGTCGTGCGATAGAGCGCGTGTGCGCAGGCACGGACGGCGCGGGGGCCGGCATGGTGTCGGCGGCGCGCGCGCTGCTCGCCTCCGTCACCCGCGTGCTGCTGCTGGCCGACATGGTGGTGGTGCGGCAGCTGCTGCTCGCCAAGGACAAGGTAATCAGGTGCTGTTACCACTTACAGCAACTATTAGCTATTCAACCAGACATCTCATATCTATACACGACACCAATCGTATAAATGCGAAACTTTGGATAGACCCTAGTGTTGATGGCGCGCATCAATTCCCTTCGTAACGAGAATGCTAACGGTAATATTTATATTTGTTCATTACATGTTAGCCCTTATCTGCAATCACACCTGATGGTAAGTAGGTAATGATGTAATCTTACATAGAAGCAGGCTAACTTATTTAAAGTAGGATGAGATATCCTACACCCCTTTAGGTTTCTACACGACTTCGTACCAGAAAGCTTAATCGCTTTATGGATAGGGTGGTAAATTGCCACGGCCGAAGACTCCCACAAGCCGGACCTGAACCATTTTAGAAAATCTTAATCAGCCCAACCGCGAATCGGACCCAGGACTTTCGTCTTATAAAATCACTACACATACCACTGCGCATTGAGGTCGTCACACGTGGTTGTGACTTGTCACTTTTCTATTAATCGCCAAGCACAATGTCATTAAGGGTTGTTACAACTTACAGCAAATTAAACCACCAGCATATTGCATCCCTTTTTTGCTATACACGCGGGCTATTACCATGGGCAAACACACACAGCCCATGTTCACATACAATATAATATAGGAATAATGAAACCATTTAGCCCCCGACAAACGCTTTTTCTTTTCCATAAATGACAAGTTATTGCCTCCATACCGTTGGATTACATAACAATTATTTATTTTTGATATTGTATTGCATGACCGAATGAACTTATATGGTCGTATTTTGTAATTTGGCATTTATGAGAAAATATTGTCTTTATATCGCCAAAAATCCTAAGTAGGTATTCTGTTACCTACTATGCACATACTAATTATCAAGAATCGCAACAATTTTCATTCTAATAGTAACTGTTATTATAACTAATTACCACACCTAAACGCTGAGGAACTTTAGTAAATAACCAAATTCCAGCCAAAGTTTAACTTAACGTGAACTTATTACTATGCAGGTGGCGCGGTCATTAGATCGTTTAGAATCGGTGTCAAACTTTGCGGAATTCGTGAGAGCATTCACTGAGTTTGGAGGAGGAATGGTGGAACTTGCGAGGTTGACGGCTGAACGAAGAGCAGACCTTCGGGACGAGAGGAGAAGAGCACAAGTAGCAGCTGCGAGAAATGTCCTGGAAAGATCAACGCTTATGCTTTTAACCTCATCAAAGGTATTGGTTAGCAGATGTTTCTTTCAGGAAGTTTATTATAAATGCATTTTTTATTTTCACACTAATGTATACAACGTCTCTATTAATTGTTATTTATTAAACATGTAGGATGAGTAGTGGGGAATTTATAAATTTATGAAGTAGCTATTATAATTATACTAGCGACTCGCCCCGACTTTGCACGGCTGCATTGCTGGTACTAAAGTATATTAAAAAAGCACGTCCTGCGCGATCCCCAACTATCTTATGATCTTGTAAAATATTCACTTAAATTACATGTTGTAAAGGGCAATAGTGATCTATATTGAATATAAAACACAAAGTATTTAAAATACTTAAATGGATAAGGATTAATGCAGTATTGCTTAAAATCGCTTTTTGTAAATAAACCATTCATTTTGGCTGAAAGTAAAAGATAAAAAATGGTTATTGTGTGTTATCCCTAAGAGATAGACATATGCTATCGCCTACTTTTTTGCTGACCTTTTTAATATATCTTTTTTTAATTTTGATATATCTGTAGGGTTTAGCGTTTGCAATGTAAGCGCAAAAATGCATTAAATTTACGACATCACATCAGAAACCTCTAAAATTGTGTTTCTCTACTATATTATGCATGTATTATACACATAAACTTTTCTGTTGAATCACTCTATCAGATTAAAAAAACCGCATGAAAATCGGTTGCGTAGTTTTAAAGATTAAAGCATACATCCGGACAAACATAAAAAAGCGACTTTGTTTTATACTCTGTATTTATGTAATGATAATGAAGTATAGATAACTTCTTCACAATACAACACAAAAAGAGAAGACGAAAGAAAGACTTCGCAATCAAACATTGTAGATCCAATATCTGACGATGCTCCAGTTTCAAAATAAAACGTGCTCTGACGATTTTTGTCAAACCTGGGTGATTTTCTCGCTTAGATCCGTCGGTTTTTCGCGGAAAATACCTACGAAAAATAATAAATAAATTATTAACTGCGTTTCCAAGGCGTTAAAAATACATAAGTACCTTGTATTTCATAAAGTAGCAAAGTTATTGTGAATTGTATCGGTCACAAACAATATTCCTGAAACAGTGTGGCTAGTGAAGCGTGAAGATAACCCTTTGTGTGCATTTATCATATTTTATGGCTAACCCACTAAGCTTCTGCATTAGTAACGCCACTTTATAGTTGCTAAAAGTTATGGAAAAAACATTTAATTGGTAAACAGTGTTTCCAAAATTCAATCGTCTTTTTGAGTTATTTTTCTTTCCCAACAAATAAATAGCTCAAACTTTAGCAAACCATTACTCAATAGTAAAGTTGCTATCATTTCCACGTACAGTAATTAATCTTAGGGAATGTTATTAAGTGGCCCGGATCAACACAGATTTAGTATCGAAAAGTCCGGCGTGTCTCGAGTAGCATAATAATTTAAGCCGATCTTGGAGAGGCCTTGGGCTATCTGTTATGTAGCTATTGTGTCACAAGACCATTTATTATAACTTTAGTAGACAGACAGACAGGTTGCCTTCTACAATAAACATCAACCGTACAAAATGTATTTCATAAATAGCTAAACCTGGACTTTACCAAGATTTTACAAACCTTGTCAAGCATTCAGAGAACCCGTAATAGTTATTGATTAGCAAAGAAATATCGAACGTAGAAATAGTTGGATTATAAATAATAAGTACGTATTGTCGCAACTAGAACACCGCCCTAGAATGAAGCCTAAACCCGACCTTATACTTTCACACACACCTTGATTCAAACTCCGCACGAGCTGTAGCTTATGCTTACAAAAATTGACCATTACTATTTTGGTTCAAGAATCACTGATGCCCCGACATTTATAGGTTTTATTAATGCTGGTATTTTATTAACAAATACTTCTACCATAGGTGAGCAAGGAAGGCAACTGTGGGCTCTAAATAATGATTGCTTTAAGATGTACAAATAACAAAAAAGTATGTAAATCTGCAAGATATCACGCATCGCAATAGTGCAATAGTAATATTTGACTATATGCTTCTCGTATTTTCAGGGTATCATAACGTTACACACGTAGCGCAAAACGCAGAAGTCGGAACCCCTCAACACTTTTTTGTGTGCGTGGACCCCTAATACCTCGTAACTTAGCCTAAATATTGAGCTTTTTTAAAATTATGAAAGTCTAATAATCGCAAGCTCCCGCTCTATTTGATTTGCCAAACAAAATTGGCTTTCATTGCGGTAACAAATCTAAATGTAACTTGCGCAAATCGATTTATGGAACGTACGAGTACGTTAGGGAATTAGACCAATTTTATGGTTATTGCTTGCAATTCCTGCATTTACCTAAATTCAACGATATTAGAATTGGTTTCGTAATGTAGACCAGTTTATGCTTTACCAGTATAATTTTAGTTTTTTATGATCTTTAATTTAGCGTGCAATTGATTAAATACAACCTTCTTAACTTCTTAATACTATGACAGTAAAGTACGAGTACGTTACGTGGCGATAAATCACTAAAAAGTAAGAAATAAAAATTTTTATCAAAAAATAGAACCGACTCAAAACGCACTAAAAAGTAAAAAATAACTGTGTCATTTAGGTGCTTTAATTTACTTAAGCATATCTAGGAGTCGGTGCCAGCCAATATTTCTACTTTAAGGACGTTACCTAGAACCCACAAACTGCTTTACTACGTAAAATAAATGTTCCTTAAACTTGGCTGGAACCGACTTCATAGATATGCTTAAGTAAATTAGAGCACCTAAATGACACAGTTATTTTTTACTTTTTAGTGCGTTTTGAGTCGGTTATATTTTTTGTTAAAATTTTTTTTTAATACAATTTATATTTTTTTAATAAACACTAACAATTTCTGTAGTAGGTACCTTTTTTATATCTCAAGGCAGTGTTAGTAATGTTTTGAATATTTTAATAAGACTTGCTAGAAATTGCAATTGCTAGTAATTGTCGGGCTTATCGATTCTGAGTTATTTTACTATATTAATACAATTACAACATTTGCGGTTTTGTATTTCTTAAAACATACATTATATAAATCGGTAAACCCTGCTTGAACTAGCAATTGTATTTGGGCTGTTAGATTCTGTATATTCAAATGTTTCATGTTATTACCTAAGAAAATCTAATAGTAATGTTTCATCTTTTTGTGGAAAGAGGTGGATTTAAAAATGATCATTGGTTAAGTTTTGGGAAAAAAATAGTAATGTGTGTGTAAGGTAAAATTATTAATTAAAAAAACAATTTGGATCGGCACACCCACATAGTAAAATACATGAGTTTTATTCTAACTGTATCTTCTCTCTTTTTTCAAAATCTGATATCGGAAATATATCAAAATTTAAATGTAAATTTAAAACAATTATTTAGATATAGGTACTTATTTTACTGTGTCAAACTATGGTTTCAATTTTTGTGTCATCAAAAAAATAAACCAATGAATTTGATTTATTTTACTACTCTCTGAAGCATCGTCAGGAGATTTTGACTGTACAATATTAAATTTATCAAATGCTAAATCGGAGTGAAACGGACGTAGAGATATTTCGTCAGCTCTGAGTGGCGTTGCCGTTTCGATTTATATAGAAATCATAATAGAATAATAAATCAAAAATCATTGTTCACAATGAATGTCAAAACTCTTAGAAATAAAAGTTAAGGACCTACTCCTTAACTGTAGAGTATTGGCATGGCATTGAGTCCAAAATGAGATGTTATAGTTTGAATTCCCCATCCTTTGGACTATTCTTACTCCTAACACTAATCTTTGGAGTAACAAAAGGGGAAAGGAGAATATTGGTCTTTAAAAATATGTGGCAAAATAAACTTTTACAACTCTTCTATTTCTTTCTTTTTTATAAAAAGCTTCTACCAAGTAACTGCTCTATTTATCATGTTCAAAAGTAAACCATTATTCCAGACGTGTCTACGGCATCCAGGCAGCGCGTCGGCAAGGGAAAACAGGGATACAGTGTTCTGCCAGATGCGACGAGCTATGGACCTCATACACTACGTCGTGAGAGACGGTCTGCCGGGCCACGAGGAACAGTCGCATGAGGTCGTGTTTTGACTTTGTTTTTATTATTATGTTGGTGTTGTTACCTTTAACCCTTCATGTACTACCTACACAATGTAGCTTTCATAATCGCCTTATGTGTATCATTATATTCAAGAAACTAAATTAAATCTATCTGCATAAAAAAAATAAAATTTAATTACAAGAACGATATATCACCATAAATTACTATCAGTTCCATTTGTTACGGACTATTCTATTGAATATGGACTAAAATGATTCGCTTAAAGATTTAGTATATATTGGTTAAGTGTTAACAGTAGGTTAATTTTTAAATATACCTTCTGCTCAACAAATTGCGCACTTTTGTCTTTCTCATTAACAAATATCATCTACTCTAAATCGCTAAATTGTTCACAAATAAAAGATAATAATCAACTTCAACTCTTGTAATTCACTTTTACGTTATTATAATAAGGCACATTATTCATTTAACGCATTGTACCTGCGACACATTGCTGCATTTACGCCAAAGAAAGGAAATTACATTTTTTCATTTACATTTTTCCATTTAAATTATTTAAGTAGGCTTATAAGGCCTGTATATAACTGTATTGTGTAAACGCTGTAAGATGATGGTGATAATATCTCTTAATACCCTGCATCTTTGCATCTTTGCTTACATTCGGGAAAAGTTCAAACTAAAGGTCCTTTTCTGTACCCCGACAAGCATAGGTTCTTGCAAGATTCCATGACAATCAAATTGAACGCAAAAGCATAGCAATAAAACAAACATACTCACTTTTACATTGTTAATATTAGCCATCATCAGAGGTAAGACCCGCAACGTTGCACCAATGCAAGGTGATTAGTGCGTTTATCATAATTTAGCTCCTCTTGTGACGATCTCTGATCCAACATCCACATAACCTCTGGACCAACGAGAGAGTTATAATAAGCACAATCATCTCAATCATATTTACCGATCCACTGCAGGATCAGGCATCTCTCTTCTTACTACTGACGCTTATAAACATTTGTAATTTATTGAATTTTTGAGTAAAGTGAGCCTGTGTCACATTTTCCCTAAAAATTAGAGTTTGTAATTAAAAAACAGCACATTAATTTGACGTAGGTACGGTAATTTTATCGTGGCGGTATAATAACCATTACTCCCAGTAGGTAAACATTAAATACAGGCGGCTCTACGAAATGACGTTGATTTCATAGTCGCTTACCTTCGCGTACAGCGTCCCACCGTCGGTAAATATTGGCCTTTCGCCAGCTTTATATATTTCACCATGGTAATTATAATATATTTATTTCCAGGCTCTTAAACAAATAAATGTATCATAAATTTATTTTATTATGCACTACATCACCTAACATTAGCTAATATTATTATTTAAGAGTGCGTTATTTTAATTTATTCAATGTGCAAATAAGAAAAGCTCTCGACAAATATATAGCGTTATATTTTACGGATAACACAGTTCAGATAAAATCAAAAGCTTTTACATCAAACGTGGCTGTCTAATTAGAAAACTTATTACGTTTTTTGTAGTAATAAAATCATACGTTCTTCAATATATCTCATATTGTGTGGTGGCAATATGTCCGCCAAACAACATTGCACTTTATTCCGGTTTGAAGGACAGTGGTTGCCGGTACTATTACAGGCACATGAGACTTGAGACTTACGCCTTAGTTGATGGATACAGCACGGGACAGCACGTTATAGTATGTTAACACGGGTGTAGCAATAGCTTTAGAGGGACCAAGGGTCCAAAAATGATCTATAACTTTCTCATTTCGGGGTCCACGGTCCCAAAATTGCCAAATCCGATTTTCGCAGTAAAACATGGAATTCTTTATGCAAATCTTACTTAATTCCAACATTACTTTGGCTTTACTTAATTCCAAGTAATATATCACACAATTGATCATATTAACAACTAACTAGGTAGAATGGTAGCGGTAAACCAGGCCACTGATGTGCGTTATCCTATTACGCTATGTCAATTGCAGATGAATTGTGTATTCAGCACGACAATGCATTTCAAGCTATAATTTATGATGTTAGGATCCACAATACAGTCATATTATGCAAACAGCATTTTATGTAAAGGTCATTCAAGAAGCAATCCCATCTAACATCCCTTAACTATTCGTAAATGTCAAATTATAAGCCTGGAATTAGGAAGTTGGTGACGTTACTCCCATGTGCCTCGGAGTGCATGTTAAGCTGTAGGTCCCGGTCACTATCTTCATCTGATAGTGACCGGAACCGCTAAATATCCAATTAATATTTTCACCTTAAGCCCGCCAACATTGGAGCAATGTGTTGGGTTTAAGCTCCACATTATCTCTTATAAGGAGGCCAGGCCCTATTGTGGGTCATTAATGTGCTGAAAATACTTGTCAATATAAAAATATTAGTAAACTAAAAATATAATAAAATTTGGACATGCTTTTATAAAATAACGAAGATCTGGCCTTTACAGTCTCTCACTCTAAATTCGAACAATGTTAATTCAACACCAACACAAGCTAAACACGTTTATTTAACGTAGTTAGTTACGTTTAACGTAAATGAAAGTAATAATCACGCGGTAATACGCTCCAACAAGTATCGATAACTCGATAGTGCGCTGCGATAAAGTTCAGCGGCTCCCACTAATGAGAGAATGGAGATTAAAAACACGCTACCTTACTTATGCTATAATACCTTCTACCACGACAGCGTTTAGCGATATAATTTAATAATTAAAAATACCTATTCGGTTTTTATAAAAACGAATTAAATGAGTACTCTGTTAATGAATATTAAGGGATACTGTTACGCTCACCAGACTGCAGTTGCTTTGGGTTTTGGGCCTAATAATGTAAGACTGAAATGATCACTATCAGAAGTTAATAATTATACTTATTGAAAATTCTAAGTAAGGATTTTATTGAATAAATATTTTTGCCTTTGAATTTTCCGGAACCGATCGCAATAGCGAAAGCTCTCATCGTATTTTTGTCAAGTCCGGACTTGAGAAGAGTAAGGGTAAGCCTTAAGGGAAGCAGTTATCTCGTAGTTCGATACATTGCAAATTTGCGCAGAGCGCTATATTATTACGTTATATCCAAAGTACCTACCTCTTTCCATAAATATATACAAGTATTGTGTTACTAAATCATTTAGTAGTTTCCTATTACCGCCAGCAACTTTAGCCGGGACCTGATTAAGATCGTCACGCTATCGCGATGGGTAGCCTTGGGTGCGACCTACAAGAACTAACCTCAAATTATTTCGTTGAAAATTTTCTAAGAAAACTCCGAATACCTTCGTCGGATAGGATTATAGTAACACCTTTCATTATTTCTAATATATACATAATCATAACCATTTTTAGAATGTTAATCAAATATAATATATATATTAATATCAAAGTACATGTTAAAACAGGACTGTTATGTGAGTTTTTCTTCCATCTATCCATCAATCATACGAGTTTAGATTTTATATTCTAATCCTACTGGTGAAGTCCGCTGCACTTATTGAATAAATAAATGAAATGAACTGAAGATGTTATCACAATTTATAGAAAAAAGGATCACAATAAACTTATCCTAATAATCATACAAAAACATGCTGTTATATCACATACTTAATTCTATATATAATACTAAAAACAGCTACTATTACAGACGTTTCTATAAAGAAAACTATCAACAACAAAACACCTTACGAAACGGAACGGCTAAAACGAAAAATAAAAAAGATTTTTCCATAATTATATTTATGTTGCACGTAATCCGTTCATGTCCAACTCTATGTGTGGTTATAAAAAATAACTACAAATATTATGCTTTTACCGTCTAACCCAATTTGGCTTCTGAGTTTAAAATACATTACTACATATTTTATAGTGTTACTTAGGTGCATAAAAAACATTTTAACATTTCTAGGATTGTTTCATCAAAAACTTAAAAGTATGCTAACTCGCTAATAATACTTTTAATGTCAAAATTAGTCTGGCAGTTATTTGTGAAATGAATCATTTTTAAAAATAAAATAATTCATTTTGCAAGTTGTATAAACAGCTAATATTTATAATCAAAGCTAATTGTTTCAATTATTTTTTATATTATATTGTATGGTTAGCTAGTATTACTATTATTAACTTACTATTATTTAAATTGTTCACTGTTAGCAATTTGTGTAGGCACAAAATTGTATTAACAAGTTTAAATAAGGTAGGTAAACTAGGTAGATACTCTACAGTAGTAGAGTATTTAAACATAGACTTAAGGTTTTCTTTATTTTTATAGCGTCTCTCTGCCAATCCGGGCACTTAGAGTGACACCGACGTCATCGGGATCGTGGCCTAGCGGTAAGGCGCTCTAAGTGCCCGGATTGCCAGAGCGACGCGGGTTCGAATCCCGTCGGTTCCGCAATTTTTGATATTATCTTTATTCTTAAATATAAATAATCCCTTAAGTGTGGGTTTAATAAAAATTAAAAAAGTCATCTAAATTCTAAAACAATGTATCTACCAATAATCAAACCAAAAACTACCGAAATAAATTCTATAAAAATACCTAAAATACATTTCATGTATTACAACGCGATGTTGTTCGGACATTCTAGAGCCCGTCACAGTTCGTTACTATTAAGTTAAGAATACAACAACTTCTGAATTTCTCCACGTAACTTATACCATTAGAGCTCCATCTTAAGACATCCTCTTTGTATCCCCAAAGTTTTATTTCCCGGCGCGCTTTTCCATTACTAACTTGAACATAAACGAAGTGTTTTATTTCTCTTGTAGTTGCAACCTTACTCGGATAGTCACGAGCAGGTACAAATGACACATGTAGGTAGACGAGTGCCTTTTTCCTTTGTAATCATTTACATAATGCATTTTAGAGCCGTTCCGACATGTTATGCTTCGTTCAGATTTGAATGCCTCATTAGATCACCGAGTTCTTTATAATATCATTCTATTGGTATCACGTTATTCCCACAAAGGAGATTTTAAATACAAATAAATATTACATTATTTAATTAGAGTATTTCATTAAGGGTGTTCTATTTTAAATTTTCACAACTACCCCGGTCAAAATAAACCGACCGAATCAAAACTTGCATAAATTCCCAAATGATGAAATTTTACATGTGCGTAAGGAATTCCGAAAAGCCCGCATTGAACCCATGTAAACATGAGATCGACGAGGATTTTTCAAAATGAATTAAATGTCGTTAATGTTTTTTTGCTTTTTGGGAATTTCCTCTAGTGTAGCCCTACTTTTTGAGCGAGAAAGACCGGGTTACAATGTTGAGACATCGCGAATATCTACTGTTTACGCGTTGTATAAACTTAATTATAAATTTTATATTTTTTAGTTTAGAACATTCTTAATGTGCTTCCATAGGCATTTTTTTCTTAATGATTTCCAAAATCATTTAGTTTGAAAATAATATTTTTTAACGTAATGCGCACTAAATATTAAATGAAAATTCGTATTTAATAAATTAATTTTTAGTCAAAATAATTATTATAAATAATTTTAACACAACGCAACAATGCTGCTATTCACGCTGAAACGCCTGAGATAATGTAGTTTTGCTTCATAAAGTAGTTATATTATGTTTATATTTATTAAGTAAAACGGTCTTGTTTTATTAGGCCACTGGTACCATAAGCAGCTTCTTTGGCAGCTTATACTATAACACGCAATTTAAGCTTTCGCCATACAGCGCTGTGACGGGACGGTGACGTGACGATGACACGATAATTGAGTTGTAATGTGCTAGTTAAATACGCGTCAAACAAAGCTATTACGCCCCGTTCTTTTTGACGTGCTCTATATTAGCTAGTACATTACAATGGCTTCGACGCGCCAGCGAAGCGTCGCCATGCTGTCACACCCGCTGTGTGGCGAAACCTTTAGGCTTTTACAAACGTATCATTGCATTTTACGTCTTATAGGTAAGTATTTATTTTGTAAGATCCCATGAGTCATGTCAATTTATCTCAAATAGGCAAAAGCAGCATTAGGTATTTTGCAGTATTCTAACCACTTTAATTATTATTTACCGTAAAACACGAGAAATATAGTAGATTTTTTTATTTACAGACAGCTTAAAATATGAAAGCAAGATACAATAATTGTTATTTTTATTTGATATTTGAGACGTACGAATACCTAGTCAGGTACTAACTTATAAAGTTAGTTAGTATAACTCATAAGTTTATGAGTTATACTGACTAACTTTATAAGTTACTCTTTGAAACATAAAAATTATTGTATTAAAGCTTTGTCTATAACTAGCCTTAATAGTTATTGATTTAAAAGCTAAGGTATCCAGTTAATTGAGAAAAAAATAACCCCAAAAAGTAATATTTTTTTATATTACCATAACTAAATATTCTTTTTAATCTATACAGTGTAAGTCCACTTAATCTTAACTGTACATCTTGGCTTTGATATTAATTATTTTTCAGCCAAATATCAAGTTATGTAGTAAAGTTTAAATCATTAGGCTGCACAATGGGAGGCTGGCACGGCGTTAGGCGCGCTCCGTGGTCTGTCAACGCAAGTGAGAGCAGCGCGGGCAAGAGGCGGCGCTGACTCGGCGAGAAGAAGAGCTCTAGCCGCAACGCTACGGGCCCTCGTAGAAAGAACACACGACTTCACAGATTCCGCCTACACGTCGCACGAACACAGACAACGGATACTAGCGCTAGCTGAGCGAATAGCCTACGAGCTGGAAAGATTAGTAGCGGTTGCTGTGTCCTTAGTGAGCGTCCTAACATTTTTGTTTAAGTAAAGATTCTTTAATATTGAAATGCAAAATCAAGTATAAAATAATTTTATATGTAACTAACTTGAAGGACTCACTTACCTTTCTTTAAGAGATAAACGATGGGTATATCTACATTGGCGAGAAACGCCAATTTGAAAAATAGACTGAATTTAGAAAAGAATAACATCCACAACACTATTTCATCAAATTACAGAAGTTCTATGGCTTGTGAAATAACAGGTTTCCTTATAATAGTTACTTACGCAACTTGCAATGCGTAAGATGATTCAAGCTGATGCATGTCTGCTGACGAATTAAACGAAAATAACAATTAGGTATCTGCTAATGATGATGAAATAGCTATCGCTAAGTCATCATAACTTTCAATCACGATTTTAACATAATACAAAATTGGAAACGTAGAAATAGAAATAGCCAAAATATAAAATTGACGATTTTAGGAGGAACAAAGCGGTAACAGCAGTGGGGCGGCATTAGAGAGCGCGTGTACCGGAGCCACCAGCGCCGCCTCGGAACTAGAGCGAGCCCTGGTGGTCGCAGCGAGAGACCAGGCCAAAGACCTGGCGCCCCTCGCTGAGGAAGCGAGGAAACTCGCTTCTGACCTTGCGCACATAGGTAATCGTCAACGCAAAATAGGTATAGTCGTACTTGTATGAAACGCGAACACTTACATGTATTCAATGCAATTGATATACCTACTAACAATAATAATATCTAATATTAATCGCTTACTGTATCGCCCTAGCTTTTAGCAATGCCCTCTCGTGTTACAAAACTTTGATGCATTCAATTTGATCGTCACATTATTTCCAAGACTTAATGTTATATTCTTGAATTGTCTTTACCTTCTAGTCTTCTATTTCTTTTAAGCCAGCCACTCCTAAAGATTCTTGTATGTCAAATTTGAACTCCGTTTGAGAGGAATTTTCTGAAGAATTTCATCAGCAAGACTGCGGAACTCTGCTTTATTAAAATTTGTCTAGTACGCCCAGTGGATTGTGTTGTTTAATCTTGTAAGAGATAAGTTTCTTTTGCATGTCTCAAGAAATATTTGATTTTTTTCGATAGTGACGATTGGTGTATCGTCTATCACAAGTTTCGTAACACAGATGCTTCCGATCTATTGTCTAAATTATAATACTGCAATACAAAAGTGTTCGCTTATAATTAACCAGATAATATTTTTCACAGTACATCCAGTGTATGTTTGAATTTCAGCTAGTTCCTGCGGTGAGAGAGAATCAGAGAGACTGCACAGTATAGCGAGCCAACTTCACGAGCAATTAGATCATATAATTGAGGCAGGTTGCTTTTTAATTGGTGTCCGCTCTGATTTCTTTAAGTTCTAATCGTGAGATCGTCTGCAGGTTTGCAAATTGCTCAGGCATATAGCGATGTCGGAGACGTTACAAGTGAGTGCGAAATTCGCGGAGATTAACTTGCGAATATATGGACCGCAAGTGGTGACTGCCGCGCGGACGTTGGCGGCGCATCCCAGCAGTGCGGCGGCCAGGGAAAACCTCGATGTGTTCGTAGATATGTGGGCGTGGCTGCTCGCCGATGCAGCGCGACTCGCTAAGGAACTATTAGATTTAACGGACGAAAGGCCGGATAAACAACAGTATAGTAGTTTACCTAGACCCGGAGTAAGTACAACCTACACCTAAACAATATAAGTGCAACGTGAATGGACCATTAAGTGTCAAATTGTTTTTTATATATATTTTTTATTATATATTTATATATTATAAATGCGAAATTAACTCTGTATGTTTGTTACTCAGTTGCGCCTAAACTACTGAACCGATTTAAATGAAATTTGGTAAGAGATAGTAGTTGTTGAAATATTACAAAACAGATTTTCTCGCGAACGAAGTCAGGAGCATCCGCTAGTCATACATAAACTTAAAAATAGCTATAATGGAATTTTGTTTCAAAGTTTACCATACTATTGTATTTTATGATTATATTTATACAGAAACACGGAACGACAACAAAGCCATTAAAAGCTGTCCGATTAGATTCTGACGAGCAAGCGAAAATTGCGAAGTCAGGATTGGAAATGAAAATGATGTCCTCTGAGATGGACGCCGAGACTGAGAAGTGGCAGGGCGCCGATGAAAACAATGATATTGTGAAGAGGTTTGCTTTTATTTTATTAATCTTAATGTATTTGTAGCCGTGCTTTGAAAGTTTTTTTTATCTGTATTGTATATTTCTAACATAAAACACTGCAATATGACTGCACAGCCACAGAAGTTTCACAAAACTTTACTTTGTACAAAAACATGTACTCTCTATAGGCTATTAACAAAAAAATGAACTAAAATTAAAAAATTGTGAAATTACAACATCATCATTATCGTCATCATATCGTTCAAGAATTTTATTTTCTAGGATAAAAATTATTTTCTTCACTGTATACATAAAAATCCCACCGATATATTGGCTCATTAGAGAAACATCTCAGCATGTTAAAAAATTAATACGTACCATCGGTACAAACATATCAAACTAATAACACCCCTCCTTTTATCTCAGAGAGTTAAATAAGCCATATTATACGTGCTTTTGTTATACTTCTAGGGCGAAAAACATGTCTTCCATGGCCTTCGCTATGTACCAGTTCACAAAGGGTGAAGGTCGACTCAACACTACACAAGACCTCTTCACACAAGCTGAATACTTTGCAGAAGAAGCCAATAGACTGTATAAAATCGTCCGTCAATTTTCCTATCAGGTAAATACCTATTTATAATAAAAATACTAAACTAAATAAACTATAAGAGTATTATAATGATAACATTAAAGCAGTTTATGTAATTAATAATTTAAATAAAATAGTAATAATGCTGTTTGAATTCAATGGAAGACGTGTATTAGATCAACCATTTTGTTTCGTAGAGTTAGGCACGTACAAGATTTTAGTTTATTTTCGTTAAACATATGATTTTCTGTGTTAAGGTGCCTGCAGGGACGATAAAAAAGGAGCTGTTAGAACATTTAGACAAAGTGCCTACGTACGTACAGCAGCTGCAGTTTACCGTGAAGGAGCCGACCGTGGGCCGCGCGGCGACCTTCAGCAAAGTCGACAATGTGATCCAAGAAACCAAACACCTCATGAATGTCATCAGTAAAGTCGTCACCACATGCTTTGACTGCGCGAACAAGGTGACTTTACCAACCCTTTATAGTCGTGTGGATAAAATTTTCAACCTTTTACAAGCAACACATGGCACATTTTTGAAAGTATAGACTATTTTCTAGGAAATACTAAAATTTTAGTGCATCGGAACGTAATGTTCCTTAGGTACCTTTGGCGTGGGAGACGAGTGTGGGAGTGATAAAAAGGCACCAGAGTGTTGCACCCGTTAAGTACTTTAAAGATTATATTTCGTTCATGACTGTTAGACTTTCGGGGGTCAATTGTATAATTTTCGACCAAAGATATATTCTTGTTAACTTAAGTTAATATATAGTCAACTGTTGGTCATACGTGCCAGTTTATTTGTATACAAGTTTTTGTTCGATGGCCAATTTGGTAATGTTAAAACAAGAATAGATCTTTTTAGTAATTAGTTGTTAGATTGGTTTAGACCTAGAATACCTACTTGAATTAAACAAAGTCCCGTTTTGATTTAATTGTATGTTATATTGATTTTTATTTCTGTTTTCTTATCGCCTAACTCTGGGTGGTTTCCGACACTCAGGGTCTAATACTGTTGGACAATGCGATAAACAAAACCTCAACAAATACAGGGGGCGATTCGGTCTGTCACAGTCTTGCACTATCAAAAACACCAATATTCATGTAACTGTGTGTACCTGTGTATGTAGTCACTTAAGCATGCAATGTGTAATTCTTCTTGAGAATTGTGTATAGTTGAACAGATTTTTGTTAGAGAATATTACTTTATAATTTTTTTGATTATATACACAAGCAAAGTAAGCTAGAGAGCTAGAGGAAAAGCATTTTCATAAACTACAAATTAAACATACGATTCTAAAAACAAACTTCCCAAGTTTTCCCCTGTCGCGGACCAGACGGCCTGTACGGACGATATTCTGAACGTTTTATTTGTGGTCCCTTTTAAGTTCGTTTTTATTTTCGTAATTTCAGTACTCCCTCTGTATGCCCGAGAGAGTTCCAATGCATTGGAAGCCAAATTTACGAAAAGCATCCACATTTAAGAGTGAAAATAGTGTATTAAATGGATAAAGTAGGTATTTGTGTGGATTTCAGTTGTTGGCTTTGGAGTATAACAAACCTTTACTAGTACAATATCGTACGTTAACATGAAAGTTTGACGTCGTGGTATTTATTGGAGTTTAGTGTAGAACTGTTTGATGGAGTATATGATAGTTACATTCTGGATGTTGTTTATGTGATGTTGCAATTAATGATTTACTACTTAGCTTAGAAACTGTGTGACTAACCATTAATCTTGAAGTTTATAAAGTGTCTGTTGGTCATTTTATAACTTTAAGTCATACGCTATCTCTATTATGGAGTTAATCGCTAGTAATGATGTCAGCCCCTTCACTGGCGCTACCATTGAAAACCGTATTGTCAGAATTATTGGTTTGGTTATATTAGTTGTTCATAAACAGAATCGATCAGCGTGCATGGTGTTTATTGTCATTTCAATGGGTGCCGTAGCGGTGTCGTAGGCATCGAATCGGGGCTTCGGTCTCTAATATAAAACGCGTTAAATGCTTGTGTCATTACGATACTTTGTTGGTTGTTAACACAACTATTCTAACAATTTGCTTATTAATCAAAAAAGAACTATTTGAGGCGAAGTATTTTTGTACATTTTAACCTTTTGGTGAAACTTGTTTTCGCCACACAGCAGACGGGACGGGACAGCGACACGATCTTGTAGTGCTAGTTAACATAAAACACGTCACAGAGTCGTCGTACTTTATATTAACTTGTACATTACAACGATTAACTTCACGCCAGCGTCACGTCGCTGTATGGCGAAACCAGTAACGCAGTATGTCAAGTATTTAAAAAAGTAGCGTTGCGTTTTATTTTCGAGCCGCAATGCCTCCAGCGCGATTGTCACTGGTGTGGTATTAACATAAACATTGTTATGCAGTACAAATTGGACTTCACGGGTCTGTCGGCTGCCGGAGCGGGGCGCGGCAGTGCTCGGGATGAAGAGGCGGCGGGCGGCGCGTGCGGGGACGCCAAGCCGGGCGGGAGCTCCTCCGACACGGCCATGTGACAGTACGGCATGGGCCGGCGCGGCAAGGGCGACGCGCGCCGGACCAGGGTCAGCTTCCTCTTGTTTTAAGACAAACGTCTTGAAACAACTCGTCGCCGTCGTCGGTGGGGTGAGCGGTGGATATGACGTTCCTATCTCTTGTTGAACAAACTACCCTCAATTCTTAAAACATTGGGTCTTCAATGCATAATAACCGATATATTTTACAAACATCAGATGCTGTTTTAAAATAACCTCGTAATTTTACAAACTTTTCAATTAATTATTTGATATTAATTACATAGTTAAACACAATCATTGGTAATGCTCAAAACGATTAGCTAAACTTTTAAGACAGGATATAAGCACGTCATTTCACCGTTTGTCTTGGGCGCCACAATATATCCTATGAATTTATTTATTACATTTATTTTATAATTATAATAGAAGATTTTTGTAGATTTATTATAACCTAATTTATTTTTAATTGTATAATTTATTTAATAAAATTTCAAACGAACAACAAAGTACCTACTTTAAAATTATGTAGATACTTTTGTTCTAAGAAACTCATAAAACATTGCCAGGAGGCGTGTACCAAGTAACTCTTTTTAAGTATGCTTTTATACTTTATTATTTTAAATATAGAGTGTAATTTATTTTAATTGTGTTGATATTCATGTGGTGCCCTAGCCGACTAATTATGGTTGCCAATTGACCTAGTAATTGATGATTGAACTGCGATTACTGGATGATTTGCAGCTTACCTTAGCTTAAGATGGACAGTACGATATTATAATAAGTTTTAGAAGACCACTTGCGACACACAAAAAGCAAACTTTCTTTTTATATACTTATGCGCGTACACGCGTTCGGCTGTGGCTCGAAAGTGCTAGGCGTTATATTATATAGAATATAAATTTTACAATAATTGTTACTATACGCCACGATTCATACTTTTCTCATTATCTGTATAAGCTAGCTAGTAAATAAAGTGATTCTATTCGTTGATACATTCACATGACGAATTTTTTCTTGTTATAATATTGTGATGACTAAGTAAAGAAAGAGTGAAATCGTACAATAATAAATACGAAACTTGTTACACTTTAATAATGTTACACATTGTTACAAAAAATACGTAAGCAACAAACACAAAGAAGCCTATATTTTATGTTATCCCAAGCCTGTAAAATATATCCAATATAAAACAGTATGTATATTTTGATTAGTACCTAAGTACCCATAGGCTATAATCCTCCCAGACGTATAATTATTTTGTCTTTTAGCAAACTCTCGCACCCTGCACTCTCCGTGTCCTGTTTGCACACATTTTGAGTTACCTTTGCACGTTCGCTTCCTTCTTTTGTGTTCGCATTGATGTTTAGAACTTCTACATGCTGTGTCAGAACATTCTACTTTCATATATACACATTCTAATCGTGCATTCAATGTTTTGCATACCTACTTAATAGATGTTCTCTTTCAATGACAAGATATGTAAATACAACACTTAAGGGGAAGTTTTTGATCCCCCAGTCCGTGACAGTCGAGTGAGTCATTGCATGAAATCGTGAACGAAGAACATAGATGTGTGTTGCATGTGTATACGTGGTAATCGTAATGGATGTCGTACTTCATCTTTCCGACGGGAGGATGTTTGGTATTAAGATGGGGGAACTTGACTCTGGTGGCTATCCGCTCCCATGTTGCCCGGAAACGTTCAGTGTTATATAGACCCCATGGTATCGAAGCACAACCCAGCGACACTACCGCAAACGGCCTCCTTTTGTCAAAGGTCAAATAAATCGCATCCTTATTCATAAACAATATTGTGAACTCTCACAAAAAATAAATAATAATGTTATTTCATTAATACGCCTAATGTGCGTTCGAATGTTCGAATGCTATTTGAGATTTCATAATTAATGTTTGTTAATACGGATGTCAATAATGGTCACTAAACTTTTAACAGAAACATTTATTTGACCTATAATTCAATGTCTAAAAACCCAAGCTTTTGGCGCTATCACAGAATAGAAAACAAATACTACGTTAATTCAAATTATATGCACAGATTCACAGAAACCTTATATTTATTTGTCATTACACATTAATTTACGCAAGCGATGTGATAAGGCCACATGCTACTGACGAACTTTTGCACACTTTGCATGCTACTGTGTGACTTGCGGCTGCTACGACTTGCTACGACTTGCTACGATCTGCTACGAGTGCTACGCCAACATATCGCTAGGCATGTCAATGTCACCCACAAATAGCTGCAGTTGTAACTGTACTACTGTAACCACCTATGGCAATAAAATAAACATATCAATCAATGTAAATAAGCCGCTTCTATTATAAGAAGTGACGTATCGTTATTTAGTGTTTAAGTGTTTCTTGTTTAATGAAATAACATTAGGGTACTAACGATTGTGCCTAGTTGAACTGCACCAACATGAAATAACAAAGGAAAGATATTTACATTTGCTGATAATCGGCAATAAATGCGCAATGAATATAATTCTTTATTTAATTTCAAATTTAATTGCACATTGTAGTAGATTGGATGTTACAAAAACAAAAAAAGAAGCCCATGTCCAGTCTAGGTCGATTTCATTGTCTTGCTACTGTAACGAATAAATTAGATTATGACAAAGCGGGAACAGAATATTTTATTAAGCAAATTCTCAAATACGATTGCAATATAAAAATATTTTAGTATGTCTAATGCAAGTTAGGTTCTTAAGTTCATAGGCATAGTCAATAGTCATAGTATGTGGATGATATATTATGGTCAAATACCAGTGTGAGTGTGTGATGTGTTTACCTACCTCTTGAAACTGATCTAGTGTTAGGTAATAGAGTTTTGATGTGATGACCTGCAGAATGTTAGACTCGCTTCATATTTGTTGTTACTCCCCAACTGGATTTGTCCGTGGTTTGCATTCGATGGTCCCTATCATCTACGGTCTATATAACACTTTCTGTTTCATATCTCGCTTAATTAAATGTTAAATAATATAACCCTAAACGCTCACGAACTAATTACCAAACAAATTGCTGATTTTATTTCGATTTATGTATATGTGTCGGCCGAACACGGCGGTTGCGTGAGCGCTTAGGAGCACGAATTACCTAATTAAGGTCAGTGAATTGTTATTACCTCTTGAGGTCACACTAACCTTTCCGATATTTAGTTTTATGTCTCAAAAGGTAAGAACACCTCACTAAATAAATAAGTAAATATAAAATTGTAAAATTTCTTATGATATTTTGTAAATTGTTATCTAAGTCGTAATGTAAATTCTTATTAAAATAGATGTTAACAAATTCAACAGATAATGTAATATTTATTTGTTAAATATCGGTCCGTATCTATAATTTGTTACGGGAAATATTACTAAGGCTTAAATTACTAATGAACAATATTCGATTAATTTAAAGAGCTTGATAAAGCTTTATTATAAGAGTTGTGAATCAAAACATGTGGCCACGTATTGATATAGACTCGATCAGTACCTAAGTAGTACCTAAGTACGAGTAGGTGTAAACAGCTTTCGACTATGATGAATGCCTACTAACGTTAATAATATAAGATTTGAGTACATAAATTATTCAATTGAAATGCGGAAATTAATTGATAAAAAATTTCTTTTCTCTGTATTAGGACAAGTAATAACTAAAATAATTCAATTAAATCAATATAATTTCGAAAAATTAAAAAAAAATTAAAAAGCTATGAATTCTTTGAGATAATACCTGCCTAACTAGGAAGGTAAAATTTTAACAAGGTAACTTTTGGCTTACGTATTCGTAGGTTTCTACCGTGAAAATCGAAATTTAATATTAAGTCAACCAAAAAGAAGAACAAAGAAAAAGTTAAATTGAATTGAGAGAATGTCCAACATCCTTATTTCTTTAAATTTGAATACCGATATCTAAAGCTAGTGTTCAGATAATTATATAACTAGATAGGTTTTTACTTATATGGATGCTTTTTGCCCACTTAAGTATATGCAATTAAGCGAACCGCAGTAGGCAGCAAAAGCTTAAGTGATAAATCACATATACACATATATAATATCAGTTTTTGTAGGTTCAAAATGACATCAACTATTGTAATGTCATTTATCTACTCAAATATTATTAATAATGTAACATGTCATGTATGCAATAGCAGCCGTCGTGCCTCCTAAAGTAGTTTATTGATAATACAAAACTCATCGCTGAAGGCAATAACTAATCGCACATTATAATGAATACGATTTCAGAATTTATCTTTCATCGAATAATGTAAAGCATAATTTTAATATGTCAGTTAATTGGTACGTTTTACTTTTGAGGAACTGAAACTACTGTAAACAAACTATACTAATTATAATTAAGATCTTAGTGTATCGTAGCGCTGTCTTGTAGCGATGTTCTTATAACTTGTGAGGGTGAGTTTCGAATGCATCGTGATACAGAGAGCAATAGAAACAAATTCGTAAATCTGCCGATCAAGTATAAACATATATGCAGAATATCTCCATAGGTTAGAACGATACAACATGTAAAACCTATTATTTATTTTACAAAGTGACATCTGTCACATCACAAAAATCTTATGCTCAGGAACTTCTATATTTTCTTTTACCCTTTAAATTCAAATTTTTCTAACAGCTTACATTAAAGTTAAATTCTCCTTTACGTGTGCGTGAAAATAATTTTTTCTGAATGTATAGTATATTACCTACTTATTAATACTAAGGACAATAAACCTATATGATATATTTATTTATCTCCCTATGTTCTTGCGAATTGAAACTGTTGAAAAAGGTCTCAAGACTCCCTAAATTGAAAATGATGGAAGGATCCAACAGCAAAGGGTTATTCATGATCAAATTCTTACATTGTAACATAATATTTTTTTTTAACTCTTTGTAAAATTCATTCGATCAAACGGCTTTTCTTTGTAAAACTCATAAGTTGAACGTACCGACTTACTACTATTATTTCTTAAGGCTTCAAGATTCTTATATTTACCTACTTAACCTATTAAAAATAATCTATTTAACCTAGTATAGTAATTAAATTCAAAAATCGATTTAACTAACGTTTAAAAGATGTGACTACCACCGGGTCAAAGATTAAACAACTATATTTTACTGATTAGTATAGTAATAACTAGAGATACAGAGATTTGTGATATTAAAGAATACTTTTTTGAAAGTTAGTACAACGTCCTTATGATTTCAGAGTTAATTAATGGTAGATACCTTAGAAGGACAAAAGGAGAACACCAATATAATAGTAACTATTAATATTAATACATAGATTTTACATTTAGACAAGGCTTAGTTCGGGACAGGGTTGGCAATAAAGAAGGATCTATGAAAACCAGGTTTTATGGTGAGGGCAAACGGGACAATAGTAAATAAGCTACTTACAGTATTTTACTCAACGAGATAAGCAGTCTTTAAATACCTACAGAAGTCAAAGATCCGGGCCCAGATCGTATCATCCAATATTCAGTAGATACAAACGAACTATTTTAAAGTTAACTAAATACCTTCTTAGATAAAACAATATTAATTTAAATTTACGGCAAATTCCAATTAACGTGGAGTTTTTTTAGGCGTTCCGTTTATTATTTTGAACACATACCTAGTGGATTAGAAAGATGAATGATGGACGCTCAACTGTATAAAAATAAGGAGACGTCGATGTACTTAGATGCAGTGTTATTTTAATTTACTTAGGCACCCCCTTGACGATTAGATATGTACCTACAGCTAAATCTACTTGTACTATATAAAATACATAAAGCTCGTTTACTCTGGTTTAGTTTCTAGGTCCATAATGAGACTGTCTAATTGGAATATGCTGCGTAAAAGTTCTTTCCCATCAGTAATGTTGACCAAAATCTAGGTATTCTAGGATGCGATCATACCTTATAAAACAAAGTTTTTATAGACGTATCTAACAATAAGAATATCCAATCAATAGTAGTATCGTTACCGAGAAAAAAGCGAATCATAAAATATTACAGCAATATCGATCAGGTTGATCGTAAGTTCCTAACCAATACCTACATATTTTCTTCGTATGTAAATAGAGTATAAAAGTCTACAGAGCTTTTTACGCCCTACAATTTTGAGGTAACCGGCTTAACGTACTTTCTGAGGCACAGAGGATTAACACGATGAACTTGAAAAAAGCCAGGATTTTTAAATCCTTAGCTGACAGGTATATAGAAACGATTTTCTTGCAATGTACTTAGGTAAAATACTCACCAAAAACAATAAAACAAGAACAAACAAAATACTAAAAAAAATATTTTGAGTTTCTAGAGTGCATTATAAAGTGCATTTTAAACGATTTATTGAAATTTTACCTACACACCTACTTACTACCTATAAAATTCTTCTACCTTCTCACTGATCGTCTATGGGGTGCTCTAATAAATATATGTTAAGCCTGAAGGAAGTAAACCCCCGAAAATAATATTGTAAATATTTGTAATAGAATTAAGTCACCGATTGAAGAGGATTTAAGTGATCTTAGTCTACGCGTAGATACTTATATATAATCGAATCAATAGGTATTGTAATTTGTTAAGAGCGAATAAATAAAATAGTATCGTCAAGAAACTGTTGTGATTGTTATAAATATATTCGAAGTTGCATTTTCATTAAAATAAATTACAAATATATTTTCCATAGTGCTGCCAAAGATTTATATTAAATTAGATTGTAGTCATGTTGTAACGGTATATTTCGAGGTTGTAAGTGAATTTTTGGATTGTATATCGATGTGACGGATGAATGTATGATGAGTATGTACAACGCCGATGATACTTGTGACAGAACATCGAAACGATAGACGACAGATGTTTTTCACAGATGGCGCCTTAGGTTTATTATAAGTACCTACTGAACCCTGTACTGACGGGTAGTATTTATACTAAACGTGTGGCATGTACATGATCGAATACATTACCAAATAAATTCGTACAAAATACTTACCTGTGGTTTTACTTCTTCCTATCTACTCTTATATTTGCTGCATATTAATATAAATATAGCGCCGAGACAGGCCTTCCTTGGAAGTTTAGTCTTGTTTAGCCAAATTATGGGCATCTGTGTCATGTCGCGTTTGTCGCTTACGGGGGGTCCTGCGTAAGCGACAAATGCAACGCGATCGCGTTCGTCGCATCGCGTCGTATTCATCGCTCGTCCCTCGCGACACTCCGTAAGTGTTCCATGCGCACGATTTAGTAGGTTCTAAAGTTTTTTTGACAACCGTTGTCACTTGGATCAGCACAGTAGCTCCTGTCGTGAGTATATACAACGTGCAACAACTAATGTGCGCTGTGTCGCCATTGTACCTACTAAATCAGTGTCAAAACATTGATCATTGCTTGGCGGATTAATAATTACCTTTCCATAACGGAACTGTCGCCTATTCTTTGCAAACTAATTTCGTCGCGGCATATAATCTATCATCAAACAATCTTATTTGCACACAACTTCGTTTGTGGTTTATTTAATTTATATTGTCGTCTACAAGAATAGGCGCTGTACAAGAGTTCAGTAAATTAAATACTTCAATAATGTTTTGAACTATTTTTTCACTTTTCGGTTAAGTTTTCACAGCAAAGTCTAAATACAAAAAGCCAAATTACTCATTTTAGCAGCCTTTTTATATTGTGTAGTTCAGGATTTTTATAAGGTGACAAGTAAAAATGCATAAATTCCTATATATTACGTATTTATTTATATTTATTCAAAGGTACAATATATTACATCGTCTCAACTTTGCCTTCCAACATACAATCACATTCTTCGTGACTAAGCAACGTGGGCCGTGACCCTACACAAAATACAAAATTAAGCAATACACTTATCGCTAAAATACCTAACTTTAACACGGAAGTCAATACTGTGGTGTGGGGAAATAATACATTGTTTAACCATGGCATGTCCATTAAATAAAGATTATGCATTTCGTTATAATTTACGAGTAGTTATCAGTATTCAGTATTAACTTGATAGCAATGAGATATCATTATCACAAGAGTTAGAATTAGATCTTTATGAAACCTTACCTTATCTTATTACCTACCTGTAACCTTGATACAGACGTCACTCACAAAAATTAAGTTTACACCACAATATAAATATTAATTTAAATTGATAAAATAATTATATTTTATAAATTTATATTTTAAATTTAATATATAATTTACAAATTATTATTTTTAGATCTATGTTTCTAGATCAGCGGCAATATACCCTAAACAGATGCACCATTTCAAAAAACATTGATATCTGTCTGAACTTTTTGAAACAGCCTGTTTGATCAAATTACTTGATCGTCTCTATAGCCTGCATATGGGTACGCTTTACTTGCGGTGGAAATGGCGGGCTTTTGACAGTAGTTTGTCTACGTCGTATTTATCGATAATTCCGTCTCTTTCGATAATGATATCTCACTCCTTGATATTATATACTTGTATTAAGGATAATGACTAAAAAAATATTTACAGAAAGTCGAAGTATAGCAGTATAATAGGATACGCTATTTTACGTGAGTAATACAAAGTAACGTAATAAAGTTTATTTATTTATAACAGGATAGGAGTCGAATTTACAATCTACGAATAAACAATGAATAGAAAAACCATCTTCGTTATCTGTTGAGCAGTGACGCTCCTTCGCTCTCTTAGACACTATCACACCTGATGTTAAGTAATGATGCCTTGTTAGGAGTAGGATGAAAATCCACATCCTTATGGGAACGCTAAATCGCTGGCGTCTTGTCGATATAAGAACTAACACCTAGCTAGAGCTAAGGCCTATCTCACACCTCGACTATGGTCTATGAGCATATTAATATCACTAAGCACAATATACCGAAGTATATATCGAACGCCGTGCCACAACTCGGTCAGGTATCCGATTGCACCGAATAAGCTGAACTTCAAAAAACACCATATTCATTATTATTATTATTATTATTTTTATAAAGATGTAAAAAATATCTAATCCTCGTTTGACTAGAGTCGACCACGATAGCTACTGTGTACAAAGTTCCGGCTCATATTTTTAACTGAATTGGCAGGATCTAGCGAACTATTATTCAAATAAATGCGCTTGGAATATTTGTTAACTAATTTTTTTTTTATCGACTACAAGTTAGCCCTTGACTGCTATCACACCTGATGTTAAGTGATGATGCAATCTAAGATGGAAGCGGGCTAATTTGTTAGGAGTAGGATGAGATCCACTCCCCTTTCGGTTTCTACACGACATCGGACCGGAACGCTAAATCGCTTGGCGGTACGTCTTTGTCGGTAGGGTCGTAACTAGCCACGGCGAAAACCTCCCACCAGCCAGACCACGACAAATTAAGAAAAATCTCAATCTGCCCCGCCGGGAATCGAACCCAGGACCTCCGTCTTATAAATCCACCGCGCATACCACTGCGTCACGAAGGTTGTCAAAAATCGTTAATGATCGGAGCGGCAGCCGGATGCCGCTTTTACGTACGTTCAGTCACGCTTGCGCCTTGAGTGAGCGCACCTCTATCACGTCGATAGAAGCGCAAATATTTTACAAAAAGCAAAATGTATTAGCTTTTTTGAAGAGATCTTTTTATTTTATTTCATATAGATATAATATGTACGCTGTAGCTATAAGATCGACTCGTAAAAATTTTAAAACGGTGTACCTATAATCTCGTACTAAGACTACAATGCGTAACATCTAATATCATTAAAATTTCAACAGAAAATCAAAATATATATAATAAATATCGTCTAGCATTATTAAAAATATGCTACCAATACCATCATATTATTATCGTTAAAGACAAATAGTTCCTACCAAATATTTCACACAGTTTGAGCTGAAAACACCACGTCAAATTCATATCAATCAACAATTTTGCAAAAACCTTGGCGACAGCGAGATTTATTATGAAAAAATATCAAAACATGAAGCACACGTGCTGCTTTTGTTTGTCTGTTGATACCAACAAGTTTATATAAAGGCAAATTCTATATGATATTATCACATCCTACAATCCTTAAAACCTTAAAAGGACCTTATAGTTCTCAAAAAATTTAAAAGGACTACTTTTTCATTACTTTCCCTGTGACCTTTCACATAAAGATCTAAAAGGATAAAGTAGATTTTTTTGAAGTTGAAAATTCCAATTTTAATTAAAAAGCTAGGCATGTCGTCTGGCACGTTTTTCAAAATATTTTAACGAAGTAACACAGTTGCTACCTCGCCTTGATCACCTACATTCCTAGTTAGTTCCAGTACCATTATCACATCAAATAAATTTCAATACTAAACAGAAGTATCAAATACATTTTCGTCAAATATGTCCTCATAATATACCTCATGCCCACTTGGACATCAGGTGTAAAGCTAAGAACGCAGTGATCTGTCACCTTACCACTTTATGATCCTATTTAGCAACCATAACCAATCCATTATAACTAGGGACCGGATTATATACATTTGTATACTTGCATATGCATTTGCATACTTGCATATTTGGGTATTCACAGCATAATAAAGGTAAAACAATAACATATCATTTTACTTAAATCTAGTTAGGATGCATACTATCGGTATATTTATATTTTTCTGAGCGTAGTACACCTACCCTATGTTCAAAATGCAATAAAAGTGACAATATAGCAAATCCAAGCAAATTCAATAGTTTTTCTGAAACATTTTTATATGACGGAAATGTTTTATAATGTCGAGTTATTAAATAATTTTAATAGCATTTTAATATTACTGTGTCTATAATTGTCAATCAAAGGTAAATTAATAATTGCTGTTAAAATATATTATTTATATCACATATTGTGCCAATTTTCGTACATATTTTCACATGTTTTGCCAATTTTCACGCACATAACAAGCTTTACGTGTTGCATATAATCCAGTCTTTAGTTATGACCAACTAACTAATCTAAAATGAAACATAAAATTGTCCCGGTACAAAGAGCGTACCTTCATAATTTTTAGACAGACGTCCGTTTGAAAATCTATATTCTATATTATGTCAATATTAAGTAAACTTTCAGAAATCCTGACCCCAATATAGTCAAACATACTTTTAGGCAGTTTGTTTTCCAAGCTAATTTGGCATTTTTATGGACGTATAAGAAAAACGTAGAGCCTTTAGAAATTGTGCATTTATCCGGGAGCCTCTAATTTCTATTATTTTTTTTAATAGTAGAGAAAAATTTTACATTATAAATGTATGTAAACATTGTTTGAAAAAAATTCATACAAAATTAGGCCTCACTTATGAAAATAAATGCTTTGTCATGGAATAAATCTTATACGTAAAATATAGTTAAAATAAAATAACTATACATTCTACAGCTTCATACGCGTTATGATGGGAATAACTATTTGACAACTTCTCCAAAACTTCAGAAAGTTGCAACACGTGGAACTACGCAGGGTCATGGTGGCATTGAGTACTATATTCCGAACCATATAAATTCACAATAATGACATTGAGCCCTCGAAAGTTGGCAATCTTGATAATACTGCCAACCGGCGAAACTTATTATGACGGAGTGAGACTCGCACAGTTGTAATTACATAGGTAAGAGAGAGATAGACAGTAGTTTGTCTCATTTTCGAGGGATCAACGCCCTTCATTGCCAATCTGTTTGTATCGGCCTATAGTTCGTTTTGATATGTTACTTGCACGTTGCTCGACGAATTGTGAATTATTGATATTTGGCGAAAAAATTAAAGTTTGGTAAGTGCAGATTTAAATTTAGCGTTCCATGTGAAATACCACAAGTAATCGAAAAATGCCGATTGCCGATACTATATACTTTGTCAAGTTTGATTTTCATTTCCTACTTACATACATACATAAATAGTCTCTGAAATTTCGGCCTGCAAAATATCGCATGTGAAGCTGTCAAATGCATTTGGTACGAATGTTCTTGTATTAATTTAAAAATAACAATTTTTTAGTCTTTTGTATATCGTTGCTCTAGTGCGATTATTATAAATCATTGGTCTACAATATAGTTAAGATTGATAAATATATTGATATTAGATCTTCCTTCTAGTTTATATACTTATTCCCGATGTGACATTCTTAAATGACCAATCTGAAATTTGTAATAATGCAAAATTAAAAATTTTTAATTTCGTACGAAAAAATTCTTAAATCAGAAAATTAGAGAATACCATTTTAGTAAGAAAAAAATATAGAAATCTTTTGTTGTTAGTGATAATAAGCCAAAACATCATAGGTCTTAAGTTTATGAAACAATGCTCTATGAATGCCATTGATCAAAACCTTGGACGAAACAAGATCGAAATACTCACTTTAGCAAATAAGACTAATATGTTGACGTATAGATGCATTCCATAATACAATATATGTAATTGAATATTTAAATGTCAAATTCATGTTATAGAAAACCAAATTATTGTGATCCCGCAAAGAAGTTTTTAACGTCATCAACCACACACCACCACATATTCTGTAAAAACGCGTTTAAAAATACAGCTTTTTTATTAATAAATTGAAAATGTTCAAGCCACTCTAGAGTCCGAATCATATACATTGGCAATAAAGGACGTTGAACCCTCAAAAGTCGCTAAGAGCAAACCAACAAAACTTATTATTTGGAAGTGAAATGTAAACATACAGGTAATAGAGAGATATACTGTAGTTGGTCTACTCCTTTCCTTTTAGCAACTTTCGAAGGTTCAACGTTCTTTGTTGCCAAATTATATGGTTCTATATGTACTATAGACGAATTTTTATGGAACACCCAAATTTATTTTTAATTCCACAAACCATTTGGAGCTTGATTGTGATCATATCTAATAAACCCCAATACAATTAAGGCAACTTGGCAGAGCTACAATTATTCAATTGAATACATGTGGCATAGTAACTTTAACACATACAGCAGAACGACTTTATCGGTTAGGCTATAATATCTCTTCTCCAAACCTTATACATTGGCAATAAAAGGCGTTGAACTTTCGAAAGTTGCTAAGAGCAAAGGTGTAGACAAATATATATCTCTCTCTTACCTATATATATGTATTTGCAATACACTGCGTGTCTCACTTCCAAATAATAAGTTTCGTCGGTTGGTAATGTTAACAATGTTGCCAACTTATTATGCGGGAGAGACTCGCGCAGTGGATTGCAAATACATAGGAACAGATAGATAGTAGTTTGTCTATTTCTTTACTCTCGAGGGTTCAAGGCCCTTTATTGCCAATTCGTATGGTTCGGATTATAAAAGAACGTTTACAACATTTTAAAACTTCTGTGCGAGGTTCACTGTTAGTCCCACAAAACATTAATATTTACGCTTACAGTAAATCATATCACTTACACAATAACATTCTCTTCAAAATGTTATACATTACACAACATAAATTATATACAAATAAAAAGTTTGTCTTTTTTATAGTCGGTTAGAAGAAACTTATATACCATAATTTATATTTATAGTAATGTTTATTTTACAGAATGTAAACACAGACCGATACCACAACGTAAAACAAAGACGAAGAAAACCAACAAAAAAATACTTTTAGGTTTAGTTAGCGACATCAAATATTTTAATAAAATGGCACTATATTTAAAAAAGTTATATAAAAAAACACCAATCTCGTGGAATCTCAAATGGCGAAGGTACTTATTGCTTATTTTACAAGGTACGTTTCTTCATAATGTTATGATATATCGGGTACATACCTTGAAAGTGTAAATAAATCTCATTAAAACCTGTATAACATTATACAGAACGATGTTTATTTTGACATTTTGAGGACGCATTATTATATATGCTCCATTTTAGTGGTTTCACTGGAAGTTTAACTCGTTACAGAATCGATTAAGAGGCATAGAAAAACCCTCTAGAAGATCTGAATTTGAATAATTATCCGAGTAATCTAATTAATGTCAGTGATCAAATACGTGAAATTTTAGTAATAAAAACTTTTCGAAATCATTAATTAATTATTAATTATTGGTGTTTCTTTTTACCGTATTAAGCCCTAGGTATTACAAAGGGCGCAAATAGTTAGTCGATAGGTTCCCCCGAGAAGCATGGAGACAGTACAACTCGATGTTAGTCACGCAACAGTCACGGTGGGCACGAGCCGACGCGGTTATACGCGAGTTTAGAACAAACCTTTCTTCTTCTTGTCTTTTTTATCCTTGCCGTCGACCGTCCTGAAAGGAAATTATAACTTTGTTACAAGCACTACAGTGAAAGTGCGGTATAAATATGAGATCAATAAGTTGAGTCTGGTACGGGAATAAAGAAATAATTTTTTTTTATTTTTTTTTGAAAATACACGTTATATTAAAAATTGCGGAGACGGCGGAATTTTTGAACCCACGTTTCTTTGGCTACCGCGAGTCCTACTGCGGGACATCCACGTGACCCTGCAAGTTGCAAACTGCTGAGTCCCCTCGTGCCGCTAACTGCAGAACCGCAGTATACTCACTCCTTGCTGTTGGCCTCGAGCGAGCGTCGGCGCAGGTCGTCGGCCAGAGCGTCCACTGCTGGACCATGGACCCTGCAGCCAGTTCCTAAATCCTGCTTGACCTACTGGCCTCAGGTCGTCGAGCGAGAGGCCGGTCTCGCGCTCCCAGGCGGCCTGCTCCGCCAGCAGCGCCCTTCCACTCCTCCAGCTCGCCAGCCACGTCCCCTCATGCCGCTGAGAACAGTAGCGCAGTATACTCACTCCTTGCTGTTGGCCTCGAGCGAGCGTCGGCGCAGGTCGTCGAGCGAGAGGCCGGTCTCGCGCTCCCAGGCGGCCTGCTCCGCCAGCAGCGCCCTCTGCCGCTCCTCCAGCTCGCGCGCCGCGTGGCCTCGTGCCGCTAACAGCAGTAGCGCAGTATACTCACTCCTTGCTGTTGGCCTCGAGCGAGCGTCGGCGCAGGTCGTCGAGCGAGAGGCCGGTCTCGCGCTCCCAGGCGGCCTGCTCCGCCAGCAGCGCCCTCTGCCGCTCCTCCAGCTCGCGCGCCGCGTGGCCTCGTGCCGCTAACAGCAGTAGCGCAGTATACTCACTCCTTGCTGTTGGCCTCGAGCGAGCGTCGGCGCAGGTCGTCGAGCGAGAGGCCGGTCTCGCGCTCCCAGGCGGCCTGCTCCGCCAGCAGCGCCCTCTGCCGCTCCTCCAGCTCGCGCGCGCGCCTGCGCTAACAGCAGTAGCGCAGTATACTCACTCCTTGCTGTTGGCCTCGAGCGAGCGTCGGCGCAGGTCGTCGAGCGAGAGGCCGGTCTCGCGCTCCCAGGCGGCCTCGTGCCGCCGCGCCAGTTCCGCCTCCGACTCCTTCAGCTTGGCGCGCTTTTCGCGCACCTTCATATCGAACACCTGGAGCCATACCATATGTGTCTATTAAGTGTTATGTGGATGTTAACGCGCTCTAGACCTGGCATACGAAAACGGACAATATTCCTAAATAAAAAGTAGTTTTGTAACTCTTAAGTCCGAAAAAACGAACTGAAAACGGTAAAGAGGCACCTTGCTATTGCTATTATACTTTTGCAGAGAGGAAGACACTTCGAGGATCGAGCCATGCTTTGTTTGAATGCTCCAGAGTTGCACATATCAGAGCAGTGGTCCAGGGAGCGAAGGAGTTGAATGCGCAGAACTTTGTTACACGCATGTTAAATTGCGAAGAGAAGTGGCACAGATATGCTCACATGCTCCGAACAATCATGATTCGAGAAGAAGAAATGGAAAAAGAGGATAAGAAAGCCCGGGAGCAATAAAATCAGGAATATCAGCACGAAATATTTCCAGACGGTACTGCGCTCGACGCGGAATTTAGTTGCTTTAATTCACTTAAGTATATCTATAAATTCGGTACCATCAAACTTTAAGGGCGTTATCTAAAACCCACAAGGTTTCGTTTCGTTAAATATACGTTCCTAAATATCTTGGCTGCCACCGACTTTTAAGATATACTTAAGTAAATTAAGGCAACTAAATGACACAATTATTTTTACTTCTTATTGCGTTTTGAAGTCTGTTAAATTTCTTTTATTCCAATAGTTTTGACACATATACAGTGTACTAGTCTATTTTAATTGGAGATGCTTACCTGTTCCATTTCTATTTCCATTTTTTTCATCTTAGAGTCATGTTCTCTCTTCTCTTCCTCCATCTGTGCCAAAGGATTCCTGGGAACAACAAAATTATTTAAAGGTTTAAAGGATAATGCCGACTTTTTTATAAAAGTTCGTCTAAATTAATGCACATCAACCAAACTCACAACAATATATTAAAAATAATTCTGACGTTGAATTTTCTATATATTTTGGGGGTAATCTTTTGCAAATCACAAGGTAAGACTAAATTCCAAGACATGAAACGGTGCAGTACTTTTGATTCAAATAACTTTTAAGGTCCTATTTGCACCTGATTTAAATTTATTTTGTTTAAAAGTGTTATTCAAGACGAGAATTTAAAATAAAAATGGTTGATGTGCATAACAGGTGAAAAAATAGGCAGATTTCGGCTTTCTCCTTTAACGAATTTCGCCTATATAGAGTAAAAGTTACAGGCAGATTTAACAAAACATCCAACATTCCCATGCAGTCAAAATGGTATGGTGGTTCGTAATGCAGACATGTTTTTATACAATTGGGGTATATATATTAAATTAGGATAATTCAATAAACTAATCTTCACTTAACATTCCACACCGAAATATGGTACACCTTGTATGTGTTATGTAATGTTTTTGTGAGATCTACATTTATTATTTTTAGGATATAGGTGTAAAAGGGGTAATTCATAAAAATCCAAAATAATAACCACCGTGACTCAGGAGAAAGAAGTATACCAAAGAATCTTTGAATAAGAATGTTACATTTAGAATTTACATTAAATACCAAGTACATAAGTGCAGTAGGGTTTTATGGGATTCTATAATAGAATGTTTTACCATTTTTATATTTTTCATTATTTGTAAATATCTAAAACTTTACGCATTCCTATGTAAATAAAACAAGATGCTGTAGACTGACAGGCTGCAATAAACAAAGCGGTGAAAGTAAATAACAACTACTCCAGTGCAACAAAACACTAACCAGATAGACAACAGATTGTAAAATGCAAACAGTACTTAAATCTATATTGCACTACTCTCTAATTACGTTTCCAAACCCGTGCCGCAATGAATAATGTAATGTATAAACGCACACGCACACAACGACGGTGTTTGTGTGCAATGCAACTTACCACACGGTCATGAAACTGTTCATCAGTCCTTGCGGGCAGAAACTGAACACCAACACAACTGTTGTTAACGTACAACACGTGGCCGTCGCCACACGCTACAGTGGCATTAGCAACCGGCACATTGTAATGCATACAGTTACTACAGTACAGTGCATCAACATATTGAAACGTTTATCGCGATTCAACGAACTACATACAATGTATGCAAATGTCAATCTTACGACAGTGTAATAAGATTCATGTTTTTGCAAATGTTATCGATTTTACAAACGGCATTTTTAGTCAGAGAGGTGGAAGACGTTTCTGTTAAGCATTTGAGACTTTTCGTTCGGTATAATAATATCGTCATCTCAGACTTTGATTTGCCGATAGGCTTTATGGGCTGCGTCAGGCCGGCAGATTTAACAGTAACCCATCAGATAGAATTATTTAAAAGGAAGGTTATACTGTCGTGATTCAAGGTTAATTCCATATGAACGAAATCTCAGGCGACCGCTAATTTGTTACATTTTATACCTAATAATACTATCAAGGAATGCACCAAGAAGAAAGGAATATACTATCAGAATGAATGAAGTCAGATATAATTTAATCCGGTCGTTTATTGCTAAATGTTTGCAAAGTTATATGACTAGAAAATCGTACAAAAACGTAGGAATGTAGGTACGTAAAGAATATCATTACTTATTCAAATAATTGAGGGTCAATAAAGATACCTTTTGATTTCATCTGCAATTTTTGCAATAGATATCACAACATATAAAACAAGTCATGTCTCAAATACCTACCCAAAATGTCTACCAGCTCTCCTACTATACGCCCTGCATGTAATGAAAATGAGTTGGACGCAGTTTGAATCAATTGTAACATACGAACAATAACATCGGTGCATGATTGTGACACACGCAAATTAGCATCTTTGCGAACACGTAATGTGCTATAAATTGTTATTAATGCCACTGCAAAAGCGCATGAAACGCAAACTTATTATGATTAATGACGTTTACTCATGGATATTTTAAAAATTCATCGACGGCGCCAAGTGTTGTCGCGTGCTCGGAATTATTGCATTCCATTTCAATATCAATCAGTAGGAAGCAGTAACACAATGGGATTTTTTTATAGGAATTACTGACAATGGCCCACCTAATGGTAAGTGGTAAGCTATCGCCTATAAACAGAGCAACCCTTTGCAGGGCATGCAAGTATCATGTCCTACACATTTGACGGGCTCTGTGGTACATTGGGTTTATAAGATGGAGCTCCCGTATCAGATTCGCGGCTTGGCCAATTAAGAGTTTTAAATTAGTCCAGGTCTGGCTAGTAACCACTCTACCGACAAAGTCGTACCACCACGCGATTTATCGTTCCGGTACGATATCATGTAGAAACCGAAGGGGTATGGATTTCATCCTACTCGTAACAAATTAGCCCGCTTCCATCTTAGATTGTATCATCATTTCACATCAGGTCTGATTGCAGTCAAGGGCGAACATCTAATAAATAAATAAAAAAATCGATGCACAAACAGCGATGAATATTTAAAACGATCCACGACAGACAAATTCATTTCTGCATGCCCAAGCACAGAACATTCTAGTAGTTAGAGAATGTAATATGCAACTCTAGCGCTAAAATAGTGAAACAAAATTAAACTTTGCTAGCCTATTTATGCGATAGTTTGAAAACTTATTCCATCGAATTTAAGGTGACCAGACATGCAGCAATGAATGTTAAAAACATTTTTAGTATCAATTTGAATTCTAAAGGAGAATGCCGAAATCCGCCTAATTATACACCAATTATGCACATCAACCATTTTTATGTTGAAAATCTCGTTTTGAATATTTTGAATAACTTTTGAACAAAATTAATTTTTTAGTCAGCTGCGAATGAGGGTTTAAAAGTTATTAAAATCTTAAGTACTGTATATTTCCTTACGCGTAAACGCTATATTTTGATATTACCAGGATATTGATCATGATAATTATTATTATTAGGATAAACGACGTGCCATGGCATTTTAAGTATATTTAGGCGATTTTTTAATAAATGAGATATCAAATATACAGAAAATTAAATGTCAGAATATTACTCCCATCGTATATGCTTCTAATTTGGCCATTACTTAATAATTACTACATTTTCAATCTATTGCCGTCATTCTGGTTGATGTGCAATGGTTAGGCGAGCTTTCATACAAAAAACGACATTCTCCTTTTAATACTCGTTAATAAAGTTAGATCGTTAGGAATGTAATAGTTGTTAATATAAGAAGTCTGGTCACCTCACAATGGTGACGGCAGAGGTACATTAAAATGATTATTTTAGTCATACCAACCCAGTCTACTCAGGTTGTTAGTCCATGCCTTTAATGTCAAAATCAAACATCTATTTGATAGCGAACTGCCAGAATATATTAATATTGATTCAACATTAACTTTGAGGAACAAACAAAGAAGTGGAAAGGGAAAACGATGTTAACAGGGTATTTGGCATTTCAAAAAAAAGAAAAGGTCCATTTATGACGTGGTTCTTGTGCAATATACTAAAATTATTCTTATGCAATTTCTTTTTAGTTGAAGAATATTCCTTGGCAATACTACAAATAAATATCAAACCAATTTAGTAATTAAGTTACAATTATAAATATTTTAAATCTGGCGAACTTCAACAAGTTAAGAAGAAAAAAGAAAAAACGTGGGAAAAGTTAAAAAACGGAAAAATTAAATATAAAAAAAATATTTCTTGTTATACATTTTTCTATATATGTACATCAACCTCGTCAATGTTTCATACATTTTTGGACCTTCTCTTCTCTGAACATTACAGATTTCTCTAGTTAGAACATACTTAAGGTGTTAATTTTTTTCAACATATGTAAAAGTTAATTGTATTTTGTATCCTATCCATTAGATTAAAACAAAGATTTCAATCTAAATATGTTTCAGATACAATTATGGTCAAATACCCTTACATTACATAGATTATTTTGACTAGACACATCAAAACATTTACATATTAATATGATTATATTTTTTATTCTTTAGACCACAACAAAGAAAAACATAGAACAGAGACAAAATGCAATAAGTAATACTAGTACAAAAGGCGGCCTTATCGCTTAACAGCAACCTGAGGTTTAGGAAAACATTAGGACATTAGAATGCAGGTGGTAAATTATATGTATAATTATATGAACAATGTTCCATTTATTCCTCCAATTGGTTATACCCATACAGACTGTACCACAGATAAAGATTAGCACGGATCGTTAACCTCAATCATAGACAATACAAAAGCAATATGTAAATGTATTGACGTGTCAAGTTAAAATAATCTAGATATGCCATCTAAAAAGGAAAAAAATTCATAATAATAATTGAGTGACATACTTGTTAGAGTTCATCCTATGCGGTTTGCCGTCATGCGAGAGTCCTGCTAGTTTGCGGCATCGATAGTTCTCGTAGTGCACCGAGCTCGTGACATCTTTGAGGTCCTGGAGGTGCGTCCTTATCACCATGTTGCGCAGCGCCAAGAAGTCGCAGTGTTCCAAATTTTCCACTGGAAGGGATGAAAACAACACGATTTATATTCGTTTTTCACAAGAAAATTCTATTGCTCACCAGACAAAACTGCCGATAGAAGTGAAAACTAATTAAATTAATATATATGTAGAGAGATATACTCTTTGTAAAGTTATATTGTACAATAAAAGGAAGGTATATCTATGTACATATAAATAGCTTCACCCAAAAAATGATCAACACGCCTAATTTTCACTTCAATAATATTGGCATGCAAAGGCAGCCTTTTCATTGCAAGCTAAGGCAATTGCTGTAAGATTACCTATAGAAACTAACCTAATTGGCAGCAGAGGCAGAGAACGAAAAAAAGCAGAGGCAGAGAACAAACCTTCTTTAACTCTTTGCAGCTCCTGTCAAGTATAATTAGTTTTTCAGAAATTCTGGACAGATTTGCATAAGTTTTACAGGGATTGAGCACTGTCTCGTTGGTCTAGTTGTTAGGCTATGTGGCTTCGATCACGAGGTCCTGGGTTCGAATCCTGGTCACGGAATAATACTGACTTTTTCATTCTTCTATGAAATTTTCAGGACATTCCAAGCCCGGAATCGGGAAGTTGGTGGTGGTACACCTCCGTGCCTCGGAGAGCACGTTAAGCCGTTGGTCCTGGTCACTACCGTCAACATCTAATAGTAATCGTTAATAAATGAAACATTATCACCCTAAGCCCACCAATCCGCATTGGAGCAGCGTGGTGGATCTACGCTCCATATCCCCCTCCTATAAGGAGGGAGGCCTGGCCCTGTAGCGGGCCGTTAATAGGCTGATAATGATGATGATGATAAGTACTACTAATAGACGCTATTTAAGTTTTTTCATCAAAATTGGGCAGAAGGAAATAGATTTTAAAAAAGGACCACAATAAAGGCAATAGATGAGAGCTGTTTATTAAAATTTGAAAGATGGGAACACTGATATGACAAAAATGTAATTGTTTTGTCTTTCAAATTTCACATCAATACAAACAATTACCGAGACTCAAAATCTATACAAAAACAATCATGTTCACAACATGTCATTTAACAAACAGAACAATTCAGAAGTTTTTTATTAATTGACAAAATTGCACGCGATCCAATGAACGAAGCCAGTTGATTGATCAGACTCAATCTGCATGAGTAATGAATCATTTAATGTATGCACATAATTTAACAAGCCATATTGCATATGCCAGATGAACTTGTTATTTGTTTTCACCTTTATTTGTTCTCTCTTGGTGTTATTATTATTATTGTAAGTTTGTGTTTAACTAGTCCCGTTAGTATGTGTGCGTTATAAAATTTTTTAAATAAAAATAGAACCGACTCAAAACGCACTAAAAAGTACAAAATAACTGTGTCATTTAGTTGCTTTAAATTACTTAAGCATATATAGGAGTCGGTGTCAGCCAAGTTTAAGGAACCTTTATTTTACGTAGTACAGCATTTTGTGGGTTCTAGGTAACGTCCTTAAAGTAGAAACCTTGGCTGGCACCGACTCCTAGATATGCGTAAGTAATTTAAAGCAACTAAATGACACAGTTATTTTCGAGTCGGTTCTATTTTTATTTAAAAAATTTTATTTCTTACTTTTTAGTGATTTATCGCCACGTATCGTACTCGTACTATACTGTCATAGTATATTATATGCCACTACTAGCCAAATAGCTACCGATACCGAGATAAAAACCGAAATCGCTGTAAGCGTGCCTCCAAAATTTGAAGAGTTCCTTCATTTTCCCCAGGATATCCTCATCAGATCCTAACATGATGACAATGGGACCACCTTGGAAGTATGCCCTTTCTAATAATCATCAAAATCGGACAACTCTGTAAAAAGTTATGCGTGGTCATACATAAAAAAAAAAGAAAAAAAAATATATACGTGTCGAATTGAGAACCTCCTCCGTATTTTTTCGTCGGTTAAAAAGTAGGAAGTTTTCTTATGGACTTCTTTTAGATCCTCGTTTTCAAATTTGTTATACGTAATGTAGCTATTCAGTGTAACGAAATTTATTTTACCTTATAAGCTAAAATAATTTTCGTTAATAATAATGGCGTATGGTGAAAATAAAAATAAAATCCGACAAAGATACGTATAGTTAGTCTTCCATCCCTTTCTGGGAAAATGAAATTTTGTACCCAGCTCTAACTCTTAACATTTAGGCCTGTGTGCACCAAGATTCCGGTTATCATAACCAACGGTTAGCATAAGCTAAACATAAAATTGACTGTTCACGACAACCCGTGCGCCGGTTAAAGACGTAAGCTCGGTTAAGATAACCGCCCGGTTTATCTTATCTTATGTTAACCGTTGGTTATGATAACCGAAAACTTGGTGCATACAAGCCTCAAAGTATTATAACTTTTTATTATTTGATCAATTTAGTTACTTTTTCATAATTTTATTTGTTATTAAATCAAGTTCTGAAATTGCATTTCAAACACCAATATATAAGTAGGTATGTATTGTATAAGTAGTATAATTTGCATGCGTCACCTTGTCAGGACCTCTCAAATATTACTTTAGAGGATATTCATACAATAGAATCTCACCTTCAGCGATTCCCCACGGGTACTTCCTGCCGCGGATCCGTCGGCCGTCTTGTTCGATGACCGTGTTAGCACCGACTACAGCGAAGGGCACTCGTCCCCTCAAGGCTTTGGTGGTCTCCGCGCCCTCGCCCTCCTCTCCCGTACTCTCGGGGAAGTCGTAGATTTTGATTTTGTGCTGTGCTATTTCTTTTAAGATCTGAAATAGTATGACGTCACAATTAGCTTTATAGACACGACACAATACGACAAACTAACTATAATTAGTAATAGGGATAAATATTTGAAGTAGAAATAATATAAAATAAACAAATCTTAAAAGTTATTTTTTTAGGAATACTCAATTTAAATTATGAAAAAAAAGCCCGTTGCAATAGTCAGGCCTACCTCTCTTTTTAGTATTAGAAACTCTGACAATCAATAGAGAACTGTATTGTCACATCATGAGACCTAACCGTTGGTAAAGTCAATACTTGCTGACAGACTTGGCTTATCTCTAAAATAGCCTACTTGCAATAATTTTTTTTAACATTTGCGGAATCACATAACGCACTAAAGTGGCGGTGTTTTGAGAACTTAAAATAACTGTCAAACCAATTTCATTTGGTTTAGTAGGCAACGAACATTTTTCTTTAGTTCACCTATCGCGTCAGAAAATCAGGGCAGTTTAAATGCTTGTTTAAATGTTAGTCACAAGTAATCTCAACGGGTAACGGTGTGAGTAATATCACAGAGTACGCTAGTTTCATATTACATATTTTGTGGTTAGCTCGGCCTACGGTCTTATTTACATATGACAACAAAGTGTTACATATGACTAAAGTAAAATATACAATGGATTGAGTGGATTAATAACAATTGAACGTTGCCAAGGGCTGGTTTTCCCGATTTAGGTATTTAAAAATTATTTTAAATACTAGCTGACACGGCAAAGGTTGTTTTGCATTAAAAATTAAAAAAAAAAATTAAATGAAAATTAAATAGTAGCCGATTCTCAGACCTGCTGAATACGCGCACAAAATTTGGTAAAAATCGGTAAAGCCGTTTCGGAGGAGGAGTAGGCTAACTAACATTGTGACAGGGAAATTTTATATATTAGAAGATTAAAATCCTTATGTTATTTGAAAATAGTATTTTATATTTTTATTATTATTATTTTTTACCATTCCATATACATAGCTGCCGAAAGTATTTTATTTAAATGTTGGTTAAGAAATTTAGCATCGGACAAGATCTTCTTTACTAAATGAAAGTAAAAAAAGTTGCTACAAGATTTTAAAACTAAGTACAACGAACGAACATCGACCGAAAATAAAAGGTTTCTATTGAAATTAAATAATCATCAATCATGACAAACGAATATCAAAATTCTTTCCTTTGACTCGTAGATAAGTATCACTACAACCTCTATCATTACAACCAATTAGGGGTCGATTAAAATAAAATTAAAGGCTACCTGTTCTTTGAAATCCTTGCATTCTTCGGGCGTCATCGTATCGGCCTTCGCGATGACCGGTATGATGTTGACTTTATCGCCGAGCCGCTGCATGAACTCTACATCGAGGGGTTTGAGCCCGTGCCCGCTCGGCGCGATGAAGTATAAGCAGCAATGGACGCGCGTGTCGGGCGGTGCGGCCATTCTGGTAACTCGCGACTCCGCGTTCAAGAATTCCTCATACTTCGATTCCACGAAATCGATGATGGGTTGCCAGCTACAACGTTACATGTGAACTTTTAAAATATACCAAATAAGTTGGAAAACTTATATGAAGTTGGATGTATTCTTTGACGGTATTGAGCCACAGATAAATTAATAAGAAAAATATCATCTTAGAATATTATTATTATAGGACAATTACACACATCGCTATATAGCCCCAAAGTAAGCGTACTCGTAAGCAGCTTGTGTTATGGGTACTATGATAACTGATGAATATTTTTATATATATTATATATAAATACTTATAATATATAGATAAACACACAGACACTGGAAAACATCTATGCTCATCACACAATCATTTTTCCAGATGTGGGAATTGAACCCACAGCCTAGGACGCAGAAGCAGGTTCACTACCCACTGCGCTTATCGGCCGTTAAATAAATCATCTTAGAAATAAATCATCAATCAAGCAGGCCCGATTTAAGTGAGGGTTTCAACGTCCTCCGTGGCACAGTGGTATGCGCGTATGTATAGATTTATAAGACAGAGGTCTTGGGTTCGATTCTCGGCAGTGCCGATTGCGATTGTCTGGCTAGTGGGAGGCTTCGGTCGTGGCTAGTTACCAACCTACGGACAAAGACGTACCGCCAAGCGATTTAGAACTACAACAAGCTTTTTACCCGACTGCGTCAGAAGGAAGGTAATGTTTTTCGAGCGTATGTATGTATGTATGTATGTATGTATGTATGTATGTCCATTTCTTCGGCACGCGTTACAGCCTAAACGGCTGAACGGATTTTGACATGTGAGGTGTCGTTGACTTTGGTAAAATTGTGGAAGTGACATAGGCTATATGTATTTTCAAAATGGCGGCTGTCAATGGGGGAAAAAGGGGGATGTGTGTATTTCTTTCTTTTATCTTAGCAATATGGGTACCAAATGAAAGGTCGTAAAAAACCATTTCAAAAATATAAATATCATATCATGTTTATATTACGGTTTTAACAAAAAATGTCAAAAAGTATGCAAAGTGTCTCATTTCTATACCACAAATTAAAACTAAAAAGTCTGAAATAAAATTATTATTATAAAAACAAAAACCCGACTCACTTAATCTATCACTATATCTATATAAAATTTTAAATACTTTATGGTGCTGCAGGCGTGGACAAAATTCTTTACTACCTGGGAAAGACAGATCTACCAAAACTACGTTTGTCCCCGACTGCAACACCATAAAAATTTAGAATTTTATATAGATATAGTGATAGATTAAGTGAGTCGGGTTTTTGTTTTTATAATAATAATTTTATTAACTAACCTGCTATCATCTTAGACTGCTTACAAACTGACTTAATCAAGGCCTAAACGATAGTAAAGAAAGGTAGCCTAGCCGGGCCAATGTTCTTGTCAGTAAGCATAATAGCATAGCAAACATATAAATATAAGTGTAAACAATCAAGTAAGACCCGATTTTAAGGAATGTTTTATCGTTTTACATTTATTTTGGTGTACACTACTCATGAAGTATATTTTTATACCAATGTTAAGATATAAAATCTTGATCCTTACTAATTAAAAAGAACAGAGAACTAATTGACCATCGCACGCTAGTCGACACGAATCCGAAACTTAACTCAAAACATAATTTTACCATACCGAATATGGCAAGTATAAAAAACGAATATAAAATGTGAAACGAATTTCAAGCTTGATCGGTAAGTTAAGTATAAAAACCAAAACAAATGTATGGCAATCATCATTAAGTAAAATAACCGCAAAAAGGAACAGGTTTTATATACATCTTAGAACGAATTAGGGCATTTGTGAGCAAACTGGTTTTGTAGCAGTAGCCGCAAAAAATTGGGTTATCTTGTATCATTTCATTTAAGTGCTTGACCAATTACAACGCAAGATCGTTACTGATAGATTACTAGTTAAAGTTCTTACTAGTGAAACATGAAAAATAATGTACTGAAGTTATGGCTTTTTAAAAGACATAACTAGGCCTACGAAAGCCTCATTTCTTAGTCTTAAAATTTAATTAACAAAAATTTTTAACAAAAAATAGAACCGACTCAAAACACACTAAAAAGCTTGGCTGGCACCGACTCCTATATATGCTTAAGTAAATTAAAGCAACTAATTGACACAGTCATTTTTTACTTTTTAGTGCGTTTTGAGTCGGTTCTATTTTTTGTTCAAAATTTTTATTTCTTACTTTTTAGTGATTTATCTCCACGTAACGTACTCATACTATAATGTCATAGTATACTATACGGCACTAGTAGCTAGCAAAAAGCTACCGATACCGAGACAAAAACCGAAATCGCTGTAAGCATGCTTCCAAAATTTGAAGAATTCAATTTCCCCAGGATATCATCATCCCATCCTAACATGATGACAATGGGACCACCTTGGAAGTATGCCCTTACTAATAAAAAAGAATTATCAAAATTGGAAAACTCTGTAAAAAGTTATGCGTGGTCATACATATAAAAATAAATTAAAAAAATATACGTGTCGAATTGAGAACCTCCTCCGTTTTTTTTCGTCGGTTAAAAATGAAATAATACAATACGTTAAGTTGTACTTATTTTCAACTTAAACTATAAATCATTCTAAAGAAATGCTAATTTGTTCTAAATTAGCATAGAATGTAACTAATTTGTTAACATTCATCACACTAACGCATATTTTTAAGTGTCGTATTGATTATAAATCTTATTCCTTTAGCTCTGCTATATTATAGCGGGTCGAAGTATGCGCCAAGGCTTAATTAATCTACACACACATAAACATTGGTCCTTTAGTTTATAAGCATGTACTACAAGATTTTGTTAAAGTTTCATTGTTTACAATAATATTATGTTTGTATAGCCCGCCTCGTTGGTCCAGTGGTTAGCCTATTTAGCTTCGATCACGAGGTCCTGGGTTCGAATCCTGGGTCGGGTCTTGGAATAATTCAGAGTTTTTCATTGTTCCATGAAATTCTCAGTACATTCCAAGCCCGGAGTCGGGAAGTTGGTGATGATACACCCCCGTACCTCGGAGAGCACGTTAAGCCGTCAGTCCCGGTCACTGTCATTAACATCTGATAGTGGTCGTTAATAAATGAAACATTATCACCCTAAGCTCGCCAACCCGCATTGGAGCACCGTGGTGAGTGTACGCTCCATATCCCCTCAGGAGGGAGGCCTGGCCCTGTAGTGCGCCGTTAACAGGCTGATAATGATAGTTTAGACTTCATTATTCTTACAATCTCATTGTTTTAACGGCTTCGATTACACTGTGGTATGCGCAGTGGATATAAGACGGCGGTCCAAGGTACGATTACGACCTCTCATTGTTCAGCCCGGCCTCTTAACCATAAAACTAATGATGCTTCATATAAGACATATCTCTAAACACATTACAATATTCAATAGAAATTATAAATATTTATCATAAACGCATACCAATTACTATTGTCCACCGCGTCCCCGAAGCCCGGCGTGTCGACGATCGTGAGTGTTAGATTGACGCCATTTTCTTTGAGTAGGACAACACTAGTCTCGACGCCCACGGTTTTCTTCACGCGCAGAGACGGGCCCGGATGCTTGTCTTTGTCGTACACGTCCGTGAGGAACAACGAGTTTATTAATGTCGATTTGCCCAATCCTGTTTCACCTGAAATCAAAAAATAGTTTGGAATAATTATTTTTTAATAAGGACTGAATAGGGCATTGTTAATAATAATAGCTCTTGGTCTCCCCTACTATATATAATAGAGAAACAAAAGCAAGATTTTAAGGTACATGCTAGAAGAAACTTTAAATAATCATTATTATCTTCAAAATTCTCATCCATTTTCATAAGCAGCCAGACTTTTCTTTCAGGATGATGAGATACAGGGAAACCTCGTAATATAAAAACACCAATTCAAGTTCAATTTACCATAAACTCTTTTTTAATATAGAAACCTATAAAATATATAATTGAAATGGTAGGCATTTTAGCTAACGTACTTCAGTGGAGTGTCCACTAAATTCAGGGTCGAACACACTTCCTGTCATACTCATTACCTATATTAACTAGGTACTAGCTATTAATGTTAACCACTACCATTGTACTCAACTCAACCATGTTTATCTTTTTAAATAATAGTTCTCACGGAATACTGGTATAATAAATATATCCGGATCATTGATGCAAACTATAACTATCAGTTATTGAAAACTGTGCACAATTGGTCACAAATAAACTGACTCACTGGTCCAGCAATGGTTAGTTAAATTATATTATTGAGTTTTCCTTTCTTTTAATAAAGGAGAATGCCAGACACTGTATATGACTTTAACCCACTAATAAAAACATATTGTACAACAATGTATTATGTATCATTTTATTGCATTTTTTTTACTATTTTATATAAATTACATTTAAAAACTCTAGAACTCGGAGTAATCGACCTGAGCCTAACATTGATTATCGTCCACTTCTGTATTGTGGTTCCGTATAGCTGTCACACTGACATGTCAGTCGCAAAGCTTCATTAAATATATTTTTAAACAGGCTTAACGACCCTGGATACTAGCTTTTAGAGCCCACTTTTGATGAAAATACAACAAAACCAATTTAAAAGGCGTAAAGAGTGTAAATTAAAAGGAAATACTTTAATTACTTTTTTTAACAGAATTTTATTCCGATGTCCAACAGTAAAAATGGCTTATTGTATTGTATAAAAATAGGATCTTTTTAGTATATTTACAATTTCTGTTCTTTCTGGGTTAGGATCTGGCATTCTCCTTTACAGTTCATTCTAAGTACGAGGTTGGGTGGTTAGTGATACACCTCTTGCCTCAGTGAGGAGGTCAAGTCGGGCTCGATTAATGTTATCATCATCTGATTCTGATCGTTAATGAAACAAATATCACTCTAAATCCGCAGACCCGCATTGAAGCAGCTATACTAAAGCCAAACTCGATTGAGAATGCTTGTCAATAAACAAATTAAAAATGAAGCTAGAAATCACTAATCATTTTACGCCTATTTTTTTTTTAATTAACTAGTTAATGACGAATTCATGACAATAAATTAGATTAGTAAGCTTAAAACTAATTATTATATTCAATATCTATTAAAAAAGATTTTTAAAATAACAAAACATAATTTTAAATTTATTAGGCATAATATGTGTTGCATTTTCTACCTTCATTTTTAATTTGTTTGTTGACAAGCATTCTCAATCGAGTTTGGCTTTAGTATAGGTGGGTCTAGCTTCCATATTCACTCTCCTATAAGAATAAACCTTAATATCTATGCTGATAATGGTATGCGATAAAACATTTCTACATTATAGAAAATATCGATTGGTATATGTTGTAATGACCCATGAAATAGACAATTGAAACGCCATAATTGTCCAACAGAGCCTACAGAAAATGTCCAATAATAGATACGAGTATAGTTATAACTCAAAGGCCATTGTTTCGCAGGAACCATTATCATTCAGCCGGTGAGCGGAGTTGCACCAAACGTGGCTTACGTTTGAATGTGAAACATTTATTTAGTCGAGAAAACAAACCATTGTCCCTTACCTACGACCATTAGTGTGAACTCGAAGCCTTTTTTGACTGCTTTCCTGTACACCTGGTTCGGTAGATTCGCAAATCCAACGTATCCATCTAATTCTTTGGTCTTGGGTTTCTCTATCTTAGGTAATTCGGGTTTTGGCGCAACTGGTGGGTGGTCAGATTTCTGAAATGGTAAAAATATGTTAACTTTACTTCGATTCAAATCATTCATATTTTTAGAGAGACTTAAATTTATCAAGATTTAGGGTGGCAAATTGAGTAACCTTCAAGTATGCCCCGAGTTACAGATCCCTTTGAGAAGTTGGGTACAAGTAACAATACTAAGTGTTACCTTGATAAAATCAGCTAATAATTTCTCTAAAAAGATATTAATAGTCGATGGTTAATGACTCTAATGGTAGATGCCCAGGGGTAAATTGGGGCGCAATTTTCTGTCGGCATTAGAAGGCCTGTCTCCTTACAAAGTACCAGTTGTCCTTTAAAAAAAAGTATTGTAGTAGCGAAAATAATTGAAGTAAGTAATTCAAATTGGTGACCGCGTGGAATGGATACGAAAATTTCTAAATCAACTAGTTTTTAACTAAATTACTTTGCCCTTTCAGCTATTTTCCCTACCACCTGCAGTGTGGGTATCTTCAAATCAAGATTGAATAGGCACCTTCTAGGCAAGCGCATTCCATCGTAGGCTGCATCCTTGCTTACCATGAGGCGTGATCGTAGCCAAGCGCTAGGCTTTTACAAAGTTAAAAAAATACCTTCATAATATTCTCTGTACTCCTAAGCGGAGCGGTGACAGGCGGGGGCGCTGTGGTGGGCACAGGCGGCGCGGGCATCTGCGGCGGCATGGCGGCCGTCCTGCCCGCGTCCACCGACACACTGTTGCTGAGCTTAGCGGGCGCAGTGCCGTTCGCCTCGTGGTGGCTGTTCTCCTGCGGCTCCGGGAGAGTAGCGGAGCGTTTCGCGAGCGCATCCTTGAGTGCTGATGGGGCTACCGGCGGGGCGGGCGGAGCGGCAGTCGGCAGGCCTGTCGCGCTCACGCCGCCGCCGCTCACTGTGTCCGATTTGAAGAACAGCTCGCGCTTACTTTGCAACTGGAAACAAAAGAGAAATAAATTAGTAAACCATCGGAAACCACATAATGTACCTACCCTTATCAAACTCTGATTTATGAAGGAAGAGCTAGGCTCCAACGCTGTAGTCTTAGGGAAATTTTCTGGCTATATCACTATGAGGTATAAATTATAGTTTCTAGGACCAATTGCTTAACATGTTTTCCAAAGCACAGGATATATTAATATAACCAAATACCCAATCCCGGGTTTCTACTGATAATTAATCTTTTGGAAGAATGCGATACTCAAAATTTTTAAGCTCCTTGGACTTAATTCCACAACCTCATAATCCATAGCTGCACTGATTAATAAGAAGCCAACTAGTGTCATATCACCCTCTTTAATCGTAAATATTGGCAAGCTTAGGTCAATTCAGATTTTGTCACAGTTAATCTGACATGCTCTCGCAGCTCTAGTGCTTTAGTCCAGAAAGCTATTGAGAATATTCCGAGAGAAAAACTATCCCACAACCTCATAATCCATATGATGATTAATAAGAAGCCAACTAGTGTCATATCACCCTCTTTCATCGTAAAAATTGGCAAGCTTAGTCCAGAAAGCTATTGAGAATATTCCGAGAGAAAAACTGACTAATTTATATGACCGGACTAGGGTGACGCATAAGCAAACTTGCCACTAGTCACTAGAGCAACGAGTACGACGTACGTATATAAGAGAAACATTTAGGTTTTATGTAAGGGTAGGTCTGAATTAATGCTAATGCAAAAGCGTAATATTTTTTTATGAGCCCGACGGGGATTGGAGAGTAAAGGTCTTGGTACCGTTCGACTGTTGTCGTACCTACACATACGTATTTTACTGTTATTGCACCCAAGTGTACACTTACGCACGTCTTGGGCTCAGAATTAACTGCTTCTCTGAGATGCCGGTCAGCAATGTGAAGTTTATCCCTTCGCTCACTTTATAACCTTAATTAATTATTAGCTTAATTGAATTTTTATCTTGAATAGAAACAGGCATTTCTATCTTCGAAACTGTACATTCTAGTGTCAACATTTCCTGGGGATGCTCCAGTTTGCTAATTAAACGTACATCGAGGTATTTTTCGTGAGCTCTAGATGTCATTGTCGCTGGAGTCGGTATTTCGCGGTAAATAATAAAATTATTACATATCTGTTACTAAATCCTTTTCTAGATAGATAAAAGGTGGCTTAACCATCCGGTAAATGTTTTATTTAAAATGAACCATTAATAAAAATTGTAACATTGGGATTTTATGAAAAATAGTTGTTCTTTACTCGTTGTTTAATCCTTGTAATTTATATTTAACAAAAAAAAATTATAAAATAATAAACTGAATTAAAAACGCACTGAAAAGTAAAAAATAAATGCGCCATTTAGTTATTTTAATTTACTTTAGTTGTAAGGAAAGTTTATTTAACAAAGTAGCAAAGCACTTTGTGTGACTCAGGTATCGCCTTTAATTTAAAAAGCTTACAGATGTAACAGCCGAGATATGGTTAAGTAAATTAAATTAACTAAATGACACATTTATTTTTTACTTTTCAGTGCGTTTTGAAGTCGGTTTAATTTTTTAATAAAATGTTTTTTCATACTTTTTAATGGTTTATCGACAACGAACATACGTAAAACCTACTCGTTCTAAACTATGAGTACCAATATTCGCCAGCCACCTATAATAAACTACCGACATCGCTGCAAATGTGCCTATGAAGTTTGAAGAGATTTTGGAAGTGTACCCTTTCTAATAAAAAAGAATTTTAAAAATCGAACGATTCTGTGAAAAGTTATGCATGGTCATGCATAAAAACATCCCTATCTCAAAGACTTCTGAACCGATTTTAATGAAACTTGCAGTATTCCTAGTACAACAAAAAAGAATTACATAAATCGGACCTGTAGTTCCGGAGATATGCGAAAACAAATTTAAAAACATAAAATTCCCTATTTCAAAAACTACTAAACAGATTTTGATAAAACTGACAGTTTACCCTAAGTAGAACAATACTTAGTACAACAAAAAAAAGAAATACTTAAATCGGACATGTAGCTCCGGAGATATGCCTCCACAAACATAAATACATACATACATACACTTTTGAAATTTGGCACATTTTTTCAGACGCTGATATAACATATGCGAAAACTGGGCAGTTCTGGAAATATTACATACATAGTCGAATTGATAACCTCCTTTTTTGAAGTCGGTTAAAAAAGCCTATAAACATGAAAACATAAATTGGCGTCTACAGAATGCCATCAATTCCGTGGAAACGCGTTGTACATATACCTACCTACCTATAGTGACCTTAGGATTTAACATCAGTACAAATTAGTCTTTTAGCCTTTCATTTAATATTTAACAAACTCCATTAAACATGAATAAGTAAGAAGTACTTACGTACATTGGCGTCTACAAAATGTTATTAATTCAGTAGAAATGTGGTATACCTACCTATAGTCTATAGCGGCGCTTGGCGACTTATACATCAGTAATGTTAAGTGCACAGCCGGCTCCAAGCACGGCGTCCGATGACTCACCAATATCAAGGCAAGTATAAACCGCTTACAAATACGTATACAACAAGAATAAAGAGCTTCTTGTAATGTATACTAGGCGTATTGTTACTTTTTAATAATGAAAGTGGGACGTTCTGTGTGGTAAGTGTTTAGCAATCACAATCGCAAATCAAAATTAGTTTATTGCAAGCCTCCACAGTTTAAAGCCATGTTAGTATCAGTAATGACTGTACCAGTAGTCATTTGTGCAAAAAATCAATATTTACTTTAAGTTGTTGAATAAAAGAAAATTATGGTTTAATACACAGATATAATCACAATAAATAATGTACAAACATTAAGTGAAAGACGATGGATAAATCACAATATCATTTTTTACTTTTACCGCAGTATCAAATATTAAAACAGGTTAAAGACCGGTAGATTTATCATTATTCCTAAAAAGTAACAACACCTTTTTGGGGAGAATAAACAAATTAATAATGAAAATATTTGAATCACATTATTGCAAATGTACTTCACACACAAGAGCTAGTAATATTCTATTTAAACTCCAAGCGTGTGTACCCACTACTATACGAGAAGGGATCACAATAGGGGATGATTCACGTCATCCGACACGCGCCCGCTCTACTCGTATGTACTGCACGTGAATCACTTCCAAACACGTTGTGCTAATGAGCCGAACAACCGACGATCCAGTTCAAAGTACTTGAACGTTTTATAAGCGAGGCTATAATTTGGCAAGTGGGCACGTTTCCGAATATACCGTTATGAAGATCACAAGGCGTTTTAAGATATTTGCTTTACTTTGAACACTATGTATACCTATACCTACTATGTATAGCAATGTTGTTCAAAAAGCGGTCGATGTTATCTTAACGAATATAGCTGTAGTTTCGTGATTCCTTCAAAGATTTGAAGCTTAACAATTATGACTCGGAAAGTTTAAGTTTCGTGTTTGGTATTCTCGAGGTTGACTCAAATGTTTTGTAGTTAATATTGAGAATAAATTAATATACCTATGCAAAAATATTTAACTTTATAAGATGCTACTACGAATAAGAAGGCAAGATAGTAAAAATTTGAACGTTAAAAAAAACGTACGAAACCTTTTTTTTTTTAATTTTCAACTATTTGTCTCTTTCAACATGGTTTCAACACAGACAAGACAAAATATTATGTACATTTAAATTATCATATTGTGATCAATACCCAGCGCCAAGTAGGCCACCCTAAGTTTCGCTCAGTTACCAGTTGCATTCGCGTTGTAAATGCAACATTTAAATCGGCCACAGCACACATGTTGGCCATTTGGCTGCATTATTCTTTTACGTTTTAAAATGTATAAATAAATATAAAAATGTAACTATTAAAGTTACAGCTAAAGTACAGTCTGATGCCTTGATAGTCACTCTCAAGCCTCACAGTGCATATAGGAAGACCGTTGTTTTTTTACATTTTCCACCGAATATTTAAACAGTGCCGAACTAGGGCAGTGCTAGCTAGCGGTGCCCAGCCACAGAGTTGGAGCCTTTATAATTGTAAAGCCAGTTACAACTGAACAACAGAAGAGAAGTGTCGATATCATCACATAAAAATAAATTATCTACTACGAAACTAATAAATCATTCCTTCCAAAATATGAACCAGGCTGACTGGGGCGCAGACGGCGCTTTTTAGGGATGCAGTTATGAAGCTTACACGGAGCGCTTAAAATGCTAAATACTAGGGGTAGGCAGATACTACATCCTTCCAAAAAAGCTAATTACGGCACTGATTGTAAAAACAATGTCAACACCAGTACCTAAACCTACATAAGCTTGGAAAAATCTGATTCCGTAAATAAACCAATCAAGTAATAATTAATAACTGATCGGGTTATTGGCGCTTCACATGGTCATCCGGTGTTTACATGGGCGAGGATATTGTACTGGGGTAACGTAAATAAGATCGATGCATCGATGGCATCCAACATCGAAAGGCATTTGTTTGTTTACAGAGGAAGATCGTGTAAACAACCTACTCTCTACTATAATTGATCTACAATGACTCAATGCAGATGGTTATGTGTAAACAGGGAGTGGACTTAATGGATCTTTTCAGTCGACATCATCTATAAGAAACTATAACTAATATGTGTGTGTAGTATACAGAATATGAAATTGTTCTAAAATATATTTTAAGTCCTAAATTGAAAGCCAACGGTCTGATTTATTATCTTTATATCTATGCCAAGCACTTAGGTATTTGAAGAAAGTAAAAGGACATTAGGCGTCTTGAAAAACTAAATGTTAGAAATTAATTAAAACAATGAAATTAATAACTTAAACATAAATAAGCCAAATTAAAACAATTTAACGTAAGCTGATAGTTTAAATAATAAAGAAACTTACAACATAAAAGTCTTCATGTTTGTTGTTAATTATTTCATTTTTATGTGAAAAGCAATGTTTCATACGTTTGAACATTCTCTTCAATAATAATTAATTAATTTTCATAATTTCATTAAACACTAGGAAATATTTCGTAAACAAACTGCTAGCCGTCAAGTTCGGAGGAAAACTGTACTAATGTGGCTAAAATAGACTATAACAGGAAATTATTTCAAAGCAATGAGTCTTCATCGGTTAGTAATTTGTGTTTGATAAAAAATTATAAGAAAATATCAAAAGTAACAATTAATATTACTTGAAATTTTTTTTATCAAAAAATAGAACCGACTCAAAACGCGCAGTTATTTTTTACTTTTTAGTGCGTTTTGAGTCGATTCTATTTTTTGTTAAAAAAAAATATTTCTTACTTTGATTTATCGACACCCTATTCTCATAGTATACGGCACTAGTAGCCAAAAAGCTATCGATACTGACCGAACCTCCTTCGTTTTTTTTTTCGTCGATTAAAAATAAGAAATTATATTGGGTATGGACTTGTGAAGAACATATTCGACTGTACGATATATCAATGAAATTTGGAATAGAGATAGAATATACCTTAGATAAACACATAAGCTTCTTTTAATCGCTTTTAAATATTTTTTTAAATTAAAGAATTCCCGTGTGACGAAGTCATGTGCATCAGCTACTTTTATTGAAACAAGGTTGGTACATACATGTAGGTATTTCAATTAACACTAGGCAAATGACAAAATGTGATGGAGCATAGAAACGAACGACACGCAACATTAGCTCGCGTCATGGACGAGCGGTCACTATGCAGGGGACATCGCTCTGATGCTAGAATATGTTAAAAGAGTACAAAATTCACAGACATTTGAACTCACAACGGGCCTTCGCCGAGTCAGCAGTAAGCTCTTGAATACACAATTGATAAGCCTAGCAAAATACTACTACTTACGAAACTTTAGATGCTTTAACATATTGAATTTCAAGCTGCAACAGCTGTGTAGGTATCTACATAGCTTCATGAATAATTCCAAATTAGGTGAACAGTAAACGGCAAATCAATACATTTTTGTATTGAAGCAAAAAGTAATATGTTGTGAAATAAATGTTTAATAACATGGAAAGAGGTTGAATACGTTTACTAACAAAAGTAAATAAATCAAGTAAAGATTATTTTACTAGATATTAGAGAATGACAATCTATGTAACCTCGTAGATTATTTATTAGTTTTGTATATGACCAACATTCCAATTTCTCTCCAACTAGACGTAATTACAGTAGAAATAGGTACGACAACAATCCTCCGGGCAGAGATCAAATCTATGACCTCTTAAAGGAATAATCGGCTAATTTCCCCGGGTCAAAACGAATCCGGTTCCTCAATCGTGGAGCTATTAAGGCTTCAAAACACAGTTATTCTTCACCGACGACCTATTGACAAAAGCTGAGAGTAATCAGTTAATTTCTCAGGTCAAAACCAATTTGCCCCCTTAATCAATGAGTTAATGAGACTTCAAAACTTAGTTACAAACATTCTTTAACCTAACTAAATTGGCAAAAGCTGGACACAGAGTAATCGACTAATTTCCCTGGGTCAAAACGGATCCGGTAAATCTCAGGATATTAAGGATTTAAAATAGAGACATGAATTCTGCTCAACGATAATGATCTATTGAGAAATGCTATACAAAGCTAATTTCCCCGGGTCAAAACAACGATGGCAGGGAATCTTAGTGTGTCAGTGCACCTGTCAATTAACGGCTCACTACAAGTAGCAACTTGCGTAACCACCACATGAATCATTCATTGTGTAACAACCTCAACTCCTCAGTACACAGTTAGTACTTCCCGCGTAAGTGTAGTAAGTTTATTGGAACCAACGTACTACGATGTAGGTACACATATAATTAGTTGAGCAGCCCAGTTGCAATGGTGCGCTTCTAAATATCTTAACCAATTGCATGAATCGTAGCTCAAAAGTCTACCAATAATTTAATAACTAAATCATAAGTCTAATGATAGATAGATATATATACCCTAATCATTACGCACAATCTGTCAATGATTGTTGAGATAGACTGATAGACCATGTTTCCTTTATGGTTGAGTCATAGCAATTAAATTTGTTTTTTTGATTGAGTTGATATCTTAAAAAAAAATTAAATATTAAAGCATATCTATGAAGTCGGTGCCAGCAAATTTAAGGAACATTTATTTAACGTCATTGACATATTAATACTATGGACTTCGGGTCAGCGATAAAAAGTGTCCGAACCAAAAGTAAGCCAAAACGCGAAATGACTTCCAATCGCAATTCAGTCTCATATTAGCTGACTGACAGAATACACGTCAATAATGCCGTAATGTGTTATGAAAAACTTGTAGGAACTACCCGAGTAAGGTGAGAAAAGAAGACGGTGTACCATATTTTCAGTAAGTAAATATTTACTGATGATTTTAAAGTATTATTTTGCTTTGAAACAGGCTATTTTATTAAAATTTTAATAAACTGTAGAAACGAATTGCATAACCAACCAAAATGAACACAAGTATCTATCTGTCCTTTTCCCATACGCTACCCGCGTATAGGATAGAAGGAGTGCAATATATTTATCTAATTAACCACATTTAGTTCGGATCTGCCGTGAGCAATAGAATGTTTCAGAACAACGACTGCATAGAGTTATTTTGTTGTTTAACATTTGAATTATTTACTTACTTAATTTTTGAATTAAAATAATTAGATTATTTTCAATTCAAAAATTTTTATTTATTATGTCAACTTTTATTTTTTATGTCATGAATATTAATCAAATATCTTTGACCATAATGGTATATTAATTTGATAACTATAAGAATTATCTACATGAAATTAGGAACAGTTATTTAAAAATAGTGATCTAACGTCATTGAAGTAAAAAATATATTTTCAGTTTAAATAAAAAGAGGAAAATATCGAGAACTTGAAATTTCAAAGTAAAGAACTATATCGAGTGGCATATCATTTTGTACATTTGTGGATTTGATTTGTAATTAAATATTATTATAACTAATTATTATTTTATACAAGATAATTACAACAATTATTATTTGGTACAAGATTTATCCCAGCATATAGAGGTCAGGGATATGTAAATATAAATTAAAATTTGTTGTAAATATAATATTTAGATATAAGATGCCAAAAAAATTTGAAAGCTACCGACTCCACACCATTTATGTTGTCCTATTTTCACGAGAAGCTGTCATGTCAAAAAAAGGCTGCCATGGTAACCGTCAATCGAAGGTGATTACTTATTGCATGCAATTAGACCGTTGCAAATTAGACTGTATAACAATACGATAAGACATACATTACAATGTTATTTTGTGTATAAAAACATAAATACATCCTAGTGTGTATAAAATATCTTGGGACACTTTTGACGTAAATTTTGCATTAGACCCGAAGTCCATAGTATTAATATGTCAATGTTTAACGTAGTAAAGCAGTTTGTGGGCTCTAGGTAATGTCCTTAAAGTAGAAACCTTGGCTGGCACCGACTCCTAGATATGCTTAGGTAAATTAAAGCAAGTAAATGACACAGTTATTTTTTACTTTTTAGTGCGTTTTGAGTCGGTTCTGTTTTTTGTTAAAAAATTTTATTTCTTACTTTTTAGTGATTTATCGCCACGTAACGTACTCGTACTATACTATCATAGTATATTATACGGCACTTGTAGGCGAAAAGCGACCGATACTTACACAAATACCGAAATCGCTGCAAGTGTGCCTATACAATTTGAAGAGTACCTTCAGTTTTCCCAGGGTACCATCATCAGATCCTAACATGATGAAAATGAGACCACCTTGGAAGTGTGCCCTTTCTAATAAATATAATAAAAGTTATAAAAAAATTATGCGTGGTCATACATACAAAAAAAAATGTCGAATTGAGAACCTCCTCCGTTTTTTTTCGTCGGTTATTTACTTTTCCTTAACTTTAATGCAATAAATAGCTATAGTGTCCGGAACTTTATAATATAAGTCGGTTAACTATAGTTTGTTTTGTTGAATTTTCTGAGTCTGCAAAACTATTTAACTGCAACTTCAAATGGAAATGTTGCCGAAATTGCTAAAACAGAAGAACTCCGGTGCATAAAAAAGAATAATGTAGGTTACATATCCGCTCGTAACTATTTATGTAGATAGCTAATATTCCGAACATGTGATGGTGAATGAAGAAGCAATTCACGAGTTTCCGGCCGTCTGACGGCCCTCCTTGGACTCTATGACTGGATAAGCGGTATGAATGTTTAACTAATGGAATCCGCACACGCGCAACAATATTATCAATATTCTTGGCATTATGTAGGATGAGGCTGTCCCTAAGAAAATAATACTGTCATATTGCTAGGGTGAGACTTAGGATGTATTTTACCATATGGTTAACATTACTCTACCATTAAAGGAGGTTACCATACTCCACCTTTACCTCTGTGGCGCAGTGGTATGTGCGGTGGATTTATAAGACGGAGGTCCTGGGTTCGATTACCGGCGGGGCAGATTGAGGTTTTTATTAATTTGTCTTGGTCTGGCTGGTGGGAGGCTTTAGCCGTGGCTAGTTACCACCCTACCGACAATGACGTACCGCTAAGCAATTTAGCGCTCCGGTACGATGTCGTGTATAAACCGAAAGGGCTGTGGTTTTCGTCCTACTCCTAACAAGTTAGCCCGCTTCCATCTTAGATAACTTAACATCAGGTGTAATAGCAATCAAGGGCCAACTTGTAGTTGATAAAAAAATATATATTGTCAGAATTATTGGCAATATTATTGAGTGTATGCACGCATACTAACATTAGAAAGTTGCTATTATTGTACGGATGATTGAGTTTTATTACATTTGCAATATGTAGATAGCCGATGTCGTCCAAGGACTACTTCCAATCAATTTGTAAGTGTTAGTTCAGTTTGCATGAAATTAAAAGTAGTTTTGTGAAATGGAAAAAAAAAAACAAGATTTGTAGAGATATTTACATTTTAAGTATAAAACCCTTCCACAATTCTATTTGAGCAAACATTTTCAATGAAGTTTTTAGACTCATGGGAAATCTAAGAGCTGGACAGCTTATGTTAATTGAAAGTAAGGAAAACATCAGGAATGAGACAGATAACATATATTGCACATTAATTATCACAGAGATTGAGGATATTTTTCTGATCAGCCCCAAATACAAGATACTTGAGTGACGAGAGTAATTAGAAGCTTCTTTGATTGTAACTTTTATTATCAAATTACTAGTTTTGCCCGCGACTCCGTACGCGTGGAATTAGTTATTACGACAGCCTAATTTTTCTAAACATTGAATGTCATATTTACTAATATCTAATCACCTGCCTAAAAATACGAATAAGCTTTTTACAAATGAAGATACTTTCATACAACATTTCATCCCCCCTTTTAACCCCTTACAACCCTTTTTTCCCAACACTAAACTATCTGAGTACCAAATTTAATTTAAATAGGTTTAGTAGTTTTAGCGCGAAAGCAAGACAGACAGTCAGACATAGTTACTTTCGCATTTATAATATTAGTTAGGATTCGAGTACATTTGGCTTTAAGGCCTGTGTGCACCAAGATTTCGGTTATAATAACCAACGGTTAACATAACTTTCCTATAAATTTACTATTTATAATAAACCCGTACGCCGGTAAGGACGTAAACCGGGCGGTTATCTTAACCGAGCTGACGTCCTTAACCGGTGTACGGGATGTCGTGAACAGTAAATTTTACGTTTAGCTTATGTTAACCGTTGGTTATGATAAACTCAAAATCTAAAAAGTAAAAAATAACTGTGTCATTTAGTTGCTTTAATTTACTTAAGCATATCTATGAAATCGGTGCCAGCCAAGTTTAAGGAACATTTATTTTACGTAGTAAAGTAGTTTGTGGGTTCTAGGTAACGTCCTTGAAAGTAGAAACCTTGGCTGGCCTGCTTAAGTAATTTAAAGCAACTAAATGACACAGTTATTTTTTACTTTTTAGTGCGTTTTGAGTCGGTTCTATTTTTTGTTAAAAATTTTTATTCCTTACTTTTTAGTGATTTATCGCCACATCACATACTCGTACTATACTGTCATAGTATATTATACGGCACTAGTAGCCAAAAAGCTACCGATACCGATTCGAAAACCGAAATCGCTGTAAGCGTGCCTCCAAAATTTGAAGTGTTCCTTCAATTTCCCCAGGATATCATGATCAGATCCTAACATGGGACCACCTTGGATGTATGCCCTTTCTAATAAAAAAAGAATTAAAAAAAAATCGGACAACACTGTAAAAAGTTATGCGTGGTCATACACACAAGCCTAAAATTGCATAAACCACTTACGTATATTGCACCCTTGATGTGTCGGGGTAGATCGCGTGTGTAATAAAGCAGGGACTGTTTGGTTCATTGTCGGTACTAAACCTGACCAGACATAAATAGATTTAATCGCAGTGCGCGGAAACATGACTTATCGAGTAAGCCACGAATGGCCATCTTGTTGTGAATCATCGGTTTCGGTTTAAGAGATTCTGAGTTCTGACTTAATAAATATTTATAATAATAAATACTTATAATAAGTTGTAGATGCAAGTGCTTTAGGAAGCAATAGTTTAAGTCTCAATGCCCAAGTAACATACAAAACTTAAAATTGCTTGGCTTGACGGCCGAGTGGCGCAGTGGGTAGTGACCCTGCTTCTGCATCCTAGGCTGTAGGTTTGATTCCCTCATATTTATGTGATGAGCATGAAGTTTTATTTATATATAATATGTATAATATATATAAAAATATTCATCAGTTATCATAGTAGTCATAACACAAGCTACCTACGCTTACTTTGGGGCTATATAGCAATGTGTGTAATTGTCCTATAAAATAAATAAATTGAAAGTTAAAACTTAAAAGAGAATGAATAAAAAATTCCAGTTTAATTTTATATCGCTTTCCCTTGAATGTAAGCTGTTCAATATTTAATAGACTATGACAACTTTAATGTATGGTATATCATTATTGACACTAACCATCATTTGCATGATGCACAAATAAATTACACACCCATAGCAGTCGTATAACGATATTTTGTTGCCATAACAAAACCACCGTTCCACGGGAAGTAAGCCTTAATAGGCTGGTGCACGTGCGTTAACGTCCACGCTTGACTGTTCAACAGTTCAAGCGTCTTGTACGACTAACTTGGTTTAATCCAGCTTATTTGTTAGGCTTCTTGTGGCTATTTGCATGCTTATGTGAAGTTCTTCCCTAGACAGTAATAATATGTTTATTTACTGCACATAAAACTAAACGTCGTCAATATTGTACAATAAGAATATCTTACTGTTTTTTTTCTTCTAAGTTACAGTTATCCAGAGTTGGAAATCAGTAGTGTGACTGGTTGGTTTAGTGATTAGTCTCTATGCCATGAAATCCTGGATTGAAGGCTGGACCCGGCACCCGCACGGTGAATCCATGGAGTGCTAAGATATTCGTCTCAGAGTTGGAAATCAGTAATGTGACTGGTTGGTTTAGTGATTAGTCTCTATGCCATGAAATCCTGGATTGAAGTCTCAGATCGGGCTTTAATACATTGAGATTCCTCCTTTCAGAAAATTTCAAGCAACAACAAGGAATTGTAATTGGAAGGTAAGTTAAGTTTATGGTGTACATCCCCGAGGCACGGAGAGGTTAGACCGAAAGTTCTAGTCATTAACAGTAATAACTGATAGTAGTGACCACTAAAGTCCAATATAATGTAGCCCGCCAACCCATATTAGGGTATCGTGAAGGGCTTAAGCTTCAAATCCCCTAATAAGAGTAAGGTGACAATAAAAAAGGATCATGATAATAAAATACGTAGTTATACGTGTACCTATATATTATGTTGAAATAATAAACACTTTCTTCTACTATTTCAAATACAATATCAGGACATGAGTTTACCAACTTTATAAACATGTTGTCGTGTCGTCTACAATGTCGTAAGGGAAGCAATAAATTGACGAGATACTGCACAACGAAATGGTTTTAAAACAGGCATTGACTAAAGGGCGAATAAATAAAGATAACTTAAACAAACACTCTGTAGTCAATAAGCTATAATAATAAGACACTTATGTTTTGCTTACAAAGATAAAGGATAACGACTGCTTACTTAGTCATGTTTCAAAATAACTTTCAAAATCAGTTCTGCATCTATGCCTAATACCTAGAGTATATTTAATAAGTTATAAGTGAAATGCGACTGACTGACTCATATACATTGAATTGACTTGTATCATATTTATAGTTGGTTCGCGCTAAGAATGCAGTGAGCGTCGGCAAATCAAATATTTTCAAATTTCAAGGTCAAGTTCAGTGACCAGTGAATGCATAGCTTCAAACACGACGCGGGATTAAATTGGTTAGAGCGCGGCGCTAGGCTGGCTATGACTCACTGCATTCTTAACATGAACGAACTATACTTATTTTGTGATGTACCCTCAATAAGGACAAATTTCGCGATACTTACACTGGAGCGGGGTCTATGCGCTAAAACCGCAGAGCTAATCTTGTAAAGTAAATGAATATACAATGTGAAAAGTAAGATAAATGATATGTATACAATATGTTAATGAGAATCTACTGGTTTTAATGTTAGTGAATAAATTTAATACTAATAATATAAATGGGAAAGTAACGCTGTCTGTTTGATGCGTTTTCACTTTTTTAATAGGTGTAAATTAAAAGTATACGAGATCTGCAACTGGAACATTGTAAATTAACAAAGTAACGTACTTAATATTTTTTTTTTACCCTGAGTAACGTGTTGTGGAGTTTAGGATTACAAAATCTAATGTAGGTTAGATATCGCTTACTAGATATCGTTGGCTAAACATTAAACTGCAACTTTGTATAGGAAAACCAGATATAATTTTTAGATTAAGCCGAAATATAGGACTTGATATTTACCTGGGTATAGGTAAATTAAAACACGGCAACTGTGCGTTGTCAATATTAAAAACTAAAAATTGATAGAGAAATAAAATCACATAATGAAGAATCAAGCAAAAATTGCAAGCACGGCATACGGCATTCGGATTTTAATAATAAACTTTTTTAAGGGAGCTGCCAGATTTGGATTTCTATTCAATTTGGAGGGTCTAAATTTTTTGGACTAACTATAGCCGAGTCACAATTTTTATTTTTAATAAGAAAGTATATGCCCTGGGCGAAGTCGCAGGCAATAAGCACTAGGATGTATCTACCTACAATTATTATTATTACTGCAACGATTTCACTGTCGATCCAAAGAAGATAACTGTAATTTGGGTCGACGTCGGTTCATTTAACAATACTTTCTCCACGCGATTCTTGCTAACTGTTGGCACATACTCATTTTCTCGGTTTTAATAATTCTTAGTCATCATTTTCCTCAGTAAAATCAAAATGAATAGGAAATAACTAATCACTATAATCTATCACCATTCAAATTGAAAAGAAAATTAATGAATTGCACGAAACATAGCTTAATTAGAAAATGTCATCCTTTTCATGATAATATATAAACCCCATAGCATATAGCTAAAGAACCCAATCATAATCGGTCAAGGCGTTTAAAAGCTACAAAGCCACAGCCTGGTACGGTAAACTAATAACATTTCTATTTTTACGACGGGAATTTAAAATATATAAACATGCAAAGGTTGCAAGCGTTAGGCAAATCGTGACAACAGGATCATCGGAAAGAAAACTTGTTGATGACAGTGATTATCTTACAAATATCATTAATACATAAAATATACATAGATAAATACAAAATAGTAAAGGTATTTGACTTCATTATGGTAACAATATGCCTGGCCTTGCGCATGTCTTCTTCCTAACGAGCACATTTACACTAGTGGGTGTAGGATGCGTAGCGTAGGCAAACCAGAGAATAACGGGCTGATTGAGACGGCGCATAGAGACGAGACGTTGTAATTTAGACGCTTAAAGATAATTCCAAAACGAATGACTATAATTTCTCAACAGAGACAGCTAAATTACTTATTCTTTTGAAAAACAATTCTAGATGTAACTATTCAGCATTGTTACTTACGGAGTATAGATAATAATGAGTGTTGTAACAATCAAAGTAGATTTTAAAATAAAATTATATTTTTAAATTCGTACTTTAGCCAAACTTCTCTACCTTTTCACACATATCACAAAATCACATTAATAGTAAAACTAATGTATAATTAATAATCTACTTGTTGTTTTAATTTATTACAATTTTTTAGTACTAGTTTAAATCATGACTTTAAATTTTCGATCTCAGCGTTCCTCCCTCCTTCCCACATCTCATTATGATAATCGATCCCATACTTTACTGGAGCATTAAATATCAGAACATTGAACTTTTTTGTTTACGAGTAGTCTGAGTTAAACAATGGCGTTTCTCCAACGTAGGCGTTTGTCGACATTATGTACAAGGTAGACGCCGCGAAAACGCGACGCTTGCACTGCGTTAACAGTAATATGACTGAATGATCAACGCATAATTTCTGTGCATAGAAGTGACGCTAGCAGCATACAAGTGGTATACAAGCTACGCAGAGCAGATGCCACGGTAATGACACGACGTTTGAGCATACTTTCGACAAACGCCAACGTTTCACTTACTGGTTCACAAAGTCAACCATTGTTAGTAATTCAAAACTTAACGGGTTCATATCATATTTTTCGAACAATACAGTCCAGTCATACCCTATTGTCTTCAGTGCAGAACTAAAGCAACCTATTATAAATTTAAATGTAACGATGAAGCAACAAAATCATTTTTCTTTACCATACTTTACTAGAAAGAGTTCGTTTTCTAAACTATTCCTAATAACACAGTAAACAAGCAAGTTAATAAGATCTCTCTTGAATGCAACACACTGCTGTGCATCTGCCTGTTGCATTATTCATTTCATCGCATAATGTGTGAAACGAACAAGCAGTTTTTTAAAACCCTAGTCTTGTGCGAAAGTGTGCAAGTTACGTTGGTCCTTTAATCGTGCAGTAACTGAGTAACGGCCTTGTTGGTGATTTTAACATGAACATTGTAAGAGAGCACAAAATTCGAAAGACTTATCCTGATGAACATTTACAAGCATATAAACAAAAATTTCTCAATATAACAGGCGCTTAGACTATGGCCATAGTAGTAATTATGACGTTTGCTATCAATTATGCCAAACATTTTTTAAATGCAATAGTAGCTAATTAGACTCATTGATGTTGAGACCCTGAACTTTTTAATGGAGGTTAAATTAATTACGACACGTTAATACTCGTAGTACGAACTATGAAAAAAACATAATTAAATCCTCAACACAGTTTGTTACATAATCCTAAATGTGTTTAAAAAGAAATCAGTGGAACTATTAGTAGAACTGATGAGAACGTCTAAAATGATACAGACAAGTCGACGCCTCGAACAGGAGCTATTTTAAAAATTTCAACACGCCATAAAGTTTTAAGTTTAAACCGCCCTCTAAATTTTCGATCAAGGTAGGTATTTAGGAGAATAAAAATAGCTTGATATTTTAGGGGCACCACGCTTTCTTTTGAAAGTGTCGAGAGAATGAGAAACATTAGTGACAGAAATTCTTATTACAGACAAGTTATTGTTCATTATCCCATATAAGTGCATGAGTCTATGAAATGAGTTCGTGAGATACATTCACTCGTAGATAAAACGGCAAACTGAGACGCCAAATGCATTTGTGACGTACGACAAGAACAGAGTCAACGACCCAGTCACCAAGGATAGAAAATGGATACGCGTTGATTTATTACGATATAATACGACAAATATAAGGGAAAGTGATACAAATTGTGGTAGCATTGCGTGATATTTAATGTATAACATTTTAAAACATAGGTATTCGTGAAAAATACTTAAGGCAAATTTTGTGATCTGATTAAAGTTGCGGCTTTTAAGTTATTGAAAGGAACTATTTTAAGCGCAATGATATTTATTTTAAGCCCACTGCTGAAGGGTGAATGGTATATTAAAACTGTTTATTTTTATAAGTAAGAACAGAGGAAAAAAAGGGGCACACTTCCAAATTAGTTCCATAGTCATCATTTTATAGGCACACTCGCAGCGACTTCGGTATTTGCTAAATGTCGGTCGCTTTTTGGCTACAAGCGCCTATAATGTATTCTAATAGTATAGTACGAGTAGGTTACGTGTCGATAAATCACTAAAAAGTAAGTAATGAAAATTTTTAATCAAAAAAATTAACTGAAATGAATGAATGAAATTGAAGTCGGTTAATTTTTTTTCTCGTATATTGCAATTCTATTTAGTATTGCAATGAAAGAACCTATAATGATAAATATAACACAATGCATAAGTACAACGAAACATAAACGAAATTGAGACAAATGGCTCGTTGTTATTACGTCTCAGTGTTTCCAAACAAACCATTCTTTCATGGCGGTGTGTCTACTGAGCAGGCAGGCGAGTTTCAAATTCTTGAACTTTTATCTTGTTAACTAACGTAATGTTTGTGGAAACGTACATTCCTTAAGACAATTTTATACCATTTAAAGGGATCGTATAATTACGAACGCCACTTCGTTATCTACACAGAATCTAGGCGCCAATGAAGTCGGACTTGCTGACGCTCGTCGTTCACGTGTCGCGTCACCCTGCTGATAGCTGTCGGTAAATCAATATGCCCTGCCTCTACCACAACAATATCATCTATATTACAGTCCCGTTTCTGTCTTAGTACTATAATTACCTCAGCTTTCCTTCGTAGCGATAAGTTCCGCCATATCTCGCGCGGACTTGTCCATCCAACTTTTGTTTTATCAATTCCACTATCACCAACACTGCTAGCACATCTATTTAGCTTTGCTGGGTGTGTGCCGTTAGTGACTGCTCGATTAGCCATTCTAGACACAGGCATAAATTGAAACAAAAAACACTAAAACCAAAATCAAAATTTTGTACTCAAGTCTTTTATTCCAGCGACATTACGAATGTTAACCAGGTACACTTCACTTCGAACGCATTTTCATTATTATTTCTGTATAAAGAATTGTTTTAAAGGTTTATTTTAGATTTAACTGCACGAAACATTAAAAACTATAAACACGTAACAGTGCCACTTTATCTGTGACTAATATAACTCACTGATTATGTGCTTGCAATTATTTAATCACGAATGTAATTAGAATTATCAATAAATGATCGATGGTGTAAAGCAAATAGACCGTTTTAACCTGAAGCACACTCACGTCTGTATCAGTTTGAGGTTAAGTTACCGGCACTACCGGCTGTCGGCTGGGCAGGGCACACAAGCGCCCCATCGGGTCCCTTCACACGAGGTGAAAAAAAGCTCAACAGATGTTAACGGGCATTTGTTGTTTATACACCTTTCAAACTACTTTCGTACTATAGAAATACTTTTCACTCGAACATTATGAACATTTATAAACTGGCTGGTAAATTAAACTTCTTGTAAATTTACAAATATACTCAAGTTCAACTACACTTATAAATATAATAAGAAATGTCAACATTAACGTTATTTTCACATTTAATTTCACTTCAAAATTCGGTAAGTGTGTATAAACCTGCGTTAACCCAGTCAGGTACGAGTTAATTATGGCTATACCTACGAATATAGTAAAAGGATCCCGAGACCGTCACACTAATACCCACCAGACACACAAAAGCAAGGACTGATTGATCATAACAAGATAAGTTTCACGACCTTCTTAGACCAACATAAATCTTAACGTGTCCACATTAAAGTTGAAAATTGATTGTCATCGTCTTGTTTATTCTTACGTTTCCACCGTGACAATGCAAGAGGAGAACGTGCCCTAACCGCTTTTGCTGGTTTATAAAAAAAATTAAACTTCAACCAATTCAGTTGCGTAAAGTTCATTGGAGTCGAATTCGCAAGAGCCTTGCGTATAAAGAGCATTTAAAAATATAATACAGCGTTTGAGTTTTAAATAAAAAATCGTCTCCATCTTATCTAACAGTCTTTATGTCCACTGATAGCGTGGAATAGATAAGAATATTTCCTAGAACGAGGAATGCAGTACCTTTCATCAGTTTCTACGACTTCGTTCACGATTACATTAACAGATACTTTATTCATTTGTACTCGTAACAAGCAAATTATTGGTAGCATTTCTTAAAGGTCACCATCATAAAGAGATACTGCACAATTTACAACGCATCATTACATTTATTTGACTATGGAAGCACAACTTGTCTCGATATGGTATGGTTGTTAGTTGAACCAATACCCCTTGTAAATAAACCTTCCCCGAATTTTCAGGTCAGGGTATGGCCGTGAAACAGTTAATGTCTGTTTAGTGAATTCGACACATGCGAGCAGAATGGCCGCCGGTACATGGTTATTTTTAACCCTGTGTAGACATGGGGTCAGTCACCCGCTTAGTCCTCAGCGGCACGGACCAGTCCTATCACATGAGGAACTTGCGTGGGAATATACCAGCTATAATATCCTTGTGGAGAGAATAAAAGAAAACGATCCAGATGTTCCCGGCTACAAAGTAAAAATATCTCGCAACTGTGACAAATGGAACGAGAAACGATTAAAAAGTTATATTGGTAAAGAATACGCTGCGACAAAAAATATACCATTTTAAACTTTAACGAGTGGAAGGGTGTAACAATGGATCGCTATGCTTAAATGATTGCACTCCGTAATTACTACATCAATCAAAATACAACAGAGCCTCTATTAGTAACGAGTCGCTTCGTTTATTGCACTTTTTATTTCCACGACAATTTGTTGGAAACTTCTTAGTTTTGTTTGCTAATTTAGCATACTTAGCCACAATTACTAATTTCGCTTACATGTTTTAAATCCAAACTAGAAAATGCTAATATAAGTACATTCAGGTTCTTATCCGAGGTTTTCTTTAATATAGAACTTGTTCCTAACTCCCTACTTTTTACTATAGTATAGTAATAAATAATAATAAAAATTAATTATACAGCTTTTAAGCTATGTATATACTCATTTCTTGAGCAGGGTCTGTGAAAAAGTACATTGGTAATGCAAAACTTTGTATAGCATCGTTTACATGCAAGTCTTGTTGCCTGTTTTTTACGGAATTACGCTCCGCTTGCATCGATCGTTGCTCTACCGGTTACTTGTTGTAAATAACAATGAGCATTTGTTTACCCTTTGAATTTGATTGAGAACCTTTTATATCAAAATCATAGAAGTCGGCAAGATGACTAATCAGAAGTCGAAAGCTTAACAATCGCTCTCATACATCTACGCTAACAAAACAAAAGAGTTATGGGAATTCATAATGTTTAGTATTCGAGTGAACTATTAAAACGATAAAACATCGCGTACACAAGGGTTAGTGCGACTAAAATAACGTACCTCCCTTTCTGGGGTGCGTTTATTTCGATTAGGGGAACTGTTTGAGGGTGAATAAGATGTACGGCCAGGGGGACTTACCGTTGCAGTGTCGGTAAGGGTGGCGGTAGCAAAGGTGGGTCCAGTGTTCGTCCCGGAGGTACTGTTAGCCGTCACGCTCCCAACCTGGTTGTTGGAGCTCTGTTCTATGATGCGTTGTCGGAGTGCTAATCTTTCAAGGCTGGCTAGTCGATGGGAGCCACCTGTTCCTTCCCTGTCGCGCTCACGGAGTCCTGTTGCACTGAGAGTGCTTCCTGCGCTAAATGAACCACTGTATTTTGGTAGGGTAGGAGGAGGCACCGGCCTCGCGGAACCTCCTCGCCCGAGCAAGGAACCGCTGGAGGTGTACGCGTAACTGTTCGGTGTTCCCAGTGTCGCTGTCCGGGGAGCAGCCCCGATACCGTTGAGGGGTCCGTTGGTACCATTGACGGCGCCGCCATTCACCGTGGTCGTGCTGCCGTTCATCTCCCGCGAGTGGTGTCCGACATGCGAGTACAACACACACACTGTCACTAGCCGTGAACGAACGATCGCGACGTGTAGTATGTGGGACCGTCCGAGGCGGTTTGACAGCTCGTGCAGTGCAGCCGAGGCGCGCGGGCGGAGTCTCGGCGCCCCGCGCTCGTCGTCGCCATTCGCCACCGCCGCCGACCCCAATGAATCCCAGGATTATTGCCACACGACTGCCCGACTGGAGGGTTGAAAATGCATTGTTGCATCTCTGTCAAGGTCAACTCATGGATTTGCAAATTCAGCATATTGCTTTGCCTTAATATGGTATGAGTGCGAGGACTTCGTGGAACTTTTAATTCATTTGTTTATATTGCATTCCAATTTGAAGACTGCCCAACCAGGCTCATAGCTAGCCTTAATATTTTATCCCATATAACTTAGGCGAATTACGACAGTTGAATCATCTTATTTATTTTATTTTAATTTAAATAAAAATCGGTCATATGCAGTCGTCAATGACCGATTAACAACAATAATATTCTAATAAGTCTATAAAGAATACCTACATAACATAATTATTGTAGTCTAATTCAAGTTCTTATTATAACGACTTGAAGACTAACAGCTGTATCCACAATACCTAGACGAACAATATCGGTTTCATGAATGGTTTTCAATTGGTGAAAGAAGGAAATGACGTTATCCAGTTCAATGGCCCGATTGACTCAAGAAGTGAGTCGTCTACGGTATATTGGTATCGAAAGTGGCAATTAAGGGAAACAAGACGAAGAGAGCGTGCAATTGTTCATACATGCAGTAATTAGGGCATCGTTTTAGCTAACTCATTTGACGGTAATAACCTACATTTATTGATGTTATAGAAAGTTGAGTATTTAGAAATTTGAATTAGAATACGCAGAGTTGGCCAATCAAAACTTGTTAAAATAAATTTTGAAATTCGTGAAATTTGGAGTTAAATAAGTATACCAAAAATACTTATAACCCTTTCACCTAGGGGTGAAAAAAAATAACCTACGACCTATTCTCAAAAAAACAACAAAATCATAAGAATCAGTAAAACTTTTCTGACGAGCTTAATAATTAAACACTGTGGCATGTGATTTTCATTCATTATATAATTGTAGTTTATGGAATATATGTCCCGATATATATATATAGTAATTAGTGCGATTGTTAAATCGCACTAAGCCTGCCAATCTGCATTGGAGAAGCATGGTGGGTGTTAGCTCTGTATCCCCTCTCTTATAAGGGGAATCCTTAGTAGACCGTTAATATAGGCTGACAATGACTCGTAAATTAGAAATAGAGAGACAATCTATAGCTACAGGTAAAAACCTGAAAAGGCGACAACAAATACTGCCAGCAGACACGATAATCCATCGTGAGACTCAGCAATTCCTTGACACGTCTAAAGACTAGGATAATATGAGTTTCTAAGCGCAATAAAATCCGTAGTCTAGACTATGCAAGCAGTGCACGAAGCACGTGTTTGTCGCGTGTCACGGCGTGGTCATGGTCACGCCAATCGACCGGAGAGCACGGCGCATGCGCGGCGCACATCCCCTCGGGCCTATATTTCACCGGCACAACCCTTACGCATTCCCGTATTAGGAGATGTGTATTTCCAATTTCCACGTGCTCTAGCAACTCCACTGTCATTGACTTTTTCAAGTTTTATTTTGATACCAGCATCCAATCGTGCTGATTGCCGAGTTTCAATATATATTGATTGCGGAGTTGCATAGTTCAAGCAGCAGGTTCTACATTCTAAAGGAACTTCATATTATCGTTACTTAATTTATCATCCATATAAAAAAATTTAATAATGTAAACAATTCTTTTATTTTTATTTTTGTTTGGTTTATTAGTTTCGTATTTGTTTATATAGCTACCTTATTTAATTCTGACTAACTCATGAAAATAGGATTCGGGCAGTTGATGGGTGTTACACCCTCGTACCTTAGAAAGCCGTTAAGCCGTCCGTCCGGGTCATTATTAATAACATCTGATAGTGATCATTATTATTTTATTATGTTGTTTTTTTAATTTTTTATCTTAATGCAATAATTAAGTACCTGTACTAAATTTAAAAACTTTTCCATCAGCTATACTTTACATAAATGAATTACCTAATAATTATTAGTTTACAAAATTATTGAGTTTGATTGTAATTCTGAAAACCCTTAAAATGACAACAAAGCCAATTACTGCGAAATTTTTGTCCTCTTAGCAAGTGGGCTACTTTAAAAAATCTTAATTACTTGTACCCTTGTGTACATGCTCCCTCGAAAGGTTTGTAGGACTCTTCGTCTCTCAACGACTTCAAATCTCCTTTTATGTTACCCTCTATTTTTACCCTCAGTTTCATGGATAAGTATTGAATCGAGTTTTAAGAAAAAGTTATCTTTATAAATACAATAATTTTATATTTAATTTTTTCTGCTTTTTACCCGACTGCGTCAGAAGGAGGGTTATGTTTTTCGAGCGTATGTATGTATGTATGTATGTATGTATGTATGTATGTATGTATGTCCATTTCTTCGGCAAACGGCTGAACGGATTTTGACATGTGAGGTGTCGTTGAATTTGTCAAAATTGTGGTAGTGACATAGGCTATATAAATTTTCAAAATGGCGGCTGTAAATGGGGGAAAAAAGGGGGGATGTGTGTATTTTTTTCTCTTATCTTAGCAATATGGGTACCAATTGAAAGGTCGTAAAAATATCATTCCAAAAATATAGATATCATATCATGTTCATATTACTTTTTTAACAAAAAATGGCAAAAAGTGTACTAAGCGTACTGTCTCATTTCTATACCATAAACTAAAACTAAAAAGTCTCAAATAAAATTATTATTATAAAAACAAAAAACCGACTATCTGTATAAAATTCTAAATACTTTATGGTGCTGCAGGCGGGGACAAACGTAGTTTTGGTAGATCTTTCTTTCCCGCAGGCTAAAGTATTTTGTCCCTGTTGCATGCATGCAGCACCACAAAGTATTTAGAATTTTATACAGATATAGTGATCCTTGTTTTAATTTTTTTTAAAAATAATTACTAGAATATCGTTATTGCAACCAGCAACGCCATCTGTTATAAAGCTAGGGCGTTGTTTCATCAACATTCACACGTGGTCGCAACAGTCAGCCGATGTGGTTCATACATTGTCCCGCTTGATACTCAAACGGCTTCCGTTAGATGGCGTTAGTAATACTATCGTAAGTATGAAATGTAAAAAGTTGTGTTATTAAAATATTATGATTTTAAGGCTTGTGTGCACCAAGATTTCAGTTATCATAACCAACGGTTAACATAACTTTACTATAAATTTACTATTTATAATAAACCCGTACGCCGGTAAGGACGTAAACCGGGCGGTAATCTTAACCGAGCTTACGTCCTTAACCGGTGTACGGGTTGTCGTTAACAGTAAATTTTACGTTTAGCTTATGTTAACCGTTGGTTATGATATCCGAAATTTTGGTGTACACAAGCCTAAAGGTGCAGGTTAATCTGCAGCTATCACAGGTGACAGGACAGTCAATTCCGATATTTCGTATTTGGTAGTATATGCTTCTCTAACCATTTATTCGTGTCCTATTACTAAATTTTAATATGCAAACAAATATAATATTTTATTTAAAAGTTATTGGTAACACGAACAACTTTGTTAATTGATCTGATCGTCTGTAATTTGAGTCAGTGTTAACAATTTTTTTTTAACCTATATTTTACGAATTACTATGTATAACTTTATATATAAGAAAACTGCTACACTATGGCTATTGGCCTATTATCATACTGTACAGATATTAGAACATAAATATGAATAAATATAAATTGTCTTGCTTTCATTCGATTGCTATCTGATATCGATACGACTACGTATACGTACGTTTTTGTATCAGTTCCTATCTACATGATAATTATAATTATAAAACTCAGGTTCAGCTAAGCGCTATACTTGCATCCGATCTGCAGTATTGATTGTGAAATTGGAGCCCGTAATGTAGGGATCATATTAACCAGGCTATCGATTTACATCAAATGAAAGCAAACACTGATTGTAATATAGTCTTGACGGTACTTTGTTCGCGATTTATATCATCATAGTATATGTACTTGTTTTTCATTGAAAGAAACAGTGGCGCAGTGGTATGCGCGGTGGATTTATAAGACGGAGGCCCCGGGTTCCCGGCTGGGCCGATTGAATTTTTCTGAATTAGCTGGTAGGAGGTCTTGGCCGTGGCTAGTTATCACTCTACTGATAAAGACTTACCGCCAAGCGATTTAGCGTTCCGGTACGATGTCGTGTAGAAACCGAAGGGGTATGGATGTTATCCTACTCCTAACAAGTTTGCCCGCTTCCATCTTAGATTGCATCATCATTTACCATCCGATGTAATTGTTAGTCAAAAAAATTAAATTAGGCACACTAATAACCACGCGGACGAAGTCGCGTGCGTCTGCTAGTTATTACTAGTTTCTTAATTATATATTGTAGCAACATCCCCGATGGAAGGTCTATGAAATGCACTTGTCTAGAAAATGTCTATAGTGACTCGCCTTAAAGGCGTTTAAATTGTTGATGCCTGAAACACACTTGATGTAGATATATCAAACAACAGAATAGAGATATATAGAAGATTTTTTAATAAATAATTAATTAATACATCTCGTTCACTATAACGAACGTAACCTAGATAATCGCACAGCGCAACTTGTCTTACTAACACATTGATTATAACTATGGGAATTATTGTAGCTAATAGCTATTGTTCCATTCATATGAGGTTTCAGTGTCGATTTCTGATTTGGTATACCTACTGACACTAAAGTAATTTATTCTTAATCTTACTTGTCATAATCATCATCATTCAGCCTATTATCGGCCCAATACACTCCTTGTAGGAGAGGGGATATGGGGCTATAGACTCAATGTGGGTTGGTGGGCTAAAATCTATATTACTATGAAATCTACATGTTTCCCAGTCATTAATGCTTTCTGAGTGCTGAGTGTGAGTTTGTTACCGAGCGACAGCGTAAAAACGTAACGTAATTTATATGGAATTTTACTAGCGCCATCTAGTTATAGCGAGAGTAAACGCTTTTTTTATTATGTAATTTGACGTTATGAGTGACTACGTTTTTACGCAGTCGCTCGGTGAAAAACTCACACTTGCCCCACTGGAATCTAAAATAACGACTGCGACGAATAATTTACTCGTAAAAATCAAATTAAACCAAATTCGAAAAATCAAGTTATCTTTTTGTAGCAACTCTACTACCGGTTAGGAAGCCAGAATCTGCAGAGGAGAGCCGGAAAGAAACTAAATAGCGAACATCGCAATGTGGTTAAAAAAGGCGCGTGTAAAAAGTAACGTTTTTACAACCGTTCAACTTTCAAGTACGCAATTGTTCAACGCAATTAATGTTCAGAAGATAAAAGGTTACACTCCAAAGCTACTCACAATAATACTCGCAGTTAGCACAAGGAGAATATTTAAACTCATTCCAACCCTATCGCTAAGCTGTGCGGGGTCGGTCGTGGGAAGTGCTATACGGTTAGCGTTGCCAGGCGTCCGGATAAAGCCGGACATAGGCTTTTTGATTGTCCGGCCAAAACATAAGCGTCATAAGAAGCCTGAGTTATTCAGCGTGCGATGCAGCGAGCTATGCTCGGTTTATCTCTGCGTGATCTAATGAGATATGAGGAGATCTGCAGAAGAACCAAAATTACCAACGTAGCTGAACGAGTCGCAAACGTGAGCGACAATGATGTTGATAATAATCCTCAATAATGTCCGGATTTTTTAAGCGGCCGGCCAAACTATACTAAAGCCAAACTCGATTGAGAATGCTTGTCAACAAACAAATTTAAAATGAAGGTAGAAAATGTAACATATATTATGCCTAATCAATTTAAAATTATGATTTGTTATTTTAAAAAATCTTATTTTAATTACTTTTAATCTTACTAATCTAATTTATTGTCATGAATTCGTCATTAACTAGTTAATTAAAAAAATGGATGTAAAATGACTAGTGATTTCTACCTTCATTTTTAAATTATTTGTTGACAAGCATTCTCAATCGAGTTTGGCTTTAGTATATGTAGTTGCTTTGTCATCGCTAAGCTGTCTAATGCGGGGTTAGCCGTAGCAAATGCTATACGGTTAGCATTGCTAGGCGTCCAGATAAACCTGAACATAGTTAGGCTTTTTAATTGCGTGTCCCGTGTCCGATGTTTGGCCTTTTTTACCCAGCCGGCCATACTAGTTGGCTTAGAGTAAGATATTCTTACTTTAGCTAGTAAATCTGTCCGGCTATTGTTTGGCGACCTGGCAACCCTATATACGGTATACGGTATACACTATACACGGTGATGCACTCCGGGTGATTCGTGACACAGTTCCAAGACGCCTCCCCTTGAAACAGCTCGCCCACTAAATGTAGGAATTAGAACGAACTAAGTTTGAGCGACGACGAAAATTAATGCTGCTCTACATTAAGAAATAATGTAGAGCAGCGATAATTTTACTTTTTTTTACATTGAACTCGATAAAGTAATTTGGAACTTTCTCATATTGATGAATTAATTTAAATGACACTTTAAGGCACTGTTACGAGTATGAGTGCTACTAATTACGGATTCTTTATATCATTTTAATTTATATATTCTCATACAGACATATTTACAACGCACTGTGAAGCGACTAAGCACGCCTATTTCCTGTAACAATGGCGTGTTAGTTGCCAATAGGTTGTTACGTTTAAAACGTTTTAAGGTAACACTTTAAATAGAAGCAAGTTTCACGTCACTTAGGTTTTTAAAGGTACCATTATTTAGTAATTGCGCCATTACATGAGGTTAAAACTTTAAAATATCAAGATTTTATGTACTTATTGATTCGAAATTCATGATCCGGCACCATATAGCACCATATTCATTAATTATCAGCCTACCAATGTCCTACTACGGGACCAGGCCTCCCTTCTCGTAGAAGGAATATGTAGCGTAGACATACCATGCTGCTCCTGCTCTTGGTTGGTGAGGTGGCGGTTGGTGATAATGTTTAATTTATTAACGATCACTATCAGATTTTGATGATTATAGTGACCGGCGCCGACAACTTAACGTGTTCTCTGTGAAACTGGAAAACACGCAACAACTTCCCGGATTGGAAGTTTATTAAAAATTTCTTGTAAGAAAGAGAAACGTTACAATTTATATTTATATTTTCTTTTTAAATATTAAATTAAATTTATATGGGTAGTTTAATATGGTAATTTAGCTATTATGTATTATTTAATTTCTATTTTATTATTACTATTAGTGTGAGTATAGTCTGTAGTAATATTAGTTTTGCTTTAAATTTTGTTGCATAATTTTCTTTGTTTTTTCCTTGTATTTTTTTTAAGTATTGTTTTATTTTTAAATGTATGTAATTAATTTTACTAATGGCTGTAACGTCACCCGGGTCACAGCTGAAAATCAGCGCCGGGTATTGTACTCTACTGCAATGCACGCATATGCTGAACTGTACACCAATTCTTATTTGGTGCTACAGACAGACATTGCTTAGTGCAAGATGTTTGTATTGTTTGTAGCACTAAAGATGAATAAACGCTTTTTCTTTCTTTCTTTCGTCTTTCTAATTATTCTATGACTCGACCCAGGATTCGAACCTACAATATCGTGGTCGGACTTACATAGGCTAGACACTATCTCAACGAGGCAATTACATACGCAACGTGGCTTGACATAAATTTAACCATATGTGGACGATCTTTCTGACTTTGTGTAGGTACAATTTCACAGCAGTGTACCGACAAATTGCACGAAACGGATTGTGTAGGTAGGGATAAGTCCTTAATTTAACAAAAGCGTCGAGCGGCTTTTTCGCCAAATTAGGTTATATTTTAGCAAGCGGATACAAGCGAGACTGCCAAAATCAACACACACGGCCATGCAATACCGGACGTACAGCATACATATTAAAATAGGTTACTTGAAATAACTATTTCAACAAGTAAGAACTATGCACCTTTGAAGGTTTGTTGAACTGTAAACAAGTTGAAAGATGTTATAAAGATGTGGACCTGCACGTGCCTCAGTAAAAGCGTGTTAAACTAAACAAAACTATGCTGTATTTTAGTGTAAAGGAATACTTTGTAACGTTAAGTATTACCAATTTTAATGTGTTAATATATAAACCATGTTAAATATTTTATATATTTATAATTTTAACCATAGCTTTAAGATTTAAGTGGATCTTTACAAGAGATAGAACTAGCCTAGGATTTTGTTGCCAAGAGTGATATCCGTGGCTATATCTGGCCATAGTGGCAAAAATATTATTCTTTATAAAAGCAGAACTGAAGCAGTATCCGACACTTAAAAAACAACCACCATAACTTTAAAACGGTTATACTAAATCATAAAGCCTCTCGTAGTGTAGGCGACGGAACAAAATTTTCAAACTCCAATGGAATAATTAGAGAGACAAATAGATAAAACTAAAACTAATCTGAAACATATTATGATTTAAAAAAATCTCACTATGCTAAAAAGTTATTGCAAATCCAATCTTAGTGAGATAGGGATTTAGATTAGAGATTTGCAGAGAATCAAGTTTACTTGATGAAACTTTGAATATCAAATGCATCCTCCATCCAGCGCTGCACGGCTGTAATACATGTCAAATAAGTTTTTAAAAAATAAAATTATTATTATAAAAACAAAAAACCCGACTGCTTAGAAAGTTATGAACAAACAGGGACAAAATACTTTAGCCTGCGGGGAAAGAAAGATCTACCAAAACTACGTTTGTCCCCGCCTGCAGCACCATAAAGTATTTAGAATTTTATACGGATATAGTGATCCTTGTTTTTCTCTTTTCAGTTTATAACTTCTAAGCAGTCGGGTTTTTTGTTTTTATAATAATAATTTTATTGGAGACTTTTTAGTTTTAGTTTATGGTATAGAAATGAGACGGTACACTTAGTACACTTTTTGCCATTTTTTGTTAAAAAGTAATATGAACATGATATGATATTTATATTTTTGAAATGGTCTTTTTACGACCTTTCAATTGGTACCCATATTGCTAAGATAAAAAAATACACACATCCCCCCTTTTTTCCCCCATTTACAGCCGCCATTTTGAAAATTTATATAGCCTATGTCACTACCACAATTTGACAAATTCAACGACACCTCACATGTCAAAATCCGTTCAGCCGTTTAGGCTGTAGCGCGTGCCGAAGAAATGGACATACATACATACATACATACGCTCGAAAAACATAACCCTCCTTCTGACGCAGTCGGGTAAAAATGCTACATTAGGGGTCTTAAATACCGGCAAGGAAAAATATTTAAAGATATTTTAATAACCTATAGGAAAATCGAAAAGTCTAAATCTAATCAATACGTTAGTAATTACATACTTTGATTATTCCTTCCACATATTTGTAAATTTTAGATTGTTTTCTCTATCATTTATTAGTATTTATCTTTTATTATTAATTGCTTTTGAATACCAAATAATAATTGTTGTAATTATCTTGTATAAAATAATAATTAGTTATAATAATATTTAATTACAAATCAAATCCACAAATGTACAAAATGATATGCCACTCGATATAGTTCTTTACTTTGAAATTTCAAGTTCTTATTTTTTTTTTAAACTGAAAATATATTTTTTTACTATAAATAACTGTTCCTAATTTCATGTAGATAATTCTTATAGTTATCAAATTAATATACCATTATGGTCAAAGATATTTGATTAATATTCATGACATAAAAAATAAAAGTTGACATAATAAATAAAAAATTTTGAATTGAAAATAATCTAATTATTTTAATTCAAAAATTAAGTAAGTAAATAATTCAAATGTTAAACAACAAAATAACTCTATGCAGTCGTTGTTCTAAAACATTCTATTGCTCACGGCAGATCCGAACTAAATGTGGTTAATTAGATAAATATATTGCACTCCTTCTATCGGGGAGTAGATACTTGTGTTCATTTTGGTTGGTTATGCAATTCGTTTCTATAGTTTATTAAAATTTTAATAAAATAGCCTGTTTCAAAGCAAAATAATACTTTAAAATCATCAGTAAATATTTACTTACTGAAAATATGGTACACCGTCTTCTTTTCTCCCGTAGTTCCTACAAGTTTTTCATAACACATTACGGCATTATTGACGTGTATTCTGTCAGTCAGCTAATATGAGACTGAATTGCGATTGGAAGTCATTTCGCGTTTTGGCTTACTTTTGGTTCGGACACTTGTTATCGCTGACCCGAAGTCCATAGTATTAATATGTCAATGTATGCGTTAGTAATCACATACTTTAATTATTCCTTTCACATATTTTTAAATTTTAGATTGTTTTCTCTATCATTTATTTGTATTTACATTTTTTTATTAATAGCTTTTGAATACCTCTTTATTACCATAGAGCTATAATCTTTGCGCTTTAGCTAAAGCAACGTAATGAAAATTCTGGAATCTTTCGAATTTAACTGCACTTTATTTATTTCAAATGATATTGCGAGTACATCATCGATACAATCTACATCGATTGAATAAAATTTTAGCAACTTTCAAGCACCAGTTAGCACTTTTTATTCTGTAGTAATTTTATACTTGGCAGCCCAGATCACATAAGTATTTTTTTTGACTTTTAATTGACTACTAGTTGGCTCTTGACTGCTATCACACCTGATGTTAAGTGATGATGCAATCTAAGATGGAAGTGAGCTAACTTGTTAGGAATATGATGAAATCCAATCGATTTCTACACGACATCGTACCGGGACGCTAAATCGCTTGGCGGTATGTCTTTGTCGGTAGGGTGGTAACTAGCCACGGCAAAAGCCTCCCACCAGCGAGACCAAGACAAATTAAGAAAAATCTCAATCTTTCCCGCCGGGATTCGAACCCAGGGCCTCCATCTTATAAATCCACCGCGCATACCACTGCGCCACGGAGGTCGTCTAAATATATAGAAGATTTTTATAGAACGGATTTTTAATAATTTTCCTTTTATCTACTCATGTGGCCAGATGCTGCCTTCACGTACATTTACGCCGCCTGATCCTTGAGTAATAAAAATTAAATCAGGTGATAAAAATACCTGATATTATTAAATTACACCAATATTAACAGACAGTTTGTCACCAACAACTCCCTAGCTATAATTATAATTTCAGTGTCGTGCGACATCACACGCAACATGCCCTAAATAGGTACAATTAAGACATTTGCGTAGTGTAATGACTTAGAAAATAATTTCGAATGTATTTTCAATATACACGCAGCAAAAATCACGTTTTATAGTGGAGAAGCGGGAAGTACCCCGTCACAGGCACAAATATGAACTAGGTTCAAACAATGCCTGTGCTCAGTAAGGAATTTCTCTAGACGCATTTTTAAAATAACGGCACGCGAGCGGTATCCACACTTCCAACTATGTTCATGTTACACATGAATTTATAACGTATAATTTTAGGTAATAAACTACCTACCTTCCTTGGCATTTTACACGTACGGCGTATTTATGTAGGTGCCTATTCTGCAGTGAAAACATATTTTTTGTGCATCCCTTGTCTGGTCGTAGGTGGACATGAATAAGAATTTTTGAGGGCTAAACAGCACGCCCATTAAAATCCTCCTGGTATTTTATAAAATATTGTAGAAGTATTAATCGTTGTATTGAGACATCGGAATGGACAGCTTACATACAGCTTCTGCCACTGTTTATAGTAGAAATAACTCAACACAAAAAATTAATTATTGATTATGAAACTCTGAATCGACTAAATATTACTTTTGGGCCATACCAGTAGAAGTCTAAAGAAAAAAAATGTTTTAAATAGCTTTGCTATATCAAGATCGAATGTAACGTAAAAATAAACAGAATTTCACGCGATTTGAATCACTAGGCTCCAGTAACAAATCCACAAAAGGTTCTATAATGATCAAGTTTTTGTTTCACGATACGGATCCCTAATGAAGGATAATTATGTCACTTCGTCTCAGAGTGTACATCATTCAATTGATGCTGTCTTACCGTGACCTGCAAATTGACCATGGACCCTAATTTTTAACTCGCTTGTGCCGATCATCACATACGATCAAACCAACTGGATAGAAATGATTGCGTGTTCTGATTTAGAAGGGAAACACCTTGCCTACCAAGACGCCCAATCCAGGTTGAATTATATTGAGCACCTTAAGATATTTGTGGATGGTCATTAATGTTATGGATGGTTATTAATGTTATGGTGATGCCCCATGATGATGATAAGAAAAGTTGCCCGTAGAAGAGGCGTTGATCGTAGAAAAAGTCTTGGTTGACGAACATCAGAGAGTGGACCGGAATGGCGAGTGCCGCGCAATTATTTCGCCTCGCGAAAGATAGAGAGGAATATGCGAAGCTGACTGCCAACCTTCGCTAGTCGGAGAGGTGCTTAAAATAAGATTAATCAAAATCCTTTTGATAAAACTGAAATCCCAATTAATTTCTTTCCAATAGGCTATCAAAAAATAAAGATTAAAAAAAATAATTTAAAAATCAAGTTTGTCAGTCATTGACATATTAATACTATGGACTTCGGGTCTAATGCAAAATTTACGTCAAAAGTGTCCCAAGATATTTTATACACACTAGGATGTATTTATGTTTATATACACAAAATAACATTGTAATGTATGTCTTATCGTATTGTTGTATAGTCTAATTTGCAACGGTCTAATTGCATGCAATAAGTAATCAGTTTCGATTGACGGTTACCATGGCAGCCTTTTTTTGACATGACAGCTTCTCGTGAAAATAGGAGAACATAAATGGTGTGGAGTCGGTAGCTTTCAAATTTTTTTGGCATCTTATATTTATATATTATATTTACAGCAAATTTCAATTTATATTTACATATCCCTGACCTCTATATGCTGGGATAAATCTTGTACCAAATAATAATTGTTGTAATTATCTTGTACAAAATGATATGCCACTCGACATAGTTGTTTAGTTTGAAATTTTAAGTTCTCGATATTTTCCTCTTTTTAATTAAACTGAAAATATATTTTTTTACTTCAATGACGTTAGATCACTTTTTTAAATAACTGTTGCTAATTTCATGTAGATAATTCTTATAGTTATCAAATTAATATACCATTATGGTAAAAGTTATTTGATTAATATTCATGACATAAAAAATAAAAGTTGACATAAAAAATAAAAATTTTTGAATTGAAAATAATCAAATTATTTTCATCCAAAAATTAAGTAATTAAATAATTCAAATGTTAAACAGCAAAGTACTTGCTGTCGTTGTTCTAAAACATTGTATTGTCTATCCTATACGCGGGTAGCGTATGGGAAAAGGACAGATAGATACTTTTGTTCATTTTGGTTGGTTATGCAATTCGTTTCTATAGTTTATTAAAGTTTTAATAAAATAGCCTGTTTCTAAGCAAAATAATACTCTAAAATCATCAGTAAATATTTACTTACGAAAATATGGTACACCGTCTTCTTTTCTCACCTTACTCGGGTAGTTCTTACACGTTTTTTATAACACATTACGGCATTATTGACGTGTATTCTGTCAGTCAGCTAATATGAGACTGAATTGCGATTGGAAGTCATTTCGCGTTTTGGCTTACTTTTGGTTCGGACACTTTTTATCGCTGACCCGAAGTCCATAGTATTAATATGTCAATGTTGTCAGTACATAGTTACTCTACCGCCGATTTGGAACACTTCTTGTTTTTCTTCTTCACATCGACAAGTGCCGGCCAGAAACTTCAGCATTAACTTTTTTAAAATAAAGGTTGAAATTTGCATTTTATATTTTACAATTCTGTCTTGTGTGCAGAAACAAGCAAAGCAGAATACTTCAAGAATCTTTATCGTTCAGATAAAAATGATTATTAACGGCTTTAACGGCGGGTACACGAACATGCGGATCACCTGATGGTAAGTAATTACAATAATGCCGCCCATGAATATTTGCAACACCATTGGCACTGCTTTGCATAGTAAGAAAGATGAGATTGCGCTGTAAAATTGCGTGCATTCTAATCATTAGATTTTCATATAAGATATGTAAAATAGTGAAATGAACAACAAATACGTGCAAACACAATGATTAAACATACGTTGCTTTATAGTCAAAAGGTCTGGAGTTTGATCCCCAGCTTGTGAAAACAAATATTTTATGTCAGAGTCAAATTAGTCTGACCACGATTTTTGAAAAGGAAAACCTTACTAGCAAAGATGTACGAAAATTACAGAAAATAGCTAATAATAAAAGAAAAACACTGCTTACCCGCAAAGGTTATTAACATCTAATATTCGTGTAGGATCATTTATATAATTTCTCGCACAGAATCATGAGTCAAGTCAATAAGCTTATATTAATAGTACTGATAAGTTTGCTTAGGGTCAGTTCCCGACAGTAGGTAATTTTTTCTTAGGGGTAAACCTATCGTCAATAACATTGACAGTATTTTTGAGTACAGACTCTATTAATTGTCTTTGTTGTAACTTTTTTTCACCTCACTTTAGCCTATTTAGCGCACTACTACCTTCTTTTATATAGGTATTATTTATGCTACTACCTACCTTTAAATACGTACGTACGTCCAACCTGTGCACACGTTACTAACTGTTGTCACGTCAAAAAGGATATCCAACAATTTGCATGTTAACTGATTGAGCGCTGATTACTCGCAACACAGTAATTGTTTAAAAGGGGACACTACAGGAAAGAAAATTATTTTTTTCAGGTTTAGCCTACACATTCGTACTAGCGCAAAAGACAAGATATCGAAGATATATTTTAAACATGGAATCTTAACGTAATCCCGAAAATGTTACAAGGAACGTCTACACCAGCGTCTTTGTTTCCGAAGACCATGTCTGCGATGTCTAATTACGCCATCGGGAATACATGGCTGGAATTAAAGTTCCTCCAAAAATTCCGGGGAAGCCTAGATTAATCTCAGTTCCAAAACCTCGCAGCTCTTAATCTTAATACATGCTGAATTTTACTGGAGTCACTACTCGCAAAAGACTTCTCGTGTTCTACCGTTATTTAAGCCCTCTGTGAGGCAAGTGTGAGTTTATCACCGAGCGACTGCGTAAAAACGTAGTCACTCATAACGTCACATTATATAGCAAAAAAGCGTTTACTCTCGCCTTTACTAGATGGCGCTACTAAAATTCCATATAAATTTGCGTTACGTTTTTACGCGGTCGCTCGGTAAGAAACTCACACTCGGCACTCTGGTAGAGCTTCGGTGCTCAGGTAGATCCCGAAGGACCCAAACTTACACAAATATAGGTACATTTTTTTTAATTACTAATGGCATAAAAATATTGTTACTATGGTGTAACTTTGCAGTCTGGCTAAAACAAATAAATTGAATTAGTTCACGTAGCTAGCGATAAGACCGCTTTTGAGCATTAAACGTTTGTTTGTCCTCTGTATTTGTATCTTAACTTGTATACAATAAAGACTTTCTCTATCTATTTAGATTAGCATAGGAATATTGTTGATATTCTGTTACAGCCTGGCTGAATACATTCAATTAGTTCACCAAACTAACTTTTAGCGATAAGAGTGCCTTTGCGCATTAAACTTTTGTCTACGGTCTTTATATCCTAACTTGTGTGCAATAACTTTACTTTATTTTTCTATCTAGCTAGCGTTTATTTGTTCTATGATTTAGATTATCAGAAATGAGGAGATCAAAGTAAGTTCAGCGAGTCGCAAAACTGAAGTGGCAATGGGCGGGGCACGTAGTTCGAACAGCTGATGGACGTTGGGGGCCCAAGGTGATAGATTGGCGACCCCGCACCGGAAAGCGCAGCGTTGGTCGACCCCCAACCAGGTGGACTGACGACATTAAACGTGTCGCAGGAAGCCGCTGGCAACAGGCGGCTCGGGATCGTTGTGTTTGGAAGTCCCTAAAAAAGGGCTATGTCCAACAGTGAACGTCTACAGGCTGGTAATGATGATGATGATGATACGAGTAAAATAACAACAATGCACTTGACTATACTCTAGCTTAATATGTATAACATTGTTTTACCTACTTGTAATTACCATTTAATCATACTGTTATATATGTACCACGTAGCCTAAGAGGAAAATAATGGTCACACAATATTAATTACATATTCGATCATAACAGTAATAATAAGGTAAGCGCACATTATAAGCAAGGGCAATATTTTAACTAATTATTATTTAATTTTGAAAAAAGTCATTAACATTAGAACGGCTTATTTGTCAGTAAAGACGTTGTACAAGAGAAACATACGGTGCACACAAAATAGTAAAAACTACGAGGGAGTTTCCGCTATCGCCGGGTTTTACAAAAAATCTTTTAAAAAACCGACATTAATAGCCTCTACATGCAAACTTAAAGTGAATACTGTTTACTGAATTTTAAAAACAGAGTTAATAATAGACAGAGGTTTGTTTATCACAATATTCTATAGGTTATTTTTCTGTAGATACCTAATCTTATTTAACGTTTTTTGGTGCGACGTGGTGAAAATGGGTGCATCCCAGTAGTACCCCATACCGTAGTTCTATAGAACTGTTGGGATATTTTCCTTCCTTTTATTGTCAAATTATATCCCAATAGTTCTATATAGTACTGTAGTATAGTTTTTGCTCTTGACTTTACTTATAGCACGGAAAATATGAACTTCATATTATTTTAATTGATATTTCATTTTGTTTTTAACAAAAAAATGTCCCTTGCGACAAAAGCTAAAGTTGTCTAAAAAAATATTCTCTTATTTTAGAAGTTACAAGGGGGACACATTCTACCTATTTCACGCAAATTATTCAGTTTAGAAAAAAATGATATTAGAAACCTCAATATAATTTTTAAAGACCTATGGACATTTATTATTGCAATCAAAAGAGATATACTTATAAAAACTAGGTAATTTATATGTAACGTACAAACATGATGTTGATATCGACATTTCTTTAATTTTGTCCCATTAGTTCTATGTTGAACACACTAAACTTTAATATGGTGTGTCAACAGTTCTATAGAACTAAAATTAGGGGGTAGTACTGGGATGCACCCGTGAAAATCATATTATGAGATTACAATCTAACAATAGTGAAGATAAGAATTTAGGACCTTAGACATTTGGCATGATTTATGCAAAAACCTCTCTGGCTAGTCTCTACATTATATAGATGTACTATCTAACAACATTTCAAATTTTCTTTGTTCTCAAGCCACTCTTGCATCTGTATTAAAGCAACGTTCGTTACTACTAGAAGATATTTTAACTAGTAATAGAGAACATACTTTACATTATGTATTAACGTTATCATCCTATTAGCGCACAAACTAATATAATCTGATCCATATTTAAAAAATCCACAAACGTCTCCTTATTTGTTAAGCTTCGTGATTTATCACTTAGTTATAATCGTCTTAAAGCATATAGAAACGAGTATGTACGCGGTGTTTAGTCAAAAGGCACGTGCTATCCGTACGCCGTCGCATGTTTCTAAAACAAACCACAATACATTGCTAACACTAAACGTTACGAATATGCCGAGGGGCTTTTAAGGATATTAAAACCTTGATATCATATGTACCGCAGTCCTGTAGTGCAACGTTTTCAATAAATTAATGTAATGCAGTCGTGTCAACTTATTGTAACTAAATTAATACTTTCTTTATTATTGAATAGATTATTTATTGTTCATCATCATCATCATTATCAACCTATTAACGGCCCACTACAGGGCCAGGCCTCCCTCCTTATAGGAGAGGGGATATGGAGCGTAGACCCACCACGCTGCTCGAATGCGGGTTGGCGGGCTTAGGGTGATATTGTGTCATTTATTAACGATCACTATCAGATGTTGATGACCGGGACCGGGATCGACGGCTTAACGTGCTGTCCGAAGCCCGGGGGTGTAACACCACCAACTTCCCGACTGCGGGATGGGAATGTACCTACTAAGAATTTCATAGAAGTATGAAAAACTCAGAATTACTCCGTGACCTGACGGGAAAAATTTATGTCAGTCCAGTATAATACCAATACTGGACACACCTAATGAGGTAACAACCATTAGTAATCGTTACCAACAAGTTAAACAAACAGTACGTCCCACTTACGATTTGGTTTACAGATAAGATATATTTCACTTAACATAGCAGCGCTCTAAATACTAAAAAACGTGACGATATCCCTCGGATATATAGCAGCGTAAAGCTCACCTGTTCCGTATTACCATTGACGGGCTTGTATCGGGACAGAACTGGCCTAACCCGGGACCTGTTCAAAGGCGATTCTGTTACAGAATTCATCTTGAATCACTCAGCACTTGTATTGTTTGTATCACTCGCGCGAAATACGTTAAATACTTAACAGCGGAATGCAAAAACAAATTTTTCCGTGGCCCATCCGCCAACTGCATGCGAAGGAAGCACACTGTCACGATTACAGCAGTGTACTACTAACAAATATGATACCACATTTTTCCGTCGACAAATCACATCCGGAGGAGAGTCGAATGAAGTCAAGTGAATCAACGGCAAACACCACTCGACTTAAAGCAAACCACTGATAAAAATTTAATGGTGTTTTAACACAAACAACGAATCTATCGGACTCATTAACTGTACATGATGCATAGTTCGTAATCGTATCTACAGTATAGCGACGCACGGTCCACTTGTGTGCCTTAAATAGGTATTCGATGCGAATAAAACATTCTGCACGTTTTAACGTCTACTGCCCCTTTTATGAGAAGCGAAAATAGTAATGTTTCATTGGATCGGAATGAGTTTAGGAGCGAAAATACTGCTTCACTAAGCGGGGACACGCGACGCTTTAGCGAGGTAAATTATTGAAATATTTTGAAAACTGTTTTTAAAGGACAATACAAAACGACCACTCCGCGATAACCAATTCGCGTACTGAAACAATAGCAAGGGACGGTCGTGGATTACAAGCGCAATTCGTCACCACTATTGGTTTTGTATGTACGTACATGTATCATAGGAACTTACACTGACCATTGGGAGGTCGATTGGTGTCACGGTGCCTGATGGGCCTGATGGGCCTGACGCCTGCCGCACGCACCGAGGGCCAAATAGCGGTCGCGAATTCCTACTCGTAATTCAAACGAGGCGTGCACTGTACGTGCTCTATGAACAAACGGTCCTGGTGACCTAATAATTCGGTTTTCGATATCTATTGCATACATAAATGATATCCATATGAGTAGTATAATATTTGCCTACAACTAAGTACTCGATTTCTCCAGCCTCAATATTTTTACTACTAAAAATTTAATTATAAAAAACATTAGCTATGTTGCCAAAAGTAATTTTTGTTTTTACTCTTCAATCAATTGAACGCAACGAGCGAGTTATTACCCAAAGGCTTCTCGGTTACAGACAGTATAAAATTGCTACACACTTACCCATGCTACTATTAATTATATTTTTTTCTAATTACATAAAACACTTACCGCTACATTTGATGATTGCGGATCAGCACATGAAACAGGAAAATAATTAAAATATTAGAATAATCTTTTAATAATTATTTTGTATGGGGATTTACAGAAACTATGAAACCTACCTATACATGGGAGACAACAAGTACCTACATCTTCGAGACTATCTGTACTAATATACCGCGCATCGATGGACATTTATTGAACACAACATACGTTGACGTAGCAAAATAGCAGAGTGACAGAGTTGTGATTATGAACTGGAAAGCATTCCGCACAAAAAGTCCACTCACGATTCTGTGACTCAATAGACGGTGCACTGTGCTACTATTGTTTTTAAATACAGATTGTTTTCAATGTTGGTTATGTGGTAAACATTCGACAAATAAAACAATAATGATGTGACCTCATTACTAAGTATCAATCAATAACAATCTCGCTCGCAATTTTTACATAGTTTGCTAAAGCGCACAGTCGCATGAATAATCATTAAGTTATAAATAAAGATATATCTTTACCACACCAGGGTCATTTTACTATGGTCCGATGGAATTAATGCTACTTATTGTTTAAAATATAATGTACTTGGAACATTTACGAAAGCTAAAGCCATCTTTGCAAAATTGAAATAAACGCAGCCAGACCGCCAGATTTAAAACAAGTTAAACCTAATTTTAATTAAAACATGTTATATTTTAATAAAATAATGAGATTAAATCCCAAATCGATATTATCGACATAGATTGTAAAATAAAAAAACTTAGATTCTATACTTTATTTGTTTGGATTTTTAACGAAGAATTTTTGCTCTCTATTTATAAAAATTTGGTAGTACACAGTATAAATACGACCTAATCAAGAGACCTGGCTTATCTCGGTCAAGTACCTACACCCGTATCTATGAATACTGAAATGACATGACATGTACAATATTATGAACATAAAAAGCAGCACAATTTGACTAAAAGAACAGAAAAAATACATTTAGTAGGAATAACTTTTTACAAAAAAGATAATGCGAGTAGGAAGTTTGAAGTTTGTTTTCTTACATGATGGTAGCGAAGTATCTACGGACTCCATAATTAATTGAACAAAACAACGCTTTTTAAATAAAACATGTGAACAAAACTTGAAAACAATCTCACTGAACTCAGTCGATGCAACGTTTGAATACCAATCAGTGAACAAATAGTCCGTCAGCCCAATTACCGGCAAATATTGACTGTTATATGACAATCTTCGGTGCGGCTAGGTTTAGAATATCGTATGACTAGATGTTGGCATGCGAGATAAATAAATGCGCGTTGCGTCGCAAGGAGACCGGCATGCGCGTTGCCCACCAGACACCAGATCGCGGGAACTAAACGCCGAGAAGCGCTACCGTACAATTCGCATACTGTTGCACTTCAAGCTATTTCAATACGCGTAGAGAATTCGCAACATGGCAGATTCCACAACGTCAGGGGTGCTAGCGCGGTACAGTTACTGCAATCTGCCTGAGGTCAACTCTTGAGGGCACACATATTAATTATAACACTTTGTTTAAGTGCTAGTATGTGTGAATCTTGGAAGATAAATTATTTAGAGTATAGAGTTTCCTGATGAAGACCAATGATATAAAATATTCTTCCGATTCGCAATTTTCCATAGTTGCGATTTTCGACGGCTATGTAATTATTTTGTATGGATTCGGATGGTCATAGGAAAGGCTCCTAAACTAAACAAGATAAACCCACAGAGGTTGGACTCAATGATAGAGCCATATTGAAAAGCGTGTCTTTTTCATATATTTTTTTAATTATTAAATTTTTATTTATCATAACTTATATGTGCAACAAAGACTTTATCTATCTATTAATTATTGTTATATTTACTTGTACCTAATATTAGACGATTATAAACTGTGTAAACAAAACTAGCTCTTTTAATTTTGACCACAATTGCTTGTATAATATTTAATTAAGTAATATGGAATATTATGAACTTTCAAGTGTATGTTAATAAATTGATAACACAAACGCAAATCGATGCACGTATTCATTTAATGCGGACTTCGATCCCGCACTCACTACTTTATGGACGACTAGTGAAATGTCCGGCTATGCGCGGTTTGTCTAGTGCCAGAGCAATTAAGACATGATTATGTGTCCAAAGCACAAATGCCAAATATAATTTATATTCCATCAAAACAAATATGAAAGTCGTATTAACATAACTTACATCAAAAATATGTGTGGTTATGGACTTCGTTAAAAAAACGAGATCTAAATGTGCCAAGTTCTAGAGTATAGACAACGGTGAAAATAATTTACTAGAATGAGCGTTATTTATGACATTATAAAACTAACTTTTTGCTACAACAATATTTGTTATTTAAAAATGTGTGTAAATATTTAAGCTAAATCAAACGTTACGTTTTAAACTTTTGCTATGCATTTCTGTTAGTCAATTTTTAATTTCCCATTGGCATTAATGCTGTATTGATCAAAATAATAAAATTACCGTCCATGCATGCGAAACCACGAAAATTTTAACATGTTTGCAGCATTTACTTAACTTTCCTGTTTTAATTACCAGAAACAAACGTTTTTGTTGTAAGCATTAATTTAATTAATTTTCTACATTAATGTGAAATGGAATCGTTATTAATATTCTAATTAACATCGATGAATATTTGTCCTTTATGCCTTTTGCCTTGTGTTCTATTGCCATGAAGCTTTGGTGGGATGTTGGAAGTACATAGAAATTATATCCACATGCTTTGCTTGTGTAGTGTCTAAGAAAAGCAAACTCACAGATTCGCTAGTTCAGACACTACGGTAGCATGTTAAGCGACATTTTTGACGACAAGACGAGCCAGATTAAAATAATGTAGATAAGCACCTGTAACTGAAAATTAAGCAAAGATTCTTTTCCTACCGCATATTACTACAAAATTAATGAAATTGCTTATAACAGTGCCCGTGTCACAAAATTTTCCTTAAAAAACAACTTTACGTTGATTGTAAATGATTTAGATATTTTTTTTCTAAATCGTAATTTAACAATAATACAGTTTTTGACCTTAACACCTTAAGACCTTAACACAGTCTAATTAACTGTTAAACGAAATATTTTTACTTTTAACGCAAACCAGGTTTGCGGCACTATAGGAATAGGTGTCGATTACAGTGACAGGACATTCGTTGCGGTGTCACGCCGGCCAGGTTCCGCAAGAGCACCCCGCCTTCAGTTGCACAGAACTACGCTATACGCTCTATGAGCTCCAAACAATAACACATTATACGAACATAAAAGGAAGGATAGTACTGCTGACGATCTTGTTCACGCAACTATAATGTGTACAAATTATTCTCAATTACGCGACGATTTGGGGAAGTAAATATTTACACGATGACAGCGAGACTTTTTTATTTAAGTACATTTTACACTGCATCACTGGTTTCGAGTCGTAAAACAAAACAATTTTTATTGAGCATCTTACATTTATTGTAATCTCAGTAGTAGTAGTAGTAGTAGTAGTCGACTAGTTTGAAACAACCTTTACCCTGATTAAATGAAAAGTATTTTATATCAAAAGCAATAATACGGGAGTAGCAGCTTCTCGTGGGGGTGGGAACGAACGCTGCTTTACTAGAGTCGAGCTCCAAGGCTAGAGGAACGTCTCCGCACGTTGAATGACTCTAACGACGTCTTCTGTAAACGGGACCTCGACATCGAGGAATAACGGCCTCCGTAGCGCAGTGGTATGCGCGGTGAATTTATAAAACAAAGGCCCCAGGTCGATTCCCGGCAGGGCCGATTGAGATTTTTTCTGAATTGGTCCTGGTCTGGCTAGTTACCACCCTACCGACAAGACGTACCGCCAAAGGATTTAGGGTTCGGTATGATGTCGTGTAGAAACCGAAGGGATGTGGATATTATCCTACTCCTACCAAGTTAGCCCACTTCTATCTTAGATTACATAATCACTTCTCATCAGTTGTGATTGCAGTTAAGAGCTAACTTGTAGTGGATTACCTTAGAGAAATCATTCCTATACTCGACTCCCTTTCCCTGGTACAGTGGTCTATGGGAAATTAAGATAAGGTGACATATAAAATCATTGTTGTCGTCTTTCCCAGAAAACAAGTAAAAACATGGTACTTGTAAAAAGTACTTAGCCACTAAAACCATGACTTCCAGTGTGCATTACAAGTATAATAAATAAAGTGACTATAAGCTACTTTGTGTTGTATTTTTGCTTTTACCATGTTTTACATAGCAATCTGAGGCATGATTCCTAATATAATCATGGTGACCTACTTACTAGCATTATCATGGGAACAAATAGATTGACAAATGTGGGATCATAATGTTTAACTCTATAATAATTAAAGTTGTCACATATAAGTAGCAAACCCAACCTTGAAGTATAATTTGCTATGTGATGATTGTACACTGTTAACATTGTCAACTTAAGTGTGTTACTGCTATACTTAGTGTCAACCAAATTAATGTGGAAATCTATATTAGAGAGAAGAATAAGTTAACCCATGAGCTGGAGTCAAACCTAGTTAAACCTAGTCACTCCGAGAAGAACATCCCAACTTGAAACTGTGTCTGAGACTAAAGTAATTAAATAGAAGTTATGCCTACTATTTCACTTTTTTATTTTTTTAATGCTATCAGCTAGATGATAGGTTAGGTAGACCTTGATGGAGCTGAAATGGAAGAACAGGAACAGTTCCTGAGAGCACTCTCTAAAATATATCTTGTAGGACACTGACAGATAGGCAACATTTCTGCGGTGCTCTAAACTTTGAAGTTTGGTGCTTGTTCGCTCTTCATTGCCTAAGAGAATTCTCACCCAGTGATCCAGTGAGTCCAATGCGGCAAACTAGGATTTGGTAGAGCCATAAGTGAGAGCAGTACTCCATACACAATCTAACCTCAGCTTAGGTAAGAAGCTGATTATCGAAAATACAGAGATTTTTGGCAACCACTTTTGCTTTGGACTCAATATGTATTGTATTACTCTTAGATGACAGATTTACACCTAGAATCACAAAACTGTCAGCATCAATACAGATAAACCCCGGTAAGTAAGTGTCAGTTGGAACAGACTCCTTAAAGTGGTGAATTAACATGCCAATTTTAACAGCATTAAATTTAACCAAATTGGGATTTCTCAGGTTAGATACCTTATCTAGGGTCACTTGAATATTAACAAATAGCCATTAAGGTACATATACAACAGCTTCATATTATAAAATAAGATCTCCTTCTAAGATCTGTCTGTCAGTGTGACTCAATGACTATTGAAGGCATTTTAATGCAGTTTTCACCAAAGTGATTCCTGGCAAAGTACATATATAATTTGTTATGGATTGTACAAATGGGCTTTGGTGATGATAATTGTTGACAGTGGAAACTGCACCACATTTATTTCATTTTAAATTAATTTACCTAACAAATAAAGAATATAGGTAAATATATGTATTTAAAATTTATTGTGTTTTAATGTAATTATTTGGGCAGGTATGTGTTTCAAGTATTTTATTGCGATTTCACCAATCATGGACAATATTAGTGCTAAGGTAGATTTTTGCTTGAAATTTTTAATTAGTAAGTAAGTACTATTCTGTATGCATTAATGTGGATTTGATAAAAAAAAAATTAGCAAATATCTGCAACGAACTAGTAACTACCTTCAGATACAATAAACATCCCAAAAATTCTGTCTTATATTTATATCACTATATCACTATAGCTATTCAGTTTGAGATAAGAAATTGACCATCACAATCGATATGAAAGATATAAAAATTATATAATACAATACCCATTCATACTTAACACATTTGTATAAAACGATTGTGGCAATTTATTTTTTGAAAGATAATAACATTGCAACGCGTTATAATTATGTTGCTAATTAATTGAAAATTTAGAAGATTTAGAATTAAAAAGTCAACCAAAAGTAAGAAAAATCTTTCCCACGTATTTTCCAAATACAGAAAACAGTTTTTTACTTTTACTTTGATGTATTTTTTACTTCATTGGATTCCTTACAAATCGTAACGTAAAAAAAGCTATTGGAACTCAAAATATTTTACAATTATTGGCGCGAATGTGAATAAACCTACAACAATATACAGTGAAATTACTACAATATTAATTTGCGTAATTACCTGATCTCTGCATAATGATCACAATATTGAAGAATTAGTTTACATTAAAAACATGTCTAAATCGGCAATTTCAACGGCACTCCACTACACAAAACTGTCAAAAGCAACACCCGCCCTTGGACCAAAAATTGATTTTTGACGTGAGTATTGCCAGATACAAAATTATTGCCAAAGTTGCTTCCACACCATTTCCAGTAATATATTCTGCTTTGTTCCACACTGCGCTGTTTACACTAACATTTATATACTTTTTTTTATAACATAAAATATTATTACATATGTACCTAATTTAAATTACCTTCATAGCCAAGGCCATTCCAGAATATATCCGCTAATTTCTCATCACCAATATCAGCTAATGTTGAAATGATTTTTATAGGCACTTCCAAATGTCATGGTCATTGAGTATGAGTACTGTGTACATAGGTCACGGTCATGAGCCATCCAGTGGCTTCCAGCCGTTAAATTCTAGAATCCAAAAATTTCGTTCCAATTCAGGCGTTACCAGTTAAGGTACCACCATACCAACATTTAAACAGAGAAGAATGTTTTCGTAACACGATTAACAGAAACTACTTTTTGTCTTGGTAAAGGACTAGATATAACCTGTGCTATATATTACAATTTACTAACCTCTAACCTGTATTCGGCGGTGAAAATGAAAACCGAAACCGGTTTGTTTGCAATAAAATATGATTGGTTTTTCGTTTTTCTTTATAAATAAGAAATTAAAGGTTTTTGGTTTATAATTCAAAAACAAAAAATTCAGCATCGCATCATGAACAAAATCATTCCTATTCGTCAATGTTTATTACTTAGTGTTTATCTTGGAAAAATATATAAAGACATTGTTTTGCCGGCAAGTATATTATTTTATTTGATATTAGGATTTCGTTTTATATTGTTCAATTCTGGGTTTGTGATGTTATTTCATATAATTTAAAAACCTGATATCTATTAAATATTTGCTGACTTCAAGAAATACTAATTTAATGCAAATAATTATTATAATTATAGTTTTTTAATTATATACATTGGAATAAGGAGATATATAAATCATTGGTTATTTGGAAGTCTTGGAGTTTTCATAGTATTTCTATAAGACCTTTACACTAACAAGAGATATGTCTGTTGACTCCATTGTATATTTATTTATGATCTTGTTTAATTACAGGCAAGAACTGTGCATAAGCCAATAAAGAGATTTAAATTTTTGGGATTTATGTTCTTATGGCCTTCTATAAACAAGCATAATATAAACGCAGATAAAACAGTTTCAATACCCACCATTTTGGATACTGCAGATGGAATCTTTGAAATGGGGAGATATGAAGAATGTTATAACATTCTTATCAATGCTACGGTAAAATTTAAAATAAAAATTATAAATTAGAAAAAAAATGAGTTTGGAAATCTAAGTTATCTGAAATTTTACTTGCTTCTAGAATGAGAAGGATATAGAAGTCAAATGGCGGCTCTGTCGAGTTTTGTATAATATGGCAAAAGATTCCAAATATGATGAACAGTATAAAAAGGATATAATATTTCAAGCATATGAAATAATTGCTCCAGAACTGGAACAGAATTGGGACAATTTTGCAGTCCACAAATGGTATGCTTTAACTTTGGATGCCAAAAGTTCTAATGTTGGCATTAAAGAAAAAATAGAACAACTTGAGAATGTAAAGAAGCATATGGATGTGAGATTTTTTTCATAAATAATTAAGTTTCATACGTATACAATAATTTTTATAGATCTTTCAACTTTTTCAGTTGGCAGTTACACTAAATCCAAATGATGCCAGTTTGTTGCACATGCTGGGAGAGTGGTGCTACCAAGTTATGGAGATACCATGGCATCAACGTAAAACTGTTGAAATTTTATTTGCCAAGATACCACATTCCACATATGAAGATGCCCTTGAATATTTTTTAAGAGCAGAAATGGCACAGCCTAGGTTTTACAGCATAAATTTACTTAGAATTGGGTGTTGTTATTTAAAGCTTGACAAAGAAGACCAAGCCAAGTATTACCTTAAACTTGCTGCAAGTTATCCTGCAAAATCAAATGATGATCATAAGGCTAATAAGGAGGCAGCAGATATATTAAAAAAAATTAAATAAATTATTTTACTTTTTATTCCCAATTTTTCTCCGTAATCCTTACATACCTCTAAATTTCTGAAGAATTTCAAAATAGTTTAATGAAATACGTATGTGATAACGAAACTGATGCGATAATCTAATTTTAATATGATATTACGTGCTAATGTGGTGCCACCAATTTGACTTTTTTGGATAGACACTTGATCTTAGATTACTACCTAATCTAAGTTTATAGTTTATAAATTATGTTGGAGATGGATAAAGATTTTTAAATCATAATTGGTCCTACCTTTATATCTAATCAATATTGCTACCGGTCATATTGTATTAAGTAATACCTATAGTGAGATTAGGTATATGTACATAATCTAAGATTGTATATACCCATAGATTAATTTATCTGTGGATGCTACAGTACTGTGAAACTGTGATAAACGTTGACATTTCTTATTCAAATTTGAATTTAGTGGTTTGGATTTCGAACTTATTTAAATAATTTAGCCTTTTGTGCTTTTTAATTAATTAATTTAGACTTTCTTCAAGGAAGTGTACTTACTAACTAGATACCAAATAAGGTAAGAATTTATTTGTGTGTTGAAGGAACAAGAAACATGGAGGAATCCTTGTTTTGTTATATCTGATTACCTAAACGACTTCTTATATCACTATTTTTGCCAGTTACGTACTTATATTTTTTACTTATTTGTTATTTATTTACTTTTTACTACAATTAGCTGTATTCATCATCCATGCATCAATGGAAACAATGATTCAATGTTGTTGTTGTTCGACTCCTAATAGATGGTTTAAATGTTGTAAAAAGTTGAACAGTAACGTCTGTGTCCAACACAAAGGAACGTGGACATGGCAGAAACTCCCCATTAAATTATTTAGAGTATTGTAGATTGTAGAAGAAAAATATGACATTATTTATCGACTTTACAAAAGACGATTGTTTAGCAATCACTCACAGGCTGATGACAATATATTTCTAATTATACTAGCTGTGTGCTGCTGTTTCTTACACCTAGATCCTGTTGGAGTGTTCGGAAATCCACCTTTAGTGAGTTTACATCACAAAATGTATGCTAAATTTCAAGTTATATAGTTTTAGAGGATATTGTGATGAGATGAGTTAGTTGTATTTCACTTATATGAAGCTATATTTTTGCATTATTAAAGTATCTTCAGTTTTACACATTAATCTACCTCACTACTACAATCCATCCAAAACTCAAAAGAATATAGTAAACATCCTTCCAAACTTGTTCATTTATAATAATATTGACAAAACTTACTGTTACAGTTTTAAACTAAAATGGCTTCAAGCCCTGATGCAGATGAATCTAGCGAGGATGAAATATTTTTTGGTCCAATTACCTTAAAAGAAGTTAAAGCGATTCTTTTACCTAAACATCGGAGACGAGCAATGAAGTATGTATACATTTTATTTATTATAAATTTAAGCTAGTAGTGCTAAATTACTCGAACTTGACTTAAATTGCTTGAAAAAGTCATATTTTGAAAAAAAATAATCACATCGAGAACACAATAAAGTGTAAAGGATACACCACCTCTCTCTCTCTTTTTGAAACCACTATCCACATAAATAGTTAAAAAGTATTACTCACTCATTGTTTCAGAAAAGCTAACAAGAAAAAAGAAGTTGACAAAAATGACGGTATCAAAATAATTGAAATGCATTCTGAACCAGAAATGTATAATGAAAGTGATATTACTAACTATTTGAGCCCACTGCTTCAAAAAAATTTACAACCAACAGCTTCAAACAAATTAACAAGATGCTCTACAATAGATAACAGCTATTTAAAACTACCCCCAGATGATAGCTTTCTACTGATGGAGAAACAAGTAGCTGAATTGTGTATGGCGGAAAATAGAAGTAATGATTTAGATAATTATGACTTTTTAAGCAATTCATCTGTAATTAAACTGAATAGTATGAAATCTAATCTACACATAGACACACCTAGATATAAACAAAGTGCTTTTAACTCTCCAAAAATTCATATAGAAGATGATGTATTAACACATGCAGACAAAAATCTAACTAAGGAAGAAGAAAATGAAGAAAAACTGGACAGTGAGGATAAAAGAATAGAAAATTTTGGTACTTTTAAAACATTAACATTGGATCCAGCCATAAATGAAAACAATGCAAATAATATTGGTATCTCTAAAACTCCCACATCTAGAAACAAACAAGCTCATTCAGTTAAAACGCCTCTCAGTAAAATATGTTATGAGCATATTGCCAGCCCAGTTGCTGAATACATTAAAAACCCTCCAGTTATTATACTACGGGGTGACAAAACTGAAAAACAGAAAAAACTCAAAAATATAATGAGCAACAAAGAAAACATGGTACCAAAACAACAAATGATTAATAGTTATGGGACTCCTTCAGTACCTCCATCTGTAAGTAGCTCTACTCCCCTAATATATAAGGCATATAGATTACAATAGAAAAAAAAATTTGTTCCCAGAACCAATAAATAATAAATTATAAAGCATTACAAAATATCCCAATACATCCATAAATTACCCTAAAGCCAGCCAGCCAATAACCTCAAGGCAGTTATGTAGCTACGTACACACAAGAATTGATCAAAATAACAAACGCAACAGCTGATCGACGAACAAGGTCAATGAACTTTCCACCAATAGATTAAAACTTAGTTCTGTGAACGCTACCGCAACAAGGGACGCCGACAAACACGCACATTTAAACACTTGCCGCTCGCGTTTTACAGTAGGTAATTTAACAGGAAAGTTTATTGAACTTGGCACAGATATCAGCTGATTCAGTTTTAAGTGCTTTATTAAAAGTTCATTTCGTTCATTTATATATTTTTTACCAGTTCTAAAATGTGGGGACATATCTATCTACTTAGCCCTTCGAAGGTTCCGTGTTCGATTTCTAACAGCCGATTGTTATAATTTTTTATTAGTTCAGGTCTGGTCTAGTGGGAGATTTTGGCGGTTTGGCTTTTCTTTCTGTATTTTATTTGGTATTAATTGAATGTTTAAGACATACGTTGCTTCGGTATCTTGTGATGAATTCCATGGATGGTGCTATGTAAAATGTCCTAAGTGAGTAAACATTTTGTAGGTAATTTTTAAATTTTTTGTTACTGGTTCTAGAAATATTTTTATTCAGTTTCGCCGCTGGCTGATAATTCAAACTCACCTTATATATTTATTATCACCCACTACTGCACCTGCCTTGGTCTAGAGGTTAGCCTATGTGCATTCAATCACAAGTTCCTGGGTTGGGTCGCCTGAATAAATCTTGAGTTTTTTATTCTTCTATGAAATCTTCAGCACATTTTATCCCCAGAGTCATAAAGTTGGTGGTGTTAAACCTCCTAGCTTAAGAGACTATTTTAAGACTATGTTAGGTTCCGGTCACTATCATCAACATCTGAAAGAGATTGTTAACGAATGAAACATAATCACCTTAAGCCCATCAACCCTTATTGGAGCAGCATGGTGAATCTATTCTCCATATCCCCTCTAATAAGCTGATAATCATGATGATGATGATGATGATGATGAAGATTATGATGATGATGATGGCGGGACCTGCAGGGTTATGATGCGTCCGAAGACGTGAATATAACCCCATCGCAACAAAGGACCCTGCAACCATATTTACCAACTTATGGGACGCGTTTACCTTCTTCTCTTAGACGGACTCCGTAGCACAGTGGTTTGCGCACTTAGTGGATTTATAAGACGGAGGTCCAGGGTTCGATTCCCGGCAGGGCTGATTGAGATTTTCTGAATTGGCCCGGGTCTGGCGGGTGGGAGGGTTTGGCCGTGGGTTACTTATCAGCATATTACGATTTTGGCATTCCGGTAGAAACCGAAGGGGTGTGGATATTATCCTATTCCGAAGCAAGTTAGCCCGCGTCCATTTTAGATTGCATCATCACTTAATTTCAGGTGTGATTGCAGTCAAGGGTTAACTTGTAATTAATAAAAAAAAATTAAGAAAAATGGTTTTCTTTCTTTTATTACCTATAGTAATTTTATTTTACAGTGGATCTCCAGGCCCCCGCTTCCAACAAATCAAAGATCCTACTAATATTTTCTTTAAGAAAAATTTGTGTGACTTAACTTTATGTAACACTTTCAGGAAAAACAGTACTACGGGGTGGAAACAAGACACTTAAGTAAATCAACAACTAAAATTCCGTTAAAAACACATGGTGTTAGAACTCTTACACAAAAGATCCTCTCATAACGATTGCCTAGATAACCAGCTTTTTTATACCCCAAATATTTCACAGTGATAATAAAAAAATATGTTATATCTCGTGCCTATACTATCATAAATAAATACTTCTATTTAATCTTTCAATTTGCCATAAGTCCATATTATTCAGGCTTAATTTGCTTTTACCTATAATTATGCAATTAAAAATATTGTCTTATGTTAAATATTTTTTTAGTCCAAGCCGTAGTCCATATTGCAAATAAACACACCGGCATATTTAGCGGAACATAAAAAAGGTCCATAATTAAAAATATATGGTTTTATTTTAAAATCTACTTACTACACTTCTTTTGTTATTTAAAGTTTCATTTGTTTTACTTAAAATGAGATCACATTAAAAACAGATTTTACGAGTAAAGGCTATTTGTGAAAAATGGTACATTTTTGAACTTTTCATGTAACCGGGAAAAGTGAAAATTAATATTAAAATAACAATTAATTAAATTAGAAAAATGGTGACTAATATCGCGTATTTCCTCCACGTGCTCTTATTAAAGATGTTATCGATGGTCTCCTGGGATAGTCTCCGCCATTCCTCAACTACGGCGATTCGCAGTTCACCCACGTTGGCAGGAGCTGGAATTCTGGACTTAACTTTTCTTTACGGCAAGTCCCAAACGTGCTCTATTGGGTTCATATCCGGTGATCTCACCGGCCACACCATAAAAGTGATATTCATATTATTAAGATAAGCTTGAGTTACCCGAGCGATTCAAAATTTGTTTGCATGTATCGTTCTCCTTTGCGTCTATATATTCTTTACCTGCCGTCAATTTGATTTAAGAGAATTCTGCATCTGCACTCATCACTAAACAATACCTTACTCATTAATATATATTACATTGGTCAGCGTTCCAAAGTCGATGTTCCGCTAAATATGCCGGTGTGTGTATATGGTGAGAGAGAAATAAATAGTACTTAGTCCATTTCTTAGCTCTCAGGGGTTCAACATCCTTCATTGAAAATTCATAAGGTTCTGTCTAATAGCTTAAATATTGTATTTGTATGTTAATAACTTATTTATTATTAATATTATAACTTATATACTGAGTACAAAATCTTTTATTTATTCCAAGACACTTTCGCACACAATAATTGTGTGCACACGAAATTTTATCTGGATTTTGTGTTAATCATTATCAGCCCACTTTAAAGGCTTACTAAAGGACTAGGTGGCCTCAGAGGAGGGGGGAATATGAAGCATATACTATGTTTAAACATTTAGGCCTGTGTGCACCAAGATTTCGGTTATCATAACCAACGGTTAACATAAGCTAAACGTAAAATTTTCATATTCCCCCCTCCTCTGAGTCAGGGTTATTATACTATAGATGAATTTTCAAATGACGAGGTTGAGAGGCAATTGGATCAGCTTTCAACTTCACACAAGTAGTAGAATAAATAATTTTATGTAAAATAAAGTTAATATTGTAAAAATTAATGATTTTAAAAGAGCAACTGTTGAGTTTCTTGCCGGCTTTTCTCAACAGGACCTGTAGCCCAGTACAGATAGCCTCAAACATAATAAAAAGTAAAAGAAAATCACAGTAGTATGAAACCCATTTCAAAAGGAAGAGAATGCCATAAAAATTAATGGAAAAATAAATTACGGGCTATCTGAGGTCGGGAAGGGGTAGAGGGTGAGGGTTTAGGGGTAAAAAACGGATTTTCTCGATTTCTGGCAAAACTAAAAGTCCTATGGGAAAGAGTTATATGGCAAAGTTGTAGGTAATAAAAAGATCTAAAACTTTTATTCTTACACTTTTTTCACATAACCTCAAAATTTATGTGAAAAATTCAAAAAACCAAGTTATTGGTTTTTAATTTTATCTTTTACAAAAATTTTGTTTTTTTAACGAAATTTTGTGAAAATTTACCTTTTTATGTCCCAAATACGCTGTAATTTATTTGATTAAAAATATTTATTTTTTCACCTTATTTTGAATTAATATCGAAAAAACACCCTAATTTTCAATCGAAAATTCACCCGTCAAAATATCAGCTTTTTTCAAAAAGTTGGTATGGTTTCTGTTTGTTGAAATCTCTACTTTCCGAAGGTGAAAAAATATATATATGTTACTATAGTAAACCTTCTCAGAAAAGGCAAAACCTAGGCTAACGGTTTTTACAGCTGCAATGAAAATGCAGGCGTAGATGCCTATTTATTACTATTTTAAGATAATGTAGGTCGCTCAGGTATATAACTGAGTGACCTACGAAACATTTTAGCCCACTAAAAGGTCACATTACAATGTCAACATAGAAAAGTGGAGACGGGGCTAGGCGGATCTGAGCTTTGTTGGGTCTACATACTTTTTTTTTAACACTGAGAAATGTGTTTATGCAAAGATATAGGGCAGCTAACTTCTCAGAGGGTATGTAGGACTAATCGGCTGAGAACCAACCGGAATACCCGCTAAAACCAAGCGATGTTCCTTCCAATCGTCTGGTGATGGGTGCCGGGAGCATCGTAAATCTTCCGTAACCTAATTAGCAGAGTCCACCGAGCCAGACCCTCAACTGGGCCTTACTACATACCTGCTATTACGTAGCAGCAGTAAAAACCGTTAGCCTAGTTTTTGCCTTTTCTGAGAAGGTTTACTATGGTAACATATATATATTATTTCCCCATCGGAAAGTAGAGATTTTAACGAACAGAAAGCTCAATAATTTTTTGAAAAAAAAAAATATTTTGACGGACAATTTTTCGGTTGAAAATTAGGTTATTTTTTCGATATTCATTCAAAATAAGGTGTAAAAATAAATATTTCAAATCAAATAAATTATAGCGTGTTTAGGACATAAGAAGGCAAGGTTTCGCCAAATTTTATGAAAATAAAACTTTATTTGTAAAAGATAAAAATATAAAACCAAAAACTTGGTTTTTGTATTTTTCACACAAATTTTGAGGTTATGTGAAAAAAGTGTAGAAACAAAAGTTTTAGATCTTTTTATTATCTACAACTTTGCCATTCAAGTCTTTTCCATAGGACTTTTAGTTTTGCCGGAAATCGAGAAAATCCGTGTTTTACCCCTAAGCCCGTAATTTATTTTTCCTTTCATTTTTATGGCATTCTCTTCCTTTTGAAATGGGTTTCATCCTACTATGATTTTTTTTGGTTTTAAAAATTATCGACCCTGGACTACTGCCTTCCTACTCGGTGCTAGAGTCTCTACAAATAGTCTAGTTTGACGTTTCAAAAGTGCTTATAATTAGTCTACTTGAAATAAATGACTTTGAATTTTGAATTTTTGAATTTTTTATTAGGACTGCACAAAAATTCGCGATCGCAAATATATTATATCAATCTTATGATGATGACTTGCCATACCAAATTTACTAAAAAAAGGTTAATTACATTATTTTATTTTTGGTTTTTGCAAGGTTGCAACACATTATTTAGTCTTAGGCTTAGTTAGAAATAAAAGTCAATTTACATACTTATAAAAGTTTATTGTAATAAAATATCTTCATAATAAAACATTGTCAAGAAATATTTAACATGAAAATTACGATACAATAACACAAAGAGCCTATTTGATTACATTTTAACACTGACAATTTATATGGTAAAGGCAAAAACTTCTATGTACTATTGCATTTAAAATAAATAATTCACCTTTCAGTTTACTACTCATTATTAGCCATTTTAAATGGCCAATTACAGATTCCGATCCACTACGTTGCTCCAATGCGTGTCGCAGTGGCGTGCACTTCATAAATGCAAAAACGCACTGCCTAACCGTATTTTCCATTCCATGTAGAGTATATAAAATGCCTACCCTAGTTAAAAATCTTGTGGACGCCAACAGGTTGACATGTTTCGGTTTTCAGTTAAATCAACTTATTCTTTTCAATCGAGTCTGAAATTTTGTATATGTTCTTATATTAGTGCAATCCTTTAGCAAATACATAGAAGTCTGGGTTTTACTATACAAAAATCAAATAAACTATAAAAATATCTCACTGAAATTCAGTTTAAAAAAACTACGTGTATTACACTAAATAAGCAAAAAACTGCAAAGAACAATTCATAGGCCGCGAACATCTACTAGGCACCGATTGTAAATATTTATAAAATTCTACTTTTATTATAAGCTTCTAAAACGTAGAATATCTTAGGAACGCGAAATTATTGTGCCACTTTCATGTTATAAAAATAATGTATACATTCTATAGGTATATTTGATTCATAAGATCAGTGAAGATTAGTCATTGAATTAAAGATTAATTTTGTTACTTTAAAATAATCTGAGCTTAGCTCTTGAAAAAACTTGTGCGTCCTGGGTCGCTCGACAGAAGTGATAACTTAAATACTACTATTGTCGTATGCGCGAAAGAAAGGGAAGCCAGATAGACGGGTCGAGCGTTACAAAACGAGGCGGCTTATCCATATGGCATGCAATCCATATTTGGGTTTTGGTACTGTTTTCGTACCTAGTATTGACCAATACCAAAAACCTCGCACGCCACATGTAATGATACTGGTATATATAAAGCTGTTAATTTATAAAGTACTGGTTTCATAATCAAATCTCTTATATACCGTTTTAAGTGGTAAAAAAAAAATTATTTGCGTCAGAAAGAATTGAATCAAAATCACACTTTAAAATGATCTTTTCCAGGATTTTTCCTGCAACTACTCTTTATGCATTGAATTACTGTAAAAGATACGATAAAAAGTTATGTAAATGCTAATTAAATGCTGTATAGGAAAAAACAATATTGAGTATAAAAACTATGACACTGAGACATTTATTACGTTTAAGTATATAACTGTCTAGTTAACATCTTAAACTGAAAAAAAGTGGATAATATAACTTTAAATGAATTACTTTAGACTAGACAAAGTATAACAAAGAAAATTATGGAGAAAACACCTATTACACATTAAAAATGGTTGTTTTAATTGCATTAACCCTGTTGCAAATAATATCGGACTAGTATAATATATTATATTGTAATATGTAAGAATATATTTAATTCACTATCGGAAAGAATTTATTAGGAAGGCTTGACGTGGTCTATATACCAATAAAGCTAATTAACAGCCATTTTCAATAACCTTGGGCGATCTATACTAATATTATAAAGAGGAAGAGTTTGTGTAAGGGGTAATCTTTGGATTTACTGAACCGATTTTCAAAATAATTTTACCAATAGAAAGCTACGTTATTGTGGAGAGTCATAGGATACAAAAAATTACAAAATTAATTACGGATCTTTACTTAAATTTGAATTATGTAAAAAAATTGCTTTAATCGCATGCGCTGCAAATCTATTGAGGATAGTATTATATATAGCCCGAACCATCTAAATTGGGAAAACGGTCGTTGAGCCCTCGAAAGGAAGGAAAGGAGTAGATAAACTACTACCTATCTCTTTCTTACGTATTTGGTACATAAATTATGAAATCTTCTGTCCCTTTTTCGCAAAATGAAAATTTGTACTGGGCTACTAAGGCGTTAAAGTATGACGTCAAGACATTTTAAGGCCGTCTCTGCCTAACTTTTAATATAGTAAGTAAGTAAGTATAGTAGTATGTAGTATTTTATTATATTAGGCAAATTTTTTAGATTGACAAAAATGGCTGTTAATATTCATAAGAAAATCCAAAAATTGAAAATTACGCAGATCCAGTCCTTTCGTTTAGTTTTAGTAATATCATAATTCGGCATAAGAAGTTCAAAGCCATTACACATTTATTCATTAAGTCTTACATCTAGAAAAATGCAAAAAAATATATAAGGCTGTGTAAAATTTAAAGCGTATGTAATTAGTTATACATTCGAAAAAGTTTGCATATAAAAACAATTGTTATATAAGTGTAAATAGTATGCTTGTATAACACTCCAATATACGACTTATTGTTACGTTTTAACTCTTAACTACTGGTTATATATCGCTTACGAGATTCCTAATTATACTTATATATAGGGTTGTAAAAATAAATCAATTTTATATAGTTTTCAAATAATTATCAGTTGAAGAAATAATCATTAATTATATCAATGTTGTATATGTCGACATTTAATACACTGGACGAATAATATTATAAAGGAGTATCCACATATGATATAAATACAGCCAATTGTAAGTGGGCTAATTTACAGGCCTCGGTAGTATTTCAATTACTTTTTTTTATTAACTACAAGGTGGCTCTTGACTGCTATCACACCTGATGTTAAGTGATGATGCAGTCAATAAAAAAAAACAAATACGAAATTTGTATTTCAAAGCTATTCTATAAACAGCTGAAACATGGAACAATGATGTGGAAAATATATGATAGTTTAAATTCTAATATGGATATAAGATGTTCCGCTTGACTGGAAGGAGTAGGAGAACATAAATCATGTTAAAAAACATGGCTACTGTTTTATTTAACAAAATACTACATTTTTTGTCCAAACTACGCTACAGTGCAATATCGGTTGAATGGCATTTAATACAATACTGATTTAATGACACTTAATGCCGCTGGCTTACAATGGTTAAAAAACATTACGTCAAGTGTGGACACACTTTTAGGTTGCTCGCGCACACACAATAATACTGTCAATAAACTAGGAGTTCCTGGTTGACCGAGCTTCGCTCAGTATTTTTTTTTTCAAAAACTTATGGCAACTTGACCCTATTTAATGACAATATTATATAGGTATGTTCTATCTATGTTTGCAGGCCAATAGCGTAACCAGCTTTTATTGAGCCCTGTGCCAGAATCTAAACAAGGTATTGTTTAATTTCTGCGCCCCATGCCTGGGCACAGCTGGCACTGTCCTAATGCAGGCAACCAGAGTTAAAATGATTAAGCTTGCGTTACAACCCCGATCAAGAACAACCATTACATCGTTTTGATTACATACTATGTCATAGAAATAGAATAGAATAAGTAACATTTTGTGTGTTTACATAAGATCAGTGCGCGTGAACGCTTCATGTTTAAAGCATTCCTGGACCGTCGTTTTCTTGGTTGCCCGATTTTTCGAAGAACATAAAATCCTGTAATAGAAAATTATAGACTATTTATATGTGGCGTCACATTTCGAAAAGGAAAGATGGAGGTAGTGACCACCCTCATCAATGAATAAATCGACTAGAGATATCGGATATAGGGGATATGTTATCGAAAACTTGACAACCCACTTATACTAAAGCCAAACTCGATTGAGAATGCTTGTCAACAAACAAATTTAAAATGAAGGTAGAAAATGCAACCTATTTTATGCCTAATAAATTTTAAATTATGTTTTGTTTTTTTTATAAAATCTTATTTAAAAGATATATTGAATATATTAATAAGTTTTAAGCTAACTAATCTAATTTATTGTCATTTATTCGTCATTAACCAGTTAATTTCAAAAAATTGGTGTAAAATGACTAGTGATTTCTACCTTCATTTTTAATTTGTTTGTTGACAAGCATTCTCAATCGAGTTTGGCTTTAGTATAGTTACATTACATTATCATTTACCATCAGGTGTGGTTGCTCAAGGCCTATCACCATCATCATCATAATTAATAGCCAATGGACGATGTCTACAGCTGGACAAAAAGTCACTAAAACGCTTATGTTTTTAGTGACTTTTTGAAGCCAGCTACACTTTCCGGTGCAGGGTCGCTATTCCTGCACCTTGGGCCCCCAACTTCCATCAGCTCTTCGAACCACGTGCCCTGCCCATTGCCACTTCAGTCAGACGTTTCGATGAGAAATGTCGATTACTTTGGTTCTTCTGCGGATCCCATTTCTGATTCGATCACGCAGAGATACTTTCCATCGCCCGCTGAACGACTCTAAGCCGTCTTATGACATCTCGAGTTAAGGCTAACTTGTAATGAATAATCTATACTAATATTATACAGCTGAAGAGCTTATTTATTTGTTTGAACGCACTAATTTGAGGGACTACTGATTTTATTTTTTAAAAAAATCCATTTATCAAGGAAGGCTTTACGAAGGCAATATCACGCTGCAACCAATTGGGGCGAAGAATTAATGGAAAATATGAAAAACTGGCAAAAGTATTCATTTTTAGGGCTAGCTATTTTTATTTTTGAAATCTTTTTTATTTTAATTCGACGTGGACGAAGTCGCTGGCATCCAATAGTAAAGAATAAAACTTACAATCAAGAAGCAAGCTCCGAGCAGCACCGCCTTTATCCTAACGTCCAGGTCCATCGGGAACGTGATGCCGAAGTAGTCCGAGTCGGTGAACACCTCCCGCGCGAGCCCCGACCACTGCTTGGTTATTTTGCCCACTTTAGTTTCCCCATCTCTGGAGTACACCTGGAATTGTTTTCATTTTAATAAATAAATATTTATCATTGATACACACCTTTTATTAATTGCAGTTACGTTTTAGAATTGCCCTTTTCAAAAACGTAATAGGGAACATTTTATTAGATAATTTTTGTCCAAGCTTTGATTCTTGATGATGTAGCACTCTCCTGATGTGGACTCTCACGCTCGATGGAGCCCACCACGCTGCTCATTGCGGGTTGGCGGGCACACTCACATTGAACTCGACGTCCCCGCAGATGGAGTAGGTGCAGACGGGCCCCTTGATGCGCAGCACGACGTCGCCGGCCGCGTTCTTGATGACGTAGCACGGCTTGCAGATGGACCACTCCTGCTCGATGGAGCCCACCACGCTGCTCATTGCGGGTTGGCGGGCACACTCACATTGAACTCGACGTCCCCGCAGATGGAGTAGGTGCAGACGGGCCCCTTGATGCGCAGCACGACGTCGCCGGCCGCGTTCTTGATGACGTAGCACGGCTTGCAGATGGACCACTCCTGCTCGATGGAGCCCACCACGCTGCTCATTGCGGGTTGGCGGGCACACTCACATTGAACTCGACGTCCCCGCAGATGGAGTAGGTGCAGACGGGCCCCTTGATGCGCAGCACGACGTCGCCGGCCGCGTTCTTGATGACGTAGCACGGCTTGCAGATGGACCACTCCTGCTCGATGGAGCCCACCACGGTACCGGGCGGCGCTGTCACCTCCATGCTCTGCAGCCAGCACGGGCACCAGCACGAGTCGCATGCCAGCGGGCGGTGCAGGTGGATCACCTGGAGAGAGCAAGGACACAGTGTATATACGACATAAAAAAATAAAATTAATGAAAAATATAAAAAACAATAAAAACGGAACTAATGATATATCCGTGATTATTTATAGAAACAAAAAATAACAGTGGTGATGACATAAAAATATCTATCCCCCATAAAATCGTTATGATTCCTCAATTAAGCCTCGTACTCACTTATTTGTGTATATATTACATTGTCATTATTTGTTTTCTCTCTCCCTTCAATATCGTCTAGTTTCTATTATTTTCATATTTTTTTTTATTTACTATATGGGAACTTTTGTATGTATGTATGTATGTGTGTACCTATGTATGTATGTATGTATGTATGTATGTATCTATGTATGTATGTATTTGTGTATGTATGTATTTATTTAGTATTTTATGTAAGTATATTCTATATTACATAATTTGATACAATAACTTTTTGGGGTGTAAGTGGCCCGGCATCACCTTAGTGGCCAAAGTCATCCTCACCTGCCCGCGGTACACCCTGCTACTACTAACGAGGCTCTGGCGCACCTTGGTCCCCCCGTCAAGGGTTGTTGTGTCTGATACCACACAACATAATCCTACCGGTATCTGGCTTTGTGGTAGGGTTCTTTTTACGGATCCGTCTGGCTAGCGACCACAACTCAGTTTAAATCAGTCGCAAAGCATGCACTTGCGTTCCGGCTGCGTGCTGAGGAGCCAGTCTTCCCCCCTTCGAATAGTGTTACCGTCTGTGACCATCGGGTCCGACAGAGTAAAAAGCCTCTCACGTTCTCACAGGCGTGATATATTGGCATGGGGTCCAGGGAGACCCAATGAAACGGTTGTCCGCTGGCCGCCCGTTAGTCCATAGGGGGCCCGAACCTAAGATATCCTGTCTTAGGAGGCTGCTCCGCCACCGACGAAAAAAGCCCGGTGAATGACCGGCGTGCCGGAGTGGGAGACCGGTGTGGAACCCGCCGGTCATTCAGCGGATCGGATTGGGGGCCCTTCCGTCCCCCATGCCAGTAACTCACTCATCCTGCGTTATACGGTGGGGTTAATCTTTGTAGTAATTGCCCTTGTGATCACAGATGGTGGATTGTTCGCCTCCCCGTGAATAACACACACCATAAGCATTATGAAAAGTAAAATAAAGAAAAAACGTTTTACAGCGGCACCCCATTCCACACTTCGTGTGAACTTCTGCAACATTAGGGGCTTACATACAAACCTCAACGCTGTTCATCATCATCTCGAAACAGCAAAGCCGGCTCTTTTGTTCTTAACAGAGACTCAAATCGCTTCTCCCGATGATATCTCTTATTTGAATTACCCCGGCTACAATCTGGAACACTCTTTTCAATCGCGTGCTGGCGTGTGTGTTTATGTCAGAGGGGACTTATGTGGTTATCGCCTTCATAATTTTGAGGTAGGGGACCTGTCCCTGCTTTGGCTGCGTACAGAATTTGGAGGACAAACCCGTGTCTACGCATGCCTATACAGGTCCCATAGCGGAAATGCTGAAACTGACCGCCTCTTTGAGCATATACAAAGGGCTGTAGACCATTTGCTTGAGCAGATACCTTCTGCGGAGGTGGTAATTCTGGGTGACTTCAATGCCCACCATGTGGAATGGCTAGGGTCACGCATCACCGACCACGCTGGAAGGGCTGCTTATAACTTTGCTCTGGCTTATGATCTCAGCCAGCTTGTGCTAACACCTACTAGAATTCCTGATATTTCGGACCATACCCCATCGATTTTAGATTTATTCTTAACCAGTCATCCTGTCGGTTATCAGGTCAGTGTGAATGCACCTTTAGGGTCATCTGATCATTCTTTGGTGGAGACTTCGGTTCAAATGCAGCCTTTCTCCCGCACACGTGTATCTGGTACCCGCCGAGTATGGCACTATAAATCTGCTGATTGGGATGGTTTGCGTGAGTTCTATGCTGCGTATCCGTGGGATCAGCTTTGCTTTTCTTCAAATGACATTAACATCTGCGCTGAGGCTGTTACTGACGTTATACTTCAGGGAATGGCTTGTTTTATTCCTAATTCAACCATACCTATTGAGGGACGTTCCCAGCGTTGGTTCAATGCAGACTGCTATAAAGCTTTAGGACAAAAACAAAATGCCTTTCAGTCTTGGGGCTCAGCTCAATGCAAATCTGACTCTAATACCACAAACTTGAAGAAAAGTTTTAATGCTGTCACTAGGTTATACAAAAACGCTATTACCAGAGCAAGGTTGAAGCATATTGACAAAATTGGTCAGAGGCTAGTTACAATGCCTTCTGGAAGTCGGGCCTTTTGGTCCCTATCTAAAGCAATTCAGGGCAATTTCTGTCAGTCTACATTTCCACCTTTGCGCCGACCGGACGATACTCTGGCCCATACTGCCAAAGAGAAAGCTGAAATCCTGAGCGCTCTCTTTGCTTCTAACTCAACGCTTGTTGTTGATGGGAGAACACCACCCAACATCCCGCGGTGTCCAAGCTCTTTAAGTAAAATTCACTTCACTCAGAACTCTATACGCAAAGTGCTTATCTCTCTTGACATCAACAAAGCAAGTGGACCGGATGGTATCCCCGCTGTTGTTCTTAAAGTATGCGCCCCTGAGTTGACGTCTGTTTTGGCGCGTCTTTTTCAGTTGTCGTACTCCACTAGCACTGTCCCGTCTTGTTGGAAGTCTGCCCTGGTTCATCCCGTGCCTAAAAAGGGCGATAAATCGATCCCTGCTAACTACAGACCAATTGCAATTACCTCTCTTCTATCAAAAGTGATGGAGCATGTCATTAACTCCCAGTTGCTTAAATACCTAGAGGAGCATCAGCTCATTAGCGATAGACAGTACGGCTTTCGTAAAGGTCGATCAGCTGGTGATCTTCTAGTGTATTTAACTCAAGATGGGCTGAGGCTATTGATAGCAAGGGGGAAGCTCTGGCAGTTGGCTTGGATATTGCAAAGGCCTTTGATAGGGTATGGCATGAGGCTCTTCTAGCGAAGTTACCAGCTTTCGGACTACCGGAGAATCTGTGTAAATGGGTCGCCAGCTTTCTTGATGGTCGCAATATCAGAGTAGTGGTTGACGGTTCTTGCTCTGATCCTAAGTCCGTTGATGCTGGTGTACCTCAGGGCTCTGTGATGTCTCCCACCTTGTTCATTCTGCATATCAATGACATGTTGGAAAATAATAACAACATACATTGCTATGCAGATGACAGTACGGTAGACGCTTTTTATAAAGGCCATGCGCAGCTACCCGGAGCACAGCTAGTGGAGAACAGATGCAAACTTGTGTGCGATACTGAGGAAACCCTGGAACGAGTGTCCGATTGGGGAGCACAAAACAATGTGCAATTTAATGCCTCAAAGACACAAGTTTGCGCATTTTCCGCAAAAAAGACCCCCTTCAACATCGCTCCTACATTTCAGAACACTCTCCTTACCACCTCTAACAGCATTGGGATTCTTGGGGTCAATATTTCGAACGAAGTCCAGTTCCGACATCATCTGGAAGCTAAGTTAGCATCAAAAAAGCTCGGCGTGCTCAGTAGGACTAAGAGGTACTTTGCGCCCAAGCATAGACTTTTCCTTTACAAGGCTCAAGTACGGCCTCATATGGAATACTGTTCCCACCTGTGGGCCGGTGCTCCACATTACCAACTCCTTCCATTTGACCGGATCCAAAAGCGGGCTGTTCGACTTGTTGACAATCCCAGGTTAACTGATAGTCTGGAGTCTTTAGAACACCGAAGGGACGTCAGTTCCCTTTGTGTATTTTATAGACTGTACTATGGAGAGTGTTCTGAAGAGCTATTTAGTCTAATACCACCGTCAGGATTCTCTGCCCGTACCTCACGCCGCAGAAACAAATTTCATCCTCACTATCTGGATGCCTGGTATAGTACTACCATCCGCTATACTAGGAATTTTCTGCCTCGCACCTGTAAGATTTGGAATGAGCTTCCATCCTCGGTGTTCCCACAATCTTATAATTTGGGGATTTTCAAGGAGAGAGTAAATAAACACCTCAAAGGCCGGCAACGCATCAGTGGCGCCCCTGGTGTCGCAGTTGTTCATGGGCGGCGGTAATCACTTAACATCAGGTGATCCGCCTGCTCGTTTGCTCGCTATTTTTATAAAAAAAAAAAAAACTTCCTATACTTCACTGTACGTACACCCGAACCTCTCCAATGAATGCACTTTTCCTCTTCAATATTGGTTGTCTGGAAGAGATCGCTCATTAGCGATAAGACCGCCAATTGTACATTGTTTTTTTTTTAAGTTATTTTCTATTTGTAAGATTTTTTATTATTTGGTGTACAATAAAGAGTATTCATTCATTCATTCATTCATTCATTCAAAATAAACAGTAATTTTTTTTGTCGATTATTTTAGATTATTTGAAAAGAAAACAGTTTATTATCTAACATATTTTGCTGATTATTTTTCCAATGTTTCAGTAATCTGAATACCCACATGTAGGAGGGACATCTAATCCTATAGTGGTCTTTAGCAAGGCCGTAGCCAGGACTCTATTTGGGATGACGAAAATAAAGAATATAATCCTAAGCGACTATATTGAACGATTATGTTCAAGCAACTACATATATTGAAAATAATCCTAAACGTCTATATTGTTCTCATCGTGTAAAAAACTAATGCAAATGCGGTGCGGACGGCAACGGTGGCCTCTCCTTTCATCCTTTTCGCTTTTCTGCTTTGCGGGAGCAGCGCCCATGCCTTACATATGCCCATGATCATGGCCTTTAAAATAAGAATATATGCAATGATCCTGACAATAATAGGTATATTACCTCGTTCCTAAAGTTGTCCATAATCTTCATATCGAAGGGGCGCATGGGCCCGCAACAGTTTCTAGTGCAGCAATCGTTGTCCTCCACCGCGTAGTACACCTTCTGTCCGAGAGCATTCTTCACCGTATACTTGTTGTTCGTCTCGAAGCCCACGAACGCTTCCAGGAGCTCAACCTTTTGCTTGACAAGCAGCTGATCAATCATAGAAAGGTATTCCAAGCCGGGCGGACAATTGGCGGGCGCTTGCGGAATAGTCATCCAACCACCTGAAATCAAAAATGTTATTTTATAAATAATAAAATAATAATAATACAAAGTCGTTATAGTTGAACCATCTAAAAGACATAAGGACAGAGATAAACGTTTCGCATATCGGTCCTAAGGTTACGTTTATTTTTTTAATACGATGAACAAACTATACTTTCAGTAATATTTTGTTGAGATCCAGTTGATACGTCTTGCTTCAACGTTATTAATTAAATCAGCTAAGATGTAGAATACCCGTGGCGTCAATGGTTCTTGACACATAAGATTCGTTTTTAAAAGACTTATCTATTGCCTTAGTGAGTATTTTTATTTATTTTGTAGTTAAAATATTGTTGCACAAATTGAAATAAAAACTGTCCATTCGTGAAACGAGGCGTATTTTGGCGACAATATAATAGAAACAATGAAATGATTTTTTAATTTTTCATGGACATAATACTACCAGGTAATAAGTATACTTATATATATTATGCAAAAGTGAGTTATAGGTACAGTCAGTATATACTTTTCAAAAACCGGTGCAACCTTTATGTACAGATATGATATAAATTAAGAAAGCAAAATGTGGCTCTCTCATTTCATGATAGTATTAGTAAAACAGTTTCAAAGTTACGAAAAATCAGCATCAAATCGGGCCATTGTTTTAAAATCTAATATACCATATAGTTGATTAGTTACACTTAAAGATATACTATATACCCAGACAGACGTCAAGCTTATAAAACCCCTCTTGTTTAAGTTGGGGGTTGACAGGGGTCGACCGTAAATTACGTTAAGGGGGGGGATGTTAGGTGGAAATCTCACGTAATTTTTCTTTACGATGATGGTGGTGAATGGTGTCGGATTGTGAAAACTGTGTTAAACATTTTTTCACTTTAACATAATTATTCTCTTATTATCAGTGGAATTAAACAGATTCAAACCAGTAAAAATTAAAAATGATGAAGTAAGCCCGCCAACCCGCATTGGAGCATCGTGGTGCGTCTTGCTTCATATTCCCTCTGCTATAAGGAGGCCTGGCCCTGCCTGGAGGTCATTAATAGATGATGAAAATTTTATATGGGATTAAAGGATGAAGTCGAGAAATCGCCATATATATCGCGATACATACAACAAAGTTACCGTAACAGTCACAAAACAAATAATGGTTTAGTATATGATTCCCTCCACCGCATGTTTATAGTCCACTATCTGAGTCAACCTTCTCTCTTCGTCCGATAACAAAGTCTCGTATCCACTCAGTCGGTTGCTAAACAACTTTGCGTACAACCTTTGAACAGTTCTCCTTGCGCTGGCTACACTCGAAGTGTCCAAGTAAATTCGTTTATCTTTCAAGCACACAATTTTTGAACACTTCTTATAAAAAAACTTTCTAATTTTCGAACTCTCGTTAGGTGTTTCGTGATGTAAAACAACATTGTCTTCATGCAAAATTTCGAAATGATTCTTTGATTGATCACTCAGGATTTTCATATTCTTTTGTGTTCAAAATACTTTCTAAATAAATTAAATAAGAGCACTTTTTAAATTAAACTAATTAATTAATAATACAATTAATGTAATTAATTAAACGGCACACTGATCGGTTGACAAGAGGCGTGTAATGTATACATTGGGTACATATCTGCAATTGTATGTCTTTTAAAATGTCCCCAAAGTAAACATCTTTATCTGTGTACTTAAAGTCATTAACTCGAATCGTACTTAATGATACAAATAGAACATACGCAATATATAATTTCTTATGTACCCTACTTGTTAGAATTTCCATACTAATAATATGAAAATGCGACAGTATCTATAAATAATAATAAATAATAAATATAGGACGATTACACACATCGCTATATAGCCCCAAAGTAAGCGTACGCGTAAGTAGCTTGTGTTATGGGTACTATGATAAATAAGATATATATAAACACCCAGACACTGGAAAATATCCATGCTTATCACACAAACATTTTTCCAGACGTGGGAATCGAACCCACAGCCTAGGACGCAAAGGCAGGGTCACTACCCACTGCGCCACTCGGCCGTCAAATCTGTCAGTCTCTTACGTTTTAAATTTTTGCGCAAATCTTCTGAACCGATTTTGTTAAATTTTGGTATGTAGCTAAACTGGATCTTTTAAAAGGGCATAATTCAAAAACTAAACCTAGAAGTTAAGTTACTGGTACTGGTAACATAATGTTAATTTAAAAACAAGGGTTCAAAAAATATTAACTCTAGAGATAGATAGATATATAGAGATAAGGGCAACATTTATACAAAAACCTTTTTACACAGAGAAAATTATTTTACACAGAGGTTTAATGAGAATAAAAAAAACTTACCTACTCTAATATTATCTATATTAATGCATGCGAAATCAGTTTTTAACTGCTATATTTTTCCTTTTCATAATAATGTATGTAAACACTAATTGTGTAGAAATAAATAGAAGCCCAAAAATAATAAATCAGGCAAAATAATATATTCTTTACATCAAATACAGTTTTAAATATCTAGCCATTTTTGCTTAAAACAAAGAAATTAGCTCATTGACTCAATAAACAAACTGACCTATTTGAAACAATGTAGGTATTCTCTTTCGCTATTATAGCATGCATCGCATAGCTTAAACCTAATATAAAATTCTAAATTGGAATAGTCAGACCAATTAGGCTGAAACAATTAATGGACGCGACCTTCACCTTACGAATCGCCGACTACCTACTTAACGGTCGAATTCTATGCTCATTGCCGCATTGTAGCATTATTCATTCAACCTAGAGATCTATTATGTATTGTTAAGTGTTAGTTAAGCGCAATTTTTAAACTAGGTTTAAGCCATATTATTTTTGGTTCGGAGTTAGACATTATGTTATAACAAAATTAACTAACTCTTCTTTAATTTTATTTTTGTTTACAGTGAGTTTTTTCTCAAATAAACTTTTTTTGAAGTCCCATCCATTATCATTTTTTTTCACCACGTAATTTATTTTCAAATAACTTTTTCCTTACACTCGGTTCTTTAAGACAGCCAAATTTCTCCAGACTTCTCTTAATGTAACAGTAAAAGAAAACGCATGAAAACCGAGAACTGACACTCATAAACATTTTAGAAATGAGATAAGTTTAAATGTTCTGCTTTTTTATCGCCCGATTAAATTTTCGGTAATTTTATTCCAAGTGAACATTCAATTGGTATTCAGTCCTTGTCAAAATACTTTGCCGCTTTAATCTAAAATCCGCCTTGATATCATGCTTAAAAAAAATTAGGTACATACAGCGAAAGGCGGTTTGCCGTTTCTTTCAATGCATACATGAGCACGTAACAATTTTTTTTTTATTTAAACTGTTAATCTCACCTGGACCTTGAGGTGCGGGTTGTTGGACAACCGGGGCGGGGTAACCAGGCTGGGGATGAGGGTAACCCGGCTGCGGTTGGTACCCCGGGGCAAATCCCGGCTGGAACCCAGGCTGGAAACCTGGCTGAAAGCCAGCGTGCATGCCAGGCAACGGCTGAGCCCCTGGTGGCAGCATCGGGCCGGGTGGACCTGGGTAGCCCCCCTGCGCTTGCATCGGATAGCTCTCATTCTTCTTGTTTGCTTCATCTGGGGGAGCGTAACCTTGACTTGCTGGGAAGTTCGGGCTGTAAGGCGTTTGTTTGTGCGACATTTTTCTGAAATAAGAAAAAATTTTGGTCTCACAATTACAATGTAATCTTACGTATCCTATTTCTTTCAATTAAATTAAGGGTGATCTTTATTTAACTTCTATTATTCTTCTTTAGTACTACAAGATGTTTGGCATGTAGCCATAATAGTGTCCAACAATATGGAATCTACATAGTGTTTTTGTGAGGACCACTGAAACCATTAGAATGATTACACCACAGAGCAAGTAAATTATTGTTTTAACATGGGCGATTACTTATAATTATATTATGAAGCAATTTTCATAACAGAACCTTTGAAAAGTTTGAATGAGTCAATATAAATTATTTAAATTGAACATATGGCTCCTCTACACAATGTAAAAATAGTTTCAAGGTCAACAGCTCTTCCTCTAAACAATATATCTATATCGTAATACTTTGGAATTATGTTTAGATAGTGCAAGACAGACATACTAAGCCCTGTTGTTTAAAAACGAATCTTGTCTTAGGCATAATAACTTTTAAGATACATTAAAAGATAACATTTATTATTTACATGTCTCTAATCAAATGTTTCATAAATCAAAGAACAAGTATCTATGTTACATAATAATTTGTTAGTTTACTTTGTAAATATGACCTATTCCAATTATTTACTAATATAAACAAACATATTATTACATTGTTATCATAATATTATATTATATTCAATTATGTCATACGCCTAGTCTGTATGTATAAAATCATATTTAGTATAAAATGTACGCCCCTGATTACGAACATACATGGCAATTCATACATAAATACATAACATCACGCCTTATTCCCGTAGGGGTAGGCAGAGACCACATCCCTCTACTTGCCACAGTCCTTGCATACTTCCTTAGCTTCTTCCACTTTCATTAATCCTTTCATACAAGTTCGTCAGTTTAGGGTATTCTTGACTTGGCCATTGTTTAAGATGTCTTGAATTTGGTCCAGGAATATTCGCCTAGGCCTTCCCCTTCCAACATTTTCATGAATTGCCATTGCCACTTCAATGGAAATGGCAATTCATATTGATATTAATTGATTTTTTTTTTAATTTTTAACAATGTTATAGATATATAATACAAAATTATATATAAAAACACTATTAAATATTTATTAAAAAAAATCTTCTCCTCCATTTGCGGGCCCAAGCAACCGGTGGTCAGGGCTCCAGAGTGAGGAACCTCCTCACAATACTCGCCGTTTCAAGGACTACTGCCTTCTGTATCCGACCCTTGATTCAACATTTAATTGATTATTATTATCTAAACATACAAAATAAAATATTTTTTCTTTATTTGCATGAAGAAATACCACTGATTGACTCTACAGAAGATGTCTAAAACTATACACTTGAAGCATAGTTTATTCATTTTGTGATGTATGCACTTGCTAAGATTTTTAGATACTCCCATGGGAATGGGACATACACAAGTGAAACCGCTGGGCGCAACTATACATAATGAAACAAAATGTGTTTTTTACAGATATAATTAGGAATAGCCCCCCGAGAAAAAAACCCCGATTTTATTTATAATAAGTAATTGCACATTTAACTAGGCCAATGTGTATTATTTGCAATATTTTCCGGAATCAGGTCATCAGTTGAATGTTATGTTTTTGTATAGATTATACTAATAGTAATTTTTATTATAGCTTTAATTTTTTCCATAGGGGAAAAAATTCTCACAGATAACCTGGACACTACGTTCAAAAGTTGTTGTACAGCCTACCACCAATGTGGTAGTATGTACCTCCCTGTCTCTGTCACATCTATTGTCTTTTGTCCCCTTCTCTTTGATTTTGATTATATTTTCCAGAAAATCCGCAATTAACTCTCATTTCCACTGTAGATCGATAGGCCTAACGGGACAGTTAGGCCTTTCTAATCTCAATTCCTCAAAAACCATTATTGCTCTATTACATTGTAAAAAATGTTTTCAACTTTTTGAAGAATAACTGAAGCTAATTTATATGAATACCAATATTTCCACAGGCACCCAGTCAGTTAATAAAAAGACAAACACAGCTTTTAAAAAATAACATGATATAAAGAAAACTGACAAATTAAATTTTAGTAAATACAGATACGACTGCCTCGTTGGTCTAGTGGTTGGCTATGTGGCTTCGATCACGAGCTCCTAGGTTCGAATCCTGGGTCGGGTCACAGAGTAATTCTGACTTTTTCATAGTTCTATGAAATTGTTAGGACAATCCAAGCCCGGAGTCAGGTTGGTGGTGTTACACCCCCCCTGCCTTAGAGAGCATGTTAAGCCGTATGTAATAGTGATCGTTAATAAATGAAACATTATCACCCTAGCCTGCCGATCCGCATTGGAGCAGCGTGATGGGTCTACGCTCTATATCCCCTCTCCTATAAGGAGGGAGGTCTGGCCTAGTAGTGGGCTGTTAATAGGCTGATAATGATGATGATGATGAAATACAAATAAATAAAATTGTAGTATCTGTGATTTGATATAAACAGCTTTTCATTAAATATGTATCAAAGTATATGTATGGTACTTATGTTGAAAATTCGTTTTTTTTTATTTTAGTTGGTCTGACTGTCAGATTCTAAGAATCCTTTTGTATATGATAGCCAGATTCATGAGCTAGGTAGTAGATATTAGCTGTATAGGCTAATTTATATCCAGTTATTCCCAAGTGAACTGCCCGTGTCTGCTATTAGTAAATTATATGTTTCTTTTTGCAACATTTTGTTTAAAAATATTATCCTTTCAATATACTCAAAGCTAAAGATACATATTTAGAATGTGTTAATGTAAGTTTGTAGGTAGTCAATATTTTTATAAACAGTCATAGGCATTGTTTGGTATACACTTGGTTAGTCATTGATACAACAATAACAGGAAAATAAAACTAGCTTTTAGGTCTAAGAAAACATTATAATAAAACACAGACACTAGATTTACTAGACTACCTGTACCCTGCAGTTGTACTCACTATAGAACTGATGAATATCTTAGCATTCTATGGATTCATAATGCGGTAATATCTGGTATAGTAAAATGCGGTCCGAGAGTTACAGCACTGATGTAGGCTTAAAAGGGTTCCTTTTGTGATGCAGTCGACACACACCTTCTCTGCTCATGTTATTAAATCTCCCCTGTTCAGCAGAGCTAAATCTGGTATGACAAAACCTTGAGCAAATTTGGTTTACCCCATCTTTTATAGAACTAGCTACAGATCTAATCACACCTTACGAATGTAAGTAGTTAAAAGTATTATAACAGCACATCCCCAGCGTCTAAGTTTCTTTGCTCAATAAATCAGTAAGCCTCAAGACATACTTTTCTAGGCAATTGTAAGGAAGAGCATGTTGTACTGTCATCAAAGGTTTAATTCAGACTTTCTACTGTCACCACATAATGTTATCATGTATAGTACACCCATGGGCAATGTATTGCAAAAAGTACTGTAGAATTACATACAACCTGTGACGCAGTATTGCCCGTCAACATGTTAATAAGTCATATTTACATAACTGACATTCATTGTTTCATGCAGGTATTTCCTGTTCCCTAAGAAATATCAGGATAAAATTAGCCTAGGACACTCCTTCTAACTCTAGTTGCCATAGACAAAAAAAATGTACAATCCAGTTGTGAGTTTCATAGATTAGCTAAAACAAACATACAAACAGACAGAGGAAAATTCTAAAAATAGCTTTTTTATGTAAGTTGTATTTAAATTGATTTGTTTTGATTAAATTTTAATTGTTTGTACAAATTTAATTTGAATCAATAGTCGAGGAGTTAGAAAAAAATAAATAATAGCAAAGCAAACAAGCAAGAACTAACAATTTTCGTTTAGTAAAATGTAACACCAGTACCAGGCAATTATATCTATTTATTTATTATATATTAAATTGATTTTTTTAAGTATCAAGGAAATATTCAAAAGTTCCCGATTTATCTAGGGCGTTGTTTGTGTTATGTATACTATTACTATACACCTTATTATTCTACATAACCGTGTATATGTAGTTCATTTCTGTAAATATACAATATTAAGAAATACATATATACTTACTAGACTACATACCTAGTAGTCTAATAAGAATGAATCGAATCCATGAATTTGTTCACCCAAGTTTATAAAGTAGTATCTACGCCTTCCGCATCCAAATAAAATTCTAATAACACTTACCAATACAAGTACAATAATGTATAATATCAGGAAAGAGTTTCGCCGGTATAGAAAGTGTACCACTAAATAACTTTTGGTTTGATGAGATTCCAATTTCCCTTGCTTTACAAACCTGAAAATGTAATACAAATTACAATTCTATGAACTGCTACAGCAATAATTTTTACGTAAAATTATAAAAGTCTACCAAGGTTGCCGGATTCACCCGAGCCCGTGGATACGGCAGTTTTGACAATTGATCACTGTCCTATTTATAATTTTTTTCTCTTGAATATTAATTACCTATGTCTATCTCTATTTCGGTTGAAGTTTGCGTCTACCGTTCTCTATATGTCTCTCTGTCTAACATTTGGCCACAGATCTTTACACCTCAACCACAAAAAAACAGATGCCCATAGGTAATGGATCAAAATCAAGTTGTATGATAATAAGAGTAAACAAAAAACCCACCAGACCTCTGAAAAGTTGCTTAAAACTACTAGAACCCTACGTTATTTGTCATCAATTTAAAATATTACTTCTTTGTCTACGAATTTGAAATTTATCATTGCATGATAATTGCCTTAATAGGACCTACAAATACACTAGAAAAATATTATCATTTTACATGAATTATGTAGTCAAATAGATAAAGTACGATTTCATTTTTGTTACTCACTTAACATAACAATTCAAAAAATCATCAACTCAGAATAATTGAATTGAAGTGGATATTTTCTGAACGAAATTCAATGTTGGCAACTTAACGACAGTTAAACCATTTCCTGTACAATGTTGCTGTAGTTTATATTTACCAATTATTTGCGGTATATTTTAGATATTATAAATATAGATTGAGAATAAAGATTATTTCGAAACTTTTAATATTTCCTATTTCAATAACATTTTAATTTTGTCGTACATGTTTCTTTTTTATTTATTAACTTTAAGTTAGCAATTGACTGCAGTCACACGTGAGGTTATCTAACATGGGAACGGGCTAATTTGTTTGGAGTAGGATGAAATTCACACTTCTTTCTTTCGGTTTCTGCACGATATTGTACCGGAACGCTAAAACCCTTAGCGATTCGTCTTTGTTTGCAACTTGGCGGGGTGTTAACTAGCCACGGCCAGGACATATTCCCACCCCACCGACCACCCCACCCATTCCCACCACCCAAAACATATTAAACAATAAATAATTATGATGACGATGGATGAAATTCAAATATATTTCTTATTGTTTTGCAATTAGATATTTTCAAAATACGTCATAAAAATACATTTTTGTATCCTTTGTATTGTGCTACAGCTATATTTAAGGTAATTGGTATCTTTTTTGTGCAACACTGACATCCGGTGAACAAAACTCCCATTCTCCAATCAAACTATTGCAATAGAGTGCATTGACCAACCTGCTGCTGGTGGTGCCAATACTAGCAAAGAGCGAGTCAGTTGGATAGACGTTTCTTCCGTGTTTGTACTAATAGAGTGTAAAGTGAATAGAAGAGCCCCGCGATGCAATCAAAGTTGTTTTGCCAATCGTCTAACTAAAATGGCGTCGCTGTTTATCATTTAGTTATCTTTTCTTTATGTAAACGTCTTTCAATGATCGCATCAGAGTGAGTCATAAACCAACATAGCAATGACAGTTTTATAGCACAAAGTGAGAATACGTTTCCGAAACGTTTATAGAAGACTGGCAAGAGTGATTCGAATAGCACAATAATGCGCGAATTCAAAGTGGTGGTGCTGGGGTCGGGTGGGGTCGGCAAGAGTGCTCTGACTGTGCAGTTCGTGTCCGGATGTTTTATGGAGAAATATGACCCCACCATAGAAGACTTCTATAGGAAAGAAATAGAAGTGGATAATTCCCCCTGCGTATTAGAAATATTGGATACCGCCGGCACAGAACAATTCGCGTCAATGCGAGATTTGTACATAAAGAACGGGCAAGGCTTCGTAGTTGTATATTCATTAACAAACCACCAAACGTTCCAAGACATAAAACCAATGAAGGAATTGATAACGCGCGTGAAGGGGTCGGAGCGCGTGCCGATCCTGCTGGTGGGCAACAAGGCCGACCTGGAGCACCAGCGCGAGGTGTCGCAAGCCGAGGGCTCGGCGCTCGCGCAGATGTGGGGCTGCCCCTTCGTGGAGGCATCGGCCAAGAGCCGCACCAACGTCAACGAGATGTTCGCGGAAATCGTGCGCGAAATGAACGTTAGTCCTGAAAAGGAAAAGAAAACTTATTGTTGTTGTACAGTGCTTTAATGTTTAGTGTGTAATGTGGCATTTATTTCTCGTAAGACTGGGCGGGCGAGGAGGAAGCGAGCCCGCCTCGGCCGGCGGCGGCCGCGCCAGCAGCGGGCAGGGCGCGCGGGCCGCCGGCGCCGGGCCCCGGGCGGCCGCGCGCGCGTCATATCACGTTGTTAATATCTTTGATACATACCATTGTCCAATCGAGGTGCTTTATCTTATATTTTCATACTTTAGTACTGGTAGATACTCCCGCAGTAACAGTTATTACAGAACAAACAGATATCATTTCAAACCAGAACATGTAATCTTTAGCTTGGTGTAAAGATCATCATGATTAAATTTATTTCAGTGTTGAATGTTGACGAGTCGAACGCTGCATCAGTTTTATATGAGCAACCGTAACATATGTAATGTAAAGTAATATTAGTAAACTTTGTATATAATTTCATGAGATTAATGATGTGGAAGGACAAGGACGGTTTTAGAGAATAAAAAAGCCATCCAAATATGCAATAATCTTATATGATTGTGTAGAGTGAAGTGAGCTGCGTAAGAGTTTACACTTAAGTCATGCAGATTGTGTTTTATTGTGTAAATTATGTTTATATGAGAATCAGTAATAATCAAGGAAATACAGACAATTGTCAGTTGCGTGATTGTGTTTTGAAGTCTACCAGGATTTGTGATAATACCTATAACAAAGTATCTATAATAAAAGTTTTAAGTGGGAGATTAACAGGAAGTTTTATTCATCAGAAACCAAGGTAACCGTGTCACTTTACATTTCATTACACTCATTCAAACACATACATGAAAATTTTCAATATTCATTGAGATTACTATGACATTTTAAATTAGGCTAAACACCAAAAATATGAATATCCGAATACTCAAACACAAATCAAATTTAAGTTTATTTTGAGTCTACTTGGATACAGATTTGAATTGCAAATTGCAAAATAAGTTGACTCAAGATGTACCTATTTAAATTTGATTTGCATTTGAGTATTTGGGTTTAAGAGCCTTACTTATATTTGCTGTCTGCATTGCTCTTAGTTTCAAGGGTATAGTTGCCACTGCAATATGACACACAACACCTACACCACAAGTTGTGTGGCGCTTGACAGCACATTGAAGGGTATGCTCTAATGCTCTGCGAGGTCATATTCTATTGTAGGTAATGGATTTCTACTTATTATCAACAGTCCATGTACTTACTGTGCAAGTATACTAAAGCCAAAATAAATGTGAAATGTTTATAAACAAACAAATTAACCACTAAGCTATTAAATTAAAATTAGTTGATGAATTTTATTTAATAGTTATAAATTTATTAACCTAATTTATTGTCAAAAATTTGTCCTGCCAAGTTGATTAAACTGATGACATTAAATGTGTCACACGGAAGCCGCTAGCCTCAGGCAGTTCAAGATCATTGTATTTGAAAGCCCCTAAAAAGGCCTCTATGTCCAGCAGTGGATATCCACTGACTGTTATTGATGATGAAGTGAATTAAAATTATTAGATGCAAAATGACCAGCGATTTCTACCTTAATTTCTAATTTGTTTGTTGATAAATTCCACGAAGTCACAGTTTGGCTTTAGTTGTAGTGGTAAAGTGAACAGACAGGCCATTTGGTTCTTTTGGCCAGAGTGTCAACAAAGCAGAAATTTTTTTATATTTATCATCATATTATCATAATGTTGGTTCCTTTCTAAACAGATTTTAAGTCTCATCTTTGTAACATCTCTGTAAATATATTAACAATGTCTTTCTGTTGTTATGGCAGTCCTTTAGTTTATAAACAAAAATACTTGTTCATTATCGCTTTACTACTACACCATAAACGAAAACTGTCTTCCAAAAATAGATCTATAACTGTATAACAAGACTGCTTCCTATTCTGTTCCTTCCGTCACTGTAGGAAGAATAAAATCTCACACAATATGACAAATGATGCAAATTTTATTACAAAGAAAAATTTTTGTTTATTAGACCATTATTTAGTATTACATTATATTAAGAAATTATCTGCTTTGCTTACTTTCTTTGTAGTTGACTTAATAGATTTTAAAGTGAACGCTGTCTAATTCCCACTGTTCTTAATTGCAAAACAAATATTTCTTTGTTGTGAACTTAGTCATGACTATTTTTGATGGCTTACTGCAGGGCCAGGCATCTAAAGGACCAGGAAGTTTAGTTTAAACTACAATTTCCAATGCAATTTGTTTGCTTAGGGAGATAATGTTTAACTTGGTACATAATTTATCATGTTGGTAACAATAATGAACAGGACCAATGGCTTAACATCAATCAACTCTACTAATTAATACTACTGGCTCTAGAATATGCTTCAATTTCATGTAGAAGAGTGTGTTGCCAATACCACAGGCAATTTGATAGTTGAAAAGAGGGCCCAATTCTCATTAAAAAGGCTGTCATACACATAAAGCTTCTCCTTCCGAGGATGTTGTTTCTAATTTTTTCTAATGGCCAAACTTCCTATAACACTCTGTTTATAATCTATTGATTGTTTGCTTGAGCACATAGTGTCATCTAATTGTGGCAAGATCAACACACATTGCTCTTTTTTTTATTGTGATGGTCTGAAAGAGAATTATTATTTACTATTGGCTGATAATAATAGGTAGTTTTGCCTACAAAAATTCATTTGGCACAACTTAGGGCAGTATCTAAAGTAAAAGATACAAATATTATAGTTAGTATGGTAATTCTTAGAAATCTATAATATTATTTGACACTTATTTATTATTATGGATACTACAAATTATATCAAAAGGCGGAGCAAAATAACAGAAGCTGATATTATTGTAACATATGTTACTACTTAAATTATGCACACTTATATTATATTGAAAGGCAAATAAAAATAAACAGTATATTATAGAATAGAGGAAATTACCTATGAACAAGTGCACAAGGTTATTTATTTGTCTGAATCATCACTCGACTATCATTTTTCATTTTGATGTTGCTTATAGATATTACACATGTATTTACATGTTTAGTTTGTCTAACCAATTCTTAACAATTTTTATATTTAGTCATTGCTTGTAGAGCTTTTATCAAAAATGGTTATTGTTTTTGTCTTCTATGCATTTTTTAACTATTTCCAAGGAAATTTTGGATAGATCTGTGTACACTATAAACTTGCAACAGCAGGTGTCTTATTAGATTTTGTAGAATTTTTTCATATTTATCCTGGATATATAACAGATTTTACTATCTAAATTGTAAATTTAACTGAATTCTGTTGAGAGGGATGATCACAATGACATTTGCCTTATTGACATTTATCATCTGACCTTTAGTATTTGCGAAGGCTGAAAGAGTTCACCTGTTTTAACTGATGCATACTTCATTCGTTTTTTTTAATATTTGTATCTTTATTTCAATTCTCAGATAGCAATGCTATAACGTTTTAAAATGTGCAGAATGTAGAACCTTGAACATAAGAACTCTTTGTAATTATGCCCAGTTCCATAACTAGGGCAGTGCCCACAGTGCCCAGGGACAAAGCGCAGACCTTCAAAGGTAGCAAAAAAGGGCCAGACAAGGAACATGCTCATTATTTTAGGAGTGCAGATGACTTATATCAATTTGTAGTTAAAAAGATTTTATCTTTGTTTAATTTTTTAATTTTATTTTTTTGTTATGAATTATATATTGCATACTTCAATGTCTTCCACTTTATTTAATTTAAGTGGTAAATCTTAATAACTATGAAAGATGATACAGTCTTGACAAATAGTATTATTCAACTTGACTCATATCTGTTTTCCCAATCATTTTAATTCCTATTTGGTATTGAGTTTTTCCATCTTTAGGAAAATGTTATGTGTCACAGGAAAAATGTTAAGTCCATCATTTAAGGAAATATCATCATTTATATTATCATACTGAGTCAGCACTCAATTTCTAAATATGTATAAAAATACATATATTGACAGAATTTATTCATAGAAATGTGATTCATACATATTTTATTTTATTGAATGAATATTAGATATTATGAAAATTCCATATTGCATATGTTTAAATAACATAATGATTCAGATTTGATTTACCATACTTGAACATCTTGATTATTTAATTTTGATTTAAAATCAACATTTATATATTTGTCTTCTACATCTGATGTTTGAGGCATGTCTTAAATAGGCTTACATGGATTTGATCAGGATAATCACAATTCTTTACTTAAAAGTTTTAACTTACTTTACTTTATTATTGTATGGATCTTTGAAACCTTTCCTTCCTTCCCAGGAACAAGGGTGTTGACCAACCTCATAACTATAATTACAAACTAGAGGAAGCCGGCGGTTTCACCCGCGTTGTTCTCGTTACCGTGGGAATTTTGGAATAAAATGTGGCCATGTGTTATTCTTATATGTAAGTTATATTATTGCGAAATTTAATTTTTTTATCAAAATCGGTTAATCAAAAAACTTTAACATTTTTCAAAATCGATTCATAAAAAACTTTATATTTTCGTACAGTGTTTACAATTTTTCGTTTTGCCTACTTTTTCCTCAGTTATTCAGTGATGTGCAGGAACTAGTTTGAGTTATCCTCAATACAAAAATTAACGTTTCCTTATCTAAAATCTCCTTTGTATTTAAATCGCGTTGGGTCGTACTCAATACTTTCGTGAAAATAACGGTGTTCTCTCTTTATAAAGTAATAGCAAGTTAGTGCCTACCTGCCACTCTTTAAACACACTTTTACTCTGATAGTTTAGAAATTGCCAACAAGTTCTTTCATTATTTGTCAATTTTCGTGGCTATTTAAAATGTTAAACCTCATTTCTGATGTAATTAAAATTTTCACTGAACATATAAGTAACACCATACAACAATTTAAGTTGCTTGAGCCATAAATTTAGGCTCAACATTTTTACATCTCAAAACAACTGCTTCCTTAGAATATTTTCGATTGATCTCGAATGTTATTGATTTCGTTATAAAAAACTACTATCTACTTTAATTTCACAGCTTCTACTGTTCTCTCATCTTCTTGTTTTGTTGTTCTCTTGCTCTGATAGTTCTTTAATTTTAAGTAATCAAGCTACATTTTTTTAACTCCGTTTAGTAGATATTTGGTACATAACGAGATCCTCGTAAATGACTAAAAAATAGCGTCCGTGTCGTTTACAAAAACAAACGACCTTTGGTCGAGTGTTGATAGTCGTAGTAGGCGAAAGATTAGCGGGAAATCTAAAAATATCTAATCAAAATATATATAATCTATTTTAATATATATAATGTAAAAAATAAAATATATATAATGAAGTATGCCGATTTTGTACCTCTTGTATTTAAAATTTTAATACATACATATTATATGTAATACCGATTTTTTATAAGTTAAAGATATAAATTAAAAATTCCACATAATGTATATACGTATACTACCTGAGAAAGCTTGTAATCACAAATTTAAAATGAATGAAAATGCGACACATTTCAGTAATAAATTAACTATTGGGGTTCGCTGCAACATTGCTGCATTATTTTATTAATATAAATTAAAAAAATATAAAAAATTAGGTGTAAATAATTTCCTGCAATTTTAATTTGTTTGTATATAGTTTGGCTTTAGTATAGTTAGCAATTTCTAAACGTCCAGTGGGTAATACGTAAACGGCTCGTAGAATCTGTTGGACCGTGGCGGAGCGCGCAACCGCCGGCCAGCACGCATTTAGCACGCGCATTATTGCTGTAAATTAATAGACAATCATTACAAAGTCTGATATGATTTTCCCTTCTAATAAGGCAACGAACGATTCGGACAGTTGAACAAACTGTTAAATATACCAATATTTACTTTTGTTTTGATAGGAACCCACATATATTCAAATATTTTTTACATTATGCAAGATATTTATAACAAATACTTAAACATGTAGCACCAAACTCATAGGTTTATCTTGTTTTGGTTAAGATTATGGCCACCATTCCTAAATATATTTTGAGATGCAGTGATATGAAATCTGGTTATTATTTAGGCTCTTAACCCGTCGCAAGAAATTCTTTCCAATATATCTGTTCCCTAAGAAAACTTTCGGATTATCACGTATCAGCTAGTTGCCATTTTCAAGGATACAAAAATGGATGGTTCTGTGTAATATATGTAGCTCTAACATATATACCTAGCAGTATCAAAAATATTCGTAAAACGCTTAAATTTTTAGGTGTTACAAAATGAGAAACAGCCAATTTGCATTCGTGCTTAATTGCCATATTTTTGCATGTTCCTATATAACTTTCACTGTATGTAGGCACATACTACGTACCTACCGATATTGCGATAAACAATTCTTTGCTTATTAGTTTTAAAATATGTATGAAAAATTTTATGCATTACGTACGTTTCTGTGTTCTAAGAACACGAAATTAACGTTATGGTTAATTGAGTCTCATTTTGAATTTTGATATTTTAAAACTCAATAACTTGAAAAGACTCTTCCATCATAAGAATAAGCAATATTTGAAAGCTTTTTTGGCAACCTCAGAATTATTGCCTGTGTCCATACCAGGTTATAATAGTATACCGCTTTGGAGTCATAAACACTTGCGGATCCTTCCGTGACTATTTTTATAAATCAAAAAATAAATAAATGTAATTTTTTAAAAACTATTAAGTACTTCATATTTTTATTTCAGTAAAATTAAAAGCTCCATTTTTTTTATTTCAAGTAGGTTCATTATAAACACTTGAAACGTCAAGTAACTTTTCGTCACGTTTTCTTAAAATTATGTTAGGTCATGCTAACTTAAAACTAAAACTATAATGTAAGTTAATGTCACCAATATTGTAAGCAAGATGCTTAAATTAGCACATAGAGTGAAGGTCATGGTTTGGTTAGTGTAGCCGCTCCGAGCGCTACTGGTGTTAGTGTTTAGGTGCCGTTACCGGCCCAGATAAGGCCAATTTACTGACGCTGACGGCTGATATGCCATTGTGCTGTGTTTATTTTAAACCTATGTTAAAACTATCCACTTAGCAACCAATATATTTTGAGATATTTGATTTTTAAATTCGATATCTTATATTTAAAAACAGTCGAAACATTTAATTGGAATTCACTAAAGAAATACGTGTGAATTACTTAATTATTCAAATAGAAACTATTCAAATAGGAAATGGCAATACTTAGCTAAAGGGAGAACTGAAACCCCAAATATATAAAGACTAAAAGAAAAAAGTTATACCTAGTATATAATATATGATATTTATTTAACAGATTCAATGAATGTAACGCTTTTATAACTCCTTTTTGTTGGTTGCCTTTTTGTGATGATGTAATAGAAATAATTACACTTGTCAGTTTTATATTATTTTTACGGTAGTGGTTTATTTTAAATCTAACTAGTTTGACTACACTTATTGACATTAATGTGTAATATACATATCCAATATAAGCTATGTACTCTAATTCATTATTATTTTAAAGTATGTATCATGTAGATAAAATTCCGCCCGGTCTCAATAATATCACTATCAGCTGATTAATGATTGAATTAGGTGATAAGCCTTGCCATTTTGTTTACCAATTGAGGTTTCAATTTTAAGGACAGTTTTCAAAGACTTGCCAATACAATTTGCACTTATGATAAAATTATTAAAAATCCACATTTAAATTAAAGGTTCATTTGGAAGCAATTTGTTGTGCGATTTTTGCATACAAGATCGATATTATTTCACAGTGAATATTGGAACTTTATCGTAAATAATAATCGTTTAATTAATTTTAATTTTGTGATTTTTTTAAGAATTCGGTTTACAATCAAAAATTAACGTAATTACGTAAACATGAGTAATGCAGAAGTACTATACTATACTAAAGCCAAACTCGATGTAGAATGCTTATTTATCAACAAATAAAATTATTATTATAAAAACAAAAAACCCGACTGCTTAGAAGTTATTAACTGAAAAGAGAAAAACAAGGATCACTATATCTGTATAAAATTCTAAATACTTTATGGTGCTGCAAACAGGGACAAAATACTTTAACCTGCGGGGAAAGAAAGACCTACCAAAACTACGTTTGTCCCCGCCTGCAGCGCCATAAAGTATTTAGAATTTTGTACAGATATAGTGATCCTTGTTTTTCTCTTTTCAGTTAATAACTTCTAAGCAGTCGGGTTTTTTGTTTTTATAATAATAATTTTATTTGAGACATTTTAGTTTATGGTATAGAAATGAGACGGTACACTTACTACACTTTTTGCCATTTTTTGTTAAAACAGTAATATGAACATGATATGATATTTATATTTTTGAAATGATCTTTTTACGACCTTTCAATTGGTACCCATATTGCTAAGATAAAAGAAAAAAATATACACATCCCCCCTTTTTTCCCCCATTTAGAGCCGCCATTTTGAAAATTTATATAGCCTATGTCACTACCACAATTTTGACAAATTCAACGACACCTCACATATCAAAATCCGTTCAACCGTTTAGACTGTAGCGCGTGCCGATGAAATGGACATACATACATACATACGCCCGAAAAACATAACCCTCCTTCTGACGCAGTCGGGTAACAAATTAAAAATGAAGGTAGAAATCACTAGTCATTTTACTCCTAATTTTTTTATTTAACTTGTTAATGACGAATTCATGACAATAGATTAGTAAGCTCAAAACTACCTAATTAATATATTCAATATCTTTCAAATAAGTTTTTATAAAAAAAATTATGCCTAATAAATTTATTTTAAATTTATTAGGCATAAAATGTGTTGCATTTTATACCTTCATTTTAAATTTGTTTGTTGATATGCTTTCCATATTGATTTTGGTTGTAATATAGTTATTACTAGATATCTCCTTTAAGCAAACATGGGTTTACTTTACAATCAATTACAATTTTAGCAGAAACTTAAGATCACCTAGTTTCTCGATCTAGAGAAATCTATACAACAAGTTAGAATGATAGAGCCTTATTTTAAAGTAATATACGCTATTATAGTTCATATTAAATATTTGATTACATACTTCCCAGCCTGACGCCGGAAGACCCCCGCATCACCATAAATCTATTTTTAATATGATGGTAAAATGTTGCACTCCTGAAACGCCAGCGCGTGGACCAGCAAACGACCTTATATACATAATAATACGATGCACTGGAGTTTCGTAACTTGTTATACATTCAGATGTAATCGAGTCTATTGTGCCTCAGCATTTGTATTCAGCTGCTTGTCCTTTCGACCTCTGCGACGCTTTCAGAGAATAAGCGCGAATCTTTATTTCAAATCTAACCTATTTATAAAATAAACAACGTGTTAGTTGCGCCATTTCTAAATTCAAGAACGATTGGATGTACCTATACTAAAGCCAAACTCGATTGAGAATGCTTGTCAACAAACAAATTAAAAATGACGGTAGAAGATGCAATACATTTTATGCCTAATAAATTTAAAATTATGTTTTGTTATTTTAAAAAATCTGATTTAAAAGATATTGAATATAATAATTAGTTTTAAGCTTACTAATCTAATTTATTGTCATGAATTCGTGATTAACTAGTTAATTTTAAAAAAATTGGATGTAAAATGACTAGTGATTCTATCATCATTTTTAATTTGTTTGTTGACAAGCATTCTCAATCGAGTTTGGCTTTAGTATATTTGGATAACATTCGACACATAGTACGAATGAATATCTTAAAATTTACCACGCTAGTGTTGGCTATCGTGTGGCATAGAAAAACTTCTGAGCTGTTCCGGGATTTCTGACACGGGTAGGTTGAAGACGTGCGTCAGCACTCATCTTCATTGCTTGTATATTGTAGACCAGCTAAATGGATATAACGACAGAACAGCTTTGGATACCCAGTTCTGTTTGTAGTACATACAGAACTTACTGCATTTCTAAACAGTCCAAGGTCGTTTTTATGCAGTTTATAGAGTGATTTTGCAGTTATGCCTCTCGTACACAATATTTTTAATAGCGATATTTCAGCGAGTTTCAGGTGAAACCATAGGGCTCAGCTAGTTATAAAATACATGCTTAAGCTAAACGAAATGTTTGTTTGTACTGATTTAATGATTTTGCGTCGTTAGCATGTTATTATTTACGCGCACTGATGTTTACCATTTGAAGATCACGACCATCATGGAATGAAATTCCGATACAAAAATTAAGTTATTTAAGCTAGTGAGTATATAAAATTTTTATTTATTCGTATTTACATTTTCTAATTCAAATAGTTGAATATAATGTATAAAAAAATCTATTATAATGAACCGATCATTATAATTTTTTTTATTATATAAATATGATATTTATCTCGATCACTAAGATCTTTCTCATTGCAAACTATTTGTATAATTTAAAAGGGTGAGGTCATTTTAGGTAGTATTAATCCAAAGAGTCGGTTAATAATATAAGTAGGTATATATTTTTATTTTTTTATAAACGGAAAGCTTCGATTTCTTTCGTGCATGTTTCAAATAAATTTAACCGTTCAAGTGGAGAAAATCTTTACAGTAGGACCAATTTCCATCGTCAAAAGTTATTCACAGTTTGAGGCCGATGTCCTTGCGCGTGATTGAAGTCTATATTCGGTGTTTTCATTTCGGTTAGCTACGAATTTCTACAATATTGTTAATGCCTTAAAAACGTAAATGGAAATAAGTACCGTCTTTAATTTAATGCAGAGTTTTCTTACTATGTATATATTTTTTTAATTTAATAAACTCAATTTAATAAGAAAATAGTTACAGAATTCTATCATTATTACTGTTAAGATCTTAATTAGTTAAATACGAGATATTGTTTTATGGAAATTATACGTTATCTATTATGCTGTATTATGCAAATAAAGATATTCTATTCTATTCTATTTTTTAACAATGAAACCTAGCTAGAACCATTAATTGCCTTCTAAACCCCCTGCATTATACATATATACAAGAAATGTTCATAATTGATTAAATATTAAATTAATGAATATGACGAGAATTTTGGAACCCTTTTTTTTAGTTAAATTTAGAGTTTTAATTTATTTAATTCTCACTGTAACTAAACCACTGCGCCTCATAAGGCCCTTAATGTTTTATTATTAGGAACTATCGTTTATTTTATTTTAGAGATTAAATGTATTTAATTCCCACCGTAACAAACTGTTATTAAGTTTTGCAATAGCAATATAATTAATTTTATAAAAGTAGGTGATAAAAAGGCGCATTGGTTACAAAAACATTCATTGTAAAATCATAATGCAGATATTATTCAATCCGATGTCGACCTTACCGCAATCTTGTTGCATATTGCCAAAACTGTAATGGAAGCGTCACTCCAATTATTATTTTAGCTGAATCACAACTCAAATTGGCAAGCGATTACAGCTAGATTAATGCAAAAAGTTGCTAGATAGATTTACATGCATTTGGGCTGACACGAAACCCCAAGTTATATCTGTACTTATTGCAACTGCACACTAATAAAGCGCAAACAAATGCAAAGCATAACCTTTTCTACTCTCATTATAATTTGTTTTTTATTATAATGTAAAAAAATGTCGTCTGAAAAGCGGTTTACGGAAAATCAAAAGTTACGTGGTAACATCACACACAATCTGAACACATAGACCAATTTAGTCTCTCTGTCGCTTGTGCCGCGCTCTCGCTTGTACGTTCGACTCAAGCGGAATGTGACAATGAGACATATTTTTTCGTGCGTGTAGATGACGTTCATCGATACAGTTCTGTTTTCTTGGATTTGTAGGCATGGTTGGTGGTCGAGAACAATCCTATTTAGTAAATAAAAAATTAAATTACGCTGTTTAATTTTTGTTACGCACTTAGTCCCACCTATAATTTTTTGCTCTGTGAAAGTAAAATTTTGACGCAAGCAGTATTTCAAATTTAACAAAAACTTCTCCCAATGTCATTAAGCATCAAGACCCGAATGTTCCAAGGATTTGGGTTCGAACTCAAGTTGAGCCAATTTGTTCTCATAATTTAGTTCAAGGTTGCTGACGTGGTTGACTGGAGGCGGGTGCGGCTAATCAGCCACTAATAAGATTTGCGGTCCAGTGGCTACGGTGCGTGGCATAGACCCATCTTAGGTAAGTGGGTAAGTATGAGGGACACGGATAGAAGTCTTCTTTTAGTGATTGCGTGACTTGAACTTTTTTTTTTAAATACAAAGGGTATGAAGGTTAGACCCGTCACGCTGCTTCAATGCGTGTTAGCGTGGTCAGGGCATACTGTTTCTTACTTTTGTTATTAGATGATAACGATAAGGACCGGGACTCACGGGTTGTGCCTCGGATAGCCAATGGGCACATGGGTGTATACCTACACCACTTTTTATAACATCGGGCTGAGAATTTCATTCAGAATTTCTTGAAAGACTTTCATAAAATATCAATATTTTATAGACGATTCCAGGACCTAGGATTTGGTAATCCAAAATCACAGTTAATCACTGGACAATAGACTTTTTTATGGTTTTGTTATGGACAAAGTTATTATTTATCAAATAATTTATATTAACCGGCAATGCCATTCAGACCAGATAATAAACTATTACTTACATTTCACTCCGAGTATATAAGATCAGAATATCTAAGCAAAATAAATCAATTATAACGAACTCCGACAAGGTGAAGTTTGCTGCAATATATAGAAGTTTATATTTATAAGCCATCAGTACATCCTTGATATAAAGATTTACGATGAGTAGGCATTAGTAGAGGTGTTATCTATGAAGCATTGATGTTGATCAAATGTGCAAGGTCCCGCTCGGAATAGCGGACGCACAACGGACGCGTGGATCGGTATCGTCTCGTGCGCGCCGCACTTGAGCGAACTTCTGCAATGTACACACGAGCGTAGCTATAGCTTTCTCATTTTTCCAAGGGTCTATAAATTATAAACCTCAATGCCTTAGTCTCCGTAGTAAAAGTAAAGTAAGCGATATCGATGCGTGAACTTTTTTTTGTCAATATCTATCCGATGGACAATACGCGATTTTTATTACTTACGTTCAGTGCTAAGGGTGTTGTACCAGGCCTCCAAAACTCTCCTTATAACCGCCCAAGATTTCACTTAATGCCGGCTGCAATATTGAAAAGTGGTATCATTGATATTAGGGTTACAATGTAGTCATTTGATGACTTCTGTGGCGCAGTGCTATGTGTATGTATGAGACGGAGGTCCTGGGTTGGATTCACGGCATGGTCGATTGATATTTTCTGAATTCGTACGGGTCTGGTTGGTGGGAGGCCTCGGCCGTAGCTAGTTACTACCCTACCGACAAAGACGTACCGCCAAGCGATTTAGCGTTCCGGTTCGATGTCGTGTAGAAACCGAAGTAGATATTATCCTACTGCTAACAAGTTAGCCCGCTTCCATCTAAGATTGCATCATCACTTATTTGCCACTGTGTATTTCAGCTTTGTGACTCGTTAAACAATGTTGATTACTATAGCTCTCCTGCGGATACCCCATTTCAGATTCGATGCAATTAAGCAGAAAAACTTCAAGCGCTTCATCGCCCGCTTATTGACTCTGAGCTCCCTCTCTATTACCTAAAGATTTTATCTATGATGTATTAATGTTGATCAAAAATATGCAAGGTCCTACTCGGAATAGCGGACGCGTGGTTCGTCGTCCCGCGCGTACTCTACGCCGCGTGTGGGGCGCACTATAAATAAACATAAAAGTACGCCCCGCGTATCGCACCATACTTTACCTATCTGTTAGGTAATATAATTTTAAAAGCCCACATAAACAATGAAAATACATGCTAGCACAACGGTCTTTTAAACATCGTTGAGTTGAGGCACTCGAACGCAGTTAAAAAAACCGATTGTTCTAATTCGTAACACATCAAAGAGAGCACTTCTGAAATCTATTCACAAATATTTTTATACGTAGTTACAATAAATAAATGCTTGATTATAATATTTTGTGACGTTCATGCGGGAGAGATGAATGAAACGTCAACACGATTCGAGAATAAATATATATTAATAAAAAAAAATAAATACAAAAAGTTTTACAAAAAGTTAACTAGAGAGAGGGCCGTGGGTAAAGTGGGCCCTGCATTTATTTTTGCTTCCGTGTATGGTTGAGGGTCAGGTACTCCCCTGGTTTGCTCTGGGGTGTGTTCCGTGGCACAAGGAGGGCGGAACACCAAGGGCCCAGGTCAGGACAGCGCGCGTCGGTCGAGATGCCGGCACGCTGTCGTAGTAGGTAGGTTGCACGCGGAGAGAAGTAGGTCGCGCTCAAACACGGAGTAGGTAGGTAGGTAGACCCGGTGTTTCGGTAGGCGTGGCCTTGGACTTGAGGTTGGGGCCCCGAGGTAAAGTGGGCCCTTAACTTGAGTGGGCCCGAGGTAAGGCGTAGCCGTAGACCTGGCTCCTGGAATTTACATCCAGCATGTTAGGGTGTGTAGTTAAAGCCTTCTCCGTTGGCCGAACCGCACGCGCAAGCAAACGAGGGTAAAACAAAATGGCGGTGCGCTTTTCGGCAGACGGAGTTTACAAAAAAAGGAGAGAATATAAGCGTAATGATCGATGTTAAATGAGATGAGTTCGAGTAAGTATGTACCTATTAACAATGCACGTAATAATCTACGATTGGTGTTAACAGGTACCTACTACAAAAAAAATAATAATTATATCTAGCTACAACAACAATTTAGGAATCTACTCAGAAAATAAACGTAATTATGTTATAATTACGCTAATAATTATCTAAACACAACTCAAACAAAAGTATTAGGTACATACTGGAAATAAAAATTAGAATTTGAACAATTAACGTATAAAATTTAAATGTAACTACTAATGAAAATGTTTATGGGTGAATCCTGTGCAATAATGCAATAAGCTTAAATCTAAACGCTAGTATAGATTGCTTCAACACTTACCCGTTATATTACGGGAATTTAGGCGTATTAAAATAATATGCACGATAAGTAGCACTCCGGGATTAATTAATTCGACACAGTTGTCGGCAATCACGAAATTATATGAAATGATCGAGATGCGAGTCCGACCGGCGCATAGGTCACCGCGCACCGCGCACCGCGCACACCCCGCGCACCCCGCGCTCGACTCCTCGCAGCTCACGCGTAGATCATAACAGGTATTTTTTTTATGAAATACCTGCTTTTTTTATTTTTTGTGAATGCAACGTTACATATCCCCCTCGCCTACCAAGGATTTTATTACCTTTAAAATAAATCCGCTAAAACCCTATAACTGAGATGCAAGTACAATTAACCTTTCACAAAACCTTCCATAAACTTCCGTACTTCTTCCATATTTCTGAATAATCTTAGTCTTAATAAATTTCGGAGCCAGTTTTTTAGAGAACTGGTTCTCCTTATTACTAAGAAAATAAGCTCGCTTCATAACAATGTCGCCAACGTTAAATTCTGCAAATTACGGCGTAAATTATAGTGAGATGAATTCTTTTTATGTGCCTGCCACAACCGAGATTGTACGGAGTCAAAAATTTTTGAAAGACAGCCTAGGTTTTCTGCGTAGTGATCGCGTGGTAGAAACAAGACTTCATCTCCGAGATCGTTATCGATATAGTGAGAACCATTAGTCACGAGTTCACGACCATAAACTAGGAATGCAGGTGTGAAACCAGTCGCTTCATTTACGGAACTATTGATAGCAAACTGTATCTTAGGGATAAATAAGTCCCAGGACCTATGATTATCGTCTACAAAAGAAGAAATGCAAGTTATTATGGTTTTATTATATCTCTCAACTAGATTGACTTGAGGGGTATATTTCGGAGTATAGTAAACGTTGGGGATTTCGTACTTTTTAAATAGAGCCTCTGTAACTTTCCCGCAGAACTGAGTTCCATTGTCCATCATGATTGTTTGTGGGATTCCGTGGACAAGGAAGACATCTTCCTCTAGGATTTTAGTGATGATCTCTGCTGTTGCTTGCTTAATTGGAAATATTAAACAATATTTTGAAAAACAACAAGTGACGACGAGAATATAGTTGTTACGTGACTTAGTAGTAGGTAAAGGACCCATTAGATCGATAGAGATCATCAGGAACGGACGCGAACATTGTTTAGGCCGACCCATCTCTCCGAGAACTCGATGGTTTTGAGTCTTGTATGAAAGACACTTGTCGCAGGAACCAACAAATTTGACCACGTCTTGATGCATTCCTGGCCAGTAGTATCTTAACGTTAGACGATGGTAAGTTTTAAAAACGCCTAGATGACCCGCTATTGGTTCGCTATGATTTTCTGCAATAACTTGATCGCGAAGTTCTGAGGGTACTACTTCCTTCCAGGAGAATTCATTTACGAGTTGGCATTTGTTTTTAGATAATCTAAAGAGTGAAAAATTTTTAATTTGAAAGTTAGGAAACTTCAATGGTTCGTTTAGACAACCGTTGTAGATATTTTTATACCACGAGTCTTTAGTAGTTAAGTGAGAGTTAGAAATGTTAATAGTACTAACTGGTATGCTTCTAGAGAGAGCGTCAGGTATGACATTATCAACACCGCGTCTGTGTTTTAGCACAAAGTTAAATGCAGATAGGCGAACGCCCCATCGAGCTAAGCGACCAGTAGGGTTACTTATTGATAAGAACCATTTAAGTGCGCTATGGTCAGTATAGACGGTAAAAGGCTGACCGTTTTCAATGTAGCAACGCCAATGTTCGAGGGCCAAAACGACAGCTTGGGTTTCACGTTCAGTTATACTATAATTTCTTTCAGCAGTTGTTAGTGATTTGCTCATATAAGCGATTGGATGTTCTTTACCTTCTATAGTTTGAGTTAACATTGCGCCAATTCCATAGTTACTAGCATCTGTATGGACCTCGAACGGTTTACTGTAATCTGGACAAGATAAAACTGGAGCAGTGACGAGACACTCCTTAAGTTTCTGAAACGCGGATTCGGCTTCAGTAGTCCATTTAAAATTAGTTTTACCACCTTTGAGTGAAGTTAATTTGTTCAAAGGACCAGCTATAGTACTAAAATTAGGAACGAAACGCCTATACCAAGTTGCAGTACCCAGGAAACGTTTTAAATCTTTGCGGCAAGTTGGTGTAGGAAAGTTGAGTATCGCGTCAACCTTACTCGGATCGGTCCGCAAACCATGGTTGTCAACCACATAACCTAAGTATTTAAGTTTAGAAGCAAAAAAGTTACATTTTTCGAGATTTATAGTTAAATTAGCTTCTTTTAACTTATTAAATACTCGCAAAAGCAGAGTCACATGACTATTAAAGTCCTTAGAGATTACGATTATGTCGTCTAGGTAGGCGAATACTTTAAGATCAAACTCAGCAAATAAGAGATCGACGAGTCTTTGTTGAGTCGCTGGAGCATTTGTTAACCCGAAAGCTGTCCGTTTAAAACGAAATGTGCCTCTAGAAGGAACAAAGAATGCAGTTTTGTCGCGATCTTCAGAAGCAATTGGTATTTGCCAAAAGGCTTTCGACAAGTCAATACTTGATAAGTAACGTGCATCTCTAAGGTTGTCAAGAATCTCAGATATATACGGGATATTATAAGCATCGCGTTTGGTGACTGAGTTAAGCTTACGGCTATCAAGACAAAAACGTGGTTGGCCGTTCTTTTTGGTTACTATTAGGACAGGTGATGACCAAGCACTCTCGCAAGGTTCTATAACGTCGAGTTGTAACATTTCATCAACCTGTTCAACAAGAATACGTTGTTTCTCGGGTGATAATCTGTAGTAACGTTGGCGAATAGGTTTAGCCTCACCAGTGTCAATATGATGAGTAACAAGATTAGTAATACCAAGACCTTTGTTTTGAAAAGAAATATCTTGATATTGTTTAATAACATTATCAGACAGCTGTTTTTCAGTATCTGACAATTTCGCGTAGCCCTGTATAAAGGTTTGATGAGAAGCACCAACTACACCATTGTCATTACAATTGTTGTCATTAGTTGTAAGAATGCTGCTAACATATTTTGGGCACAGTTTGAATTTACGCCAGAAATCTATGCCCAAAATGAGGTCTGGTTTAATTTCCGGTATTACAAAAGCTTTTAGAATGTGAGATTGTCCTTCAAAATCTACTGGAATATTTATATAGCCTAGCGTTTGTAACAATTGGCCTCCAGCTGCAGTAACTGAAGTACCACTGTCCCTGTTTAGAGGCCACCCAAGGCTTTCAAGTTTAGTGTGGATGCCGTTACCTAGAATTGTAATAGCAGAACCAGAGTCCAACAGACCAGAAAAAGATAGTCCGTTAATTTGGATGACAGCATAAGGCCTATTATCCTGAGTATAATTTTTGTCGAGAATTGTGTGAATCTTATAGGTCTTAAAATAAAAACTTATTGTTTTGAGCCACTCTTGCCAATCTATTTTATCAAAATTGTTTGTCACACAATTCTCCGAAATTAGTTTTTTGATTTAGTAACTCTGTTTTTAGCACATTCAGGACAATCAGGTGTTTTAAAATTATCAAGGCCACAAACAAAACAAAATATTTTAGATCTGTCAGCAGTGCAAAGTTTAGTACTATGTGTGTCACTACGGCATCGCACGCAGTACTGAGGCCTTTTACTATTATTAATATTATTATTAGAATTAATGGAATGAACATAATTATTATCAGATGGAGAATTCTTACAACTAGAATGTCCTTGGTTATTATTATTTGACTGTGTTCTATTAAACTTATAGTTATTAAATTTATGATAGGAGTTAGACGTAAATTTACAAGTTGAACTACCAGAATAAGCAAAGTCAGGTGCTAAAGTATCTGCTGTTGCTCTTGGTGGTTCCTTAAAATGGGCAAGGCGTGATTGAATATTTTCGTAATTACGACATAAGGTCCTTAATTCATCGATGCTATTTATTGACGAGACGGAAGACAAAGAGTTTGCATAACACGGTCTAATATTGTGAAGGATAATTTCAAGTTTTTCTTCTTCAGATAGTTGTTTAGCAAGCCGTGAGAATAAACCAGACATAATTGAGAGATAAATAATTATGTTTTCTTTTTCGCCTTGCGTACGAGAACGAATTTCCATAAGTAGTCTATAATCGTAGTCCGATTGGCTAAAATCACGCTCCAATAAAACTGTCAAGTCATCCCAACTAGTTATTGAGTCCTTGATGCTACGATACCAATGAAGAGCATCACCTGTAAATACTTCGGTGGCATTTCTTAGAACTTTATCGGTTTCTATATTCCGTGCTGTGCAGAATTCACTAACTCGTAGTAGGAAACCTCTAGCGCAAGATTTACCATCAAATTTCAATTTTGAGAATAAGCCTAAACTATTGCCCTCGCATGAAACCGATATGTTTATTGGTGCAGATGAAGTGCATGGAGCAGCTGAGGAGACAGAATTGGAAAGAGCTAAGGGGTCCGAGGCGGAGTCCATCATCGAATTGATTGTTGTCAAATAACTTTTAAAATTTTTTACGCATTCCTCATAAATATGTTTCGTTTTTTCTGTACATATTATGCGGTTTAATCTATGGTAAATATGACTAATTAAATTTTGAGCCCTTTGTAAGGTACTTCTATCGCACTGAGTTGATATGGTATTTTTAATTTTTTCGAGGGTAGTCGTAACTCCTTCTAAATCCTCTGATGGCTCGAAAGGACTGGTTATGATGTCCTCTGAGGGATAGAGTGGACTACTCCTAGCTATTTGTTTCCTCAGCTCCATTACCGTAGCCCCTGGAGTGTCACCTCTAATAGCTACCTCATACTCAAGTTCAATCTTTTGAAGCGACATAAATTTTATTTCGTATGCCATATTGAGAATTAGAAATTTAGAATTATCAAAATATTAAATAAATAAAAGTAATACTGACAGATAAGCGTGAAACAATCTATAACCTAACTAACTACTCCGTCTGTTACAATAATAAAAGAATCTACTTAACGTTTTGGTTATAAAAAAAATATTAAATGAATGAAATGAGTGTGATGATGAATGCAACCAAAAAAATAAGAAAACATGAAATAAATAAAACAAAAAAGCAAAAACAAAATTAATGCAACTAATGAGTAGGTACGTAATAAATTTTCTAATAATTAGGGTATGTCAAAAAAAAAAATTACAAATTAAATATATGGACACAATTGAAGTTAAGAATTAACAATTAAAGTACACAGGTATATTTAGAGGTGAGACCTTAACAGAGTAGGTACCTCCTTGTTATGCACGTACTCATCAGTTGCTAGCAACCAAAAAAATGAAACGTTTTACAATGAAAAAAAAAACGCCTTCACCAATTTTACCCATTCAACCTCGGAAGCAAAAAAAAAATGACTATAGAATCCACGTTGGGCGCCAGTGTGACGTTCATGCGGGAGAGATGAATGAAACGTCAACACGATTCGAGAATAAATATATATTAATAAAAAAAATAAATACAAAAAGTTTTACAAAAAGTTAACTAGAGAGAGGGCCGTGGGTAAAGTGGGCCCTGCATTTATTTTTGCTTCCGTGTATGGTTGAGGGTCAGGTACTCCCCTGGTTTGCTCTGGGGTGTGTTCCGTGGCACAAGGAGGGCGGAACACCAAGGGCCCAGGTCAGGACAGCGCGCGTCGGTCGAGATGCCGGCACGCTGTCGTAGTAGGTAGGTTGCACGCGGAGAGAAGTAGGTCGCGCTCAAACACGGAGTAGGTAGGTAGGTAGACCCGGTGTTTCGGTAGGCGTGGCCTTGGACTTGAGGTTGGGGCCCCGAGGTAAAGTGGGCCCTTAACTTGAGTGGGCCCGAGGTAAGGCGTAGCCGTAGACCTGGCTCCTGGAATTTACATCCAGCATGTTAGGGTGTGTAGTTAAAGCCTTCTCCGTTGGCCGAACCGCACGCGCAAGCAAACGAGGGTAAAACAAAATGGCGGTGCGCTTTTCGGCAGACGGAGTTTACAAAAAAAGGAGAGAATATAAGCGTAATGATCGATGTTAAATGAGATGAGTTCGAGTAAGTATGTACCTATTAACAATGCACGTAATAATCTACGATTGGTGTTAACAGGTACCTACTACAAAAAAAATAATAATTATATCTAGCTACAACAACAATTTAGGAATCTACTCAGAAAATAAACGTAATTATGTTATAATTACGCTAATAATTATCTAAACACAACTCAAACAAAAGTATTAGGTACATACTGGAAATAAAAATTAGAATTTGAACAATTAACGTATAAAATTTAAATGTAACTACTAATGAAAATGTTTATGGGTGAATCCTGTGCAATAATGCAATAAGCTTAAATCTAAACGCTAGTATAGATTGCTTCAACACTTACCCGTTATATTACGGGAATTTAGGCGTATTAAAATAATATGCACGATAAGTAGCACTCCGGGATTAATTAATTCGACACAGTTGTCGGCAATCACGAAATTATATGAAATGATCGAGATGCGAGTCCGACCGGCGCATAGGTCACCGCGCACCGCGCACCGCGCACACCCCGCGCACCCCGCGCTCGACTCCTCGCAGCTCACGCGTAGATCATAACAGGTATTTTTTTTATGAAATACCTGCTTTTTTTATTTTTTGTGAATGCAACGTTACAATTTCTAGTATGTATTGTTTGTTTCGAAAACTTTCTGATTTTTCTGCATTGTGCTAGGTGAACTCTTAATGGAATAATGCACTAAGCAACATAATAGATGGAAGCTACGCTTTACATGCTGTCTAGTTAGGTTCACACCAAAGTAGGTTCAGCTCAATATTTTATAGCCCGACCCAGGTACGAACCTCAGCCCTTATGATCAAAATCTGCATAGACTAAACAATGTAACCAACGAGTTTCAAGACCTACTTACATAAAATACCTACCTGCCTTTTAGTAAATGTATAGGCAGTTATACAATCAAATTTGGCGCATACCTAAAATCTAGGTCTCTCAGCTTTCAGATAAGCGCTGTACGAGTGTGTTCACAATTGATATTATTGTACGAAATATGAAGATAAAGGAAATTAGTGCAAAACGATAACATTGTGGTTGCCTTCTCAAATATTTGCCGGCACGATTCTATACTGCAAGTCTTAAGTAGGCAGTTGTCTAACAACGTTTCGTAAATTTTAAGACATCTTGTAAGCTGCTAGTTACACTTTTGAAAACGGCAATCCTTCGTGAGTAGCGCATATCTACTCCTATTTTAACTCGTATTTATTCTACCTGTAAAATGATAGTGACCTAACTAAAAACCTAGGCACACTATACTACAAGTAGTCTGTTCTAATGCTGGTTGTCGGGGATGGTAGCGTTTGATTATGTAACGATCACCATCATATGTGATATTAATAAAGAACGAGACTTAAAGGTACCTACAACTGGATCAAGTCACAGAGGTTTGTATTCCCGTGCTTATGATAACCCGGATAAGTGGCATAAGTTGACAACAATGACTAACGAGTCAGTTAAATCTTAACTAATATTATAAATGCAAAAGTAACTCTGTCTGTCTGTCTGTCTGTATCGCTTTGACGTTAAAACTACTGAACCGATTTAAATAAAATTTGGTACACAGATAGTCTAGAGCCTGAGAAAGGACATAGGCTACTTTTAATGCGAAAACAGGGGTGGTAAGGGATTCAAAGGGGGAAGAAATGTTGTATCAAAGTATCGTTATTTTTAGAGCTAGAAGCTTAAACGTATTATGTTTGTAAAAAAATACCCTCAAGGTGGTAAAATAACAAAGTCCCACGGGAACGACAACTACGCGGGTAAAACCGCGGGCGTCCTCTAGTATGTTATAAGCTATACCTATATTGTACAGGCTATAGAAAAATGGCTAAAGGTATGTCATTGATCAAATGATCTTATAATCCAGAATAAAAATTAGTGTCTGTACCGTTAGTTTTTTCGGCAAGTACAAGGTAACTGTAGAGGCCATAGTTAGTAACGGGAACAATTTAAGTGCTCACCAAAATAATTTTTATACCCTAAGACTAAGTACCGAGTATTATAAATTGACTCCACATAAATTAAATCCACACTATATCGAGGTTTCTTAAATATAACATTTCAAGTTCCAAAATAAGTATACATACATCAGAATAATTTTATGTTTTGTTCAAATATTATATTTGCTGACCAAAATTTATAAATGCTCACCAAATACTGTTTTACTGAAACATTAACATTAATGCCAAATACTACAGATCTAATTTCCTTTAGTGTAATCAAATTATTCAATCTAAACCCAAAATATATTATTGTCAAACTAAGATAACTTTCGTTTTCCTATTTTTTACACCGCAAACCTAAAACAATATGTCTGCAAAAATTTACTAGGTTTAGCAATCAGGTTAAAGTATGTAGAGCCACCTCCTGAAGCCAGAAATATTCCTATCGGTGAGAAAAGAAAGAGAGGGCCAGCAAAATCTAAAAAAGCTTTGATGGCTCAGTAATTTCTTTCATTTTGTAAGTTTGTTAAACTCAATAATTGATTGATTGTAACTATTGTGTTCCTTAAAGTGCCATTGATAATATTATTATTCTTAAGTACATATTAATCTTATAAATAACTATAATAAAAATATGTGAATGTGATTTGTTTTGTTCCTTACTTTATTCATTCAGTCATTGTGTTGCAGTAATAAAGAATTAAATATTTATTTAACTACTTTTACCATTACTATTTTATTTTTGTTTCTGTATATTTCCTTATTATACTTTATCATCATAATTTTTTTAAATTCATAAAACAATAAACAAGTAACTTGTGTTTGGGGAAATCAATATTATTTTTTGTTTAAAAAAAATAATTCGATCGACCGTTAGTTTTTTCTCTTAGCAAAGATTACTAAAAAGAATGTCATAAAATACAATATTGGTAATATCTATTTAGCGATAATATAAAATATTTAGTCTGTAATTCAATTTCAATGGTGCTTGCATACTTTTATGGCATGCAATAAAAAGGAAATTAGCTTCATTTGTATAATAATTCATGAAACACAATTTGGTGAGCATTTATTATTTTTGGCAGGTATTGCGAATTTATTGGAAGTAATATAAGTGGATTTCTGGTAGAAATTTAAATACAAGCCGTTAGTAACAAAAACGAAGTCTGTGATTTTTGTAATTCAGAAAAAACTTGAAAGCAAAGAAAAATTACGTCCGCTCTGCCGTCGAACCAAAAGCCATCAACCATATTATTTTGTAAAAACGGTATTTTGTAGAACGTGATCAGTTGCACATTCTACTATAAATGAGATTGAGCATAATATTGTATTATTTTTTTATACTGTGTACGACGGCGCTTGCTGCAATCACGCCTGAGGACGCAGACGCAGACTTGGTGGAACTTGCTTCTCAATAATTCTAGAAGGTGTCCCTCCTAAGTTGAAGATCTTGACGTTATCGGTTGCTGGGAAAACAGAAGCTGGAATTCATTCCATATTTTCCCAGTGAAAATCAAGTATGAAGAACCACAGGACTGCGAGGCCAATGGACATCGACTAGATCTCTGGTAAGAAAATTTTTGTTTAAGTAGATACCTAGTATCATTCAATAGATGTGCCGAAAAGCTAATACATACTACCTACATAAATCCGCAATAAATATTTGGTTAATCTTTTTTTCGCCTTTGACTGCTATCTCCTGATGTTAAGTGATGATGCAATCTAAGATGGAAGCGGGCTAACTTGTTAGGAGTAGGATGAAATTCACCGGTTTCAACACGACATCGTACCGGAACGCTAAATCGCTTGACGGTACGTCTGTGTCGGTATGGTGGTAACTAGCCACGGCAAAAGCCAAGATGCCACCTGCCAGATCAAGACAAATTAAGAAAAATCTCTTACTGCCTCGCCTTATTTGAATAATAAATCTAGACTAGAAAATAATAAAATCTGTCTGATATTTAGGTGCGAAGGTTGGCGAGTTATTTATTTCATTTGACCGCAAATTGTATCCAATTAAAACAATTTGGTTTGTAGAGACGCTTTTTCCTTATAACTTATGGCCGGGCACCTAACTACTGTAAATCAAACAATAATTTGTAACAAACAATAGGCGTTTGCTATAGGGTAATTCCTAGTATGGCATCTTCCTCCACAATGTACCAACTACACATTGCTGCATTAGCGCTACAATTACTATAAAAAGGTCGTTCTTCTTTGTTATACAGTTTGTAGTTTCCTGTTCTGTTGTGTGGAAATGTCAATTATCGTGTACCGTGGAAGCCGTTATGTGTTTTAATGCATATAGTTTAGGTTATAATTTCGAGAGATTCATCCCAAGTCGGCGGGTGGGATGAGCAAGTGAACACGTGCTCGGCTTCGTCGACGACACAATAACAAAATGAGGGACATCAGACGCGCATTGTTCGGTGGCCCTAAGATATAAAATGCAGCCACGTGTTGAACAGGTTCAGTAAGGCATATTTCAATTTAACAGACTCCCCACAAGAAGCAACATCACGTGATTTTTTAACTATATTATGTAGACACTTTATGTTTTTGTATAAATTTAAAATATTTCGATCACTTTTAAACCATTTGTCTATGAACAGATTAAGAAATTTGTTCGTGTAAAAATTTTAAATCCCATAATCAAGAAATCAAGGGATTTAAATTTTTTTAATGGAGTATATTAAAACCTTTTTTGCATAAACTCAAAACCTGGAAATAAATTGTAAGGCCTGTGTGCACCAAGATTTCGGTTATCATAACCAACGGGTAACATAACTTTACCATAAATTTACTGTTCACAACAACCCGTACGTCGGTTAAGGACGTAAGCTCAGTTAAGATAACCGCCCAGTTTACGCCCTTAACCGGCGTACGGGTTGTTGTGAACAGTAAATTTTACGTTTAGCTTATGTTAACCGTTGGTTATGATAACCGAAATCTTGGTACACACAGGCCTAAGCCTCGGTTAACAGCGCTCACACTGCTTGTTCAAAGCTCCGCTGCACTGGAGGCATTGCTATGAGAACCTTAAAAAAAAGATTCAGTGTCATTCCACTTATCAGAGGACTTGAGGAAAAAATTATCTTTCTAGTACGAATATTTAATAATAAAGAGGTAAAGCGGTATTCCAGCTGCATAACGGCTTACATTGCGAAGAGTAGCTGTACAAAACGTTGGGCTAAATAGGCGACGTCACGGTACTCATATCACAAAAAACAGAGTAACAAAATGATAATAATAATTATTATTACGCTTCAAATCTGAGTCATTGTATTGTTATCAGTATGACCCCAAGAGTAATAAGCATTCGTAATACATAATGTATGTACTAAGTAGGTACTTATAATGCGCGCCATAAGCGACTCTTTAATTATGGTCACAGTCGCATCGATTGTTGACTTCCGCTCGAGAGCTTTGGTCTTTGACCGCACTAATTTTATTTTAATTATTTTCCATTTTACTTTGTATTGTTCAGTAAATACATACTGAGTTTTGAGTACAATATTTCCGTTAAAATGAATTAAATAATTATAAAATAGACAATATCTACATTTCCATTTATATGTTATGTTCCTAATAAAGGTATCATCCAATAAGTAAATCAGTATAATCCAATACCAATGTACTTGAGTGATAATCTTCAAAAAAATATTATCATTATGGCCCTTCTTTAACGACCTACTAAACGGCTAGATACTCGTCTTTATATAGCACTGGAGGAGTGTGGTGAATCTAACATTTATTAGCACCACCACGCTGATCTACTGGTCATTGCATCTCATCAAGGTGACAAAGTGTTTACTTTTGTAACGACACACGCTCTCACTCATTGCAAAATGTTAATGATATAGTGATCAGAAAAGACGGCACCGCGCTTTCCGCGACACGGGGGTATAACATCACCTACCTCCTCATTCTCGAGAGACCGAAACATTCAAATTTGTTTAGTCCAAACCTCGCGATCCTACGTCAAACCGGTTAGCTACTGGATCAACGCTCACAAGTATCTATTTGCTACAAAAGAATACGCACAGCACAATTGGAAGATTACAAAATAAGTTCGAAACTGCGACAGATACTACAAGCCATCGATCCATAACGCGTAATGTAACTATCGCCAACAAAAATAACTGATCATCAGAAGTGAAACTAGTATAACGAATCGCTCATCACGAAAGCGGGTTTTTTGTTCGCGTTTTGTGTTTATAAATTTTGCGTGCGTGTGCCCCTGCTCGTGGCATGCGACGTCAAAGACGGTAGGTACCAATGGAGTAATCACCACTACGTACCAATCGGGTAGGAAAGTGAAATTAAGAATGCGAGTGAAAATATTTTCTTTCTGGAATCCGTTTAAAGATTAGTGGGACCAGGTCCGGGGATGGTAGAGTCATGTTTATTTCTGTAACAATAGGTGGTATGGTTTTAAGAGGTCATGCCTAATTGCTAATAAAACTATATAAGTTTGTTTCGGCCTGTAGGGAAATGTCGCCTTGTAGATGATGACGAAAGACAGACGGACCATAAGTATGTCCGTTCTTTCAATAAGTCGAATAATAAATTATTCTTAGCCCAATTACTTAGATTGTTGAGAAGCAGGGAGATCTGTGGATCTGATGTGATGGATAGTGATCGACGACCTTAGTGTTATTACGAAAAGAACAACATTTGTGTGTACGAATCAAAAATATATTTTTTTAAATATTTTGTTCAACTTTCCCTATCAGGTTCGGAGAAACGGTAAATATCAAACACAGACCACCAAGACCTGACCGACTTCTACTGACCCTTTATTGGACGACGTTTCTTTACTTGCCTCAAAAAAAATAAGTACGTAAGTAGATACGAGTATAGTTCGTACAAATCATCAAGTCCCTTCTGAAGGTGCAACACGCCAAACTGCGCATCATGACGGGTATGGTAACTATTTCGTACTATAAAAATCAATTTGTTATGTGCGCAGGCATACGCTTCGTGTTCAGATCAGACTTGATGATTGGTACTAACTATACCTAGTTTTATTTTGGTTCAAAGAGCAGATGGAAGTTTCGAGGGCGTAGAATGGCGACCCCCCAATAGGTGGATTGACGACATTAAAAGTATAGCAGGAAGCCGTTGGCCACAGGCGGCTCGGGATCGTTGTGTTTAAAAGTCCCTAAAAAGGCTTTTTTAGGGACTTCCAGCTGTGAAAGTCCATCGACTGTTAATAATTACGATCATGATGATACCTAGTTTTAATGAAGAAATTTGCGTTGCTGAGATCACAGAAATGGACAAATGATGTAATTAATATTATTTTAATTACCTTCTTACCACTGCAAATAACAAGTCGGTCAATGTGATATCCGCGCGTTGAGCGCATAACCTACTGAGCTCGTCGAATTGTAATATTACAAGATAATCTATTGTTCTTTCAATACAATTGTGTTGAGTCATATATTCACATTAGATAAGCCATCAGGCTTATTAGCATTTGACTTAGCTTTACCAATGCCTTGTTGCCTATCTATTACAATATGTCTACTAATAACTAGGTGTTATAGTAATTTACTTTTTAGGAATGAAGGAAATATGTTTTAAAAGGTAAAAAAGTTCATGTCTTAGTAAAAGTAAGTATATACTTAAATTTATGTACCTTAGGCACTAAATATGAATATGAAATTTTGAAGTTAGGTGCTAATATTTATGTAAAGGACCGGAAGAGTTAGTAATCTGAAAAAATGTTACCACTGCAGAGATTATTTATGTAATAAGCTCGTACATTAATTAAATAATTTATGGAATTATGTTTAAAATAAATCTGTTGGGTTTATAAACGGAAAGAAATCAAATATTTTTATATGTCAAATATATATACTTATATTTTATATAAAGGTGGGTTCCTTTTGTTTTGCAATAAAGTTGTTTAAATAAATAAATAAAAAATAAGTAAAATATTTTTCTGCAGACTATAATAACATAATCGACGAATTATATAACATACTTATGATATATACATTGTAGAACAAAATAAGTTTTACATAAAAGAAAATTCTCTATGCTAATTATTACAAATTGTCTCTGATGCAGATTGAGAGATTTGAAAGATTCATCAATAATCCTGTCCTAAGGTAGGTTAGGTTAGGTATGAAGAACCTATTTTATACACGGAACATATTATCTTGGTATATTTAGTAAGATTAGTATGAGAGAAAAGTTACATACATTAACTTCGATGACGTTACAGAGTAGGTACGCAATGAGCTTAGACTTTACAGTCTAAAACTAAAATACAAGACGTCGATTTTACACATCTAAGTGTGAATGTCGTCAACATTTAAGTGCGATAGAAAAGTTACATCCATAATTCTATGATGACGTTCAAAGTATTTTACACAAGGAGCTTAGATTTTACACGTCTAAATATGAGCTTCCGCCGCTGTTTGTTGACTTGAGAGGTTGGGGCGTGCCAAGCGCATGTCGTCTCTTCCCCTTAATGTTTAGCCTAAAGTTCAATGCCGATGTGAATGTGTTTTGCAAACTGTACCGTCTGAGGAAATATTGTGAGCCTTGCTTCAACCTCTTGATTTTTCTCAAGTTAATTAAGTTTAGAAAAGTGACTCTGAGGACTTATAAAGAAAAATTTTGTGCGAACTTTATGAAACTGCCTTGAAGAGACGTCGACCTAGTTCGCTCTTTAATATTGTCAAGTTGTATAGTACAAGTCTCACCTCACTTTTGGAATACCGCACTTGTTAAATAGTAAATACCGACCTCATAATTAGTTCCCTAATTAAGTCAGCAACGAAGTTAGTTGCTAGATTTTGCTAATGCAATTTTATTATATTATGTATGTATGATTATGAATATGACGGATATCTATTAAGGTGTGAAGAAGAGCGCCTTTCAAGATTTTCCAAGTTTTGATAAATTAATAATAATTAACCAATAGTTAAAATTATTATGAACCAAAGCCATGAATATTAAATCAGTACGTAACAAAACAAGTTATTAATAACATACTAACACAACAACAAGAAATAAAGATATGTTTTCTAGGACTATGTATGGAGCGAATCGAAACAAACGTCATTGGGAAGTGGAGCAACTTTTTTACATTCATTATCCGGTGTTGAATCAAGCGAAAGGTATCATCGTGTTGTTTCCCGGTGAAATCGCGTGTTCACAGGCTGCAAACAAAAACTGGCGATATTCTGCTACAAGTTGCTAATTGTATTGAAATATGTGCCTACAACTAGGTACAAGTTAGCAGGCGGTTTGTGCCGTGCAAACATCGCGCCTGGAAGTCCTGAGTCACGTTTGTCCGTGATAGCTGATGGCAAGCGGCCAATGTTGCTAACGCTCGCATAAATGACTAACAGTTGGAAAGAATAATAAATAATGTACAATCAATTACAGGAAAATAAATCAGGTCGAAAAACTGTTGCTGGTTACTGCTGTATGTTTGTGTGTCAAACATAGCTATGTACACACATTTACTAGTAACTCTATATTTTACTAACTGGAACTACCGAAGTCCACGATTTCGGGTACGTTGGAACACGATATTTCTCATGAAACTATACGTTTACAATTTTCTCGTGAATCACTCTATTTATTGATAATAACCGCATTATAATTTGTTGCGTATTGTAAGAAATTTAAGATGCAGCAAGAAGTGACTTTAAACATCAGATCAAGCAAACTTAACAAAAATCATGTACCTAATTATAAGAAAAACTGCCTCAGCATTAGTTACAATAGTATTTTTAAAAGGTTAAACTTTTTGTTAAATAGTAATTAAAAGTTAACTTTTAATTACTGTTTAACATAAAGTTTAACCTTTCACTTACCCATTATTAACTGATATGTACTTTACCCAATAAAATACTTACTTATTCCTTTTAACCATTTTTATTTTGCTACATTATTTCTTCTTATCTGAGATGTTTTCTTTATAACAACCAAAGCTGAGCAATAAATATATTTGATTGAATCCCTGAGAAATATAATTGATTGAAGTAGCGCGCCTGTGTCCAGACGCAATTCGAAAGCTATGAGTATTTATATAAAAATGATTTTTCAATTCGATCCCTTTATTAAGAATAGCGTGAGAGAACTTTTCATGTTTGTAAAGTATTAGTACGAAATATAATATTGGTCGGATAAAATATTCCTTAACTGATATACACGTTTAATTAAACACCAACATTGAACCTGGGTAATTCAGGTTCCTCAATCTGAGAATAGACCTTGTCGGCATTGCGTAGCGCTTACGTCATACATCAAATGTTAGTGGTCTAACTAAATCTAAACTATTATAGTCCAAATTTTCGAAGTGTAACCACCATTAGGAAGTGGAAGAGCCAAGAACGGCAGTATATCACACGTGTTATATGGCACATTTATATCTTTTATTTGAGGACGGTGCTTTACCTTGCGAATTATTACGCAGTATATCTGTGATTACGGACATTTATAACACGATTGGTAAACGAAAAGATTTTTTCGATTGAGATTTTTATTTGTCTAGAAGAGCCACCGGTTAGAGTTCATCTTAGAAATAAAAGATTTTTAGATCGTAAGTAGTTAAAGGAGCGATTTCCTAAGCACTATTAAATACTACTTACAGTCGTATTTTATTTACATATTTAATAATAGACTATCTATTTGTTGCGCGTCATTTAAGCCGTGGAATTTTGTTTTCACTTGGGATTGAGTTAAGTATTTTCCGCCAGCGAAAAACAAGCTATTTATGGTATATTACAGTCAGATCGGTTTAACGATACGTGTATAAGTCGGTAACTGTCCGATATTTACCCCTAGATAATTCTCCCGGGGCAGAATATTCTCTAACCTTACATAATTTTCCCTACCTGTATGCTAGAAGTCAAGAAAATGTGATAAAAAGTGGCCTTCATAACTGTAAGGCCATTTTTTATTAATCATTAACGAGCCATACCGGAGTGCTAGTGGGCAATTTTATACGCGCCTTCGATCCAATAATGAAATGCCAAGTAAATGAGTACAGAAATTGATTTAGCTCTATTATTTCGGAAAAATATCATACAATTTAAAATCTCTGTTTAAAAAATATATTATAGCTGTATAAACTTCTGTGGAAAATCATTATAATATGTCAAACTACCTATTTCGCTAGGTGTATGTAATTTTTCGAAAGTTATCGATATTATTTATTGATTTAGAGAATGGTCTGTCAAAAGAATAACAAAAAATTATTACATTTTTTGAACATTACTTGTCCTTCATTACGTTTTATTACCGTATTCTAAGAAGACAAGAGGTGTTTAAGGTTTACTTTCGAGCTGTAAAGCCCAATAATTTTGTACTTATTGACACTTTACGTGCTCCGAGATCGCCCATAGAAAGTGAACGTGGGGATCTCGTATAAAGGTGCTGGCGCCGTGACGTCATCCAACTGGCCACCTCACTTCGCTGAGCGTGCTACTTTTCTGAAAATAACAAAATACAATATATTAATTTACTTAATGTAACATATTGATGTAATAATTTTTGACTTTCAAAAAAATGTCCAATACTCGTAACTGTACCGTGTTTCTATGATTGTACTTCTGCCTTTTTTTTCAAAAACTACTGATCCGATTTGGATTAGATTTTAATAAAATAAATTCACATTTTTAGGGTTTTAGTAAAAAACTAAAAACTATTTATAATTTATGACCGTCTCATATAAGTTAGTATAATTTAAATTATAAAAAAATATTCTTTCAGGTATTTATGAAGTTAGATTTTTTTAAAAATATTCATAAAGGTACATATATAATACGTCCAATTATTCAAGTGGAAAAAGCTCTACAAGAAAAGATATTTAGGTATAATTTCATAATTAATCTCGTTATTTACGATACCCGCAGTTTTCAATCAAATAAAAAATATCTTCTTAATTATGCGTCATTTCGTTTTTATGCAGCGATGCGTAGCTAATGAGGTTCAGGGTTCTAGGTCAAGTCACGAATTCGTATTATTGAATAAGAATACTCGATAATGTATGTGGAACAATGTAACAGTATGCAGGGTCGTCGATAAAAAGGCCAATTTAGGCATACTTTTAATATCAATAACGGACATTCTAACTAAAAAACAAAAGAGCGACTATAAAAAAATATTAAACATTAGTTATGTAGTAGTAAAAGTATAAAATATTGCATAGGTAGTTACATACTTGCTGTGCCACGCTGTTTCACTCTCGTATATTTATGATATACTCCGCGGGAAAAATCGGGATAAAAAGCAGTATAATTATGTATATTATGTACTATTATGTACTATTCCAAACTAAAAAGTAACTGTATTTTTAAGGAATTATGGAATTTTTGGATAAGGTTTTTTTCATAGGAAGTTTGATTTAAATTATATGTATATAGATAGTAATAAATTAATACGCATGCACAACACAATATAAGCTTACTAAAGGATTAAAGAAAGTAAAGAATTACTTTCACTTGTAGTCAAATATGGTGTTAACTTATTTTTTGTACGTCGAGCCTTTTGGTATGGTAGACATTTTTGGGGGCTTTTCTTGCACATTAATGTAAGATTTGCTTTATCTTGAACCTTTTGAACCCATTATTACCTCATGTCAAGTATAAACTAAGTTAACAAAAAAACAGAATTAAGTCAAGGGCATCAAACTATTGATTGCTTTTCTTTATGACAGAAATGGTTGAAGTCCATCGGAATCACTATCTTATATCTTGTTAGTCATATGCTATTCTCAAATCAACATATTGTTTCGAAATTCTATTTTCTTAGGCAAAGCTCTATTTACCATTTTACATATATGAAGCTGTGACAAAAGCTCGCATTAAGTAGGCGCAATGAGTAGTTTACGCAAGTTGATCAGCTTATCACATATTATCCAAATACACTTTTTAAGGAGAACGCAATGTCTCTTTGGATGTAAAGATAATAATTTGAATAAACTATACTGTGGTTTTCTAAGGGGTTCTTGATAGCCATACAATTTTTAGACTACTAGCATTTGAGTTCATCATCATCAACATTAGGCCCTTTTTGGATCTTTGTGTGGCCACATGCGGCTCACACATCGATCCTGAGCCACATGTGGTCAGCAGGCTTAGCAGCTCAGGATTTGAATTTTGATTTTTAGCATTTGAATTAGGTAAAGGAAATAATATCAATTAAAAATCAACTTTATGGTTTAGCAAATATACTGCTATACTACTATGGTTTGCAATATTTGTATAAATGCATTGCATAACCCAAAACTTTTCATGACAGGTATTGGAGAAATATTTAATATTGCTTATTTAGCTTATCCTAATCGAAAACCTCATGCACGCCACTACTTTATACAGTATTTCGCTAGAATAAGGACATGTCCAGGGAGTACAGGATGTTTGGCAACGACAGCTTATCAAGGCAGGGACGTGACGCCAACGTAGAAAGCGATTCAAAGAACGGTTTGCGCAATATCACTTCGAGGAGGCAGTTGCATTGCATATGATTAACAAAATTTAACACACGTTCGGTTATTGCGATTCTTTAATAATAATAATATCGTAAATTTGTGTATTGCGATAACATATTACCAACATTACAAAAAAAAACCAGAGACAAAAATATTAATGACGTAACAAAGCAGGTTGCCAAATCATTAGTATTATTTACCTTATTAATTTAATTTTCGCACACGCAATTAATTTATTCAAAATGAATGCGCCGAATGAAAATTGAAGCAAACGAGACACCGAGTGCACTTGATCGTATAATTTAATTACATACGTACCTAGTAATTTACATGTAAGATTTTGTCGTATTTTATGTTCATTTGTTTAACGATGACTGTTATTTTTACAGATATGAAGTAGGTATTTTGGTATCTGATTTTTACAGTGGGTCATGTTTCGTGACTCAGATGGTCCAGTCACACGAATAAATTAAATATGTGTATTGACGCCTACGTAAATTGATAAGACAACTTTATTACGTAAAGACTTGCGTGGTAAGTTGATAGGTTCATATACCTACGTTCCAGTGATTTCTTCGAGATTCTCGAAAAGTATCGTAAACGTACCATCGTCATCTAAGTAAATATTAGAATAAGTATCAATTTATTACGTATTTATATCGTTAAGGTCCAGCTTAACGGCGCTACTACGAACCTACTTACCTGTCTAAAGCCAAAGAATACATAATAGGACAAGAAAACCAATTAGATATCCAGTAGATGAATAATATTATATGTGACAAAGAAAAGATAGCAAAGAAAGCACAATAATATTAACGGTATGACAAATCTTTAAGTAATAATCTTATCTCTTCGACCCGCGGTTAAGGTTTTTGCATCTAAAGCCATGAAATCTCCAAGTTTTTATATTTCCTTTGTTTGCTTACACTAATAACTCATCTTTGGCTGTATGAGTTTTGCTGATATGTTTTAGTCATATTAACAAATTAGATAGATACTTTAAAATAAGTTTAGCATTAAAATCAACTACGCTTTTTTCAATGGTATTGGTCAAAGTTTTATTTCAATCACGCCTGTTGCCTAAGCGATGATGCAGCCTACAGTGGTATGCATTTGCCAAGAAGATGCCTATTCCCTTTTGACTTCAAGATACCCATATTGTAAGTGATAGTTACTGTATTCCAAATTTTAAGAATCTTATTTCTTAACACTCATGTCGCCATAACATCAGCTATATGTTTACTCGTGGACAAGGTGATTGATCAGTGACCATTACCAGTGCAAGTGGCAATTCAATTCATACAAGTTTCACCACATCTAACGATACGAGATACCGATGACGTAGCGTCACTTGTATCCCTAACGCTGATCTCAGTCTGTCGCCACTTTACTGTGCATGCATTCTCAAGTGCGAATGAGAGATCGGATCGTCCATAATGGATAAACATCCACATTCAAGAATAGGGGCTCAATTATAGGACGACGCGCGTGCGTGGTCCTGCGAGTGAGTCACTGCGCTGATTGGATCATCCGGCTTTCTTGTGGACATTTCAACTAGCTTTAGACTTTTATTAAAATTACTGTTACATAATTATGTATTAAATTGAATAATACCATAGAATCCTAGTACCTATAAATAATACGTTCTCAATAAGGCCAGTAACTGGAAATCAGTGCAATTATCTCGGTCTATTACATATTCATCTCCCATTTACAATTCGTCTTTTGTTAGAGTACTCAGATTTTCTTTGGTTTCTAACTGCTGTAGTACATACAATTGATTATTGTGCGTGTGTAATTTAGTCATAGATATCTCGTCCAGACATATATTATGTCGTGATTATGTTATGTTTCTAATTTTGAATTTTTTTGTAGATATTTTTTTTAATTTAAATACAAACAACGTTGACATATTTTGATTAAATTAGGTTTTACATTTCTTACAAAAATTAACTTATTTCTAACTCTAGGTAGAACGAAAATCTGATTCTAGACGAGAATTTTTCGAATAAATGTAGCAAGTCAATTATTGTTTCATTAGCAATAATGTCGTTACTGCGAACCTTAGACAATCTATTCTCTTCGTAAAGTTTTTTTCAACTTATTTGTATTATTAAAACGTAGTTAAGAGCATGCGCCGGCCGTCGGCACATCTCGTATTCTCGGGTTACGTTCAGACTAACTTTATTTTTTTTTATTTTTACGTTTTATGCCTTTCGCATCTCCGCTAAGTGCAAATGCAAATGTGTTTAGTCTCGTTTACAAAGATGCTTTTATACACTCGACTGGATGTTTATTGAGGTATTTGCCATTGATCCCCGCACAGAATTAAGACAAATATCGAATATGATATGCGCAACCATGTTGAGTCATTAAGTTTTATGTTTTAGATACATTGTAAGGAAATTCATTTTGCATATAAGGGAATGTTAAGTTATATGAGAATATATAGAAATAATAACATTTACTTCGCATAAACTGATACAGTTACTGCTTTAAATTCCAATATATGTATATTCATAAAAAAATCATATATTCATGTGAACTTCACTTTATGATCACATAAAGATAATTGTATTGAAGAGGATTGGAATAATTTGACGATGAAATTAGAACTGACTATCCATTTTGTAGATACCCATATCACTTATCTAGTTATTATCTCGTCACAACTACTACAGATGCTCTAGGTGTAAGGCCACTACTCCACCAGCGTTTTGCGAGCGTCAGTGTTTCTTGAACGTCTGCGCAGCGGCGTTGTCGCGGTAACACGATGGCGAGGTTGCGTTCAATCAGAGAAAAAATAGACTTCAACAAGAATCACTACTCGACGAATATAACGTAAAAAAAAAGAAATTATAATCGTCAGTTTTGGGAAAATCCTATATGGTCCAATCGATTACAAGAAAGTGAATATTTCGCACTGTACTCTGATAGCATTAAAAATAACGAATCTGAATCTAAATATTTGCGAATGTCGGAAACTACATACAAAAGAGAGGTTTGAAAAAACTCAGAGGTAAGAAAATAATACATTTAAATTTGTCATACAGGTTGTAAAAAAATGTTACTTGTTAGCTATTGTAAAAGCTACTTGTTGTCAAGAAACGTAACGTCGCCGCGTTCAAGGAACACTGACGCTCGCAAAACGCTGGTGGAACAGGGGCCTAATTCCCATTCCCATCTATTTAGCATCATAGTACGAAGCCGTTTAGTGACAAATCTGGAAAATAATCGGCAATTCTTCAAATTTAGCATACAAGACCTAATACTGCATTGTCTCCCAATATTAGTTAAAACCAAAGCCATGTTAAGTTGTTGATGAGTACGAAACAATAAGTCAGTAGGTAGTGTTGCAACCAAAAGTCACTATATTAAAAACAACAGATGTTCGTGAGAGTAGGCTGGCATAATACATACACTGTGGGCAGTATGCATTATAACTTACATGCGAACAGCGAGGCATAATCATAACTTCAGGTAGCGAGCGTGCTGCAGATAAAAATCAAAGAGTTATGCGAGTAGGCGGTGGATTTTCACGGATCAGCGGCCGTTGTTGGACCAGCCTTGCGAGGTGAGTTGATGACCTGTTATTGCCAACTGGAAACTTGTTCTAGCCGGGGCGAAAGGGCCTGTCGTCCTAATAAGTGAATACTAAATGCAATATCTTACTTGCCATAGTGCAAATGCATGTGGTTGCAAGACTATCGCCTCTGTTTTTTTAAATGATAGGCGTAGACTTTTCTGGTTGATGGAAACCAATTATGAGGACTAAGTTGGGGCGTACTTTGGCTGGTGGGAGGCTTTCGCCGTGGCTAGTTACCACCCTACCGACAAAGACGTACCGCCACTCATCCCGCTTTCAAGATAGCATCATCACTTAACAGATAAAAAAAATCGTCATCAGGTGTAGATGATAATTCAATGGACCGACGACAAAAAGTGCTCGCCGCACGTGTGTAACACAAACAACGTGCCAACTTCAGTCAGACTTCAGTCATTAATTACTTATTGAAAAATTCTTGCAGGAAATAAATATTTAGCACATGATTTCGACCCAGAACTCGAACTGAGGATTCGTGATACAATCACGTGAGCTCACAACTGGACCAACGAGGCAGTCAAGTACTTTTTCAATGTTATAGCTGTCTGTTCTTAATGCATGTAAGTATTAGTATAGCAAGTATAAGATACTAGGTAGGAACTTATACACTTTAGGAATGAGGATCTAACTCTCAATTTGCAGTTTAAAATTAAATCAAACAAAATCGCCGTGTATATTTTAAAGGTCAAAGTTAATAACGTTCATGACATCATTGTTCAGCAGACCAATATCAAATAGTAAATAATAAAACATTTCAGTGTGTTATCTTGGTTTTATCAATAGTGTAGGTTTTATCAAGTGACGATTAAAGTTTTTGGAAATCTAAGTGCACATTGGGCAAGGCACCGATAACTTAGTGCAGGGAGAGCATCACGAACGGTTACGTACCCCTTAAACCGTCAACCATGCCACAAGTACCTACCAGAAGGTTTTCTCTAGACAAACAAATATCTTAGCATTGCATGGAGCTACTACAGTGTCATAGTCCACCATGGGATTAAGCAAAAAATTTTTGATGTTGGTAGAATATCTGTTTTTAATTTAACTGTCACAAATCCAATATCGTAAAATCAATTTTTTGTTTGTTTAATTAAACGACACCAATTAGCAAAGCAAATCGTTACTATAGCAAATACATCTCTTAATAATTACTACGACAATTTAAAATAAATAAAAAATTAGCTTCCGCTAATAACAAAATAATTGTTCATAATAATGCAATTAGAAGGTACCAAAAAAGTAGCGTCTAGCTAGTTAGGAATAATAATAGAATGCGGTAATGCGTTATTATTTCAAACGAAAGCATATACCGTTATACAACAGCAGCTATTAGTGCGTTTTTAACATAATACCTGCGTAGTTTAAATTAAACGATTAGCCCCATACATCGCCGGCATCATTAAAGCGTGCCTTGGTAATATAAATGAGAAGGTTAGATTCGTTATGTAAGGTGTGGTGGTGTTAATTAGAGATAATATCAGAGAGCCGTTAGTGTCATATCTGTGCAGGACAGAGGTGCTCCTGGAGCATGGTCGCTGCCGCCTGCGTCCGCGCACGCAGCCGTATGATGCACGACACGAATAATAAACCAAGCCACTTCCTGCCGAGCGATAAGCGCTTCACACAGCGTAGGTACATCACAACACAAATTATGTATTACACAACCACACATACACAAGGCCTGCTTGACAAAAATATGTAATATATCACAGCGAATAGGGTCTGCTTTTCCAAGCGATTCGCACGCGATGGAAACATACATATTTATTGATTCTGCTAAGCCCATCTCTATTTAAATATCAACCGTTGTCAAGGTTTAAAAATACTATAGGAGCAGTTAGTTGGCCATAAAGATTAGTTTGAAAACGTGTCGTGGTATTTGTTCGTTTTGAAATACTTGAAAGGAATTTAAGAAAGAAAAACAAAAGGAATGCAAAATACGTTGGCCGATTCAGAGCGGAAATGCAGCCAGAATTCTTGATTGCATTCCACGCGGATATGATTTATGTAATACTTAGCATAAAAGACAGTAGGTACCTACGCTGTATATTTCATAGAGGTTTGCTAATTAAGTCAAAAAATATATTTTTTTAGATTAAATCCTGCTGAGGATCCAAAGGAAATTAGATAATATTCTCGTACAGGCAGACAGTGATCCTTTGAGGTTCCGTTTTTAGTCGTAATTGTAGAACCCTAACAAAGTATTGGTTCAATTTGTGTTTATTCTTCTAATGGTCAGTTTAGTGATGACTGTCTGTTTAACCACCTTGAAAGTACATTACCTATAGCGTCATTCAAGTTGAATCATCAACTGGTTAGTCGTCAGTCACTTATGCACTGCATTCTTAAAGTAACAGACATATTTCTAAGAACTGTTATGCCTACTGGGTAAAATATTTGGAATTTTCACTGCAGTTATGACGGAACTTGTGGGTTTAGCGACTTTGAGTGACCTCATTTGTTAAATTAGTTCCTCACACAATGCATATTGTAGCATATATTATAGCATTTGAGTATTGTATGGTTGTAAAAACTTTGGGGTTTTTTTCTCCTCGATGCTAGGAATCGAATAAGTATTTGTTTTATTTGTGGCGCTCAGGTATTCGAGTATTTTTTTGCCCAGTCGATTCGTTCATGGATCGATACAAAGTTAACGAATGGATTGCGACACATAAATCAACATATTAAAATTATTTTTTATAGTTGTGAATGGAGACTCTACAACTTTTATAAAGTAATTGATTCTATTATTGTAAGTCACTAATATTTAATATGGCATTGTGATTACAAAACAATTTCTTCAGCCTTCCTATTCTGTAACCAGAGATGTACAAAATGGTTCCATAAAAGCATTTAAATACAAAATGCAAAATACTTTTCAGATTTACTATTTCAAATGCAAAATACCAAATACTTTTGCGTTTAGTATTTCAAATGCAAAATGCAAAATAGGTATTTTCAAAATGCTTTTCAAAATAAAATACCTTTTGACCAAATCGTATGATATTTATATTTATTTTGGAATAGTCACTTATAACATTACTAAAATAAGATTACCCTAAGTTATTTATAACATTAGCAAATAAGGCTTGTGTGCACCTAGATTTCGGTTATCATAACCAACGGTTAACATAAGCTAAATGTAAAATTTACTGTTCACGACAACCCGTACACCGGTTAAGGACGTACGTTATGATAACTGAAATCTTGGTGCACACAAGCCTAAGTGTCGAAAAACACGTCTAAATAGGTCCAGTAGTTTCAGAGATTAGCCGGAACAAACAGATTGACAAAAAATTGATAGTTGGTGTAGCATAATCAGTAGTTCTATAAAGATAATTTGATTTGAATATTTAAATTAAAAAAATAATATAAAAAGAATTTTACACACTAACTTTCAACCCCTATATAATCCAATAGAGATAAATTTTGAAAAATCAATATTCCTCCTTATAACGGACTATTTATTATCCTTATAAAGAAATATTTATTCAGTAGTTCGAATACAAATTTTCATTAACATTAGTTCTAAAATTAAAGACTTTCCATCGAAACTTTCAACCCTTTCTACTTTAATTTTCACGACAAAAACTATCCAATACAAACCTCAAAATATGAACTACAAACGTGTCAAATTTAATTTTAATATATTCAGTATTTTAGCGCGAATCGCGGCCGACAGAAATTCACATCGGCTAAATTCGGAATAAATAGAAGCGTCATTTGTTCATTTCATTTCGTTTCAAAGTGATAATGTTGGCTAAACTTAATCAAAAAGTATTTTGTATTTTGAAATGAATTTTAAAAATGCAAAATACTTGAAAAGGTATTTCAAATAAAATACAAAATGTTTTTGTCAAAAAGTATTTAAATGCAAAATACAAAATAGGTATTTTGCATTTTGTATTTGTATTTTAAATAGAAGTATTTCAAATAAATCACATCTCTGTCTGTAACTAAGTTTTTATTAGTTGACATATTCTGGACAATCGTCTCTTTGGTTCTTCGTCTAACGGGATAAAGAGAGGTAATGGTAATTATATCTCTCTCTCTATATATATTTCTTTATCTATCATATCGCTTTAGATTGAGAGACTAAAATCGACAGTCAACTAATAAAAACATACTTATAAAATCGGGGTCATCGGGATGCAAACATAAGCTAATTTGCTATATTTACTAAATATAAAAATATCTATTTTGAAATATTGTAGACAAAGATATTATAGTTCCTTGTTTACTATTTCTTAATGTGCAAAGATTACGAAAAAGTAAACATCGTTAATATTGTTATAATTATATCTATAACAACGTTATTGAGGCGTTCATCGGATAGATACGAGGCTACCTAGATATGCAAATAAAAACTTACCGCCTCATTATCTGATAACGATATTATAGATAAGAATAACTTTTCTAGAAAAATATTTTTGTTTAGACAATTCAAGAACATTACAAAGGAAAGATTTATAGGTTTTTGTCATCGTTTTAAGAAGCAAGTACGTACTTATATATGTCAGCAATTTCATTAAGTGATAATAAAACATCTACTTATTGAAAACATAGTTCTCTTTGATAAGCATTTCATTTCAAAGTAGCTATTTCTGAGCTATACTTCATTTATTTCTTAATGTGTTCAGTTTTTAGAGAAAAGTCGAATTAGTTTTACGCTTGCTATTTTGTATTTACATCAAAATCAAACCGTTGCAAATTATGTTCTTTATCTAATCTAGACTATATACAATAACCTTAATCTAATCTAGACATCACCTCAAACTCAAGCAGTAGCACGGTTGTCACTAATTTAAATATCTATTTATTTCAATAAGTATAGGCGGAATTTTTTGGGCTACGTATTGAATTTGATAACGTCTAAAATTGGATTTTGACGTCTAAAATTTCGAAAATAATATACGAAAACAAATAACGTGGAGATGAGGTGGAGACATCCGCAAATATGCAATGGTATGTATGAACAGTTGGCTCTAGTTATGGAGTAACAAGTAACAACAAACTAATTCACACGCCCGAGTTTTGTGATAATAAATAGCCTTATGGCGTCCGATGTAGTTGGCACTGACTAGCTACATCTGCTTTCTATCCCACTGTTCTTCACTACGGCATGTGTTAAATATGTCTGTCGCGAAGCAGTATTTTTAGCTAATATTTGAACGCAGTTGACTAATCAACTTGCGTTCATGTCATTTATCTTTATTTTTAATAATTTTGATTATTTGTACTTATATGAATTCGGAAGGTGCAATTTTGTTTTAAAAAAAATTAATGATAATAATATTAAGACACCATTGAGATGGATTAAAGGCGTTGGGTTCTATAAATAAGCTCTACAGACCTAAACAGCATCTAGGGTCTGGAGGTAGAGCTGGCGATACGTCATTGAAACTTCTTAATAATGTGAGATAATCTCCTTTGATGAACGATAATCTCATCGAATTTATATTTTGTCTTACTTCTCACGTACAACGTTTCATAAATTAATATTTTTGAAAAAGAATTATGTAATGTATTTTGTTTTTCTTATTCAACTTACTTAGGCTTGGTGTGCAGTGTTTTTTCCACTTAAGGAAGTCGTTCCGTTCAATTTGTTAAAGAAAGGTTTCCTCAAAACATTTCTCCTTTATAAGGATGTCGCCGATGAGGTCTGTTTCGTTGCGGTCTTACTTATTAGGGCATCTGTTAAGTTGACCTTAGTTGTTAAAGGGTATACTTACCTACTTAAGTATAAAAACAAGTTTTGGTAGCCCCGAAGTGTTGCCGTAACGAGGACGCGATGACACATGTCTAACGGTAATATGACGGTAATACAATTTTACTCAGGCTTTACGTGCGAGTTGGTGATATTTACGAGAAATACCTCAGATTACGTGCCTAACACACAGGTTTACGTATGCAGCTTGTGTTATGGGTGCTCTGATAACTGATGAGTATTTTTATATATATTATACATAAATACTTATAATATATAGATAAACATCCAGACACTGGAAAATAGCTATGTTCATCACATAAATATTTTTCCAGACGTGGGAATCGAACCCACAGCCTAGGACGCAGAAGCAGGATCACTACCCACTGCGCCACGCGGCCGTCAGTGTCATTAAATCATCATTTGACTTGTTTCTTAAACTATTTACTTCGTACTGTCAAAATCTATATACTTGTCAGCTGTGGTTTAACTACACGAGACGCACTTATAGCGCCATTAGGGTGCAGTATAACGATACGTACCGCATCCTAATGAAGCTACCACGATTTTGCAGTGCGTCGAACATGTTCGCCAAGGCTAGAATTCCGGATTTCTTTGCGGTGATACGTGCAAGAATCGCCTCTTTTTGGGAGCGCTTACGTAAGAGTTCCAACGAAATCCTCAGAGCAATGCATGCGCACCTGGATGTCGATATCTTCCGGCACTGGTTAAAGCAGCATCGCAGTGCGAATCGGAAGTAAATGTAATTTAAGTTTTGCTTTTAAATGTTTTTAATTACCTAGTTTTAAATTTTAAAATTTTAATAGATTTAATGATTTTATATTACAATGAATTTATTATTATTATCTTATTAATTATTATTGCTATTTTAATTGTATCTTTTGTAATAGTTTTTAAATTCAAATTTTTTGTATATGGGTTATTACAATGCCTGAAATAAAGATTATTATTATTATTATTAAACTTAATCATTTAACTTGTTTTTTTGATGTTTATCAATCATTCAAAAATATGTTTTCATTTATAAGCAATTACTAGTCATATTATATTTTAGCAATTGTGCAATCTTCGCGATAATTTTGTAATCGATTGTATTGTTTGCAGCCCTGTCATAAGCTGTTATGTAAATTAATGTTGATTAGATCAGAGTAACTTAAGTTCATATAAACATTGCCAGCCAGAAACAGTGGGGGGCAAGTAGAGTCAGTGCGATTGAGATAGAGTTAGCAGGAAGATAATAATTATTGAAAAGAGTCAACGAAAACAAAATAATTTTATTTGCCGAAATAAATATGACTTCTGTTATTTGGCGAAGGCGAGCAAAACCTTAAAACGCCTTTCTAAAGTCTCATTTGACGTAATTGGTAATCTCATTCAAATAGTACATCTTAAAATATTATATCATCTGATTCAGGCAAGTCATCCAGGTTACGGCTTAGGTCAACGTTGCTCAACAAACGCAATTGCTTGATATAGATTACAGGCATGTACGATGTCGCAATGAGGCCGCATTGAGAATTTGAAGCGATATCTGAGTACAATTAAATTCCATAACTTCATGGAGAACCTGCATTTCAGAAAATTACACTGTCTGCCAGATAGGACAGATAATCTTTCCGATAACGAGCTCATCAGACGGTGTTGCAAGCGTCAGCGGCGGCGCATTGAGCTGTACAATAATATTAAACATGTGCTCCGGCGTATGCTTTCAATTGATATACTTATTTTTGAAACCGGTCTTCGTTTTCATAACATGATGATAGGCCGTATTGCTAAGCGGTTTGTCTGGAGAGACGTGTTTAATATTAATAAGATTTGCGCTATGATCGCGTAACTACATCGAGTGTATACTGTACTTATTTGGACAGGTTTGTATTTGTACAACCAATTGTTGATACTAATCAAGTGCGCGGCGTATGCTCGTGCAGTCGTGATTGATGCAGGACGGGAGCAGATTAAAATTTGCTTTATAGGTCAGCATTTGTATATTTAGATAACCTACAAAGATGTACATACTCGTAAGCTTATGAGTGTAAGTGATGTTCTACATCGGCGGGGCGAAGGCCAGAAGTCAATTTGGGGCGAAGTCGGAGGCTGCGCGCGATTCGCTCCCCGACCGTAAATGTCACGCGCAATGTCCATTCAGCTAAATTACATAATATTGGCGCAACAGTATAGCAATAAGTATAAATAGCCTCATTTTAAATGTTATAAAGGAAAATGGGAACATTTTGTCAATATGACGTAATAAATGCTCATTAAAATTGCGCGCTTTTTCTTTCACGAAATGGCCAAAGGAGTTGAGTATTTTATAGATTAAAGAAGATAAGTAGGTATTTATGTATATCTGTATAATTATACTTTGTTCTATCACTCCATAACCTAATGTAAATCGACCGAGTCGCTTTTTAACCGATTCAAGCTCGCGTGTTGGATGGATATTTCGGGCGTATAATGGCGGCATTGACGTAAACCAATTCAACGGACGTGGGAAGCGCCGCGAAATCCTTGTAGTTGTCGGTGAATAGTTTTATGGTGCATTAAGGGGCTATTACACAATTCCAAAGCCAATTAAAATAAATTCAAAGTCAACTAAACTCAGTGAATCGTAATCGTCGCCTTGAACTGAACAGAAGCTGGGATGTGCAACGATTGCCACGAGTACAAACGAACAGGAATGCGTCTTGCAAAATTAATGTTATAAAAATCTCACGGTACATGATTTCTTTCATTAAAGTGGCGATATTGTTTATTATCAACAAAGGTCGTCTGAATGAAAACAAAAAGAACGTAGAGAGTCATTGTAATTGAACAAAGCGTGTGAACCCCAGAGTTGAAAGTGTGCGTCTAGGCGTCAGGATAAAACAAACACTACTTTAACCCGTGTCAACAGTAATGCAAACTGCAAATTGTGCTTTTTGATATTCTGTCTGACCTCCTGAATCATAGTTATGGTGATATAGGACCCATTATTTCCCGAGACTTTACTAGGTTACCATGCTTCGAGTTCATAGATCAAGAGACCAGAAAAAGAAACTGTTACAGTGACAAGGTCTCTTCCATATATATTAAACAAGTACATAGATTACATACTCTTATATAAGTATAGACCATGAAATATAGAAATGTGTGAGGTGTCGGTTGATGTATTTCGGAACAGCTTAAAACGATTTTAATTAAATTTTGTAAATTGCATAGCCGATTCCAGTGTAAAGGATATAGGAAAGATTTAGTATAATAGTGTTAGATACTAAAAATTTCATTTGAATTGAAACTTTTTTCCAGATTTCCACAACCACTAGGTAAAATTTGAGTCTATGAGTTAATTATGTATTAGGTTTCTTTGGAGTAGCTATATTTTATGCAGCAGTGTCAGTAGGTATTACTTAGCAGTAACAGTCGCGCCATTGTACAATGGATTACAGAGGTATTATGCTAGATAAATGAAAACACGGTAGCTCAGTGAATAGTTGGGATTATAGCTAATGAGTTATGGTGTTGTTTGTCGCCTATTGTCCTGTAGAAACACTTTGTCAACACTGGCATTGACGACCAGTAATATAGAATATGTAGAAATCGGTGTAATGTAATAGCTATCTACGTTAGGTAGGTAATAAGCGTCAGCATCAATAGGCTTATTTGCATCATGAAACGTCATCATGGATGGACTGCAGGCTTTTTACCCGTTTGCCAAAAAAGGATATACTTTATAGCGCAAGTTCAATCCAGAATTTTAGTCTAGATTGATTCATTATTTCTTTCATTCTCAACTTCATGGACTAGACTGGAGGACTGAGTACTGTCTGTTATTCATCTATGCTCTTCCTCGTTGTTTTTGATGTTTTTACTGTATACGCAATTTCCAGAGACATACATATTACAACCTATAGTAACGAAAAGTACAACATCTACAATGTCATAACAACAAAAATACTTTTGATAGGTATCTGGAGCTACGCGTGTAAATCCGCGGGACATCGCTAGTGGTTAGTAAATATCATCTAACATAAATTATTTCCATGAATTGAACATATGCACATAATATGATCTTCGTATTAAAAAACGTCATAAAATCAAACATGGTATGATTCATTACAATATCCTAAGATGGATAAATGGGCATAATCTACTTTTAATGGCACCGCAAGCTTCTTCATTTATGGTCGATACCGGTAGAATTATGGGGACATTAGCATAATCAGGAGATATGGCTCGAAGTTTGTACAGAAAAGGATTGCACGCGTGAGCCATGCCTTATTATGTAGTTCCTTCCTTCCCTTTTGTACTGACTAATGAGGAAGGACTTGTAAAAAGGATGAGTCTAATTAAGATGGTTTTATGAAAGTATCTTACGAGTAGTTTGACGTTTTTTTTTCTATCGACTACAAGTTGGCCCTTGACTGCTATCACACCTGATGTTAAGTAAAGATGCAAGCGGGCTAACTTGTTAGGAGTAGAATGAAAATCCACACCCCTTTCGGTTTCTACACGACATCGTACCGGAACGCTAAATCGCTTGGCGGTACGTCTTTGTCGGTAGGGTGGTAACTAGCCACGGTGAAAGCCACCAGCCAGACCAAGACAAATTAAGAAAGATCTCAATCTGCCCCGCCGGAAATCGAACCCAGGACCTCCGTCATATAAATCCATCGCGCATACCACTGCACCACGGAGGCCGCCAAAATGTTTTTTATGTTGGGTTAATATTGCTGTTTTATTAGGTAAAATATATTAAATTATTTTTAACCTTAAACTCTTAACTTGATAACTCCATCCACACATCCACTGGTGAACATAGGCCTATTCTAGGGTCTTAAGCCGTCCGATCCTGACGTCTGAGGCCAGCTACTCCCGGCGCGCGCTAATGTCATCAGTCCACCTAGGGGTACATTCATGCCAGGCTTATAAATAAATCTTCAACTTTCAGACCAGAACACAGCGATTGTACTTTAACATAAAGCTCTACTTTTATGTAGAATCTAATCTAAATATAGAAGTTGGTAGACTATTTGCTTAGTCCATGACGAGCTATTTATTTTGAAGCGGCTACTGCCACGGGGGGCATGTTTTCACATCTGCTTCTGGCGGTGGGGAATCTCGCATTGTGTTTCCTCTCATTTTGTTTATTATCTAGCTTGACTCATTATATTTGCTTTGTGTCTTTGAGACTGAACTTTGATTAGCTTTTACTCTTTGGCGGTTGGAATTATTTGTTTTGGCGACAACTTGTTTACAAAGTTTAACATTTTCTTTTAAAAGAGCAACGGCTTCGTTCCTTGCCGGCGCTTTTCCGCATCTACTTACCGACCCGGTGGAATCACTATTAGTACTTTGACATTTTAAAAGGGCTTCTATAAAAATGTATACTTGAATATATCAATTTGAAATTCAATATTAGATATGACGTCAATAAAGTACTTAGTTAAAATAAAAAATATATTTCATCAATCGGATGATGATAGGACTACAGGTACACTCTTAATAAATAATAGGTACCTATATTATTAAATAATGTTACTAACGAGTGTATTATTAATTAATGTAACTAACTGATTTGCACAGAGGAACAAGAGAACAGTTCCAAGTACTTGAAGTTGTAAACCGCACCTAGCACAAAAATAGATTTTCCTGTTAAGAACATAATTTATACAAAAATATAAATATTTACATTTAAATCTAATATGGGTCATGCCGATAACCGAAATGTGTGGAACACTCGTCGATAGTACCTACACTCGCAGATTGGGCCGGCTTCGCGCGTCTTGAGGGCTTTATAAGGTCACCAGGTCTCGGAGATTTCCGGGATTGTCTTTCGATTTGTTATCGAGTCACGTGTACTAGAAATGAGCAAGCAAAATAACGCTTTGTCTCGGTAATGATTACTTATGGCATGCCTAAGAAAAGGACGGCTGTTCTACGGTTACGGTAATGAATATTTATCTCTCCGACTACAGGGTACGTTGGTATGTTCTGAAATTCTGAATGATTTAAAATACTCTTCAGGTAATATTAATAATAATTAATTATTGCCATTCGCATAAACGTTTCTAGCTAAGCCTTATCACATTACTAAGTCTGGCGAATATAATCCCAAAAAGTAAACTTTAAAGGTAAGTACTAGGGCGTTGAAAAGTTTGAACCTGCTACCTTCCAAAAATAGCATTATCGAATCTTTACTGTTGGTAACCGCACTAACCTATAGTGTAAACTAAGACTAAAAAAACTTTATTTTTTTATAAAATAACGAAGGTGAACTATGGGTATGACAGGCTTTTAGACCAAGCTTAAACTAGGTACGGTACGGTAACCAAACCAAGAAAGATAATAGATTGCCTATAAAGCTGTGCCCTAAAGTGGTGTATTCAGAGCACTATACTCCGTGATTAAGGCTTACAGCACCCATGTGGGTCCCGTAAACGCGGTTTTATTCCTGGCAACCCCAGGCTTAACTGGAGTAGTGGGACGGTTTAGGATAAACCGAGTCAATGGCCGGGTCACGACGCTATTTGCGTGCACGCCGCCCGCGCCCACCCTCCTCTGTTCAACTACCCGAGACCGTCTAATTTTGGTTACATCTGTTGATATGTGTAAAGGCTTCAAGGAACTGTTGCGGTTTTATGACGACATCTGCTGCTTTGTCACAATAATCTAGTTGGGACTAATGGAGTGGGTGTTCCCGCTACATTACTACTGGTCGTGCTCGTAATGTGTTAACTGTTTAGAAATAGATACTCTTATTTCATTGTACAGATGTTCTGTTTTACAAATATATCCCGAGTCATCTTGCTATACTATACTTTTCATCATCTTTAAATTAATAGCAGTTTTAGAATGCAATGCAGTAGTTTGACAGCTCATTATTTATTGTAGACATTCAAAAAATAATTGTAAGTACTTATATTATAAGCGTTAGACAAAATGCCTCTTATACTTAGAATTTATAAGTTAGGTATAGGATTAAATTGTACACATACGCCTACACAAAACTTTATCTGATATGCCGTTTGTATGAAATCGCTCCAAATGCAGTAAAATATGCAATGCATACATATTTTTGACAATCATCGTATGGCGTTGTGCAGTAATTGGCTAACGTGAAATAAGCTACTTACATTTATAGTAAAAACAGAATTTACGAGTCTATAAATGAAATAATCATAGAATAATTAGGGTTTATGATCCAAATATCAAACATTATACCAAAGTTCTGTACCAATAATGTTTCCATAACGAGAATTGCTCTAGATAAATTGTCCAAACAAACTATAATATGTGTCCCAAATAATTAATCTAATTTATCGCGTTGAATTGCTACGTAGTTGCTGTGGTGTGAGGGGATAGTTAACTAGGATTAATTATTTCATTTATGGTGTTATTATTAGCGACGAGCGACCGAGCGAACTTAAATAGCCTACATTGTGATAAAATATTATTATAGTTTTCCGAACATTATTCTTATCATGCCATTTATTTATTTATTTATTTAGTTACGACAATCCACAGCTGATAAATGTTGTGAGTAATAGCTTCAATTTAGTCAAGCTTATCATAGTTATAAACAGTTAGATTCGCATAATAATACCTAGTTTTAAAATACCTAGATAAGAAGTAGCGCAAAACAAAGTCCCTTCCTGTCGTCTATTGTTCTTGTTTAGATCATTCAACTGCGTAACGGATTTTAATGTGGTTTTTATTACTATACTAAAGCCAAACTCGATTGAGAATGCTTGTCAACAAACAAATTTAAAATGAAGGTAGAAAATGCAACACATTTTATGCCTAATAAATTTAAAATTATGTTTTGTGTTTTTTATAAAATCTTATTTAAAAGATATTGAATATTTTAATTAGTTTTAAGCTTACTAATCTAATTTATTGTCATGAATTCGTAATTAACAAATTAACTAAAAAAATTAGGTGTAAAATGACTAGTGAATTCTACCATCATTTTTGATTTGTTTGTTGACAAGCATTCTCAATCGAGTTTGGCTTTAGTATAGATACAGTTATTAAAAGCCAGCTAAAACATATAACGTTTATTAATTAAATCACATAGTACATCTATATCATTTATTTACACCCATCCTATTCATTAAATCTGCTTTATTGATTACACAAACATGACAACATATATAGACATTATACAATTATACGATACCAATTCCAATACTTATAATCCCGTCACTTCTTAACTTTGTTTTCGTAGATTATGATCGCTTGCTCTCTCACTGTTGACTGTGTTAAATGTATTTTTACAATCACTTTTATGAAGTCGGTTAAGTGGGAGATAATGGTGCAATGCAGCATTTTCTGCAGTTCTGCCAACCAATCGTGTAGTGGGGCGTCCTCAGTTCAATGTAGCCAACTGTGCGCCCACAGATAACGCACATTTTCCATAGAGGATTTCACCGACGACAACATCCGGCCCTCCTGTCGACGCGTTCGTCCCGAATCGCGTGCTAGTCTGGTGTAATTGCTGAGAACAAAATAATTAGTTAAACGCGATTCAAATGTCAAGATGTTATTCTGAATGTATACATTCGGATTCAGAACAACAATTTTACATTGACTCTATCAGAACACAAGATATTACAATACGTACACGTTTAAACTGACAACTTGAGCGTGTATAAACCACTATCTAAGGTCGTGTATGACTCGTTTAACAGACGAGTGTGTATGAACCTGTTATGTAGGGTTGTGTATGGCTCACGTCATCATTGTATACAGCGTTCACATCGGATGCCTGATACAATGTTGTACTGCATTGTAAATCTTTTGTTTGAAGCAAATACATCAGACATTATTCAGACATTAAACAGTTATGACTCAACAAATATTTTAATACTCACATAATAAGGTACCAGCACCGACAACAGCCGGCTTATCAAATGTTCTAACAGTTTAATAGCTGTTCTTCGTTATTGCCATAATGTCGATGCTCATTCGTAATCAGAGTAACTAAAAAAAATAGTTATATATATAAATACTCTCTTAGTACTGCCGTTATGGTTCTATTGATCGCACTGTTAATACCTACTTGAATTTGATCGATATATTGGTCCTATTTATTAAAATCTGTATCTTCTCCCATGTTACTAAGAGCCTCTACATTTATTTTCTTATACCGTTCCACTTAGCCAGTACAACAGTGGTCTCGCAGTTGCTGTTACATGACTGCATTGCACTATTATTGCAGTATTTAGAAAACAATTTTAAGTTATTGACCTAATAAAAGAGATTTAAACAATGTTATATATTCCTTTACTGTGGTTTTAAACGCAGATGTAACCGTGAGAAATTTTTGTCCATTGCAAAATGTTTGACATCAACAGGAATTAATGTAATAATCTGTCAAGTGAACTTTCATGATAAAAATCATCGTTGGCCATATCTAGTGCGTAACTTTGTTATCAAGACGTTAACAAATTATCAAATATTTGTTTGTTGTTCGGCCTCTCCTGATTCTAATATAATTATAATGAATACTACAAATGCTTTGATTTTGAACATTCACGGAGAGTAACCAACAATAATATTATTTACACAAAAGGAGTAACCATGATTATCTAATTTCTACATAATGCATTGACATGTTAAATTTGCGTATCTGCCCTTTTAACTACCTCAATTGAAAATTCTGGTAACCTGGCTACTTATACGTGTAATCTATATTAATATATATTCAATGGCATTACAATTTAATTATATTAAAATTAGATCCCAGTAAATAATGTCTGCATTTGTCTTAGCCCACCTCAACAGCTAGTAACTAATTCAAATAACTGATACGCTTTTTCTTCATATAAAGTGTAACAACTTTAAAGACTTATGCTTACAACTTTACTTTCTTTTAACACTTACTAGATTTTGTACTTAATAGAATTTTTTTTACCAATTTCTCGACCAATTTGCGTCCGTATATAATTTTATGAGTAACTTGGATCAACTATGTTAATTGTATTGTTAGAGTTTTTTTTTTAGCTGCATGTGTTTTTTTTTATTCCAATAAAAGCGCCTCTCTTTATCAAATGAAGAGGTTTAATTAGAAATACACAATCTTCAATCCATTTTCTAAATAACTAATAAGACCTAACAACTGGCCTACCTACTGGTATTGGATAACTGTTAACTCTATTAATCTTTATTGAAATGGCCCTAATAAAAAATCTAATACCCTAATAAACCATAACCTATATTATTTAATAATAAAACACGTGCACTTCCGGAAATTCAGCTAGTATTCTTGACTCCCTTCTACGTGGGCACGATTTTTACAGTTATCAGAATAAGTCAGCTTACGTTACTTATTGTCTTCATGCTAATGTTAATATCACTAACTTTTAAGATAAACATTATTACATTTTAAGGGTTTTTTTTTAATGACAAAATCTAAATGCCACATTATGTTGATTGATTTATATGTATTTTATTGTTACTATTATTTGTCAATGTTACATTGAATTTAATTTTTAATTATTTGACATGTACAATTAAAGAGTAGAGTAATGAAATATAATTTCTATGTACCTTACAAATAATATTAATTTGTCGTAAAACAATAAGTTACAATGTAAAAGGTAGGTTTACAAATGTACGCCCAAATGGCAAAATATGCATATTGTTAAGATGAAATATGAGTATATTTATAAGCCCATATTTGAGCCAAATAAAATAAATCGTATCTTAAAAACTCAAGCTCAGAAAAATAAAATTGAGCACTTCTTCTAGGGACGAAATATTTTTTTTACTGCTAAATTATCTAATGCAATAAGTATCATATTTACCAAAACGGTGGTTTTCTAAAACTGTATCAATCGCTGAAACATTGCTGGTTTATTAGCAAAATCAAAAAGCCTGTCGTAATAAGAGACGTTTTGTAGATATCTTGTTCTGTAATTAGAATGTTATGGTGAAAGGAAGTAAAATCGCGAAAACTGTCGGTAAGATCGTTAGTTGTGTTTTGATTTTTTTTTTTACCGTAATTTTATTTAACATTTATTTTTTAATACATTTTTCACTACAGCTTCCGAACATGCAATACTTTTCAAATCATTAATGTGACAAAATCAAAAAAAAAAAGATTATGACTGATATAACTATACATATTCGTTTTATTTTCAGTAAAATTCCTACCAGTTCGCAACTTGACAAGGCGTTGATTATATGTTGTATTTCTTAGTTCAACTGTATCTATCTTAAGTGTGTAATTTAAGAATTTGTACATCCTGTTGAACAAATTGGTTTATCAGAATCACGTATTAACAAACCAAGTTTATCAACTTAAATGAATACAATTAAAAATCTGGTTAAAAGCAATTAGATCAAGGGAATATTTCAAACTACCCGCTTCTACCCTATTACATAATTGTGTTTCTTATTCATGTTCACTATGTGTAATTTTGCTTTATTTTTTTTTTCTGAAGTAAAAACTCGTATGCACCGTCACTTGGTTTAGAATCTAAATCTCTTTTTAAGGAAAAATATTTCGTTTGATCTGGAAGGTGTCGGATAGTTCATTCCATTTCAGGTATTTGTTTGTATTTCTTAAATTTTGTAACGCCTGATATTCAATCACATCACGTAACTAACCAAAAACTATGTGCGTCCATCATATTGGCACATTTTACATATCAACGTCATCAAAGTCACATATCGATCGGATCAAATTCAGGTATAACAAATGATAATAAAACATTCTGACTCACTCTGAACGGCGGCGAGGTTGAATACTTTCGATGTTACGATGGTAAGCACTGTTGTTACTCCAAGTAAAAGATGTTACCATGTCAGGAATGACCGTCTGTGAGTTGGCCTACGCTTTCGTTTTTCTTTTCCAGGCACTCTCGAACGTCGGCGTCGTGGTTTCTTAAACACTTCTGATATTAAAAGCCAGCTAAAACATATAACGTTTATTAATTAAATCACATAGTACATCTATATCATTTATTTACACCCATCCTATTCATTAAATCTGCTTTATTGATTACACAAACATGACAACATATATAGACATTATACAATTATACGATACCAATTCCAATACTTATAATCCCGTCACTTCTTAACTTTGTTTTCGTAGATTATGATCGCTTGCTCTCTCACTGTTGACTGTGTTAAATGTATTTTTACAATCACTTTTATGAAGTCGGTTAAGTGGGAGATAATGGTGCAATGCAGCATTTTCTGCAGTTCTGCCAACCAATCGTGTAGTGGGGCGTCCTCAGTTCAATGTAGCCAACTGTGCGCCCACAGATAACGCACATTTTCCATAGAGGATTTCACAGACGACAACACAGTGTTTCAAAAGGAAGGTTTATATAAACTTTATATGTATTAATTTACGATTATTTTTTTTGGCCTTCAAGGCGGCCGAAGTCGCAGACGCCCACGAGTGTAATTTTTAAAATAATAATAGTTGGGAATTTTTGGACTATTGATGCCATATTCATTTATTCTTATTTAAGATCTTTTGGCTTTTAAAACTACATTAAAGGAAGGAATAATAAACTAAAAGACTAGATGAAATAAAATATCGTTCCATTAATATTTCAAAATTTAAAATTCGATATAGTGAGACTAGAGCACCATAGATAAAAAGTGCAACGACCTTCAAAACAAAGAACGCTAAAACAGCAGGTAGGCAGGTAGACGCGTTGATAGGGTTACAGAATGAACAGCCGCTGAGTGTGACTTACAAATTTGTACCTTATTAACTTAGTGTTGAATGAAACTATTAACTCCCTACTACATTATAGGTATGTAGTTACCGGTACAGATTTATCTACCTTCATAATGGAGGTATCCGACTTGGTTTTAGTTTAAAATTTAACAACTCAATGTCATTTTATTTTAACGGCAATAGCAGAGGAGATAATTCTGGAGTTTAGACACACGTTTTGGATTACGTTTTCCCAAAACGGCATGGAGATTTAGCTGTTGGTATCGGTCATTAGGTATCATTTGCATCTGGTAGTGATCATAATATGAGTAAAAACCCTTATCCGCCCGAATGGCATTGGAACAAGAGAGCCCAAGCTCTTAATCGCCTCTCCAAAAAGGAGAAAGATCTAGCTCTTTAATGGGAACATTCTCTTTCATTACCATAACAATAAAATTATTGTTATGGTATTAATTACCATTAGTTCATCATCCTATCAACCGATGGTCGTCCACTGGACATAAGACTTTTTAGAAAATTCCAAAATAACGCTCCTGGGACGCTGTAGGCAGTGGTTTCCTACCAGACGTTTAATGTCAGCTCGAATAGCAGTTATACACATAAAATGGTAAATTCCATAAAAGTATTAGAACATAAATAGCAAAGTGAAGCTTTCACTAGCATAGGTAATGAGTTGTACGAAGTGGTAGAGACCGCGGGAATCCGCTGCACTCGGGAAGGTAATGATAATGGCGCATTGTTGTTCGACACAATCCGTGTTTTAATGAGTCGCAGCCGCCGCGCCCGCCACTTGACCGAACCGACATTCTACAATAGCATTAGACTCATAATAAACATTTCTCTAAAAACTACGAAACCCCATTTGCGAACTTTAACCTTGCGTTTTTTTGCATACTACGTTCGATAACTTTCCAAAATTTCATTCTAGTTCTAATTCTTCACAGCATTCTAATGTCCAAATGCAGAATACATTGTACAAGTATATTTGCTGCTAAATATTATTCCAAGGGTAACCCTTTTCGGGCAAACTTGACGGTTCTGTAATAATCAGTATCTAATTATCTTGATTATATTAAAAACCCAAAATTTTGCCCTATCTTAATTGTTTTTGCATCCATAGTATCGATGATTTTTCACAATTTAATTGGTGGTGTTAACGCCAATAATGAAGTCCCTGTCATCTCTGTACATTTGCAGCTTTTGCGGTATTATTTCAACAGTACTAATCGTACTTTTTTGACTAACTTGACCGTTCTAATATATAATCACCTTTCTTCTACTCGCTTAGGCTTAAAAAGTCATTAGTCTCGCAGCGCCCGCCACTTGACCGCATCGTCGTCCAACAATAGCATCAGACATAAGTCTAAAACATTTCTCTAAAAAGTACAATCATCTATTTTAGAAAACTTTAACCTAGACTATAAAATGTTTTACACACGCAGTTGATAGGATATTTTCACAACTACATTGCTCAGTCAACTGTCTACACAATAACAATAGTGTCACATCTTTGTACATATGAAATAGCTTCTTGGATATTTTTGCATCCTCATCTCTCTACTACTTTAGGCTTATTGAACCGGTCTAAAATCACATTTATAATACTCGCCTTAGATTTAACAAATATTTACGTTTCCACTTTTCCATAGATCGTATCTTCAGGTTTGTAAACAAATTGATAAATAGATAACCGAACTGGTTTATTTTTCATAATTTAACATTTGATTAGGTAGTTATTTTTTAAAATTTACATACTAGAGATGACTGCTTGGTTACATATACATAACCTAGTTAGTTTAGTTGTGTATCTATTACGTTCAGTTTCGATTTCATGCGTAGAGTTCCAACCTACAATATTTTAAAATTTATTAAAGTGTCTGGCGAATTCACTGAAAGTACGTAAGTTTTCGCAATATAAGATACGAGTATAGGTATTATATCTTAGGTGTCTGGGGTACGGTTAAATCCCTTTTAAGCCGGAAGTATATGGCTATATAGTTAAATCCGTTACGTCGTGTTGAGAACGTCTGCTTACTACAATTTGCGAGGTACTTACATGCACTTGTTGAGGGGTTGCATTGCATCAATACGAGGGGTATAAATTAATGCTGCCTAGACAGACTCGCTTCTCGATACGTGTGTATAGCTACCAACTATTTTGTGCTTGACTATGTTATTTGACTATGTATTGTGGAAGTGTTAAATATTTTAGAAGTTAAACTCATATTCAACCTAACCAAACCAAACACGGCCCTTAGTTTCTTATAGAAGATCAATGAAAGTAATTTCATGTTAAAATTCATTAAATTACACTACAAGTGCTTGAGCAATCGAACGACAGAAAACAAATAAATCGTTTTTGATTCTCCGATGGTAGAGTCACTACGAACAGTATAACTTGACGTTTCAAAAATGAATGACTTGAAAAAAACGAGAATTTAGAATTATGGATTTTTGAATTTTGAAACACTGTATATGAAAGACTTATCTCTCCATACGTACATACTTAATACTCGTCCGCTGGCACAAACCGGTCTTTTGTTTACCTTTTTTCTTTTAATAAAATGGCCAATCTTTACTTTAGTTTCAACTTCAATCACTCATTGAGATTTAGGATAATTGTATAAAAAAGATAGCTGTCATATATTATGATCAGTTGATAAAATTATTATTATCAATACTTTTCATTTAAATTATTATCTATTCATCTCTAAATTTAATATTATCAGACTGAAATAAAATGAAAACGATCATATATTATCTCTTTTCTGCCAGTATCCTTCTCTATTTCAAAAACAAATATTTCTACATTGAATATAAGTTGCATAAAAATATGGACATTATGGAGCAGTGGAGCGCCCATATACTTTATATGGTCTTAAGGCGCGAGTGGGTGGCTGACGACCGTGAGCCGGCGACTGCTCGATTGGCCAGCCTCGCCCCACTGTTGCGACACCTAAATAATTAGCCATTATAATTTTCACATTACACTAGAAGAATAATCGCCGCATATCGTTCCAGATGGTAGGATATTTGCGCCGTTCACGAAGAGCGCAGTTTATGCCGTCAATCACTGGCCGGTGCAGGGAGAGTGATGACGTTGCTTTATTTTAGGAACAATATATTTATTATACTGACAGAGAGAGCTGTGGGTAGTCATCCTGCTTCTGCGTTCTGGATTCGATTCCCACATCTGAAAAATATTTGGGTGATGAGCATGGATGTTTTTCAGTATCTGGGTACATCTATATTACAGTATTAACTATTTATGTACATTTGTACATAATTATATGTATTCAAAATTATTCATCAGTTATTTTGGGGCTGGAATAATGTCCTAGAATATTTATTTATTTATTATAAGGACCTTAAATTTGTTTTTAATTCACAATAAAGTTATCGCACCGTTGATTTAATTGTTTGATACAATGCCGTGTGAAGATCACTCAAGGGTATGCTTTTAATAAGTCACACTCCTTTCAAGTTAGCACAATATAAATAAACCGACACGATAGAGCGATGCCATCTTAGGCAGCATCGTTATTTAACAGATAAATTTGCAGCTAGTCGTTTTTATTAATTAGCAAAATTTAACAGATCTCTCACGGCTAAAAAGCTTAATCAGCAGTCTCTAATTACCAATAATCTGTTAACTAGCCACAACCAAAGTCTACATACAGTTAAACCAGAGTCAATTTAGAAATTTATATTTTCTAATCTTAATTGAACCGCGGTAGTAAAGAGATCCCGTATGCAACTAAGGTAATTTATTTGAGCGAGTCTAGAAGACAATTTTAATGATTTTTGAAACTAATATGTAGAGTCATTAAAATAATCCATGTAATTAATTACTCTCCTAGCGACATCTGCTTATTGAACATGAGATTTAGTTTCTATAATAGATTACGAGCTTGTACTAATATGTATTTTGTGATACGAGTTCGTAGAATCCTTGAATCGTTCTGCGGACCTTAAAAGTATTAAATTTTCTGTTTACAGAAGCTGTCAATGATTGATTTTATTGTATCCAGTACAAATACGCAAGCTGTCGGCGGCGGGAGTGCAGTGCCTGCGCCACAGATTTGTGATAGCCCGCTTGTGATCCTGACAGTGCGTATTGTGCCGCGACCCTCGGGGTGAACGCTCGGCCCGGAGTCGTCGACACAGGCGATAATTACTGTCCCAGCGACATCTACCTACGCCGCGCCTGCCCTCCGACCAACCGGGCTCCCGTAAACCTATTACACTAATCATTTCAATTTTCAAGTCCAGAAAAATGTTCTTTTTACACTAACAAAGCTTTTTGCGTTGAAACAGTGAGAGATGGCCAGACGATTTTCGATCATTCAAAGTATGTGATTGTACGACTGATTGATGCAGATACTTACTTTATTTTTATTAATATTGGCCAGGTTTTTTTTAATGTGTTTGACCAAATGTCCCTTTCCCCCTCGTCGTAAAGTCATAATTCAATGGTCGCAACTCAATCCCATGACCTCTTGGTGTTAAGTCTGGTCCTTAACCGTAAAGCTTTTGAAGCTTCAAATTCATAATTGTGCACAGGTTACACTCTCGTCCCTTTGAGTCATCATGTATCGAATATTAACAGTTTGCTTTGTGTTAAAGTGAAAGTACTTTCATTTATTTTTCCGAAGTTGGCCAATGCAGCTACTCAAAGATTAATGATGTATTAAGCCGAAATTCTACGCGTACCTTCTATCCTTTTTTTCACGGTCGAACTAAATTATTTATAGAAGTGACCCATGGGTAGTGTTTGTGGAATACATAAAGGACCGTGTCAGGGGTTGCCGTGGGGTGAATATATGATGTTACAGTGCCATTCAATAAGGATAGAGTTATATAACTTCAACCCTTTCAGGTAAAAAGTTTGCGAAACTTCCCAAAGGATTAGGTCGTACCGGTCAAGCTTAATCACTTGGAAAGTACTGTTAATGTATATTATATTTACCTACGTAGGCACCTACTTGTGCTCTGCTTGTTGTTGGAATTGGCTAGTTATTGCTAGTATCTAGGAGCTGAGCTTCAGGACAAGGAGACATTATAAAGGTATATTTTACAGCCGTAACCAATGAAAAATTAGGTATAATGGAAATATAATATTTGCTTTAGTGATATTAATAGCAGCCATCAGTTTCATTTCTGACACTTCTTCACACTATCCACATCAGTTATTTCTTAAAGAAACTATTAAAAATGCCTAAGATCTTTAAAAACTCCCGGTGAAACGAACAAAGTAAACAGTAATAGGTATAAATTATAAATTAAATTCTAGATCGGAAGTTATAAATCAGAGAATGGTGTCTCTGTCGTCCGCGCTCCGTGAATTGACTAATTAGTTACTATTGCCCCATCAAACAGAAACTCTTGAAAATAAGCGTCAAATTGGACCAAATTGTTCCTAAACTCCCGAGATAATCTTAATGAATTTCGGTTTAGATTTCTATTTTAGATTAGGTACCTCTGAACTTTGTAATTATTTATTATCTCTTCTATCCCTTATTCTTATGATAGGGTTAAGTGGTAAGCATTGCATAGGTATAATTGGTTTTAACGTTTTGATCATCTAAGGGTGCTATTCTGTTGTGCTTCATTTTTATAACAATTACAATTAGTGAAATGATTTTTATTAATTTTTTTTATTTAATTCCTCAGGTGAAATGGTGCTGAAAACGTCACTTGATACTTCAAACAAATTGTTGTAATTTAACTGCGATCTTATGAGACGTTAAGTGAAATGCAGCAGTCAGTTAGGGGTTTGATGGCTAGATCGTACATGAAAGTTTGCTTGACGGTCTTTAAGTTACTATGTATTACGAAGTACATAGTAGCCCAGTGTTGACGGTAGATGCGTTTTTACCCTTAAGACGGAGCTATAGAAATAAAATACATAAGAAAAATATGCAGAGCTCTGGATCTACCACTAGCTATTGTTACTATTAAGTAACTGTTATTAGTGGTATTACTATTAATTAACAGTGACTAGTGGTAGATTTTGTTATTAGACTAGATCTGTGCTTATTTAGAATCTTCTCAATTTAATTGACTTGGAAGTCCTTAGCATCTGAAAGACAACTGTAGCTCGGAGCAGAAACATCTCGCAAATTAGTTAGATGTTTCGAAACACCAGTAAAATTTGCATTGATGTGAATGTCTCCTGTGACGTTAATAGCATTAGGAGGCGAGCCGGGTTCACTTACATGAGGCTAGCGCACGATAATGGAGCCCGCGTCCAACGGGATTTAAATAATAGGTCTCGAAGCTGAGGCGCCCAGCCCCGTCTCTGTTCACCTGCTAATGTAAAATGACGTATATCCGGCCGAATAATGGACAGAGTAATGGAGGTAGCGTTATTAATCAAACGACATCAAATTCTATTTGAAACAAATACAATCTCGGTGACGGACCATTTATTTCATCTGTTTCCGGTTTGTTTGTTTTGTTCATTAGCAACGGTAAATCAAAAATGAAATTAATAAGATTAATGCCTTAAGCGAAATACGGTGGTGGCTTTGGACCAAATAGTAATAGGTAATAATTGAAACTTTTGTACTTATTATGTCAAGTGTCTATGCTAACTTTTTGTTATTATTTTTTAGGAGTCGACGGCAGGTGGACCATTTGATGTTAAGTGATATAATCATCGCCTATGGCAGAGCACCTTGCAGGGCGTGAACGTTTAAAATATGCTCAACATACGCTACTGGAGGCATAGGTTTTAGAGTCTTACATGGTTGTAATTTCACCGGCAAAATATCTTTTCAACCAGTAGCGCTATTCTGTACTATGTTATTATAACTTGACAGTGTGAGTTTCGAATTTGTCTCTATCTTTCTCTCTTATAATAGACACTGAGAGGTAAAGAGTAGGTTTAGAATTAATAACTCACACAGTCGAGTAACAAAAATTTCCCTATAACAAAAAATAGAACCGACTCAAACCGCACTAAAAAGTAAAAAATAACTGCGTCATTTAGTTGCTTTAATTTACTTAAGCATATCTATGGAGTCAGTGCCAGTCAAGCTTTCTACTTACCTAGAACTCACAAACTACTATTACTACTGACTGCATCGATGCTGCTTGGTGGCAGATATACTAGAACGATTGACTGTTGTTCTTCCTTGTATTAACTTTAGGTCTAAGAGCTCTACTGCTCATGCAAAATTCGTTAATACCTTAGGAAAATAATTAAATAACATTATAGATAATGAAGATAGAAATGATGTTATGTACAAAGTTATTTTTATGACTACTACTTAATCATCAAATTTCTCTGAGATGTAATCTTATTTTTAAAATTAGCATCTTCATTACGGCTTACATACTCTTAAAGATAAAAAGCGTTATATAATATAGCATGTGATAAGCAACAATGTGGTGATTGTTCATGTTAAATATACGTGCATACTTTTATAACATAAATACTCTTCAATTTTCAACAATTTTTAGTATTATGTATTTATACGAACTTATATATGTACGTACTTATATAAATATGATATTTAATTTAAATGAATTCTATTTTAGTCAGTAGATCATATAATCACAAAAATATTATACAAAATAGAACTAAAATGTTCAAGGTTTCTAAGTATTAACAACTACAACGAAATCAGAAGATATCTAAATTGAGTCCAGTTTGGTTAATTATGCTACATACATGTTGTGTAGTGAATGCAGTGAATAAACTATTAACCCACTTTAGCGATGGATCAGTGGCCACCAGCCATCCATCAAGAACTTTTGACGGGCGCGAAACAGACAGTGCCCTAACGGGACCAATCCGTCCAAAAGGACGACGATGTCAGACTTTTGTTACGGTAAAAACCTATATTATTCTTTACACCGTCGTGCACGTCGCAATCCGTCTTTATATTAATGTATAATAGAGATTAAAATCCTTTAAAGTTAGTTAAAATATGAGTGCCATAATTTTGAGAGTTACTTTTTATTTTTAATATTTTGTTATGTCTATGACATTGCAATAATTCTTGGCCCAGTAGGTATGTAGCTTTCTGGGTTTAAATCGCAATCACCACTAAGATTTTCTTTCATTCAAGTTTTTCGTTATAGCCTGGGGTTGGAAAGTACGTAGTTTTGATAGGTACCTCTTTGCTTCGTAGAATACTTTAAGCCATTGGTCTTGGTCATTATCATAAACATATAACCTATTGATTGTAGAACAGCGCAGTGGATCCAAACTACAAATCTCCTATCTTGTAAGCAGAGAACCCTGTCCTTGTTTGTTTCTTGTTGAGAGATCCATTTAAATAGCATAGTAATCATGGGGATAATTTTATTAAAAATGACATCATCATCAACAGCCTATTTTTAACGACCAATGATGTGATTAATGGTATCTTTTATTTAGTAATTCTTCGGGATAAAGAACTATTTAATTTTACTGTGTGACTGTGTTTTATTATCCATTAAATTAGTTAAAAGGATGATCTTACTTCTTAATTATTCGGGTATCAATATAGATAGCATTATAAACAATAGTACATTATGTTGTCAAATTATACGTGTATATCAGCAAAAAATCATCATCATCAGTCCGTATCATTCCACTGTTAGATATAGACCTTTCCGAGAGCGCACCACAACACATGATCAAAGTAATGTTTAAAAATATGTTTCGTTCCAAATCAAATGCTCCATACAAGTAATCTATTAACCCAGTTCGGCGATGAGTCAGTGGTAATTGGTCCATTCGTCAAACACGCGCGAGGTGAGGCCGTGCTCAGCGGTGCAGTCGGTGGCCGATGGCCGGTTTGTGCTTACGTAACTAGATGTATGAACATGACATCTGTTATGAAAGGTAGAGTAACCAGATATACAAATGAGTAGTTCGAAAATAGTTCGGTTAGGTTAATCAAACTAAGCATACGTTGGTATTTGTTAACAACGCTTTGCCTGCTGCAGATCTCATGCCACAGATTATTGTTTTTTTACATATATTGGATTCCTGAATTCATAGATTAACAAATAATATCTGTTTTATCTAACACTTCCTTTTGCCTAGAAGTGCACGTAAGTTGATAAAGTTTTCTGCTTGGAAAACATCTTATGTTAGTTTAACTTTTCCAGATCATAAATTCTTGGAGTATAAAAATTACTTATTTTTCTGTCATTAAATTCTTCTTAATTTTTCTCAAGACCTCGTTTTGCCACATGGCCTGATTTATTTTGGCGATTGAACATTATAATATCTACGAGTAGATTGTTAATAAGCTTTGCACATCTTAGAGAATAAAGAAAAGCAACTTATCTCACATGCATAAGGAACCCTAAGGAACCATCTAAAGATCTAATAAACGGATAAAGCTGATGAATAAGATGCTCTCATTTTGGACAGGAACTAAGTTAAATATAATTTTGTAGTAAATTAATGTACTTTAGTAAGTGTCTCAAAAGCATAACGTGGAGTAGATTTGCCAATCTTCCTGCCTAGTGGGCACTAAACAGGGGAACAATGGCGCCCGAGCGTAAACACGGCAAATATCAAAGATACGCTCATCAAATCATGTTCCAATCCTTGTTATCTGCACACGACACGACCTATATCACCGACGGATCGGCGACCATGCGTCAACGAACCATGACTGGCAAGAAAGACTTTAAAACAGGTCGGAAAAAGTTTTATTACCGACGCATTTTTGTACGCACCTACACAGAAGTTAACAATACGTGCCTCCTTGTGATTTATCTAATCGAATATAAACACGTGTAGGTTTATTGCAATCATTATATTTTACGTACTACCGGGTGCCACTCCATTGCATGTGTTCGTCAAAAATGTTCAGAAATACTCTAATGAATGTGCTATGTCTGAAGTATGTTTTCAATATGTTATAAGTACCTAAATAATTGCAAACTGTAGGTATATCATGCTCAGTTGATGTTTATTTTTCCGATACTGAAGACTTTATTTAATAACTGAATCAAGTGTTTGGGGTTTGACGAACGATGTGTCTAAGTCTTAATAATTTATTTCAAATGCAATGTCAAATTCTTTTGATTGAGATTACAGTAGGTCAGCTATTTTCGATTTCGAGATTCTAGTAATATTAAGCTTTACTTTTTTCTAAAATTGTCAACAAAATAACAAAAAAAATTCAAAAATCAGTTAAAACTCCCTCGCCAATGTTGTATTTAATTTGGTTGATGGTGGCTTATTGAAGCCCCAGGAGCACGTTAAATAACAATCGACCCCACACAGTATCTATTTATGTATTATTACATTATCGTAAAGTATTACTTAAAATTTGTTATTTGCAAACTAAAGCTAATTTCCCAACGCGCCTAAGCCAAAGAAACGAAATAACGATTTCGAAATAACAAAGACAAATTGCCTATATTTATAGCAGGATAATTAAATGAATGAAACAACTTCTCACACTTTAATAGTAGAATAACTTTCAAATGCGTGGTGTAAAGGTGTGAATTAACCTACATTAGCAGTAGACCAGTGGTCATCTGTCAAACATTTACGGTACCAGCGGCAGCGGCAGCGGTGAGATTGTCAGATAGAGGACGGTGACCGGTGACCATGATGTGCTGTGACGCAACGCCTGACCATGACATCAGGCCCGACACTGCTCGCCAGGCGCCATGTCCGCGACACCTTTGCTCGATTGACCCGCTATCCTTTCTATTTCTGTACATTCATCAGCTGTGCATTAATTATTCAGTCATGATTATCATATTCGACTTGGTAATGGAGTAACAGAATTTTAACGGCATTGCTTAAATTTAGTTAAAAGTATATTTAATATTATGTTTTGTGTTTTCACGCTAATTTTAATTTCCATCCGAATCAATTTTATCAAATTAGATAGTTTAGTGGTTTAGAAGTAAAACATAATTAATAAGTTCTTGATTCAATTTGCATTGTACATAACAACCTAACTATTTCTAACAAAATGTGTATAATTCTAACGTACTTACCATCTACAAGTTAAAAATCTACGAATAAATTAAATAGAGTTTACTCGTAGTGAGGGTTTTGATGGTACATTCGGAAGGTTAAGTTATATCATCGTTTAAATATCCATAAGCAACTCGTACGGTAGCTGTACCTATAAGTATTACCTACCTAGATATTACAGATGTCTCTTCATTTTCGACAGGTTTAGCTTGATAACTTTGTACACTCCTAAAGATGGAGTTAAAGTGGAAGTAATATAAAAAGAGAAAGTATTTATCAATAAACGAGGCTCGTATCCCAATTTCTTGTTGCGTGCAACCGACACCTTGATTTGTGAGTTTCGAGCAGGAAGTGCGCCGTGATTAAGAACAAACCGAGTGTGTACGGGTGTATTTTACCTCGGCCACGATGTTATGGTTAACTGCCTACACATCATTAGACGGAGGTTCCGTTAGAATAGGTATGAACCTTAGATATGTAGGTTAACTTATGGGACCGATGACTTATTTATACTTGTAAATACCAACACATAACTTGTTTTAGACTCCCATTGTTCTTTATTCTTTCTATGTGGCTTGCGTAAGGTAACCATATCGATAATATTATCTTCGATAAAATACCCAATAGAGTTATTAAGAGTAGTTCTTTTTGTGACTGTACTCGTCTGGGAAAACACCTACTACCGTCATTTGTAGAATGCGTTCCACGCATATCCTGCCAAATATTGCTATAGTTTTTCAATTACTTACAATCAGTTTCGACCGTCAATTACTACAGTTTAAATAAATTGATACCAGGCAGTATGAGACGCGGAGCATACATTACCTACCTATACCTATTTTAAAATTTAGGCAAACCTTACCAAACTAAACATTTATTTATAGCTTATAGATATCAGTGTCCGATTACTGAAATTATATTTAGGGTATGTTTACTTCTGGCGACAGTAGCATGTCGTGTAAATGGTGTTATCACAAGTTAACCCAACATGGTGGGACTGGTGGACAGGGCAATTGACCTTAATATCTGATAACCTACGTCAAATTATACTGCTTATCGACTGTCGCGCCGCATTAAGCGTTATCCGTCTTGGTTGTAAAAGCTATTCGGGGGCATCGATTTTTATAGCCCATTTTTAAAAAGCTCAATATCTTCGGTTTGCAAGCTTGTAAGCACGTGCTTACTATAAAACTTACTATCAACAAAATATTTGATTTCATAAACACTTTTTAATATTTTGACTAAGCAATATTTTATACGAATTTGTATTTTTGTGAATTGCTGTAACAATCTACTGTTTTCTTTGACAAATATATTAGACAAAGGAAAAAGTTATTTCCTTAGTATTTTATATTTTGCATATCTATTTATGTGCATATGTAGTTATGTTTTTAGATGAGATCACAGTCAACAGCTCACTAGTGTAATAAAAATAGTTCTAATATCGAAATAGGCGGCTTCTAATCTAAAATTTAAAGTGCGATGACCTAATGTTTGTCGTAGGATTGTTTATGAATTAAAATATGATTCAGTTGGGATGAGTAAACGGCCGATAGTCCGATAGTTGTGAGATGGGTCGGTGTGACGGAAGTCTGGCTCCCCGTTTATCGAGAACGCGGGTATCACAGGAAACAGTGGTCAAGCCACTGCCCGCAGCCATTATACATATTAACAGCCAGTTTGTGATAACTCTGTTATTGTTATTGAACCATAAATCATTGTTTGTAGAGTTTGTTGCGAATAGTGGCAGTACACTGACGTTTGATAAAATTTTAACAATTCATTATTCATAGCGTGCTTATCTTTTCGTGTTTTCAGTAAAACAAGATAAAAACTGAACCACTCTATCAACTAAATTCTTTTCAAACGTCAAACCGGCAATTTCTAAACTTTAATAGCTACATGGGATTTAGGTCTTAGGTTTGTTCGCCGTATATTGTACTATGTTTTTTACTATTAGCCATATAATTTATTTATGAACAATATACCCCTTTCTCTCCTTGTTAGAAATGGGTGCGACAGAAGTCAAGGCCGGTGAACGAGCCCTCATCATTATCAGCCTAATAACGACCCACTACAGGTCGCCCTCTTTGTGGGAGAGGGGATATGTAGCGTATATTTATTCGTTAACGATTACTACCAGCTGTTGATGATGCTCTCCGAGGCACGAAGGTCACAAGCTTCTAGATTCCGAGCTTGGAATGAACTGAAATTGAATTTCATAGAAGAATGAAAACTCAGGATTATTCCGCGACATCTCCTGACCTGACCAAACCGAAAGCATCGTGATCGAACCCACACATGCTGACCGCTACACCAATGAGGCAGTCAACCGAACCATATACACAACTTCATGATGATCAATGTCATTTAATTTATCAGTAATCCTTTTTATTACAAGTGTAGGTAGTTCATAAATGTGATCCAGGCCTAAACTGGGTACAGATAATTTAGAAACATATATCACTTATTCCTGGCATTTTCAGTTATTCGTGATGCTGATCCACTGACCTGATTAAACAATTGTGAAACTTTGGTATTGAATTTCCCAGTTAAATTCGTGCGCGTAATGCCGTTCTATTTTGGTTTGACGGAGCCGCGAGCGGGACGGGAGCATCAGTCTATCGTAGGGTCAAAGGCTACAACGTTTACGTCTATGATTTATAATGATCGAGCAAATATGGCGGCAAGGCGGCTTATCGGCGACCCGTTGTTTCTTCACCCCAGCTTCGGTATCCAACACGTGTCCGGTGTCCCGTAACCGCTATTGTTTCCAATAACCAAAAATGCAATTCCGATGGCATTACTCATCGTTATAATGCGTAAGTTCCGTGCGCGATGCTTTGGATGGAAACTGGAGTTTCATACAATATTATTACTTTTATGATGTCCTGTCTTGAAATTAGGTAATTCACTAACAATATTTGGCCTACTTTTATATTGTACAAAATCACGTAACTGTAATACTGATAATAGTAGGAACATTAAAGCTTAATCCTATGTATTCCTAGCACGCGACAACCAAACGAATTCAGTTGAGCATATTCATAAAAAAATAGTTTGCTAAAGCCTTTCTTTTTTAAAACTTTTATATCTAAGATGATTTTATCTGGCTTTGTTTGATTCCATTCAAGTTAGCCTTTCACTGCAATCACACCTGGTGGTACGTGATGATGAAATCTAAGATGGAAACGGGAAAACTTTCTACAAGAAGGATGAAATCCACGCCCCTTTTCGGTTACGGCACGACATCGTACCGAAACGCTAAATCGCTTGGCGGTATGTCTTTGACGGCAGAGTCTTCCACCAACCAGATCAGGACAAATTAAGACAATCTCAATCTGCCCAGCCGGGATTGATCCCAGGTCCTTCGTCTTATAAATCCACCGCGCATACCATTGCGCCACGAAGGCAGTTAAAACGCATCTGTAGATACCGACGCCTATTTCAAGTAGGTCTACCTAGTCGAGGATTCTATGTTACAACAGGCGGACAAAGAGCACAAAGAGGTTAAAGGGAAGTAAAGCACGCATTACATGACTGTACTGTATTGGACCTTTCAAAGAATTAGGTAGATGACATTCTGCTCTTGCTATAGGCCTTTCACCTTTAGAGGCTCTTGCGGTAGTGAGTTAACTTTATTGTCCAATTTATTTTGTAAATGTGCATTTGTATGTTCACACAATGCAGGCTAAATAGAAGTGAATAAAATTTTGCACACATATTTTTGCCTATGTCTGTGCATGTCATTGTCATAGAAACTACAAAATTTAATAAAATAATTAAATCGATTTCAAAACGCACTAAAATAAAAAATAATTGTATCATTTTGTTGCTTGAATTTGCTTAAGCATATCTACGAAGTTGGTGCCATTCAAGTTTAAGGAACATTTATGCGAATAGAGTAGCAAAAGCACTTTGTGGGTTCTAAGTAACGTCATTAAAGGTGGAATTCTTGGTTTGATTGAAGCTTTGATTATTGCAATGTACTTTTATTATTTATGTTTATTATATTATTTATGTTTGATTATTTTATAGATAAAGTGGCGATGAACATGAGTATACCTGAGGGGCTATTCTGTAAGGATTTTTATATAACTCGACTGTGATTAACAAATTCTTCTCAATGTCTCTATCTAGCGTGATACTATAGATAAAGAGAGAGAGAGAGAGAAAAAATTCACATGTCGATTAATAAAATCATTACAGAATAAGGGGTGTTAGGTGATTTTGGTCGCCCATTGTACTTTGCAGTACCAGAGGTACTGTTAATGCGTTGTCGGCATTACTTACATAAGTTTTGTTTAATAGATAAATTAACAAATAGGTCAAATAGGTACCACGCGGAAGAAGTCGCAGGCATTCTCTAGTTACAGTTTAAATACAATACGTAAGTCATGTGCCTTGAACGAAAACCAATATTCTTTATATGCGAAATAAATGAGCGTAGGTGGTACCGCAGTACGGTCAAAGGTGACAGGGCCTTAAAAGTCGGAAATGACTTACTGCTTTAATTATTGCGATGATTTGTTTATTGTTGCAACATAAACCCAACTCCTTGATTGATATATGGCTCACAATCGAGATGACAACAAAAGAGTGATTTACGTAACATTTGCACCATTGAAGCGCTTATCATACTTTGATTAATGTTTCCACGTATTTACTATCGCTTTTGCATATACTCTCTATCGGGTATAGATTCGCATTACTGTATAATGTAGCGTATTTTATATAAATATCTAGTAATGATATGATTTGCTTTATAATAATGTTGGCATATAAGCCTTTTGTATACTGATTACATTAACTACAATTGTACATATTCCAGCCAAGGTTTCAGCTTTAAGGACATTACCTAGAACCCACAAACTGCTTTACTACGTTAAATAAATGTTCCTTAAACTTGCTGGCATCGACTTCATAGATATGCTTAAGTAAATTAAAGCAACTAAATGACACAGTTATTTTTTACTTTTTAGTGCGTTTTGAGTCGGTTCTATTTTTCGTTAAAATTTTTTTGGAAAAATAAGTTCTATACGCATGTAACTTATACTGCAATCTCCGAGTATCTTAGCCGCAACGAAAAGCGCAGTTTTGGCATTCTTCATCAAAACTGGGGTGAAAGAAGCAGATAGCTTAAAATGTGTTAGTTAGGTGAAGGCTTAAAACCATGGTGATTGAAATTCCTTACATAGCAGTAGTCATTCATGGACTGATGATGATTACGTGTGATATAACACACATTAAGAATTATTTGAAGTAATATATAAGCTTGTTCTATTAAAATCGGATGTAGAGAAAGTTAATGAAGATGAACTGAATTAGTGCAAGTTAGTCTACAAATAAATAATAACCAGCTAAAAAGGAAGTAATAGTGCCTCGAATGCTTATACTTTTGACGGCCTCCGTGACACAGTGGTATGCGCAATAAATAAATAAGAGATAGGTTCTGGGTTCGATTACCGTTTGGGTCGATTATTATTTTTCTAAATAGGTCGCTAGTTACTCGTACCACCCTACCGACAAAGTCGTACCGCCAAGCGATTTTGCGACGATGTCGTGTAGAAACCGAATTTCAACCTACTCCTAATAAGTCAGCCAGTTTCTATCTTAGATAGCATCAACACTTGCCATCAGGTGTGATTACAGTCAATCGCAAACTTGTAATTAATAAAAAAAATATTATTATAAAAAAAAAACCCGACTTAGAAGGTAAGAACTAAAAAAAGAAAAACAAGGATCAATATATAAAATTCTAAATACTTTATGGTGCTGCAGGCGTGGTTTTTTGTTTTTACAATAATAATTTTATTTGAGACTTTTAAGTTTTAATTTGTGGTATAGAAATGAGACTTGGTACACTTTTTGACATTTTTTGTTAAAACAGTAATATAAACATGATATGATATTTATATTTTTGAAATGGTCTTTTTACGACCTGTCACTTGATACCCATATTGCTAAGATAAAAGAAAAAAATACACACATCCCCCTTTTTCCCCCCATTTACAGCCGCCGAAGAAATGGGCATACATACATACATACGCTCGAAAAACATTATCCTCCTTCTGACGCAGTCGGGTAAAAAAACTACAATTTCGGATTTAAACAAGCAAGCTGGATCAAAACCAGTTTAATATACGAGTAATATACATTAATGACAACTTAATCCGAAAAATTCGAATGTATCACTTTCACTTTCCATTATTTCCAAATTAGGTAACTCATAAAGGCTTAACATTTATCCCTCAGATTGATGAGTATAGGGCAGCGCATATGCATGCATAGTTATGACAATGCATGCATAATTATGACAATTGTAGAACCATAGCCAAAACATAGAACATAGAAAACATAGACAGAAAACTAAATAAAGTTAGTACTTTAGTTCTGTAAAAGGCTATCTATGGTTTTCCATTTAACATCAGATAGGCCATGTGCTTGTTTTTGTTATAAATAGAGCAACATTTCGCTGGGCATGCAAGGAACGCAATTTATATACGATTAGTGCCTTTGTGTGTCAACCTGAGGCGTAGATGTAAAGCCTCAAATACAATAGATATAACACAAAGTGCCGCCTTGTGTCTATTAACCTGTGTTAAGCCTATGCGTCTGAAATTACGTTACTACCATATCCTACAGACAGCGGTACACGTACAAAATCATGGTGTTTAAGTACTTTCCCAGACGATATTTATCGCAAAAAACTTTACTACTACTTAACATTTACTTGTATAATTAATGACTAAACATTATGACTAAGTTGAACGACTAATCCGACCTGGTCGCAGGCGCATATCCTGGCTCAAGAACTTACGCCAATAGTTTAACATGAATTCCAGATCACTGTTTCGAGTAGCAGCCAATAAAGCTAAAACAGCCTCAATGATAGAAAATGGCACTAGAAGAAGAAGATCGACTTACTGCGAATTTTCTTTGAAAGTTTTTAAGTCCATAACGAAGAAAACCTTTATAATGTTAGTAGTTAGGTACCTAAAGGACTACTATCATTATAATTATCATCAAAGTACAGATAGTTTCCTATGAGGAATCTATTAAATCCACGTAAATATTATGCATGCAACGATTTGCAACACAGTATGCAGGTGTATTCTTAATTAAATAGTTCCACATCGCATAAGATAGTCCAGCTAGGGAAGTATAAATAAAATCGAAATCTTGCGTCAGACATTTTAATATTCAAATACTGGCGGTGCCCCGTGGTTTTACCTGCGTAGATTCTGGTGCTGTGGAGGATATTGGAATAAGAATGAGCCTATGTGCTATACCCGACTATAATCTATCTCTATGCCAAATTTCAACCACATAAAATTTACCATCGTTTATGACGCTGATAGCGCCCACTGAAAAAATCACCATGTATGAATTTTTTATTCATAATTATTTCCAAGCTGTACTTTTTCATACTTTAATGGCTATTGTGCTATTTGGGACATAGATAAATCTAACAGATCAAACTTCATATAAATCAGTTCAGCCGTTCTTAAATTGTTGTAACTAACTCGACTTTGTTTTATATAGGTAGGTAAACAGATTGCTTGCTTCTGGTATATTGCTTCGAGATAAAAACTTGCCTATGCACATACAAAGAGAAGTATCCCGGGTGATTCATCAACGTCGTTCCGAACAGCTGCAGCCAAAAACAAGGAATTAGGAGTAACTGTATCTACCTATTTACGAGTATTTAACGCTTATGGGATCGTAAGTAGGGGCTCACTAAGCTTTTTTGTAATTATGACGGGGATAGTATTAACACTATCCATATTTTTTGTAAGTATAAGTATTTTAGATTTTTGGTACCCCAAATTATTTACAGCTGCTACCTACATACAGCAAGAGTAACTAATTGTTCCTTAAATATTAAAACCTGTTTACAAACTCGAAGATTCCTTTCTAAGCCGGTTTAGATTTTCAGGTTTAATTCAAAATTTAGTTACGTTCGATTTCGAAAATCCTGAAGTAAATAAAACAACATAAGTACTAATTTAATGGTATCTTCAAGTTTAGGTCTCTCTGCTTTACTCAGCAGCTGTATCGTGAATATCAAAATGTGTTCAGTATTACGTAGTGTAGTTTTTTATACGTCCACATACTATGTAATGACAGGTACAACGTAACTTATATTACAGGTAGGTAAGTAGGATAAGTTTGCTTAGGCACAACTTATTATAGATATCTTTGTTTTAATATTACGTATTATAAATAAGAATTAATATTATGCGTAGCATACGCATAATGCGCATGAAGTTTTAGTCGCGGAGCAAGTAACAATAAATGGTGAAATATGCGCGCCGGATAGTCATACCGCTGCCGCTCCGCGCGCCTCCACAGACGTGCATTGCTTCATTAATTCGATCATATTATTGTTCGTAATGGCGATGTGAGACTTGCCAACTCCAATATTGCTTGTGAAGGCCGACTGAGTTCACGCTAAGACTTGCTAAAGCTGAATCAATGTAGGAATGAGGATACGGAGATTACGTTTTTGGCATATTAAAAGCGATAATTTCGAGGTTTACGACTAGCGGCGGTGCGGCTGTACAATGGAGTGTTGTATGCGCAGGCGCATCGGTCCCGGGCGCGGACGGCCGGATGATTCAGCATGTGACGTCATCGAGAAGGCGCGTCCGCCTCTCCTTACACAGTATCCCGACACCTTATTAACAATGTGCATGTATTATTCACTCATTTAATAGGTGACAAGCTAATGACTGTCGGTAGTAAAAGAAATATATGAGTTGTTCAATGGTCAGTATTTTTCTATACAAAAGTACGCCAATAACACGTCATAACTCGATTCTAATGAAAGTATACAATGGTCACGTTTCTTGAGAATGATGAAATGTAAAGTAAGTGGTCGGAACTACGGCGAGATTTCCTAAAACCTTGAATTAAAATCATAGGAAAGATAACTGCGTTAATGAGAATCGACCTCTCTACATCCGACCCAGATATTAATTACATGGTTTTCCTTAATGTTTCGAATTTGTTGGATTTTTATAATTCTAAAATGCTAAGTACTTTAATCGTATGTCGTATAAGCAGTTAGCTAATTAGAATTGATGAGAAGGCTGAGTGCAGTAAATAATTCTAGCGATAAGTCATTCATCGTTCGTTCGTTCGTCTTAAATGATGGAATTTACTAATGCATTATGCAGTAATGGACTAATGATAATCACCAATCTTGACAGGTTGGTAGGTGATCCCATCAATAAACCTGGTGTCAGTGGATCTCGTTCCATCTGGTTTATAATATTAGTCATACCAATGGCAGGTTGTGAAAGAACTGTTGGTTACGCATTGGGTAAGATTGGTAAGATAATAACAGAAATTGGCTCAGCTTAAATACGAGTACTTGATGTTCCCATCTCTTTCTGCAGTTGTTCCTTCATTTCTGAAGATCGTGGTCCTGGTTGGATCCCAGCCTCGATCGGGTCCATTTTTTCCACCGGTTTATATTGGTGGCCATCTTTAGTTGGTTAGCCCATCGTGTTGGAGAGCGTGCTTTTTGTTCATTATCGCATCAAATAATCACATTATTATAGTTTTGGGTTATTCAAGAGATGACCTGGTCCTGTAGTGGACCGTTAATAGGCTGATTATGATGATGATGATTCAAGGAGAGGATAAATAAACACCTAAAAGGCTGGCAATATACTGGCTTCTGATTTGGAGTTGTATATTTTGATGAGCAGCGTTAATCACTAATACTACTCATCAAGTGCTCGTTTGTTTACAATTTGTATAACACTACTAATGGTGTATTTTTATTTATAAGTAACTGTAATATAAGTGAGCAAAAAATTTTAGTAAAAAAACGATTTTTTTAAACATTCTAAATAGCATGCCATCTGCAAAAAGGATGTGTTTTTAAATAACAGTAATTCGAGAAAACGTGTACACCAAATGCATCGATCGAGTGAACGAGTTCTTCTTGAAGGCTTTTAAAATAATTAATACTATTTTCGCTCTATAATTCTCGTTCGCTCCCTGCAATTCTGACGAGACAGGATTTACAGGTTAGTTGTAACCTGTCCGTTGATTCTGTTAGGAAAGTTGAAACTAATGCGTAGGTTTGTGCGAAACCTACATTATATTATTATTACCTGGAATTTTATAAATATCCAGTAGCGATAATCTGTAACGATTTTTTTGAAACTTGACAGTTTGAGTTTCGTATTCATATCTATATCAATCGTATTGTGTTAGACCGAGGGAGATTGAGACGAATTAGAAACACTGTCGAGTGTAATTTTTTTTTATAAGGAAAGAATACAATAAGGAACTTAAGCTAACTTATCCTAATAACTATATAATATAACAAACTGTCGAGTTATAAAAACATCGATGCAGAATAGCGCTATAGAATGGTAAGATTGTAATTCTGAAATAGATCTATAGAGTATATTTGAACAAATGATAATTTTTCCTCAATTTATTACTTCACTACATAATTATTAAAAAACATAGTCATGCCGCTTTAGTTCTCAAGACTAGGTACTGAACAGATTTTCATGCGTTTTTTACTAAAAGAGTGATTCCGGAGGAGATGAGGATAAGTTTTTATATAAGGTAGTGTGCAAATTGGTTCAAATATGACGTTAATTGTTTTGTCGTACGCCTCGGGTCTTTTCTATTAGACGATGTCTAGCCTCTTTGAGATATAACAAACTAATGTATAGTAGGATTGTTCTTTTTATTACAATTATATGTATATGTCGTTCTTGAAAGTTGCTATACGCTTTTTCTCACGGGCGAAGTCGCGGACATCTGCTAGTTACAAATAAACAAATGTGTAATTACCAAATTGCTTTGTCATTAAACCGGCTTTTCCGCAGCTCTTCTAGGGTTTCACCAATCTATTTAGAACCGTTGTATGTTGTTGGCGTCAACGTAATAGGTGTATCAAATTTATTTGATTACAGTCAATTGCCAGGTTAGTAGAGGTGACTTCGGGTCACGAGGCCCTGAGTTTGAATCCTAGGAAGTGTATGAAATGTTGAGGTTATACTTTCTGCTCGAGAAGACACAACATAGTCGTGACATCTCGTGCCTCAAAGAGCACGTTGACCTGACAGCCTCGGTCATTACATTAACATACAATTTATTGATTGTGATCGATACAAGAGTAAAACATTATTATCATTCAAAGTCTGCCAACCAGCATTCAACCAAAGTGCTGGGTCAAGTTTATATATATATAGAGAAAATTCCAATTTTATCCCGCTTCCGCTTTATCTAATTGTACATACAAGATAACACAAAACCTCTTAGCAAGAAAAAATATTCGGAACTCATTAATATCACTCTGGTTTACGTCGAAGTCATTGAATCACTGCATTTTGCGAATTCAATTACGCACAATCGACTGCATCCGTGAATGTGGACGTGGGTACAGTTAACGCCTTGTTTGGCTGATGATCGATATTTCAGAGGCATGGAATAATTTAACTTTCAGTCGGCTGGTTATCGGTCTGGTTATTTGTCTGGCTGCACGTGGTTGTTGGCTGGCACGCGTCAGTGGGCGGCTTGCCAAGTCAACGAGAGACGACGCCACTATATATCCTCGAGCGGCTGATTTGTTTTCGTTCAATGTCGACCGTTTTGTCCCTCTCAGATGAAGGGCGATAGATAAAGAGGGGCGATGTTTATGTCCCCGCGGTCGGGTGTTGGTAATCCCTCGGGTGAATGGCGTCGCATCGACTGACCGGGAATGGGTTCCCCCCTCCCCGCGATGCGCCCACCTCCCATGTCGCACAAAAGAGAGTAAGAGTTTTTACTTCACGCTTTAGTTTACGTGGTTGCGCTTTAACATGGAATCTCTTGCATTTAATTAGGAAATAAATAGCATGTCTACTTTACGGAATAAATTTAATTAGGTGCTATCTAGTCATTACGTTTGGATACAGATGCTCAATGTAGAGCCAAATAGCTTTCCGTTTTCGTTGTGAGTTTTATCAGAAAAATGCGACTAATTTACCATAAACTTATCAATTGTCAGTTGCAGTACGAGACAAGTTTCCTATTAGCTTAAGACTAAACGTATTTCTTAAAATTTGCAAGTGACCTACGTAATATTTCTTTGAATTTATAAAACGGATTTGCTTAATGGTGTGTTTTCAAGACTTTAATAGTTACAAGTAACTTACATTTAAGGCATTCCAGTAAGGAAAACTTAGCCGTAAAGATGAAAATAAAAGAGTATTTATGTTAATCATAGTTTCCTATAGCGTCTAATGGTTTAAGTTTTTGTCCCGCATTACTTAAACAACTGAAGATGCGTTGCAAAATTTTATTCGTAACTTATATGAACCTTGTAGTGCCACTCGGTTTAATCCTTAGATTTTGTTGCCTTTGGAGTATCAATAAAAAAGCCTTTGAAGTATAAATGATGCGTCGTGAAATCATAAACTATGCTAAGTTTTAAGGTAATCGAGTGTACATATAGTTTTAAAGATTTCGTGTTGAGTCAATCATTCAGTAATATTTTAGTTACCTATTAGATTAAGAAAATACTAAACAATTCATTAACCTTATTCCTCGGTCAACTAATTTTCTTTTTGTTTTGTTCAGATTTTAGTTCGAAATAGAGTCCTTGCCTCTAGACGTTTGTGATGTCTAATTTACACTGTTACCATCTTAGAAGTTCTATAATCAAATATGTCGGGAGAAAATCAATTAAAGAGACATGTAAATTTATATTACCTATCATTGTTTTCCTTTAACAATAACCTAGTCGAATTTTGAAAAGTAGGTGAAAACTTGTTAAATTGCAGCAATAAATATATTAAATCGCAGCTACGAAAACATGTAGTAAGGGGAAGATCCAATATTTTCCAGGAATAGAACACAAATTAATTACTAATCAGCCGGCACCTCCGTACTCTAATAACATTAACGAGCTGGCAACGAGGATGATGATCGATGATGTCAGATATGACTAAATATCCAAGTTGCTTTAACTCTCATTTATTTTGGTACTATATGACACCATGAATGGACGTCTTTTTTACATATTTATTTTATTTTATTTTATTTTTTCAGACCACAAAGTCCATTTAGGGTTAGTAACAATGAAAAACTTATAAACTATGTTAGTACTTAAGAACTAAAAGAGATTTAGTCCTCTGCGTGAGTTTCCACACCAGAGGACTATTCATGCAATCTCCCACCATCCTCAAGATACTGTTGCTACTGCCACGGATCTTAGCTAGCAGCGACGCGGATTTTTTTCTCCAAACAGAGTCAAAGGAATCTGTTCGCGCCGCCACAAACATAGAAGATGCACTACAAAAACGTGGCAGCCGCAACAGCACCCTAAAGGCGTTATTATATTGGACTCGCAGAGCATTATGAGCCCTTTGCGAAAACTGGACCCACAGGCTCGCTGAATATAATGATGTACAGTACGCTTTGAATAACGTGACCTTCACAGCGTCTGTACACCGGGCAAACCTGCGCGCCAACATATTCGCTCGGACTGACAATGCCCTGCGTTCCCTCTCCATATCTGCATCATCCCCAAGGTTTTCAGTCACCAAATGCCCCAAATACTTGAAACTGTATACCCTATTAATATTGAGTCCATTGAGTGTTATAGGTGGAACATAAGATGGACATTTGGTACCTGCCTTGAAAATCATGTATTCAGACTTTGTTACATTATATTGCAAACCATGAGCAGCAGTGTAAGATTCGCACACGGAAATTAACTTTCGTAACGCACTGACTGAAGGAGCCAACAGCACCATATCGTCGGCATAACTGAGATTATTAACGCAGACACCGTCTACGTAGCAGCCGACCTGCATGCCGCTGAGTCGTTCAATCAGCCCGTTCACGTACAGGCTGAAAAGCAGGGAAGAGCTCAATCCACCCTGCCTCACTCCGCAATCCAGCCTGTAAGTGTCCGAAAGCTCATTCGCCCATCTCACCCGGTTCTCCTGATTAAGGTACCAATATTTAAAAAGCGAGGTGAACTCTGGTGGTAGTCCTGTTTGTCTAACCTTTCGCCATAAAATATCATACGGGACTAGATCGAAAGCCCGCGAGAGGTCTAGAAAACAAGCGTAAACAGGGGTGTTTCTGTCCGTATAGTACTTCACAGTGTGTTTCAAGCTTAAGATGGCAGTTTCAGTTGACAATTCAGATCGAAATCCGAACTGCCCGTCGTGCAGCTTAACATGCCTATCAAGATGTGAGTTAAGCACACTGTCAAGCACTTTCGCTATGATGGTAGCTAGCGAAATCGGTCTATAATTACATTTATCAGACACATCCCCCGCTTTTCTTTTGACAACAGGCACCACCAGTGTCCTAATCAGGTCAGGGGGCAGATACGAGTGATTCAAACACAAATTAAAGAGCAGTGCTAAAACCCGAGGCAGATGGTAACCAGCATACCTTAAGTGCTCGATGCTGAGCCCATCGTGACCAGGTGACTTGCCCCTCTTCAATTTACTGATAGCTGCTTTAATATCTTTGGCCAAAATTATTGAAGATATTCTAGTACCGTTAGGCTCAGCATCAAAATCCCGACGTGGCGGTCCCAAGGGCGATCTTACTGCAAAGTGGTTTGCAAATATATCCGCAATGTCCTTAGGATTCACAACATTATCGACGCTGACTGGAATGCTAGGCTTAGGAGTAAGTTTATTTGTGCATTTCCAAAAGCTCTTAAAGTCAGCGTTCAAGTGGTGTGTCGCCATTAGATCCATCTTTATTTGATCCTGGTGGTTTTGGCACCACTTGAGCTTACCTTTAAAGATTCTTCGTGAGTCAGCCATTTCATTATAAACTGGACCACTCTTGGGCCTGCCAGACCATACCCAAGTTTCGAACTTTTGCCTAGCAGTCAAGTGAGCGTCTCTCACATGCCTATTCCAACCCGCTATTGGTTTCTTACGGTAGCTTCTTTTTACCGCATAGGTTTCAATAGCAGCTTGTGTTAATCCATTAACTATATCCATATATAAACAATCTATGATATATTTATGATGTAAATTATTACAACTAAAATCCGAACACTTCTGTAACTCACTAGGAAAGTCTATCTTTTTTAAATTCAAGTTACTCAAATCGCTATAAGCATTTATTTGCTCTAAAGTTCTATCTCCCCATTTCACTTTGCAAGTTTCCGCAGCTATCACCGGTATTTTTTGCCTAATTACATTGAGATCGCACTATATCACCAACGGAAAGTGATCTGACCAATAAACGCCATATTTTACATATATATTTGAAATACACTGGTTTGCAGATTCGGTTACGAAACAGTGGTCCAACCATCGGCTACACCCGTGCGCCTCACTCACAAAAGTATAGGTGTCAATACCTAACCTATTTGTATCCGCACATAGCCAGTCCTGTTCAGCAGAGAAGTCTAAAATATCTTTATAAAAACGCTCACCCGGATGTGCATTAAAGTCTCCAAGGATAAATACCGATTCAATGGCCACCTCTTCCACAATAGCACTTATAGCACCCAAACAGTCCGTGAGCTCTGACACATTATCACTACAGTCCGTTGGCATATACACACTAAAAATCAGTATCGGCCGATCCCGTGTCATGATACGAATTGCAGCAATCCGTGGATTATCGCACTGAATAACAGAAACACACTGAAACACAGATTTACGCCACAGCAGAGCTACACCACCGAACGGCCGACCTTTGAGAATTTCAGCACCAGTATCTACCGCCGACGTTCCTGTACTGCCGAACTCTTCATGTATGCCAGCTAGATACGGCAGGTCGCATGGTAGTAGCCACGTCTCTTGGAGGGCAATAATGTCCGCAAAGCTACATAGTTCCTGCACCCCTTCCAGGGAACGCTTAATGCTCTTACAGTTATATGTCACCACGGTTGCGTTATACATTGTTGATTGGTATATTTCTATTGTGTTTACTATTACTCTCCGGATTCTTATATGGCATAAAGCGACGACATGTTACACCGTCGGGCCATATTTCTGCATCTAGAAAAACATTTAACTTATGTCGGGTGACCATTACTTTATACGCATTAAAGTTTTTCTTAGACTTCATGTTAATTTTCTGAAGCATCACCTTTTCATTTGTTTTTAAGAAAATGTACTCCTCTATGTCCTTTTCTACAGTTTCCTTATGAACGTTAGAAACAAAAAGAGGAATTTTTATCTCAGCTGGTCTAAACTTATCATTCGGCTGATACATAGTTTAAAGTAAATAAATAAATAAATATTATAGGATAATTACACACATCGCTATATAGCCCCAAAGTAAGCGTACTCGTAAGTAGCTTGTGTTATGGGTGCTATGATATCTGATGAATATTTATATATATATATATATATATATATTACATAAACATCTATGCTCATCACACAAACATTTTCCAGATATAGGAATCGAACCCACGGTCTAGGACGAAGAAGCAGGGTCACTACCCATTGCGCACTTGGCCGTCAAAGTAAGTAAGTATTCATAAGTAGATGATCTTTTTGATCTTTACTGCAAATCATATAAAAGAACATTATTTCGAGATGTAATTTTAATAAAATTGTAATTTTTTAATAAAATTTTCGTAAGTACTAAGTAGAGTATTACGTGTCTGAAATAACGGCTGACGGAATAAACATATGATCCAAATTCTAATTAATATTAGTTATGAATCCTATATTAGAATATCAATCGCAAGACATACTCACAAAACACGCATCGTACAATATCCCGCCCTATGTCCATATTATATGCGCGCAGATTTAGCTGCACACATAACATAATATCATGTTATGCGATCACCATTATGCAGTTAATAAGAACTATAACACTGCTCTGGCTTTGGGAAGTTGGTGTTATATCCTTATACTTTGGAGAACACGCTAAGCTATCGGTTCCTATTATTGTCATTAACATGACAATAATTGGAACCGACTAGTTTGTAGACTAACTATTTGATCCTAATTCCGCCTGAAGTACATTTATAAGCCTAAGCTCTAAACACCTCTCTTGTAGGTACGAAAGCGTGCCTCTGTAGTGGATTAGTCACATTAGCTGAAAATGATGGTTACCTTTTTTAATACTATGTTAAACATATATTCTGCATGATTTTTTCGCAGACTTGTGGTCTTGGCATCTCAGTGTGCGTGACCTCGGATAGTTGTCACATTAGCGGTACGATTAGCGCTGACCGTGCTGGGGCTGGCTCGGGCTTCATTATACGAGTATACATAACAGGGCAGAGGCCTTGGCCTTGTGTTGGTGTGCAGTTTGTCATAGCGCAATGCGCACTCTGAATATTGGTCATGACCAGACTAGACTGCAGTCTTATGCTTCGCAAGAGGGATTGCTTATAGGAAGGTATCTGCAGCTATGTTTCAGTTTAGCGTATAGTTAAGTTTAAAAATCATGCTAAAAAATCATGCTAAAGATTATTGTCTGACGACTGAAGACACGATTTTTATGTTATCCCGAACAAATAAAAAAATTCTTTATAGTTTAGAAGATTAAAGGTTTCAAATCTGTCATCACTCATGCAATCATGATCATCTACATACTTATATTTGCCATTGTACATAATGCTTACAAACATAGTTTTATAAAATGACGATAAGTATAAAATGGCTAGTACTATTAGCACAACCTCTTAGTTTGTTAACTCTAAACTTTTGTTTATATTTTAAATTTTGGTGCAGATTAAATTTTCGATTTACAAAAATAGCACACAAAGCTAACAAAGTTATCTAGATGACAAATCAACTTCCAAGTGAACAGTGTTTTGCAACATATGTGTCCCGGTATATTATACAATCGGATTAGTAAGTAACGGATCCCGGTATAATATGCCGGGTAACGGATATAATATATATAATGAGTGCCGATTCGTCAACAAAATAAGCGCTTTATAGGATTCCAAAAGCCATCGGAATCGCGTTAGGACACTACTTGGACTCTGATTGACTGTGACACCGGTACCAACCACCTCCTTCACGACAAAGGATAATTTAATTACCAAAACCGACGCATGACTTGGCTTCGCTGGAATTCAATTTTTCAGGACTTTTCAGGTAAAATTCATATAAGAGACTCAGGATAATGTTCAAAACTGTCGATATCGAATAATGGTATTGATGTCGACCATAAACTATCACCATTAATAATCCAAAAATTACATACTGAACATTCAATATAATCTTAAAGATTTTATTGAATAAAGACATTTTTGATTTGATGAATGTATATTTTGAAAACGTGTTAAAAACGAATACATTTTTTAACTTTTTTAAAGGCAAAACGTCTTTGGAATACCGCATCAACTCCGATTTGTATAACGTTTTCACACACGATTTTCGTACAGGGTTAAAAATTTTCTTTAATTTTGGTAGAATGATTGGTTATGTTTACCTTCCTTCTATAAATACACAATCACCATGTTATTCTGATATTTTACCTAATGCGAGTAAAATTATTGTGATATAAATAAGTTTTGTACATAACATCCTGTTACTTGATGCGTAAAACCTACCTAAATGGAAGTAAGCGTCTCGTTTTTATTCAATGTTATAAAACTGGAAATCCCATAATGGATATTATTGGTTTTTCACTGCATTGCATTTCATTTTGGCATGACACACAAACAATGCATTCCTAAAAACAAGTTTAAAAATGTAGACGCTTTAAATAAAAACAGTGGCAAAGGAACGGTAAAGCCGAGCGCAGGGAGTAATCTGTCAATGTAGTCGCATTTGCAATCGTCTTCGCAATGCCGACTCCTTTAAGCAATTACTCCCAGGTGTATAAATAACTTTCCCGTCAATTACCATTTAACCGTCTTCGAACAAGAAATAGTCCCTTTATTTTTTTAGATATTTTTCTGAGATCAGTGATTATTTTAAAAAACGTAGTAAAAAGTAGGTATTAGAAGCTAATTCCAATTCTTGAATCCTGATACTGAAGTTGATATTTTGATTGCAAAAATTTGTCGTATTCCATTGAATTAATATAAAAACTACTTATGTTTACAATCCGTATTACTTTACGTCTCATTTTTTTTCTAGTTTTTTATGCTATTAACTTTCAATCATCCTGTGTTTAGTTTAAGATTTTACCGCGTCGATATCAAAAACAGAAAAGGCAAATTTTATATGGAATTGGAGGTGCGCGATCATCCTGATGTTTTTCAATGGTGCAAAGAGATCATCTGAAACTTCCATACAATATGCGTACCTACTTATCAAGTTTTGATAAGTATTTGATGCATAACATAATACATGACAAAGCTGTGGACATAAATTATCTACATTGCTTATAATAATTATAAGTAAACAAAATGAATTTATAATAATGCAGAATAAAATACTATTAACCAAGGCTGAAAAAATAATAACAAGGACGGAAAATTATACGGTAGTTAGTTTGCAAAGGCCATTCCTAGCAACTCATTTGAAATACATTATTGATTACTAACTTTGACGTTAGTGAATGAGCATAATACACTCGTATGAGTCAGTCATTACTTCAAGCATTTAAGTTCTTCTATCCAATGCTACGTATTGTTTAGATAATTACTGGATTATTACTGTAACGTAATATGTCACGTGTCAGATATAATGTGATACGAGTCATAATTATCGGTTTATTTTCCGGCTCACTGCAGGGTCAGGCTCTTTGTAGGAGAGGGGATACGGAGATTAAACCCACTACGCTGCTCCTGTGCAATTTGGTGGGATTAGGCTTCACTTTTTAACTCATAGTAGGAGAGCGGATATGCAGCATAGACCCACCACGCTGCTTCAATGCGGTTTGGCAGGCTTAGGACGATAATCATGTTTATAGTTCGTTCATGTTATTAAAAAAATTAACGTTAGCAAAGGACTGGTATACGAAGACAGGCGAGTTTTACCTCTGTCTTTATCTCTGGTAATCTGTGGTTGTCCGTTTTGAGATCCAAGAATGATTCATTTGTTTTCTCAATTACCATGATGTTATTAATCAACTTGTCGACTTCAGACTTAAAATTTACAGAATATTTCTTAGAAATTTCTGAATTATTCCACGGCCCGGGTTTCGAACCCAAGACCTTATCATCGAAGCCACATAGACTAACCAACCAACGAGGCACACAGTATTTACTAGTATTAGATCTTATTAAAATCTGAAATAAGAGCTATATTTCTGCTCTTATAATACGAGTATGTTGTTATACAGTAGGTATATTACCCAGTATATGTCACTTGGTCAGATTCATGGTAGCGGTGTTGAATTTCTATAGTAGTCATACCTTGTCAAGGTTTCCACGTAATTCTATTATGTTGTGAACCAGCCTCTGAAACAGATATTATCGTTGTATGAAACAATACCCACTGATTTTATTAGCTAGATATAAACTCGTAGTCATTTATTTACAAGTACTGCGATGACAAAGCCTATTTTATCACAATGCTTTCGATCTGTTTCATCAACATTATCAGCCCATTAATGGCCCACTACGGGACTCGGTCTCGATCGAGGAGAGGGGATAAGGAACCACAAATCTGCTTCAATGCGGGTTGGCTGTAGGGCATGGAGGGCAAGGAACAATTTATCCACGGGTAGAGGAAAAAACGCATAACCTCACACTTGTTTTTATCCACCCACGGAGTATGGAGATATTATCATACTATGTACAGACAATGGATTTGAATAAAATTTTTTAAATAAAAATAGAACCGACTCAAAACGCACTAAAAAGTAAAAAATAACTGTGTCATTTAGTTGCTTTAATTTACTTAAGCATATCTATGAAGTTGGTGCTAGCCAAGTTTAAGGAACATTTATTTAACGTAGTAAAGCAGTTTGTGGGTTCTAGGTAACGTAGAAACCTTGGCTGGCACCGACTCCTAGATATGCTTAAGTAAATTAAAGCAACTAAATGACACAGTTATTTTTTACTTTTTAGTGCGTTTTGAGTCGGTTCTATTTTTATTTCTTACTTTTTAGTGATTTATCGTCACGTAACGTACTCGTAATATAGATACTGTCTTAGTATATTATACGGCACTAGTAGCCAAAAAGCTACCGATACCGAGACAAAAACCGAAATCGCGATAAGCGTGCCTCCAAAATTTGAAGAGTTCCTTCAATTTCCCCAGGATATCATCATCAGATCCTAACATGATGACAATGGGACGACCTTGGAAGTGTGCCTTTTCTAATAAAAAAAGAATTATGAAAATCGGACAACTCTGTAAAAAGTTATGTGTGGTCATACATAAAAAAAAATATATACGTGTCGAATTGAGAACCTCCTCCGTTTTTTTTCGTCGGTTAAAAATATCTCCACGTGTAATGTCAATCGGGAATTAATTTTTCTTTCCCTTGTGACCAAGCGGAATGGGAGCTGTAATATGCTGATCCTAATTTTTACTCTTGTGACGATCACTGTCAGGTGTTAATGATAGTGACTGCAACCACTCTACTTAAATTTGGCATAATATATTGTTCAGTCTTTTTTTTACTTATTATAAGTTAGATTTTGACTGCAATCACACCTGATGGTAAGTGATGTTGCAATCTAAGATGGATGCGGGCTAACTTGTTAAGAGTAGGATGAAATACTCTTTTGATTTCTACACGAGATCGTACCGGAACGCGGAATCGCATAGCGGTACAGTTATAATTGTACCAATTAAGAAAATCTTAATCGGCCCAGCTGGTAATCGCACCTCCGACTTATAAATCCACTGCGTATACCACTGCGCCATGGAGGAGGAGGAGGGGAGTGTTAGTTCTGTCGTAATAATTTAAACCATCAAGATTTAGACATAGAGGAGGTTCACAAACTTCCTTTTATATAACTGATTTTTTCTCAAAACTACACCACACTGGACCAATCTGCTAAATGAAAAATATTTTCCATCTTTTTTAGCGCAACGTAAAAGTTTGCATTTTTATTCGTGTTTCATATTTACAAACAGCTTTTTTCCATGTTATCGTTTTAATTAATACGCAAGAGTCGTCAAAGCACAAACTAAAATTGTGAATGCATCCGCATGGCATAACATACGCTGCGGAAATGCATATGGTGGTATCAAATATCCAAGTGTACAATGCACCACTCAGTGAAATAACATAGTGACACTGTTGCTCGTTATAAAGGCTATAATGTGATAAAATATTCGATACCGATTGTACTTTCAAGGGAAGTTACGCACGCGACTAAGTGCAGGAATGACGTTTACGTAAAACAAAAATTCGTCAAGTGCGAAACGAATTCGATGTAAGGGATCCCTTATTTTTCGTGTATTCATTTATTAAAGAATTTTAACATATTTAAAGAATTTTTGCCATATTTTTTCATAATAATTATAAAAAAATCAAGTTAGATAATAGTCTCCTCCAATTAGTCGTAAATATTCTTATGAATAGGTGGGACAGCTCAACAGGCGGGGATCGAACCAGTGACCTCTGGTGGAACTGTTGATGTTTCAAATCCCTCATTACTAAAAATATTGCATATCTTCATCTGAACATACCATTGTCCAAAGAAAAAAAAAGGACTCTTTAACATTTAATAAAGCGCAAGTAAAAACGCTTAAGCAGATCGCAGCAATTAATGAAGGAATAACAATTAAGCTCACAAACTTTCTCCTGTGTTAAGGAGGCGAGGTGCAGGTAGGTACCGACTCTACCTACTCTACATTATGCAATGCACCCGCCTGTCTGCGCCCGCTAAAATAATTGGACCTTGGGGTGCTCGACATTGCAGCTACAGACTACGAATATTATAAACTTGATGTAAATGAATTATAACAAGGGATATTTTATAAAAGGATTGAAAAGGAATTTAACGTTTAAGGTATTAAGGCTTCCATAAATAAAGTCTGACTTTTAGATTTCATTAGCCTCGTGTGATGATGGTAAGTAAACCATGGCCTTAAAACATTCATTTCGCAGAGCATCCAAAGAATATATTCATTGTGTTGCCATGTAGGCATCTAAGTAGAGCACGGGTATAAAACCTCATTGATCTATACTCTACAGTTACACTGGCAATCATACACTTATTTTACTGTGCCATAGTAATAGATAAAAATATGGTCTTGTCACAAAAATATCTTTTACTAATGTTAAATTTTAACATCGTGTTTCTTGCAGGCGGATTCGAAGGCGTTTGCTAATTTCTTATAAATGCTTACAGTTTACTTAACATTCTTCTTATATAATCGTTAATGTACTCTTAGTCTGTTAATCACGTGAAAATAATAGTAACTACATATTTTAAATGTTAGTCTCGTGATTCATACACAGCCCCTTATCGCAGTTATTTCAACAATCCAGATCAAAAGTATACATTACTATATCCGGTTCTGTTCAAATATTTAATCTCTTTTAGAGTTTAGACTATAGAGGTTACGAGTATCTGATTATTGTAGGTGATACAGAGTAGCAGTGCTTATCTATTAAATAAATGAATAATAATATTATAAGACAATTACACACATCGCTATATAGCCTCAAAGTAAGTATACTCGTAAGTAGCTTGTGTTATGGGTGTTATGATAACTGATGAATATTTTTTTATATACTATACATAAATACTTATAAATCCACGTACTTACCACTGTGTCAAGCTTTAAATGAATGAATACAAGTAATATTATATTATGTATATGTATATTATGTAATTAAAACTTTTACACGGTAAGCTCATTAGCAGCAAAGCTACAATTAAATGCCTAACATTAACGCCTACAGAATGTACGCGGGCAATTATTCTGAAACACGCAGTTGACGTTTGTAAAATGAGAGCGGTATAACCGGTAGGAATATTGTTAAGTTTAATTAATTTTGCACCTACTGGTATTACGTGGGACTAGACAGGAATTGTCGGTCATTTTAGCGTATCAAACCTGTTGGGTAGCAGAATTTGATAATAATTTTAACACCCTCCACAGTTTAGCTCTTTACATAATATAATTTTAACGTCTAATATATAAAATTTCCCTGTCACAATGTTAGTTACCTTACTCCTCCGAAACGGCTTTACCGATTTTTACCAAATTTTGTTTGCGTATTCAGCAAGTCTGAGAATCGGCTACTATCTAATTTTCATCCAATTTTTTTTTTAATTTTTAATGCAAAACAACGTTTGCCGGGTCAGCTAGTCTAATATATAAAATTTTCCTGTCACAATGTTAGTTACCGTACTCCTCCGAAACGGCTTTACAGATTTTTACTAAATTTTGTATGCGTATTCAGCAGGTCTGAGAATCGGCTACTTTCTAATTTTCATCCAATTTTTTTTAAAATTTTTAATGCAAAACAACGTTTGCCGGGTCAGCTAGTAATTATATAAAAAATCTCATGTCTAAGGTATTTTGCTATCGGACTCCTCCAAAACGGCTTGACCGATTTTTTTGAAGCTTTTTATTGGCAGGTCTGAGAACAGGTCGTATGTAATTTTCTACAAATCCTTACTAATATTATAAAGGCGAATGTTAATATGTATGGATGGATGGTTGTTTGTTACTCTTTCACGCAAAAACTTCGAATGGATACTACTATGGATTTTGATGAAACTTGACAATAAAATAGCTTGCATATCAGAATAACACAGGTCACATTTAACACACGAGAACAAGAACTATGCGGTGAAACCGCGGGCGTCCTCTAGTAGGTAATAAAGGCCTTCTACAGAAATTAATTTTTGACATTTTTTTAATTTTTAAAGATAAAAAAAAGTGGGTCAAAAACTAATTGACCCACAATTACAAACATACAGCACTAGCTAGTATCATAATTAAAACAGAGCTTAAAAAGCATCAGGAAGAGAAAAACAATTATTAGTTTTAATTCATCACAAAAGATGGTGCCTGTGCTTAGCTTAAAGCAATTGATGTATTCATATAATTTTCTAATGGATCAGCCAGCCCTTCAGTATTATAATATTAATATCATACCATACGTGTACTTACACAAATAATTATGTTAAGTTCGTGGAGGTAGTCTGCGTTGGTATCTCCAGCGCAATATTCTCTACGCAATTTCCAGATTTCCCTAAGGTGGTTTTTTATTGCTTGTTTATTTCACCCCTTATTATGCAAAAAAATTCCACCTTATCTAAATCTCATGGGCGAAGGCTTTGTTTTAAGATAAATTCTTGATTTTTCAAATATACTTACTTTTGTAATGAATTCAAATTGTACAAACCTAAATATTGTTTTAGCAATTTCGCTTAGTATTACAAGTTAAGTTTATATTTATACGTTACACATATAATATTTACTGTTTTTTCTACATATATGTCATCATTGATGTTCCTTCAAAATAAAATTCAGTTTCCAATTTTATTTTACTTTCACTTCATTGTATTCAATATCCGTATTTTCTGCAAACTTTTTATGCTTATTCTAAGCACAACATATTTATTATTACAACACAATGTTCTCCGCCGCGTCTGTTTGTCTTTCTGTTCGCGATAAACGCAAAGACTACTGTACAGATTTTCATGCGGTTTTCACTAATAGATAGAGTAAGTAAGAGATTACTGAGGATTTAGTATACATAATTTGTCAAGACTCTAATAAATTGATCCAATTATTAAAATATTGAACTTGAAACTATTAGAAAAGCAGCTCACACTATAACGCGTATTGACGAAGCTGCCGTTATCCGTGAACTTAAAAATACTGATTTTTCTGTCGTCCTAAAATCCTCCGATGCAGAAAATGCTGCTGTGAATCTGGTATCTATACTATTATCAGTGATTAAAGCTCACCAACGTGTTGTTTCTGTACCTAGTAGGAGAAGAATTATCAAACCTTGGATTACTCCCGGGTTACTTAGATGTATGCGTAATCGTGACAAACTTTATAAAAAAATGAGGAATAATCCAACTAATTCGGACAACAAAATAATCTATCTACGTTACAAAAACTTTTGTAACAACCTAATCAAAAAAATCAAAATTGATTATGAACGAGATGAGTTTCGAAGGGCTCAAAAAAACTCAAAGAAAACATGGGATCTAATTAAGCTGTTTGCAAATTTTCAAAACCAAAAGTCAAAAGATTCTGATGACCTGTTAAGGCTTTCGAATGATCCTTTATCATCGGCTGATATCGTTAACGAATTCTTCGTTAACATAGGTAGTAAATTTGCCTCCAAACATGATTCACATGTGTGCCATAAATGTCATAATTTAACAAATAAAACCACAGTTGTCCCAAATTCTATTTTCCTTGACTGTGCTGACACGACAGAGATCGACCTGCTCATCCTTGGACTTAGGAGTAACAGTGCTGTGGGATGGGACGGTATATCGGCATCTGTATTGAAGACTGCAAGGCACATTCTATTACCGATTATAACCCACGTATGCAATCTTTGCCTTACTACTGGTGTTTTCCCTTCGGTTTTCAAAAAAGCCATTGTACATCCCATTTTCAAGAAGGGTCCCAAAAACTGTATTGACAATTATAGACCTATTTCTGTGCTTAGCACTCTGTCAAAAATTTTAGAAAAACTTTTAAACCGTAGACTTCTATCATTTTTAAATAAAAACAAGCTACTAGCTACTAATCAATATGGATTTAGGTCTGGAAGTTCAACCGAAGACGCAGTCACGAGTTTAATAGACACCACCATTAAGAATTTGGACAAAAAGAAAAAGACTATTGGAATTTTCTTGGACCTCTCGAAAGCTTTTGATACAGTCTCTATTCCCAAACTTTTGAATAAATTAGAAGGGCTAGGAGTTAGGGGTTTAGCGTTATCGTTATTTAAGAGCTATCTCACCGATAGAACGCAATGCGTCACCATTAATAAGATTACAAGTAACGAAAAAACACTGAGCTTCGGAGTTCCACAAGGTAGTGTTCTTGGACCTACCCTATTCTTAGTCTATATTAATGACCTCTGTCAGCTCACCTTACCTAATTGCAAAATAATAACATATGCAGATGACACAGCTCTAATTGCTCATGGAAATACATGGGACGAAGCACGTATGAATTGAGTATTGGTTGTCTTGTAATCTACTAACGATCAATCTAGAGAAGACAAAATTTGTAACATTTGGTTCAAGGAGTGCCTTGCCCCCTGCTTCTTTCTCTATTTACGCACACCGATGCCCTGTCCGACCTGGCATGAGCTGTGACTGCAGCAGAATTGACCGAACGCAAAGTATAAAATATCTCGGTGTAATTATAGATGAGTGTCTTACTTGGAAAGAACATATACAGACAGTTATCTCTAGAGTTAGAAAAGTTATGTATGTTTTTAGAAATCTCAGAGCGTCAGCTAGCCTTGAGACCCTAAAAATAATATACTTCGCTTTCGTGCAATCTGTAATCTCTTATTGTATCACGGTCTGGGGAGGTGCTGGTAAAACGCTGATGCTTCGGCTTGAAAGAGCTCAGAGATCTGTTTTGAAGGTCATGATGTCAAAGCCTATTCATTTTCCCACAATGGAATTGTATAGCCTATGCAAGGTCCTCACAGTGCGTAAACTATTTATCCTGTCTACAACTCTCCGTAAGCATGCTAGTATTGCCTATGATCCAGATCTGTTAAAAAATAAACGCCGAATTGACAAAGTTTGTCAAGTTGAGCCACATAGAACCGCCGTGGCTGGTCGTCACTCATACTTCATCAGTTCTACACTCTATAATAATATCAACAAAAATATTTTCATCTACCCGCTGACATCAAGAAAATGTAAGAAAGTGGTAACGGATTGGCTCAGTCCACTTACATATGATGAGACTGAAAATCTTCTTACGTAAATATACATCTCTCACTCACTACACATAAAATACAATCAACACATACACATGTCACACACATAATATATTTTATCTTTTATGATTTTTTTTTTTCTAATTTACCAATATTGATTGTAATAATTAATTGTGAAATTCTATTGTAATCTATTTTTATCTAATTTTAAATTTAGGAGTTTTTTATTCAAGTATATATTTAAGTGTCAATATTATATTTAATTTAATTTTTTTTTTTTAATGTAAGAAAACAAAAACAAATAGTATTAAAAATTCGTGTATGGTTCTAGCGCCAGAGACGGGCGATAATAACTGCAACACAGTGTTCCACTAATGCAGTATTATCGAACTCATGTTTTCGTTTACACAATGCCTTATACTATTTTAAGATTTCTTGATTTTGTTGTAGTTGTTTGTGTAATTTTATGAAATAAAATTCATTATTATTATTATTATTATTAAAATATATATATATATATATACGGTCGAATTCATTATACCGATAATTGTTAATCGATGTTTAGAATAAAATACTTATGAATGCGATTTTTTTTTAAACCTGCGCTGTTCTGGAAGCGTATGTTATTTTCCACACGGGCGAAGTCATGAGCGTCTACTAGTCTAGTATAAAACAAAAAAAATAATAAAGAAATTCTTTAGTGCTGTGCCTCCAAAATGCTTTAAACGTACTAATACAATTTCAGTACCAGAAGCGTTCGTCGTTTCTCGAGCACTTCAAGTTACAGGACACATACAAATGTAGTTATTTTGTATCGGGAATCGATTCCATTTTGTTTCGATGTTGAGTTTTAGTATACGATTGGAACATTATTACAACAAGAAAGCGGTTTATCGGAAAAGTAATTTTGTTTACAAACGTGGTGAATCCATTTTTGTGGCTTCGTATTGGAATAAAAAGCTTTGTTTAAGATATCTTTGACTTACATTGCTACTTTATGTCAAATTTAAGATATCTACCTGTTTTACTACGATACTCATTATTACTAATATCAGCCTATTAATAGCCTACTTCAGGTCCAGGCCTCTCTCCTTATAGAATATGGAGCTTAGACCCACCACGCTGCACTAATGCGCGATGGCGTGCTTGTTTGGTTCATTGAAGGTTTATGAGGATGATAGGCACTTGGATATAACACTACAAAATTCTCCAGGAGTAGAACTCTTACGGCATGAAATGAAATATGAAAAAGAAGGAGACTGCGGAAAGGGCTCGAGAACGGGCCGATCCAAACAGGAGACGGGGACAGAGTCGAGTTCCTGGTATAAATACAGGGTCTCGTGACTAGGAACATCGGAGTCGCAAGCAGGCAGAGTGGGGGCTCTGACTGCTTACTTTATCGCAATTCCGGGCAGATAGCAACTTGTAGTGGCACAAGTTGCTACTAACACTCGATGAACCCAGAACAGGCATAGTGCGAAAGAAGCACCGGTATAGCAGTTCACTAGAGAGGGAACAAAGAAAATCTTTTATATTATTACCCGACTCAGGACTCGAACCGGAGCCGAGGCAATCAGTAAAATATACCTAAGTATACAAATGCGAGAAAAAAGTAAGTTGAAAATATATGTGATATCAGACATGATGGTATTTTTTCCCCTTTGATATTCAAAGATCCAAGCTTATTTAAAATATCTATATTATCATAAAATGTTATTGCTCCTTGGAAAATGCAATATTGCGTTTTTCATTCTACTCTAAAGGGATATTGTAGAAAATAAAGATACATTCTAAAGATCTTCTTAAATCTTCGTTGGTGTTTGAATAATATAGAACATTTCATATATTATTTTAATATTATAATTTAAAAGATTAGCCTAATTTAAATTTGCAGAATTTGGCTTAAGAAAAAATTACTTCTAGGAACATGAAGCAAATTTAGTAGGTACTAAGGATATTTTTTTATGGATTACTCTGTAATAACTCTGGTGACCATGCTCTTTAAACTAGAACACACCAATGGCGGCAGAAATAAGCACGATTATAGTACTTCCCTGGACAAACTCTGTCACAAAAGGCTCTACTACTACATAAAAAAAAGAATTTATATAAAAAATATTATAGCCGAATATATTGAATACATAAGTTAATTAGACTTAATTGCTGTTACAGACTTTTAAATGTGTTGGATAAATTTAAAATGTAGTAATACAATTTTGATTCAAAGGCAAAAAATATTAGCTTAACGTATACATTTTGGACCGCATTTCTCTATTAAATCTACAAACCGGCGGTGGATAGAGTAGCATCTGACATATGGCCTCAATCAAGTTCCCTGTCGCCTGCTGCATAGCGGATGAGTCGCCCAGCACCACGTATGGTACATATTTAATATTCAGCTTGTGCGTGTCTCGGCCAAAACGTTGTAAAAGATTTGCACCTCGTCTACTGTTAGCGCATTGCCAGACTCGACGAATTGGCACGCCGTATTTATAACCACACTGAAAACATGAAATTGCTATATTTACAACAAATAGAGCGAAAGCCTATCAAGGCTTGTGATTTTATAAAAGCTAGAATAATGTCTGTCCATTTTATGCGTAAAGTAGGCATAGTTAGTGTTGCATCATGGTGGCAGCGAAATACTGCATCGCCCAAGTTTACATGATATTAGCGTCTTTGTCATGTTTTCTTGGGCATAATATAAGAAATCATATCCCGGTCGCCAGCACTTAGCTTTCTGGCAAGTTTTCTGAAAACATACTTTAAGGATGAATGGTTATCTCTACGCCATTTTTCTGACGACTAAGATATATTACAAAAAAAAATTAAAACTTTTGTGGGACTGGACCATAGTTGTCTACAGTACTTCACGTATATACTTATAGTGTAAGCATGGACTGACAAAGCTACAGCTTTTATAAAATAACGAAAGCTCAGGGTATGACACGCTCTTAGACCAAAAAGCTACTCTACAAAAATTGCTGCAGGTTGCTTAAATTGACAGGACAAGAACTTCAGACGTGCTTTTCTACTGAGAACATAGTGCAATGCTTCCTTTTCGAAAAGTTTCTTGTACAACAGAGTTTGTGTCAATGTCAACTGCCCGGATACCGACCGGAAAGAAAATGTCGCTGCACGACTCATAAGAATAGCCTGAAGTTTGGAAAATACTGTTCCGTTCCGCCGTTATAGACGAGGAAAGTAATATTATTAATAATAACTTTATGAATCTTCATCATACATTATTTATGAGCCATTCATCTCTTGAGTAACTTTCAAATGATCCGCGGTTAGAAGTTATGGAATTAATTAGATATTTTATCTTCTGTGGAAATACAAAGTTACAAAAGTTTGTACGAAAATGTCGCACGTCAACAGAAAACCATTGTCGCATTGTAAACTTTATTTGGAATGTAATTTCCCATTGGTAGTTAGTACGTTTCCATTTTCTTTATAAAACTAATGAGCAATTTTATGCTATTTCTAGCGAAAACGTGAATTAATACTAAAATGTCTAACTAAAATAATATGTTGTTTTAAAACAAGAAAATTATGAAATAAATAGCACACAGATTGCATTTACTACCCAATATGTAGTTAACAGAACTCACACCACATGATGTTGAGTAAAGAATCATCACGTCTTTCAATTCTCTCTTGTGTCTGGAGTTTCACAGCAACCATACCCTTTAAAGAAGCACACGCACAGCTTTTTATAAAAATAAACATAATGTTAGTAATTTCCAAGCCGACCATTTATCTATCCATTTTGCCAAAACCTTGTAAAGTGTTCATTGTATCTTTGCGTTGTGTATGTTCTATCTAGTATTAATTACGACACCTCTGGAAGTAGATTAAGGCATACATTAGTTTGAATAGCATAACATTATGTACCCAGTTCAAAGCTGTGGAGAAGTCGACGCTTGAGTCTTGACCCTTTCGCGAATATTTCAATAAACAGGAATTATAGAATACAGCCTTTGTGTTGTTTTTTATAATACCAATTGCACAGGCGTGCAATCTATTACCGTAACATTCTTCAGGGCCGTGTTGGCAGGAAAATTTGTAGATACCTCGAATGTATTTTGTCTGAAAAATGCAACAGTTTCTAAATTACTTCTTTTTGTGGAACTTTAAGCAGCAGCCATTTAAATTAATGAAGTTTTGTGTCCTGGTTCAATGCTTGTTCATTCCTTATTATACCTAATAATGTTTATTTGTATGATGAATAAATGTGCTCGCGAAAGTATTATCTATGGTTTCTGTAAACTGTTATTATTATGCAATCAATCAATATTGCAAATATGTAAATAACTCGGAATAAAATGTGAACTAGCATAAAAATGCCGTAGATTTCTACGCCGTCTACGGGGGAATTTTTATGAGTAACAAATTTATTAAATATCTACTTCTACCCAACATGCTGTATATTTGAATATAGCTACTTAATGTTTGCATACATAGATTAATTATTCGTATGCTTCTCAGTTGTTCCGAAACAAAGTCATACCTCCGCATTTCCGTATGGGTTCATTATCACTCTGACACGAGAACCCAAAGCCTCCACCGCTGGTTGCAACTCTTCCACGAAGAAGTCCTTACTTGCAGGACAAAGAGATTCGTAGTATATTTTTAATACTACTGTGTTCCTTCGCGAAACCTGAAAAAATATCCGCATACTATACACAAGGTACAAGCTTAGTGCACTTGTGGAAACCACAATAAAAATATTATAATAATTTTTAACAAAGTATTTAAGAAATCGTTTTCGTGTTCCTGTATATCTACTCTTTTTATTTTATACGAAATTTTAATAAAATAAGAAGCGATTTTGTTAATGATTCTTCTCGTGATCTCGTCTTTGTCCTATTTCTGTTTTAAAGCTACTGAGATATACTTACATTAAAATTTTCATTTTCCGGAAATACTCGCATATTTGCCATTGGATAACCTAAAAACACTTTTATATTTTCCTTTTACAATTTAAAAAAAAAGCTTTAGTTTATCAGTGCATTGTTATTAAAACTTACTTTTGACCGATGCATTTAATGCGAAGGAAATAAATATGTAAATTAAACCAACATAAACAAGAGAAGACATATTTACAGCACAATTGACAAACACCTTATTGTAATATGGATTAATTAAGAAGAGAAATGTTTATCTTTTCATAACATATTGACCTTTTAATCGTGTAAAAGCTTCCTTTCACAATGTATTAGGGTTCCCGAATATCTAGACTATTATTTTGTCATTTTTTAATCTCTATTTAATCAAGAAATAAATTAATTGTAAAGTAAAAATGTTGGAACTAAAAACAGACACCATTACGAAAATTCATGGAAAATCTCTTGGGCTATTTACGATCCACGGACTTGATGACTCGTCTATCGTATTTAGCATAGGATGGATGATGGACTGAAGAACTTTAAGCATTAATAAAATGAAGGAGAAAAAGAAAAAAACGTTTAAATATATTTATATAACTATCATAAAACAATTGAAAAAATATTTTTTCTCAACTCTAACATACTAGTAGGAGAAAGAAATAGAGAGCATATTTATTTATTTATTAAAGATTTTCATAACGCCTACAGAACCCGAATATAAGACAATTACTACCATAAATTAAATCGTACGTACCAACAGATACTGATACATTTTAAAGTCGTTGTCCGCATTCAAGATAAGGTTTTGATATTTTTCCTTCTACTTAATGTTGTCAATGTTTTAATTTGTACTTTATTGGTTCGGTGGTTAAGCAGCTACGCATCATCCTGGTTATGAGTACTTTGCCTGGTGATGAAATATTTCTTTCTTTAAAGGAGTAACAACCCCATGCCATGAAGTATGCGTTGTACTGATAGTCCCGGTTAATATGATAATTGTAGAGTTAAAAGTTAATAAATATAAGATACCACTATTTATATTATTTACTTTGATTTTATTTTTATTTACTTGGATTACTGGGAAAAGTTGTTATGTGTATGTAACATTATTGCCATCAAGATTAGGTAAATGTAGCACGAAACATATTCGTTGACTTTCAAAGACTTTGTCTCATTCGATTTGAGGACAACTATTGGTATAGTTTTCAGCAAAACAGTTTCTTCTCAATTCGATTACAATTAGATAGAGTAGTTTAAAGTTCACTTACTCTTAAGAAAACACACACCACATTATATAATCAGTGTAGCATATATATATATATATATATATATATATATATATATATATGTGTGTGTGTGTGTGTGTGTGTGTGTGTGTGTGTGTAAAGCTAAAGATATTCTCTAGGAAAGAACCTTTCATCATCATCATCATCACTATCAGCCTATTAACGGTCTATTACGAGGCCAAGCCTATGGGAGGGATATGGAGCTCAGACTGACCACGCTGCTCTAATGCGGGTTGGCGGGCGGGCTTAAGGTGATTACTATCCGATGTTGATGATAGTGACCGGAAGGTGCATCAGTGCACCTTTATCATCATCATATCAGCCACCTGTGGCCAACGACTCTCTGCGACACGCTTAATGTGAGAGGCGGTTCGACGTATTTATTTACTTTATTTGTACACAGCATGACATGAACAAAAAACAAACAGAAATATTATTATGAAGGAAGTAGAGGAACAAAAGGCGGTATTATCGCTTAGTAGCGATTTCTTCCAGGCAACCTTGGGCTTAGGACCTACCTACCTTCACCTAGGAGCCTAAACATATATTAAAATAATAACACAGTTTTGAAAAATAAACTAATCTATTAATAAAACAGTGTATTCTACGCAGGGCGGTGGTGAAACGGCGAACGCTGCACAAATATCCTTCATGAAATTACTGCCGTCGTTCTCTTTGCCATTTATGAGTATGTATGGCACATATGAAAAATTAGCTTTCTGACTTTCCTCTCCATAATATTCTAAAAGTTCCGTCCCCCTGTCGCCTTTAGCACAGGCTTTTATTGGCGTTGAGTCAACATCCAATGATGCCGCACACTAAAATAAAAAAGAAAACAAGTCATTAAAAAAATGTTTGCATATACAGATTAGGTACTAGAAATACACTTCCAAATTATAAAGCAAGGAGGTTTACGAATGTTGTTACAACCTTTATATTATGGAGTTGTGTATAGTCCGAACCATATAAATTGGCAATAAAGGGCGTTGAACCCTCGGCGGCAAAGAAGTAGACTTATCCACAGATACTTAATATGTGGTTGCTATTGTTAGGAAATTTAACTTAAAATCACGAGGATCAAACACTGTCAGTAAAAGGAATAATTTTCAGTAAAATTTTAAGCCTGCTGTCAGGAAGTTTGTGGTGGGCTTGAACTTGGGACCTCGTGATCGAAGCCACATAGACTAATCACTAGACCAACGAGGCTGTTTTAATTAAATAATATGTTATTACTCTGTCAGCGGCTGCATCGTCTGAGCCGCGGTTCTCTCCGCCCATCATACAGGAGTTAAATGTAACTGCTTCGGTAAAGTTTTTCACGTTGTCTAAAACACATGCGTGCAGCTTGTTCCCATAACATTCTCGTGGACCGTGTTGACATTGGAATTCTATCACGCCATTTTCTTTTATTGTCTGTAAAAATAAATTACTATTTAAAATTATATGAATAAAAATACACTTTTACTTAAATTAATATATGTAGCACTAAAGTCTTTGCCAACACAAATGAGACCTGTAATTCGATGTGCATAATTTAGATTATGAAATAATGTTGCTTGTACCTTTCGACTCAAATCAATCTTTTAAGAATATTGTTTATTAAACAGAAAAATATTGTAATAAAGATTAAACTTAAATGCTAATAAATGCTGATTATATTTATGTAAGGAGATCGTTAGTTCTTATTTATAGATTTAAAATTAAATATATCGGGTTTGAGGAAAATTCAAATTTCCACAAATCTCAGGTTGTTGGTTTATTTTTTTCAAGAATCCAAGCAAACTAATACTGTCAAACAATTTGCTTTAGTAAACTGCGACCTTTTTACTTGATCAAAATAAATTAAAATTCAAATTATTTATCGATTTGAAACATTAGATATGTGCAACAATCGGTCATGGTATTGCATACAAAGGTCAGTACATTATGGCTGATTATTCTGTGATCTAGCAAACAAATTATTTGAATTTATTACAATTCAATTTATTATACTAAACTTAGTATAGAAGAAAATCTTCGTACTGTTACTTTTCACAATGAGATTCTACTTACTCTTGCATTTCCGTAAGGATACGTATGGAAATCTACGTATGCGTTCAATTTCTGGACAGCAATACTAAATTGATCCTTATCGAATTTTATACAGTCTGGACATAGGCTCTCGTAGTAAAGCTTCACTTCCACTTGATCACCATCTTTGGCATTACTCTAAAAATAAAAGCACCCAAAAATTATCATTGACTTAAATGTACTTATTAATATCTATATTTATTTATTTATTATAGCCTCATTTATTTCCATAATAAATGTGCATGCAAGAAAAAAAGTAAAATCAGCTAAATAAGTAAGTTTCCAATTTTACAAGTTGAGTTTAAATAAGCTAATAATATCTATATTTCAATAAGCTAAATAGTATTGACTGTCCTATAGTCTTATCACGACATCTCTAAAATATACTCGATTGATAAAAAGCATAGCTAGGTACTCATTTCGCGATGTAGAAGCTCATTGAGAACGGATCGTTCCGGATCAAACGGAAGATGAGTGTCGACAAACTCCCACACGAACGGAATTTAAGAAGGTAAAACCGCTGGACCCGGTTAGTAGGTAATTGTATAAATATTATACAAATAAGCAATGCAAATGATGTGTGGCAGCAACACATTACACAACTGACTTTTCTACATAAAAGTTTCCATTTAAATATTTGTATAGAAACTAGGGGACGCCCGCGGTTTCACCCGCGTAGTTTCTGTTTCCGTAAAAATTTCAAGATAAAAAGTAGCCTGTGTGTTATTATGATGTATAAGCTGTATTATTATAAAGTTTCATCAAAATTCTTTCAATAGTTTTTATTGAGAGTAACAAACATCTATCCATCCATACTTACAAATTTTTCGAGTTTATAATATTAATAGGAATTATATTATGACCTTATTAATGAACTAACTAAAAATGGCTATGTGGTTAGTTTATATGCGGCAGAATTGGGTGCGAGAAGTATAACAGCGAAGTCTCTCTATAACATGCTAAAAGACCTTGCCCTTACTAGAAGTGCAGTAAACTCCATATTGGAACGAGTGTCCAAAGCTGATCTAATAGGGTCTTTCCGAATTTGGCTGGGCAGGGAGAATAACTTGAACAGAGGAGGTGAGTGTTGACGCGCGTCACTAAGGGTACCCTTAAACCTTCACCCGTGTCACAAGTCTCGGGCTCTGTTCGGAGTTTTTCTCTCAGCCACGCGATGGACCCCGCACCCGCACGGCGAATCCATGGAATGCTAAGATATTCGTCTCTCACACTTTGATGACTCGGATTAATTTAGATTAACTAATTAAACATACTTATATTTAATAACAATTTTATTTACATTAGTTTGTTAGTTCAGGTGTTTTGTGGTATGCAAAGTGAATGAACAGAAATCATTGTTACAACTGTCAATATAATAGAACTTTTGTTACATTGATTCTATGACAAAAATAAATATATTTACCGCCGGTACAAATAAATCGAAGTAATTATATCGTACCTTGTTATTTCAATTTATAACACGTTAAATTTCAAATTATTCGCATATTTATAACATCATGTGCGTAACGCGTTGCACTAAACTTATAAACTGACAATTAAACCAAACTCTTCACTGCTAGCTTTATTTTATGTCAGATTCCATTGAAAGATCTGTTCTTATTTTAGCTTATTATATCTATATTATCTGCAACAACCGCGTGAAAAATTGGTATATTAATTTACCACTGGTGTTTAAACATATATGCAAACATACTGAAAAACAGAATAAGGAAATTAATTTAAATAGGACGTGTCTGAATTATTGGTATCTGATCTAAATAAAAAAAATAATGGTGTCTTTACAATCCTTACTTATATTGTAAATGCGAAAGTTAGTACGTATTGATGTTTGGATGTTTACTACTGTTTCACGCAAAAACTACTAAATGGATTTATATGAAACTTCACAAATGTATCATATCAGAACAACAGATAGGCCACATTTTATCCCAAAATTCCTACAGGTACGCGAACGACGCAGGTGAAACCCGGTGGCGTCCTCTACTTAGTAGTTTTATATGTAGTATGAATGGATTGATATAATATATACAGAAGTTTATATATTTTGTATAGGGTGCAAAAAATTATATTAATATTTATATCTAAACAAAAGAAACTCACCTCACTGGTAACCCAATAGGTATCAGAGTCTGAAAATTGTACCGGTTTTATGTCATTCTCCTCTACACCATTCGATATTATTTCATCATCTGCAGACCGAAAATAAACAAAATTCAAAACACATAATAAATCACACTTAATTAATTCTAAGATAGAATATTTACCGTTTTGTGATTGAGTATAAGCTATACTTATAGAGATAAAGAGAGCTATTAATATTTGTTTGCGATCCAACATTATCAAACGACCGGCCGTACAAAGTATTACTCCAGTACTGTCAATATGATGCGTCACTGTTAAATGTATTACCTACGAGTACATGCTTCGATAGTCTTACTTACATTACAAATGTTAATGTTTGTAAGTTTGGGCGTTTAGATGTTTATTGCTCAACCACGTTAAAACGGCTGAACCGATTTGGATACAATTTGCTGCGTAGATTAAAATGTCGAGTACTTTTAGACTGTATTTTTATCTGGCACTTCAGAAGAGTAGACCCCAGACGACTGCCTCGTTGGTCTAGTCTAGTGGTTAGCCCATGTGCCTTCGATCACGAGGTTCTGTGTTCGAATCCTGGGGCAGATCACGGAATAATTTTCAGTATTTCATTCTTCAATGAAATTTTCAGTACATACCAAACCCGAAGTCGGGAAGTTGGTAGTGTTACACGTGCCTCGGAGAGTACTATCATCAGCTTCTGACAGTGATCGTTAATAAATGAAACATTATCACTCTAAGCCAGCTAACCCGCATGTGGGCAGTGTGGTGGGTATACGCTCCATATCCCCTCTCCTAAAGGAGGGGAGGCCTGGCTTTGTAGTGATATAATAGTCTTATAATGATGATGATTTTGACGAACTCCGTGACGCAGTGGTATGCGCGGTGGATTTATAAGACGAAGGTCCTGGGTTCTATTTCCGGCGGGGCAGATTGAGATTTTTCTTACTTTGTCTTGGTCTGGCTGGTGGGGCTTTCGTCGTGGCTAGTTACCACCCTACCGACAAAGACGTATCGCCAAGCAATTTATCGTTCCGGTACGATGTCGTGTAGAAACCGAAAGGGGTGTTAACAAGTTAGACTGCATCATCACTTAACATCAGGTGTGATAGCAGTCAAGGGCCAACTTGTCGTCGATAAAAAAAATGATAACAACATACCTAAATCTTTCTCTGCGTGTTTTTCCTAATGTTGACAATATTATTGAGTGCCTACTTACATTACACAAGCACAGTTTATAAATGCGGTCAAAATAATTTAATTTAGTTCCCGTCAGTCTGTCAGTTTATTCAAGCTGTGACTAATAAACGGATTATTATCATGAAATTCTCACACGCGGATTAAACCCAGTTACGAGGTCATGCGCAGACTTTGTCTTATTAAAATCTACTTACCTATGCAATTTTATACAAAAATAGTTTATCGGTATAGTGGATACATATGTGTATACGGTTGAACGTTATAAAAATACGTCTAAAGTCACAAGCCGATCACTTAGGCGAATTGAGTCTCTCTATGGCTTGTTCCGCCCGCTCAATGAAGCATGCTTTTTCGCGCCTTCAACCGGCGTTGATCGCGTATAAGTCGTTATCACATAAATATAATTCAAGCAAACCATTTCGCGGGCTACTAGGCTATCATATTGAACTGTGAACAGGAAGGTTAGGTATTTTAAACGTTCAAACAATCAGTAGAAGCAAGTTGTGGAGTAGGTATAAGGAATAATTAGCATGACATTTTAAAGCGTAAATGTTATATTATTTACAACAAGAATTAACTTTTTATTATTATCTCTAACCTCGACAAACTACATGTTCCATAAGTTCATCACCATAAGATAGTGATTGTTAAAATATTCAAACATTTTTTAACCGACGAAAAAAACGGAGGAGGTTCTCAATTCACCACGTATATATATATATATATATTTATTGTTATGTATGACTACGCATAACTTTTTACAGAGTTGTCCGATTTTGATAATTCTTTTTTTATTAGAAAGAGCACACTTTCATCATGTTAGGATCTGATGATGATATCCTGGGAAAAGTGAAGGAACTCTTCAAACTTTATGGGCACACTTGCAGCGATTTCGGTTTTTGTGTAGTATCGATAGCTTTTTGGCTACAAGTGCCGTATAATATACTATAACAGTATAGTACGACTACGTTACGTGGCGATAAATCACTGAAAAGTAAGAAATAAAAATTATTAACAACAAATAGAACCGACTCAAAACGCACGAGGAACAAAAAAATAACTGTGATTTACTTAACATAAGTTAAAGTTTCTACTTTATGGATATTACCTATAACCCACAAACTGATTTACACTAAGTTAATGTTTATCTTAATTAAAGCAACTAAATGCGTTTTGCTCTATTTTTTGTTAAAAATTTTATCAGACTAAGCCCGCCAGTTCAGGCTATAGCAGCGAGATGATTCTTGCAAAGTAGACCTTAAAGAGTAGTGATGATGATGATGAATCTTAAAATTAAAATAGAAAAATATCGCAGTATACTTATTACTCAAAAATCAGGACGATGGGAATAATTATTTTTATTAGAAGGTATGGTGAGGGCAGCCATAGCGGTTACATTTCGATCTTTTTGGATCTTTTGTACTCGTGAATAATTACTAAAAATAAAACAACTTTAATCAGGAGATCATGGAGCCTTTTACCTATTTTTTTTAACGATATAAGCTACCGAACGCTTGGCTGTAATTACGAAGATAACTGAAGATTCACTCCTAACTTGAATATACCCACATAAAAGTGGTGAAGTGAAAGAGGTAAGTGGTGGTAGGTGAAAACGGAAGAAATGGAAGGAGGGCTTTCAGACAATTTAGTACACCTCCAAGGAAAATATATCTAAATCGCTTGTACCTACCTACTCACGTGCTTTAAAGTTTATTTCGATCAAACAATTTCCAAAAATGTAAAACTAATATTTATTTACAATGCGGTAGATTTCACAGAATATTCATACGAGTACGCTACGTTTACGGTTTGTTTATTGAAACACGTATAGTCCCTGGTTTTTCCTTTGTAACTCGTTTTTTCTAGCAGGTGCGAGCTCCCACGCCACTCAATGGTAGCTACGTCCTATTGCTTGTTTCGAGGGGTTCTCGATTCCTATGAAATATTCATATTACTCGCCGTCTAATGACGACTTTAATGAGTTGCCCGTATACGACTGTGATATATTGTTGTTGTATTCAAAAACATTTTTTTAATACACTATAATTTTATACTCGGATTTGTTGTGTTCAGAATTTATTAATCAACTTCAATAGGTATTAGGAGGTCTTGTATTTGAATTCGAACCATATATATAAGGACCTTTGTATATCCACGATCTCCTTATAAACGATTTCGTTTATTTATGCACATTTTTGAGTAAATAGGAAATTAGCGCTAATTGATAACTATACTAAAGCCGAACTCGATTGAGAATGCTTGTCAACAAACAAATTTAAAATGAAGGTAGAAAATGCAACACATTTTATGCCTAATAAATTTAAAATTATGTTTTGTTTTTTATAAAATATTATTTAAAAGATATTGAATATATTTATTACTTTTAAGCTTACTTACCTAATTTATTGTCATGAATTCGTCATTTAAAAGGTAATTAAAAAAAATAGGTGCAAAATGACTAGTAATTTTTACCTACATTTTTAATTTGTTTGTTGACAAGCATTCTCAATCGAGTTTAGCTTTAGTATACTTTAACAATTTTCATCAAACTTATTGGGTAATTTTTGATAGCCCACATCGCCCTCAGCATTTATTTTTATATTAAGATAGGATTTTTAGTTTTGACCCACCACCCTTTGCTGCTCCGTACCTAAAAAGGAAAAAACGGAACCCATATCGGATCACTTCGTTGTCCGTCCGTCTGTCTGTCAAGACCCTATTTCTCAAAAACATGTGGAGGTATCAAGGTGAAATTTATATCAAATACTCAAGTCTGCTATCCCTTAGAGTCGTAAAAAAATCAAGCTTCTAGGCCTAGGCAATCAAAAGATATAGTCGTTTATGCCAAAATTTTTCCCAATTTTCGACACGGTCAAGTAAATCAAAACCTAACGGGTACTTCCCGTAAGCTTAGGATCTTGAAATTTGGTACGAAGCAACATCATATAGCACAGATAATGGAAAAATTACGAAATCTGAAAATTTTTAGTTACATCATATAATAAAAATATTTTTTATAATTTTCAACTTACCTCCATTAATGATGGACGCGTAGAGGTTTTCAATTGAAATTTTTATATCCAATACTGAAATATACTCGTATAATAAGCTGTATCGAAATCATACTTCTATATCAACGCAATCAAAAGATACAGCATAAGCCGCATATTTCTATATTATAACTCTCTACTACTCGCAGCTAGTCGTAGAATCTTGAAATTTCGCATGAAGCAATGTTTAGGAATAATTCCGAATACCTTAAAATTTACGAAACCCTCGGTGCGCAAGTCCGACTTGCACTTGACCGGTTTTTTTAATATAAAATAGATTCTTATAAAATTTGATGAATGACAGTTTGAGGGAAAGATATCCTTGTAGTCCTATATAATCATTAAATTTATTAGTTGATTTTAATCGATACCTATTAATCAATACTCGAGGCACCCTGATGTCGTTTTCAGGTCCATTACACCCACGCCTGCTGTCTGAGTGATAAAAATTAGAGAGATAGGTTTTCACAATAACATATGATCATATAATAGTGTATGATGACCTATGATCGCTATCAAGCCAACTTATACATTAAAATTACTCTTAATTTAAAAAGAGTAAATAATTTTCAGCGAAATTCCCAGACCAAACGCCAGTATGTATTGTGGATATAATATTATGTACCTATGTATATTGGTACTATATTGTATTTACAATTATTTATCCACCTATTATTAAATTACAAACACGAGGAAATTCGCATAATTTTTTTTCATCATAATACGTATTTCCTCTTCCAGTATAATGACCCCTGTTCACTGCAGTGGTCGATGGAATCTCTTATGGAATGGAAATGAGCTGGCAATCGACTAAGAGCATTTGTAGTGGAACGCATAATATAATAGCACTAGACGAAGCGTTTTGAGGAACAGTTTATTTATAAGACAACTTTTTATTATATACCTAATACATATTACATTTCAATCCGACTTGCACATGAATTAGATATATTTACTTAGAACTTTCTTTCCTTCGTTTTTTCCTTTTTCAACAAAACTTCAACAAAACCGGTTTCAACAAAACATACCCTTTATGTTGTTCCCAAGTATGTTTGAATTCGATTTATCTATGAAAATCCCATTAACACATGTTTAGGAGTATCAAAGGTTAGTAAATCCTTTGACTTTTTATTTCAAATTGTAATAATTGTAACTGTAATTTTTGTAGTTTGTTAAATTAGTAAGTAGGCAATGAAACCGTTGCATAAAACGTTGTGTCAAGTTCATTTTGTAAAATAAACGAAGTAAATTTTATAATAGAGACAAAAGTTTTAAAACTGAATATTTTAAAATTGAAACAATTTCAAACTTTATCTAAATAAATAACAATTAAACTTTTGAGCAAAAGAAAACAATTATTAATTCTATATACAACTTAAAAAATTCTAAATTGTAAATACGAACTATTTGTTAGTTTGATTAAAATACGCATGTGACATTATATATACGTCTTTTAATTTTAAAATTAAAGTTTTATAATTTGAACATATTATACATTATGATATTCTCACATACATGTATTGCATTTAGGTAGACGCTAAAACGTATTGACGCGTCCCTTTTAGCGTGAAAATACAAAAGACAATTTTCCCTTGCTGCCGCTTCTATATTCAGTAATGAATGGAACGTCCCAGACCTTTGACGCTCTATGAAAAATTCAAGTACTTCAGCGAAACTCAGAGTACACGGACGATCCGCGATTTATTACACTTCGAACAAGGCCTGGGGCCTTACTACCAGCTTTTATAGCAGTAATGTCTTTTATAGCAGAATGTGTCATAAGGTATTATGTCGTCCTTAAATGCAATATTCTTTTGTTTTAAGTATTTAATGACGTCATCGACTATATCTATATTAATAATTTCGACAAGGGATATGGTAGACTCCATTGAAACCTTAAATAAATAACAAAACATAAAAAAAAATTTGATTTCGAATCGATAACATATACTTATCCGTAAAATTCGGATTAAGGAGAATTTCATTAAATACTAATAATACTGACAAACAAACTGTGGTTGCTTTCCAATCAAACTGCAGTTGCCATCTTAGATACGCCTCGCCAATCAACACATATAACATCATGTGTCAAACGAAATGTCTTGCCGGAAACATTGAGTGAATCCAGTGTTGTCAGAAGCAGATATAGAGAGAGCAATAGGTAAGAAAATATGTATGAAAGTTTGTCATAGAAAAATAGAAGGCCAAGTGGTTTTCACGCGGAGGAAGTCGCGGACGACTGCTAGTAAATATATTTGATATGGTCCGTCCGTGAATTCAAAAACCGGTGTAAAAAATACAGAGCTAGATTATAGATTTAATTTTAAAACAAGATCAATTGTTACTCGTACATTCTATTACTTTACTTAGATTGTATTCTGTTCCAAGCAAGAATACATATCTACGCGTCGAAACAAAACGTTCTTGAAGTCTGATAGTTTTGTAAACTATGGTAGTAGGCCCCTGAAGCCTGCAGTGTGAAGGGTTTAACACGATTCTGAAAGTTAAAACCGCGACCGTCGACACGCTGCTATGCATTATGCATGTTATTCGATTCGTTATAACTGTCGCCAATACCTGAGGTTCAAAGTTGTTATGTACGTTTTTTAAATTGAATATTTGTTTAGTGCTATATAAAAGTGCAGAAATTAACTAAAAGGTAGTACCTAATTTAATAATAGCAATGGCAGCACTAGGATTTAGTTTGTCATTATCATAAATCGGTTTGGGCAGTCCTTAATGGCAGTAATGGCATTCAATTAAGAACAAAAGCGTGTACGTCGCAGGAAGCCTGACAGAAGGGACGTTTTGGGTTAGAGTAAGAGAGACTGCATACCGCTGGAGGTATGCATGGGAGAAAGGGAAGCCAGCGAGACTGGCGCCGTAGTGTTTCAGGAGCCGTCGTCCTCGTGAAAAGGTTGTAGAAATCCGTTAGTATAATAATATAAATCGTATATGAAGAAAGAACCACTCTACTTCACTTTGCTATTTAAAGGAGCTCGGTTTAATGATAAAACTGTTATGCCTTTTCTGTTATATTTCACTTGTCCTCTAGCGTGTGGAGAGCAAAGAGCCGATTAACCTTTTTTTAGATAATGAAGCTCTTTCCAAGCGAATGGGAAAACGAATGTTTTCAGATTCCGTTTAATTCGATTGAATGAAATTCTGTAAATCTCTTATTATAACAGTCGCGAGTATTTGATATTATTCTATGATATAATCCTATTACTCTACTTTGTAATAATTTTTATTAGCCTTTTTCACAGCCAACTGAAGCCCCAGATCTTTCATCTTGTAGGATATGCAGTTTTGATCCACCTAATCCTATGCTGGCTTAAAGTTATGAAGTTTAATTTTGTGACGATAATGTAAAGGTTGTTTTTGTAACGATAATGTTACTGATAATGACCGGAAGCAACTATTTGATTGCTGTTCAAGACGCAAGGTAAGTATATCACCAAAAGTGTAACCGCGTGGGGAGAAGTACTTGGAAGACAAAAAGCTTAACAGTTCCTGACCCGATCTAGGAGCCGAATCCAGGACCTCGTGATCCTCTACTATATACCCTTATCTACTCTCTTTCTTCTCACTAGTCAGTGTTGTTCGTAATTATGGCAAAATTCCGGATGTAAAACACATTAAGATATCATACTACATAGAAAAGTAAATATATGCGCCCGATATGCATATAAATCTAACTGATTCAGATAGATGGTATTGCAATCTCAGAAGCTTTCATAGATACGAGTAAGTTATTGCCTTCATATCTCTGTTACGCTCGGCAAATTGACAGGATACATTGTTGATCCCTCGCAATGAATAAGGGAGTATACATTATTTGATAAACTGTGTAACCTATTCTTTCACATTCATAACATGGGGCCAACTTGTCTGGTATGCAAATGTGATAAGTAAAACAAAAGATAAATAACTTTTAAAATGAAAAATTGTATGAAATGTAGGCAGGAAAAAGAGGGTGATACATATTTTATAAGAGGATATACGAAGGTAGTCTTTTTTATAGATAGGAAGGAAAATTCGAATTCTATAAGCTCAATGTATATAAATATGTTGATAACAACATAAGTATTTTAGGATTTCACGGACAAGGAAATGTACCTACGTGTTTGAATGGTTGTAACAGACTATATTTTAAAGGTAAAATATTTTAAAACCTTATTCAAGGTTGTAAATTTTTTTATTACAATAATATTGTATATGGTGTACGCAATATCATTTAAATTTTTATTAGAGAAAACCCGTCAAACTTCGGAATTTAACGCGGACGTCGACTATTTTTTATTATTTTTTAAAAATAATTTTATCTCAGAACAGTAGTCACTTAGTAAAAAAAATAATAAATTCAATTGTCAATATAAATATATATATAAATTTTGATAAATATTTATTGATTTAGCTGATTTTGTATGGTGTCATATTATATTTAATAGAACGTTTTAGTTTTTTTTACTTTTTCATTAATTGCTTCATACTACCGTAATAACATTTACCTTTCAAATTAATCCATTAATGCATGACTTTAAGCATATAAGGTGAGCGCGCCATTGTTTGGAGCGACTAACATGAGATAGCCGTTATGTAAAAGATTGGGAACAAAAGGTTTTGATAAAAGCCGAACAAAACCGTGTGTTTGACCCAATTCCGACACGAAACCCGATAGTAACTGCATTAGCTAATTCGGAATTCGGAAATCGATAATACTAATTTTGTTACCTTGATTCCATGATGATATTATTTGGAACTCTATTCCAATATTCCTACAGGATAAAAATATTTCTTATTATCTTTTATTTTTACTGCTTCGTTGGTCCAGTTGTTAGCCTCTGTGGCATCGGATGACGAGTCCTGGGTCAGACTATGAAAGTAACTCTTACTTCCAGGAAATTTTTTAGTGAATTAGGAAGTTGGAGCTCCGTCTCGATCATTATCATCCATTAGACAAATATAACATATTTTGTTGCATTTTTCTCCTAAAACATTACTTCATACAAAGATCTTTTTCCGAGGGATAGAAAAATCTTCTACGCAAGGGTGAAGATGCAGGCATTCACTGGAAAATTATGAATAATAGTTGCCCTCCTCATATGAAAAGCGTAAAAACAGAAAGTATGTGGATTTATATTCACTGTGTAAAGAAAGTTTTTGCAAGTTACATAATACGTACCACAATTAATACAAATTGCACAAAGGGTTACCCCGGTTCACTCCAGACAGTGTCACGAATTCCCGCCTGCAATCGCCGGGGGTCGACTACCTTTGCATCTGACCTTTCTTCAGTCTGGAGCATTACTCTCATCTCTAGTCTAGGGCATAGGGTTGTCTTCTCTTCTTATCGATATGAATACAGGAATAACAATGGTTTTAAAATAAATAAATCTAAATCATTATTAAAAAAAGAGTATCAAAGTAAAAAATCAAATTTTGTTTAATAATAAATGTAATTAATTAATTTTGAATCATTAAATCACAATACAATAATTTAATAATTTTTATAAAATAAAGTAATGGTAATAAATAATATCGTCAACTTATCAGGGTTACTAACTGATCTTGGTAAAAATGAAGAACAAAGAAAAAGCAGATCAATAGTCATTTCACACTGATCTTCTAATTTAGTACTGACTGTTGTGAGCGTTTATCTACGATGTATAAAGTTTGGACCAAAGCAGTTACTTTAAGCGGTTGTGAAGTTTTCTACGATGCATTAATAGTCATCTCGTGTAGTTGTTGAAAAAAAGCAAATACGTAGCTCTCTCTTTCTAACGGTCGCGTCGAAAAAGAGATATTTTAGACAAAAATTAAGCCTGCAAAACAATATAATATATATCAAACCAAGGATATTTTCTTCTTCTTTATTCTTTTTATACTCAGAAATTTTGGCAACCCTGATATCAATAAATGTTAGATACTTAGCTTTTCACAGTTCAGATAATAATTTTAAATTTGATATTGCTTTATAAGATTGCTTAAATTTGAATCTGTTATGGAAATTGGAGAAAAGTTTTAAAAGATATTTGTTGTTATTTTGTTTTAGTAATATAATTTTTACTTTCCATAAATGAACCATTCACTCGTCTTATTTTTTTAAGCAAGTCACATTATAGAAAATCAAAATTTTTTAATTGATTTAAGTTGAAAATAGACATTTTCACCTAATATTAAGTGTAGATAGAATAAGATGAGCTTGCCTGTAAGCTGCTCCTTTTATTTAACGATTCCCAAGCATGACATTCACTTAATTGGAGGTGAAAGGGGAATGTCATCTTAAAGACATAGCTAATTATTTTTTACGTAAAGAAATAAATAAAACTTTTGCGTGATATTTACCAGTAACAAACATTATTTTATGGATGTTCTAAGCAATAAATAACTTTCGTTTCTTCGATGCTGCCATACTTTAATGTTTTGTGAGCTTTTTATATTTAAAGCTTGTTAAACTAATAAAATAATGATGTGTTACTGAAGAGCGGCTTACACTAAGCCGAGGTCAAGTGTTAGGGTCGGGTGTAGTTATTAATGCATCGCCGGCAAACGTTGAGCTATCAAGATATTTAGCTCCCACATTTCTTGTGCACTTTAAACTTCTATTTTTAATATTTTGCACAGTAAGCTTTTACCCAGGAAACAGAGGTCAAGTGGAGTCGTTGCTTTTTAAATTTTTATGCATCGCTCGTCCCGTTTGTGATGAAGTCATTTTGCAAATGGCTAGTTTCTACTTACACGTCATGCATTTTGCAATTTTATTTTTAAATAAAAGCAGTTGAAAATTCTAATAAGTTACCTTGTATAAGTACTTTTCGGTTGCGAAAAAATACTCGTTAAACATGGGAAATAAAAAGTGAATAGATAATAATTATAGCGTCTTTATTGTGATAAAACCAAATTGATTGTATCTTGGTGTTTGTAAGTATTTTTATTTTACTTTTATTTTGATTTTATTTTAACGGGATTAGATTCAGTACCTATAGTATGAATAGGCACATAATTAGGTTTGATGTATAACAGTGGCACATGAGTAATGTCTCTGTTATACATCCTAATTTATTACATCTTAATTTATTAAGAAGTTTATAACTCGAGGTATTTTTAAGGCTCTTATTATTAAGCCATTTCATAATCTACGTTTAGACGGAAACTTCAACGAGTTCGAATTTAGTAACACTAAATCAATAGAGAAATCGGTAGAAACCTATTGTATGCTACGTGCCAACGTAATCCTGTCTACGTTGTAGAGCGGCAGCTCAGCCGACGTTCAGCGCCAAGTTATGAACATACATCCGTCGCTACCCTGTCGCTTTCTCTGCGTAATTATGTCTCAGAATTTCATAAAGAAACAGAAGAAGCAGAAATAGCACATTCACATTTAGAAACACTAAATCTATAGATCAGTAAAGGTAGCTCCTCTGTGAAAGCTACGTGCCAACCTAAGCTTGTAGTCTACAGTATAGCGAGGCAACTCAGTCAACGTTGATCAGACAGTGCCAAGTTGTGAATATAACCGTCACTATATTCTCGCCATCTCCGCGTAACTGTCTATCAGATAGATATTAAACTTACTACTAACTACTAACTACAGAACAAGGTAGGTAGGTACTCTGTGTAAGCTATAAGCTATATATATAGCTTGGTCAATCCACGATGGCTCGTAGTGTTTTGTTTTTCAAACGCTTACAGTGCAAGTGTGCAATAAAAACTGCAAGAATGTGAGTTCTATTACTACGTAACGAGTAGCAATGTGTGCACACTCACACAAAGTGTCAAGTTAATTATGTCAACAAGAATGTCATGTATGACTAGCAGTATGCTCTACTTCATTTTAACTCATTTTTTAAAAATGAATATGTCGTGTTGGTCCTGCACAGCAAAATTATATTGTGATATAGGTTAATATATATATCGAAGTATCACCATTCTTCTTGACATCATCTTTAGTGGTTCTTAATCTCTTGGGCGTTTTCTAGGGTTACAAAGACTTTGTCTTCACGAACAGATATATTGCAAGTTCACAATGTTTTGATACATGAAATAGATTTTTATAATTCCTGACGTATTATAAAGATTCAGAACAGTAGTTTATTTACACCCATCTTACTTTACTCCCTAATTTAATTTACTTCTTAACAACACTTTTACACTGGTCCAACTCGACCAAATATCCTCACCGCACTCCAGACACAAACTAACTACCCAACTCCTTTATTCCCCTCAAGATGGTGTAAATACTCTACAAGGACTTTGGCGGCCGACTCTTTTATTGGTTGGAGTATTAAAACAAATCAATCATTTATTCATTTATCAAATCAAATTGAATTTAACTTTGTGTTAAAGTTTTAAGTAAGCACCTATCTCATATCTCTCATTAAATGATTAACAATTAGTTCTATTTCGATTACTTTCATAAAAAAAAATTGGTTGTCTGTAAAGTCGGTTTACTGACGATAGTTGAACGTGACAATGTCTTAAGAAAATACTGATGGAATGGTAGCATTTAATTATATTTTTATAAATATAAATTTAAATTAATAAAATAATTGATTTTGATTTTATAAATTTAAATTTTTAATTTATAATAAATATATTAATTTTTAATTTAAAATTAATATATTTAATAATTATATTTAATAGACGGATGTTGAGCGCTGCCGAACGAGGCCGATTGTCCTTCTTTGTCGCTAGTTCCGCGCTCTCGCTTGCACTTCAAGCCTTACATGTAAAGCCTCAAAGCGAGGTAATGACGCATGACGTCATGTTTTTTTTGTGCGTGCAGCCGGCTCTATCGAATTACAAGACGTTGTCACGTCAAAAACTCGTGACATACCAAAAATAATTACATCCACAGACAGTAACATTTCCATAAACAATGACGTCTATTACAATATTACAACAATCTATTCTAAGTCTCTAGTCTAATTCCTTCGACATATATTAACCCATTCAAAAATATCTTAAAAACACACATACCCACAATCAGCTCAGATAGGTACCTAGTATATCTATTTTTCTTTTGTTTAAACAGTTTAATGATTGAGCTCAACTCCACGCTGTCTTGTCTACCATACCCCTAGCGTTTTTGTAAAGCGTGAACCCATGATATCTATTATTATTTTGATTCATTACAAGTTAGTTTATGTAAACTAAGATGAAAGCGATGTTAGGAGTAGCATGAAATCTATATTCTTTTAGTTTCTACACGATACCGTACCGGAACGCTAAATCGCTTGACGGTACGTCTTTTTTAGTAGGATAGTACCAATGACCAAAGCTATTTTGCTAAGCTAATTTGGAAAATCTATATTGGCAGTAACAAACCAATCAAGTGACCTTTGTATAAAAATTAAAGTCGAGTCGGTCAACCTGAAGGAATGGGCAATGGAACGATTTTTCTGGCTAAGTCACATTTAAATGTGTAGTTTATCATCATACGATACGTTTTTTTGACATTATAAATATAATATTGGTAAAAAAATTAAGTAGAGCATCATTCCGTTGGGTCATGACACGCAGCGATACAACCTACAATAGCCCGTGTACACCGAGCCGTGGTCGACTCGAGACTGATGTTCGAACTGTACTCCCCGCACCCTTCGGTTTCCCCTCGCGAGAAATAGTGGGGCGCGTCTTAGTGAATTGAACTATCAGTACGTGCCAACCTAAGCTTGTAGTCTACAGTATAGCGAGGCAACTCAGTCAACGTTCATCAGACAGTGCCAAGTTGTGAATATAACCGTCACTATTTGCTCGCCATCTCCGCGTAACTATCTATCAGATAGATATTAAACTTACTACTAACTACTAACTACAGAACAAGGTAGGTAGGTACTCCGTGTAAGCTACGTGCCAACGTAAGCCTGTAGTGTACGATGTAGCGCGGCAGCTCAGCCGTCGTTCATCAGACAGCGCCAAGTTGTGAACATACCCCCGTCGCTACACTCTCGCTACGTAACTATCTTTCAGAATTTCATTTTCCGCTAAATGCAGCCGCAACGAACGTACAAGATCCCTCGTAATTTAAATTTTCATTGCACAGCAAATTATTTTCGCTATCCTTTATTTCATTTGTCATTTTGTTGTACTACCTATCCGATATTTTTGTGATATTTCTGCTTTCATATTGGTATGGTTGCAACAAAGGGCTTTGGGATATTAAAATTTTCTTCTAAATTAACATTAAATACATATAGATATACAACATAAGCGTATTGTATCTTCGATTTACATTCAGGAATGCAGTACAGTTTTGAAAAGAAAAATAAAATCTTCTAGATAAAACTGGAGATCAAATAACGCATGACTGTCTAAAAGTTTTTTCTTTTGCAAGCTTGCAACTTCAGAAAATTGCTTGCACCCACTCTATTATGAATTTGAACTTAATAAGTTTTCCTAAAACAGTAACTACATTTATTAGAAAAGAAATGTGCATTACTGTCTTATTCATAAGCTATCTTAGATGGTGGACTGTCATGGAAACTTCAGTTTAGAAGTTAAGAAGTATCCTTTTTTAAACTTTTGTAAGATCCAAATCCAAATCCTTTCCAATTATTGAAGTATAAAAATTTCAAGTAAGATGGCTACTACAAATAACGCATAAGGCAGTATTAAAGTGCAATCATGTGTTTTTATACCAACATTCGTGTATCTAAATATTCCTAAAATCTCGTCTATTAATCAATAGATGTTTCCTAGATCGGTACCTCCACTTGGGTTTATTCACAACTAAGGTATAGACTTTAGTGTACCTAAGATGTGAAAAAACGCACGAAATCTGTAGATCTCTCGTAGTTCAAGCGGAAATAAACCCACATCTACCCATCCGTGAGCTGTAATTGAATTCAGTCTGCACTCTTATTAATTTACGTTGCGATACAGGAAATACGCCCGGAAAACTCACGTCGCCAGTTTTACCGTAGCGTGGTGCTACGACGGAACAAAGGTAACGACGAACATAGTCATCCAGACTGATTTTACTTTTTTCATATCTCATCCAATTTTATTATTAATTTAGATTTCGCTCTAATTAATATAATCATGTTGAGATGGGTATATCCAGAAAATTGTAGTTGCCAGTTTAACCGTAGCGTCAGTACTACGGCGGAACAAAGGTAGCGAGGAATATAGTAAACCAGAGACTATTTTATATATATTTTTAATATCTTATCCATTTTTATCATTGATTTGGATTTCTCTCTTATTATTAGTTCAGTAATAAACTCTGAAACCAAATTTTAAATGAAACAATTTTACATTTTGGATACAATGTATATTAAAGAAACTAAAACAATGTAAAAATAACAACAACATTAGAACCTATAATTTTCACAGACCCCGGCAAGTTAAGAAAAGAAAATTGAACAGTGTTCTCTTCGAATTACTTTAATAATAGTTGATTATTCTTTTTTTTAGTTTTTATTGAAAAGTGTTACCCACACTTTACGGATTATTTTGTGTTTAAGAATAAACATAATATCAAAAATTATGTTAGTGAAGGCGCTCTAAGTGCCTGGATTGCCAGAGAGACGCGGGTTCGAATACCGTCGGTTCCGCAATTTTTGGTATGTTTATTTTTAAATATAAAATAGTTTATTAACTGAAAAAAAGAACCAGCAAATATCTACTACAGAATTCAATCACAATAGTTATAGGCTTACTTCGTATTTTCGTAGATAACACAAAAATATATTGCCTTCCATATCTCTGCTACATAAGGTAAATTGAAGGAAAACGCTAGTGATCCCTCGCGCTGAATAAGGCAATACATATTTCATGAACCTTCACATAAACACTTCATTTATATATTTACAAGGAGCCGTAAAGTTGCTTGCGATACATCACAAAAATAAACCTGTATTTTTATCTTCAGAGGACAAAGTCTTGGAGGAAAGTTGGCGGAAGCTGGAAGGAAGATAAAGAAGGCGCAGTCTTCGTGCGTCGGAATAACTACTTCTTATTCATCTTTTTCTTCTTGGGATATTTGATCTTATTCACTTTAGTGATGCACAGAATAGGAGAATGTACAGAAGTTTTGCACTATGTTTCTATGAGAGGTAAGTATACACATAGTAGTAACCGAGTGGTCCAGTTACATTTTTTCTTCCTTTTTTTCAGATCATTACAGAATTTGTTGAATTGTTGGCCAGTGCATTACAGGATATTAGTTCTACAAAGTGTTATTTTATTATAGGCATATAATCATGCACCATATTATTTATTTGGTAGCTATTTATTGCCAAATGAATTGTTATAATGCTAAATATATTTTTGTTGTTGAAACTTGAAAACACTTTTAACCTAAATTGGTATTTATTCGTTATTGCACAAGATAGGTAACACTAATAAATTAACTAGTTGGACATCGATCGAAACTCCAATTTAAATCAGCACATCCAAGTTACAATTGGTCCTTGTTGATTCAAATCAAACACGGCTTTGTTCAGCTTCCATCGAGCCCTATTTACGACCCTTATCAATAGATAAGGGCACTAATAGTACCGATTCTATTTTGTGCACATCTAATGAAACTGTTCGATTAACCTACTTTAGCCTATAAATGTCTGTAAACGGTTTGTAGTCTTATATAAAACAATTTATACTTATATAATATACGTATATAATAATATTTAAAAAAAAACAATAAAATATACTACTATTATCATAAAATATAGACTTAATTGTCGTGTTTGACGTCATCCCTTGAAACCAATACAAAGTTTATTTAAAGAGTCCTACCGAATTAATTTAAAACAATGTGATTGGCAATTCAGTCGCGTCAGCTTTATTCAGAGAGCACCGACAACTGAAACGCTGAAAAACAACTGTAAGCTATACAGTAAAGGTTGCTGTACTATTTATATGTTTACATAAAAAATTGAATCGGTGCAGCAGAACTGAGCTCAATTTTTCATTTCGTTACGGACAAATGGAAGCCTGGCATCGTTCTGCACGCAGACCACCTGACTGACGAGCTTTACTCTTTTAACGTTTTTATTAATACATCAGTTCAAACGGAAAAACGGCTTCATATACCACAGGAAATGTGATTTCTGTTGATTCTGAGTATGTATGTTCGATATTTTGGTTATTTTATGGGTAATGGTGAAAGCAAGCATCCGTTTGTCTGCCACGGCCTATAACTATTTTTATTAATATTACTTTTAAACTAGAAAGTAAATAATCTTTTATGTTTAGTTTGCTATTTTTATAGTTAGTAAATATTTTAACTATAAATAGATAATGTCATTCAATAATTCATCGTATTTCTACAGAAAAAATATATTTATAACAAATTACACAAATGCCTCTTTAGTATTATAGTATAAATTTCATTATCTATATATATAAGAGATTCCCACCTATATATTGACTCATCACGATATCTCTGGAACCATAAGGCGTAGCGACTTGAAATTTGGTAGGAAAATTCCTTTCGCCGAGTAAAGGTCAGCTAAGAACGGACTTTACGAAATTCCACCCACAAGGGGGCGTTATATTATTATATATTTATATAAGAGAGAATTTTAATTACACGCGGACGAAGTCGCTGGCATCCGCTAGTATAAATTATTTTTAAATCTGTTAATATTTATTACTATTATATCTGTTCATTGAAGCTTTGACTTTTTAAACATTTTCAACAAAAATTCTACGCTTGTCAAACTGGCGGTGTTACACGGAGAACACGTTAAATTGTTGACTCGGTCATTATCATTGATTCTTTTTTGATTATTTCAAGGCCGCCAACCTAAATTTTAGCAGCGTGATGGGTTTAAGCCTCACATTTGCTCTCATATAATAAAAGATCATGTAATTGGCCCTTAAAAAAGATATCGATGAGAAAATCTCAGTGAATGTTAGAAATACAGTTTTTTTATGTTATTACAAACTCGGCTAGCTGAAGTGTAACGAAGTTACGGGATCATAGGATTGAGAGCAACCGTCTAGGTTAGTTAATAGTTAGGCGAGCTACTTCGAATTTAGGTCCCGATGCAGTTAGCTACCGAATGCCAAATTCGGGAGTTGATTTTTAGTTGCTTGTTTAGTGATGCCATGTGTCGTATAACACTTTAATCCATTAATTCAATATCAAGATTGGATTCCTAAAACAAGGATTCGGTTTTTACAATAATATACGATACTAGGTTTAAACTTTATATCGTATATCTATCTTGTACAAAATTAATTTTTGTGACTTGTGGAAAGTTTCGCGTCAACTGTTCCTACGCATAGACATTCAAAACTACGCAATGAATTTTTGTTAATAAAATACAGTTTAAAGAGGAAGGTGCATAAGGAATGTCGTGGTTCAGGGTTTCCGCGTGGACTGTCTCACAGGATAAAATAGACTAGACTTGATTTAGTGTGGAACTTCGCGCTAAATCTATCTCTGTACTCAATATACTCCAAATCCGTTGAGCCTGAAAATTGTGTAGGTACTATACTATGTAAGTGTTCTATGTAAACTTTCGCATTCATAATCTGTGAGGCTAGACTTTAATATCATGGACTGAAAGACTTATCATCAGAAGAAAGACTCTTGAATGAATATCGAAACATTGTTAGCATAAAAGATTGATTTTTAGCTTGAGCGTTGCTGGACGGATATTCCCTTGTACGTGAATAAAAACAGCGTCCGGCGTTCAACAAATAAAGTTATTAAGGTACATGTACACCAGGCGCCGAGCATGAGCGAAACACAAGCCGAACACGAGTTCGTGTGGGCTGACCTACGAGACTCGAACGAGCACGAGTCGGGCATTCTTTGGCCTTATATCGCACACCGTCGAGTGTTATTAAAGTTGATACATAACTTTAATGACACACGACGGTGTGCTCTATCTACAAAGATTTTATAGATGGAAAGGGACTGGGACAGATTTCAAACGTACTGTAGTGTCATTACATAACTGCCCTACAGTTCGTGTTAGACTGTGCTTCGCCAATAATAGTTTTTTTTGACGAACACAAAGGTGTTTGAAGACAGTGCTCGTTGGAGGCTCGTTGCTCGGTTAGACCCACCTTTAAGCGCGTGGTTTCCAGCCGAACTAGCGCAGTCAACTTTCAATTAATTGCAAAAAGGATTTGCACTTCCTACTTAATCCTTTGACGGCAATATACGATTAAGGGCTCACTGAGAAAATAAATTAAAGCGTAAAAGGATAGACGGTAGACCAATTTACTTTTGTATAAGTAGCAACCTAAACTATGTTGTTTTAGTAGTAAAAAATGTAGCTAGATACCTTTTAAAATTAGTTCTTTTAGTCCTTCTTAACTCTGCTAAGAAAATTTTACACAAATAGCAAGGATGTGAAGTATGAAAGATGAACCTTTTCTCTCCGATGCACGAAAGTGTAACGTCACTAATTTCTTCAATCCATTGTTGCCGCCGCTAATAATTTCTACAAATAAAGAAGTCTTAACATTTCATAGTTATTCTTTTAGGTCCTGAGTTCGAGTCCTAAACTCGAATCTAGGACCACATAGAATAACCATTAGACCAACAAGGCAGTTTAGTAAAGTATTGCATGAAATAAAAACCATTTTCTCTTTATATAAAGCTGCAAGTATAGCTCCAACAGGTAGAAGGTACGCTAGTTAATCTGTGTAATAACTCGTATTCATGCACTTTGCTACTAAAACGTTTGAAGTATCAGTCGTTTAATCAGCCCTACTACGGGAGGAGGATTTAGTTTATAATCGCTGTTCTTTGACGTGACTTTGAAGTTTGAACCCTGAAGCCTGTGTGTTTGTTATTGTTGTTCTTTTACCTCAGACTTAAATGGAGTATCTATGTGTATGTCTGTTTGCATGGTAGGTAGGTTGTAAACAAATAATTCGATTTTAGTGCAGCTTTATTTGCTTGTATCTATCTACTCGTATATACGATAAAGATTCGATAAGACAATCTAAAACGTTCTAACATACAAGAAATAATTCTAGTTGAATTTCTTCCCTGTCAAGGAAGCTTCAAAATTTTACAAATTTATTAGGTACATATATAATTATATTGTAACATAACGATTCAAATTTAAAGCTGCTTATTCCATAATTTTTAGACGCTAACATAGAATGACATACAACTTAGAATGATACACAAATGTCATTTGTGATTACGTGTATCTGAGAAAAAAAAACAAAACATAGATGAAATCCAATTAAGAACTCAATGCGGAGTTGCGAGGGACTTGGCAGTCTGTCCGTATTACGAGATCCGCCACTCTTTCGCCATTCACTTTACCTCAATTTCTCCCGTCTCAACAAAGACGGATAGTTCAAGTAACAACTTGAACTTTAAGTCGAGATAAGTCCCAAAGTGGTTGCAGCCAAGAGGCTCTGTCTAGTAGCTAGTGAATTGTACATATTCAGGATACTCTACTAACTTTATAAAACTATACTGTTTCTACATTGTTTTTCGGTTTCTGATCTATCGTTCCTATTCAAGACAAGTTTTTTTTTCTATTAATATAACCTACAGTTCAATAAGACACTTTCATATAAAAATAAACAAGTACCAAATTAAAAAAATAAAGAATCGCCCTATGTAAAGTGATATGAAAATTTTAGAAAACTAATATATCCGACATCACTCTCACAATTAGACAAATTTAATATGACATTATCTCACCTAGACTGTAAAGATTGCCAATATTATATTAAATGACATTCATACGAGTACATACATAAATTCGAATAATATAACTTTCGACGTTTCATTAATTAAGATCTACGAATAGCCAGCTAATCTGACTTAGGTCGTTGATGTTCACATAAGACGTTTCAGTCAATGTCTGTGATAAATTTCGACCAATACTTTAAAAGAACATTACCTTCCGGTGGACGCCTATTGTCAGAAGCTTCCTCAATCTGGAGCCATTGCAGAGATTTTGAAGCAACCGCAAAATATCAATATCAATTTATTGAAAAATAAATAATAATAAAAAAGCATGTTTTGAAATATAAAACATCTCTGCAACGTTATTATGCCAGCTCGCTTCAGTCACTTTATGCGTCGTTTTCTTCCCTTCCCTGTTAGTTGAGCTTTAAATTGAGATAAGTCTGTCAAGTGGCTGAGACTAACAGGCTTAGTTGTGTTCCCGAGTTTCTCAACAATATCGCTGTCTGTTTTGATATTAAATGTTAGTGTTGAATGAACTATCATTTGTAACAATATCTCGGATGTAAGACGAGTAATACTAGTGCATTTACTAAATTCACTAGTATTACTTACCATTGAGTGTCCTGCTATATGACTTAACTGTCATTGTTTCAGTGATAACCTGTTGTGTTACGGGTTATGAGATTTTGGGTTCATGTCCTGGGTCAGGTTTTGAAAATAAGTTAATTGTTTTTTTTTTTGGTAACCTTTTATGGTAAACTACTACGTAACTACCAGTCTGCCTGGTTTACCCATTTTCTTACGCATACGGCAGTGGTAGGCAGGCTCCTCCGCATTCACTTTAACCCACAGTGCTAGACGTTTTTAAGTTTTCACTTCTATCGGGCGTCCCGAAACGCACACGTTTTGTTTTTTTTTATAAATACTCTGGAACTGAATTGCGATGGTGTTACAAGCTCGTGCATTAAATACGTTTATCTTTTGATCTCAGAATCATGATTAACTGATAGTACTAACGATCACAGCCGTTACAAACCGTAAGCTTCAAATAACCTTTTCTATAATGACAGAGATTTATACAGTGAATAGTAAGCAATAAGACCGATGATGAAGAATACTTTAGAAACATTTACTAATAAGAATTCGAAGTTCAGTATTAAAAAGCGTCTGGTGAGTATTTTCAAACTAAACGAGCTTTCGACCAGAAAATATATATCTCAAAAAGCCAATGAAGCAATTTTTGCGTTAGTATAGCGGAATCGGCCAACTTCTTTATTTATTGACATTCTCTTTAGTTTCGGATTTGGCCTCCGACATGAGTGAGTGCAAGCAATTTTCTGTGTCTGGCGGAAATGCATGAGGTCGTTATGAGTAAGAGCATTTGTTGTGTAAGAATTTTCAAGTATTAGAATAGTCGCATTTGATAGGATTTATTCCAGGCTAGTGAGTATGCACTTTATGTGCACTATGCTTTTGGTACTTATAATACAAATGCGTTGGCAAACAAACTTAATAAAATGTATTAAGACCGGGAGTGTACAGTAGGTATCTATCTATATCTAGTAACTAATTGGGTACAAATTCAAACGACATTATTAAATTTTTTTTTATATTTTATCATAATAACTTTTTTTCAATATTTTTAATATTTTATCTGAGTGAAATTATGCGTTTTAAACATATATTATACACATATAAAAATTACTATAAATAAACAGCTGGGATCAATATATGTTGTAATACGGCTATACGGAAGACCAGCGCGGTGTCCTGAAGGGCACTGCAAAATGCTAAGTGAGGTCGTGTTTGGGATCATATCACATTCACATCCTGTATCTTATTGTATGTTGTTTTATTATATTTCTATTAGTGGCGTTTTTCTAAATAAATATTTTTCTTTCTTTCTTTCTTTCTTTCTTTAACAAAACTGTATAAGGAAAGTTTGGAAGTAGGTCTTATCGAACTTAATTGATGTAATATAGTTATAGGTCCGGCTTTAAACGTATGTGAAAGCGGCATTCGGCTGCCTCTTCAATAATTGAAACATTAAAACGTATAGTATATAAATAAGTATAAATAGTTTCTATTTTGTTGACACTTCGATCCTATACGAACCCTCAAAGTCAACAAACGGTGAAATACTCAGCTAATTGAAATCCATCCACCTAAAAATAGGTGAAAAAAGCGCCATAGACGGACATTAGTTATGCCAGGTTCCTAACACAAAGTTACAATGCCCTCTGGTCACCCCTCCGGCTACTATTCGCTGGTCCAATTAGTGTTGTTTATTTAACGCAATCGACTGCTACGCCTCGCAACTATACATGACTAGCTGCGCCCAGCGGATTCACCTGCGTAGATCTCGTTCCTACAGAAGTATCGAGAAATCTGTTCTTAGTGCATGCGTCTACATAGCGGAAAGCAGTATTTTATGGTTATGCTTTAAGTCAATCGAGTGTTAGTATAGTTTCAGAGTCAGAGATCTTGTGCTGAGTCTAGATAACATATCTATTATGCTACCTAGGTATTAGTGTTACTGAGCGCTCTAGGCCAGTAATTGCCAAATTACTAATCAATAACCGATATTCCTACCTATGTAACGATAGATTTGATTATGTAAAAATCCACAACCTCCGTGGCACAGTGGTATAAGCGGTGGACGAGCGGTGGGTGGTATAAGTGGTATAAGACGGAGGTCCTGGGTTCGATTCCCGGTGGGGCAGATTGAGATTTTTCTTAATTTGTCTTGGTCTGGCTGGTAAGAGGCTTTCACCGTGGCTAGTTACCACCCTACCGACAAAGACGTATCACCAAGCGATTTAGCGTTCCGGTACGATGTCGTGTAGAAACCGAAAGGGGTGTGGATTTTCGTCCCACTCCTAACAAGTTAGCCCGCTTCCATCTTAGACTGCATCATCACTTAACATCAGGTGTGATAGCAGTCAAGGACCAACTTGTAGTCGATAAAAAGAAAATCTATAAAGTTGTCTACTCTTTCGAACTGTTTATGTAGTAAATGGTTCAGTTTTATCCAAATAGCGGCTTTATGTTCTACAATGCCCAGGACTCTTATTTTACTTAGAATCACCCCTAACGCTATATCTACATCATCACAACAGTGTATTTAAAAATTATTAACATCAAAGGCCACTAAAATAAAAAAAGTAACCAACTAATGATGTGCCAGCCTCACACAAACAATAATATAAGTTTTTCTTTATCGCTTTGCAAACAAAAGGATATTATACCTCTTAACAATGAGTTGTTATTTCCTTTAGAGAACGCAGTATCTCAGTCTCGCGAGGAAAGACTTTATTTCACTAATGTAATTTGTATATAAATGCTATTCAGATGAACTTTCTACACCATTACAACCGTATGCGTTATATAAGAAATAAGCGTATGCGTCTTTTTAACCCTTAACGAAAAGCGAATAAATGTGCTTTTGTATTGCGGATTTGCAACTCTCAAGGGAATATCATCTCACTGACTATAATACTCTGAAAAATGTAATCTTAACCGTAATGCATATTTTTACCCCGAGGGTAAATCTCGCCAAAGCGATTAATCTCTCTTAATGTGAAAATGTAGTGGCGGTACTTGCATATAATTCTTATGCTTTGCAACTTCGTACGAAAGGTTTCCGGGGCAATCACATTGGAAAATAGTTCTTATAGTTAAACTATTAAAGTTTAGACTTATACGTTTCGATTATAAATGCTCTGGTGTGTACAAGACGTGGTTTGAACTTAAGAAATAATTACCACCGTTTCAAAGGGCTTGCTAGTGTTAATGAAAAAAACGTAGTACTATTCACAAAGAACTGCAATGTTTTTAATAGTAACAAATAATGATAAAAGGAAAAGAAATTACTTATCACAGAGAACTACACAGTCAAGCTAAAGAAGTCTTCTAAAATTGACAATGAACGGCCGATATGTTCATTGGATAATTTATAAATTTTATTTTATGTTGGTTGGATAATTTATTATAAATAACTGCAATAATTTACACTAACTTTATTACGGAATACGTGGTTTATTATCAACTTTATTTAGCTTTAGCGAGGCATTGCCACCACAGGCACTTCAATCACAATACAAGGTATTCTAACAAAGGTATAACAGTAAAATAATAAAGGGCCTGTAAATTATTATACTTTTAAAATTATTTAATATGACCTAGGGCATAGCGTTCTGTATCCAGGTCCTGGAGGCGCTGATTCGCACGAAAATATCGGGCGCGCCGCGGGCGCAGGGGGTTCCCCACGATACGATGCCGATCTGCTGGTTGCGGTCAGCGCGCACCAGAGGGCTGCCAGAGTCACCCTGGAAACATTATATTACTCCTTAGAAATACTCAATCGACCTATTTTCCAGAATATCTGAAAAATGGCAAATAACGAGTTGATGCTCTGTATAGACGAGCGTTTACAAATAAAGGAGAATGCCAAATCCTAACCCAGAAAGAACACAAATTGTAAATATACTAAAAATATCCTATTATTATATAAATGTTTTACAATAAGCCATTTTACTGTTGGACCTCGGAATAAAATTCCGTTAAAAGAAGTGATTAAACTGTTTCCTTTTAATTTACACTCTTTACGCATTTTAAAATTTTTATTGTTTCACTAGGTTCAAATCGTTTTTATTGTTTTTTCATCAAATGTGGGCTTTAAAAGGCTATATCCATATCCAGAGGCGTTAAGCCTGTTTAAAAATGTATTTCATGAAGCTTTGCGACTGTCATGTCAGTGTGACAACTATACGGAACACCAATACGGAAATGGACGATAACCAACGTTAGGCCCTTGTCGAATACTCCGAGTTCTAGAGCTTTTAAATGTAATCTATATTAAATAGTAAAAAAAATGCAATAAAATGATGCATAATACATTGTTGTACAATATGTTTTTATAAGTGGGTTAAAGTCCTATACATTGCCTGGCATTCTCCTTTAAAACTAAGATTGAAAACGAAGTGGCGCATCAAGTTCTTCAACTACAAATTACATTAGTCGTCCTTATTTTAGTTATGCGAAAATAGTGAATTTGTTATAGCTAAGAATCAAGACGCAACGCGTCGCTCCGCCTCTACACCAGTCTGAATATAACGCTTCATAATTATTTTGAGAAATAGCAATAAAGTATAAATAGCATTATACAACTTTTATGTATTTGAATGTAATGTACCTAACCTAAATTCGTAATAAATAATATGAAATTGAAATGAATTTCAATTTGAATTTATGTCCAGCTTTGCGATTTTAAGTATGTCGGTAACTTTACTCTTGTTATCTTGCATAAGAGTGTCGGTCGAACCCCCATCAGATGGAATTATACATCAACTTAAACGGTTGAAAATAGTTTTTGGAAACCGTTTTGTCCAGCAGCTGACGAATGAATGAAAATGTTAAGCGCAAGTTGAGCTCACGTTGCAAGTGCCGCGTCCGGGCGAGTGGAAGGTGCAGATCTCAATGGCGGAGTCGACGTGGGGAACGCGAACGCTGACCTGACCGGACACGCGACGGACTTCGTTCACGCAGCGCTGGCCGTCACGGTAGGCGCACGCAGCTCCAGCAGAGTGGCAGAAAAAGGTCCTCCAGCCTAAAAATCATTTAACGTATTTTAAGAAAATAAGAAATATTCAATGGCAGTTATTAAATTTTACCTATACATAACTTCATCTTGCTTTATCAATTGAATTCTGGTTTACTTGAATTTGAAAGTTGCTTGAACTCACCGAGGTTCTGCCCCAGCCAGTAACTCTAGTTTGAACATTAGCTCCAACGAAGTCATAGTTCAAAGAGACAACTTGGACGGCAGCGGATAGAGCGATGTTGCCGGCAGTAGTGTAAATGTCGTTCTTGATGGTACCGTGGTTGTACTGCGGGTGCATGAGACCGCGACTGAACAGGATCGACGAGCCGCCACTCGCCCAGCGGTTAGTGCCCGCCCAACCGCGGAGGGACCTGAAAGTAAATGTTTCTTAAGCGAGTCCCACGTCAAGGCGTAGCACGATTATAAAACTGTTGACATGTTAGATTGTATAATGCGTTTCGTTGTAGAGTGTAATCTTGATATGACAGGTGTGCATGAGGACCTCTTTCGATCAATGGACCAGCTCCATAGAAACTGTCTCTGAAGTCACATGAACCATCTCAACCGAATGTCAATTTTGAAGCGAAAAGACGCGCACTTATCCAAACTTATATTCGCAGTAGGGTAATTTCCACCGACGGGTTTCATGCAGTGGGCGGCGGTGAGTCTGTTGGACACGATGCTGGCTCCGCACACCAAGCTGCGACTGCCAGTGCCAGTCGTCAGCGCCACCTGTTAAGGCACGTTGCCGGCGTTGCTGCCTCCAACGATGCGAGCGCTGGCATCGGTGTGGTAAAAAAAGATGGACATATCCTCCTCTATTGGGAGGGCTGCCCTGGAGCGCAAAAAAATTTACTTGAAACATAGATACTATACAAATCGTTACGTTTTTTGTTGAGTTATGGGAAATGTTAGAAATATAGGGGTCCACTGAATCCAGCTAAATTGTAAAAGTGGTCTATGAAAAAAAAGTTTGGTAACCACTGATCTAAATCGGGTTTAAAGAGTTCTTACCAAAACCTTGGTAAGAACTGAGGAGAAGGATAGTCAGGTACAATAATGCTACTTTGAACGCCATTTCTTCGACCAAGAGTACAATACTACAGTTCCTGCTATCCCGCCTATTTATACGTGAAAAATATTCTAATCGTGATAAAATAGGTATCCAATAAATAACATTAAGGCTATTCGAGCTTTATAGATTACTTCAAAAATCCGTTTATTTTATTATCAAGTTTTTAATAAAAACACGGAATTAATGATAAGTGTAAATATTTAGATTTGAATTAACCTATCGTCTTAACCTGCAATATATTATCATGTCACAAGGCGGCTTTGCGATATTCCTGTATAGCAGACGTATCTATCAAATCAAATAGATAATCCATTTTTCAAAGGCGGTTTGGCTTTGTTAGTACTTACATAATGTACTAACATCGAGAAGGAGGAAAGTGTAGTTATAACTTACAATCTGCCAATAGCTACTCATTGGCAGATTGTAAGTTATAACTACACTTTCCTCCTTCTCGATGGAAGAATACATTTTTCAACAAACTTCAAAAAAGGAGATTATCAGTTACATTTGGATTAATTTGATTAGAATTGCAGACTTTTCCAAATTTTGAATTTTCAGAATTTCAGAAAAAATTATTAAGAATTTTTTTTAAAGATATACAATTATTGTCCGAACTAAATTTGCTAAAAATCGTGAAAATCCCGTTACTTGTAACTTTTGACCTCGAGTATTTTTTTGGGTTTTTTTTTATTCGATCGACAATCAAATCGATCAGGACTTTTTAGACTTCATTCATAATGATGTTTTGAACAATCTTATCAACGTTTAGCTGGGTACGAATTATTGTACCCATAAATATATTATATTATCTAACACTACCGAATTATATTTTATTTATGCATTAAGTGAAAAAAATATTTGAAATTACAAACAGACACTCCAATTTTATTTATTTGTATAGATCTCAGAGGCTCACAAGGAGCAAATGGAATAAATACAATTTAAACTTGTTATTTATTTCTAAAACAATATGTATTTCAGTAAATCTTACAAGCATTAATTCGCTTAGTCTCTTCTGTATAGCGCTGATAGCTATTGATGCATCCAAAGTTGTCGGGAGCTTCGAGCGCACAAATAAGCCTTTCGACATGGTTTGTCAGCCAAAATGTATCAGGGCACTGCAATCACCCTGGAAATGAATCACCAATTAATGCTAAAAACTATTTTTGTTTTTATAGGGTCATCCCTATAAAACATAATGCTGCCATTTATAAAATAGTAACTAGCACTCGCCTGCAATTCACGTGAAAATATCAGGATAAAATTACTAATTAAATTAGCGTAAGTATGTCTCCTCATTAGTCTGGGTATCAAACACAAAAAGACATATTGTATTGTCTTTTTGTGTTGACACAAACACAACAACCGAATAGTAGTTTCAGAACAAGGTGGAAGAACAAACAGAAAATTGGCCTTTCAATGTAAATACCGTTTTAAATTTGAAATTAGAAACAGAACTTCAATTTATTTGTAGAGATATAGATGGCTCCAAGAATTATACTTGCTCTGGTTGATTTTAAAATATTGAAATATTCAATTTAAGTTCTGTTAGAGTAAACATTTGATTTGTTTACAATAATCAATAATAATAGACATTTCCATGCCAATCGGGCGTGATACAATACTTTTATTTGTGGTATGTATTATATTTTATTATCGACTACAAATTGGCCCTTGACTGCTATCACACCTTATGTTAAGTGATGATACAATCTAAGATGGAAGCGGGCTAATTTGTTAGGAGTACGATGAAATCCACACTCCTATCGGTTTCTACACGACATCGTACCGGAACGCTAAGTCGCTTAGCGGTACGTCATTGTCGGTAGGGTGGTAACTAGCCACGGCGAAAGCCTTCCATCAGCCAGACCAAGACAAATTAAGAAAAATCTCAATCTGCCCCACCGGGAATCGAACAGGACTTCCGTCTTATGAATCCACCACGCATACCACTGCGCCACGGAGGTCTTCAAAACACCTTTAAGTATCGAGGTTTAACACCTTTATGTATCGTATCAGCAAATAAACGATTTGATTAATTGATTGTATATAATAAGGAGCCAAGATTCTTTTAACCGTTGCTTTAGCTCGGCTAAGTCAGCACAACGAAAAAGTAATTAAGAAAAATTAAAGTTTAGTAGTTACGTTGCTCTTTAAAGTATTTATACGTTAAAAAATTTAGTTTTTGTTCGGTAAAATACAACTTTAAATTTTGGATATACTGTAAACTAAAACAATGTGTAAAGATTTTAATATTCGCAACTCTCGGCAAATGTAGAAAATAATTCGAAAGTTAGGCAAAATCTTTGAAATAAAAATTGTAAAGCTTTAAATTTTATATGAATAAGTTCAATTATTTTTAGTGTTGGACCTACACTGTGCTTTCCATGTGTGAGGTCGCCGTTCTAAGCATATATATAGGCCCATACAAAATACTTCATAGATTCATCACAAAAACCTATCAAACAAAACACAACGAACAAGGGGGAAACAAGTCAAGTTATATATTCCTAGAGGTGGCCTGCGGTTTCATCCGCGTAGTTCCCGTGGGAATATCTGGATACAAATTACCCTATGTCACTCCTCAAGAGTCTGGCTATCATATACAAATTGATTTTTTTACAGTCCGACTAGTAGTTTCAGAGATTAGCCGGAACAAACAGACAGACAGACAAACTATGTATAGATAAGAGTTTTTATATCTGTATATATAAAAAAGTCTCCCTGGCAATCCGGGCACTTAGAGCGTCATACCGCTAGACCACGTTCCCGATGACGTCGGAGCCGAAATTATGCTTTTGATATTAAGTTTTTGATATTCAGGGGGTGTTAGGTTTTTTCGTTACGGAATTTCTAGATTCGGTCTCCACGCTCAAGGCCTGCGATAAAAGCTATGCAATAGCTTAAAACCTCTTGACTTATGTTTACTTTGAATCTCTATTTGTTTGTAACATTCAAAGCCTCGATCGACAGTCAGTAAAATAAAATGTATTGAAAAGGAACGTTTTATCATAAGCCGTGTATAGGTAGGTATTCCTCGATATTTTTATCCAATAAAATGTTGAACGGGAATTTTTCAAGAATCACAATAACTTGTAGGTAAATCCAATACGCTTACATAATACCTATGCGTACAATTTTAGTTTTATGGCATTAATTTGAAATGTTTCGAAACAATGGACAGGCTTGCATCAAAGCTCGTATTGTCGTTATATCTACAAATAGATAATGACTATTTGAGGCTTTAACAGAGGGAGAACAAAGCGAATAGGTAGATACGTTCGACATGATCGCTCGTATGATAAATTTCTAAAAATACGGGGTAATAGTAAGTGCTAATGGACTATCTTAAAATACGCAATTAAACTGATTGTTCTGTAGGTACGTCATTTGTACGTATGCCTGTGTCATGTCTATTTATTTTTAAAACTATAAAATTAACATGTATGTTTAGTTATCAAAAACCATATCGAAAGCTAATTATTATTAATTAATCAAAAAACTTTTTTGAATTACCTATTAGATATATTTTTTAATCCTCTTTAAGATAACCATATTATCCCAAGTAAAAATGCGTACCTAGTAAGTCAGAACTCATAATCATAATCATAATCATTTATTCATTAGAAAGTACTCGTAGGTACATAATATGATGTATATTCTTAAATCTAATTCCCCTGTACAATCTATCAATTATGGTGTATAAATATTACATATCAAATAAATTTTACAATTTATTATTATACATTTCCATATAAAATAAAATAAATATTATGTCTGATTAAAATTACCACAACTATGTCAAAAATTAATACGATGTCATAAAATAAAAGAAAGTCATTAAAAATTGTGGTCTAAAAATGAGTTGATATATGTACATAAAAATAATACCTATACTATTTTTTATTAATATTAATATTGGTTATTCCAGAAACCTTATTTCAGTTTATCATTCAGATAGTCCTTAACACTATAGTACATCTTACTCAGGAGCATGTTAAACAATGCTTTTTTAAAACTTTTCAAAGGTAAGTTACTAAGGTGGTCAGGTAAATGGTTGAAAATTGTGACCGCCATACAATATACATTTTTCTTTGTTACATTGAGCTTCTGCAAAGGTATACACAGTTTATATCGATTTCTAAGGTTTAAGTCTCTTCTCGTGTTATAGGTTCTAAACTGGTTTGGGTTTCTTTTTACAAACACACTTACTTCAAAAATATATAAGCTAGGTAGAGGTAGTATTTTTAAACTTAAGAATAATGGTTGGTGCGGCCATGTGCCCAGTGATGTTGTAAGTAGGGAATGATGATTGAAATAATTTGAATACAGTTGACTTAGGAGTTAGGACTTTAATGATTAAGGATTATAAATTTATAATTTTACAAACTAGAAAGACATTGTTGCAAGAAGGGAATAGATTCATAGATTTTGACAGTACAGACACAACACCGCTCAAAGACGCCACCACAGACATCATAGACAGCCCGTTGGCGCGGCCACACCATCGGCGCACCGCTGCATATTCTCGTGGCGTGGCGCGAACAATGGTCGACAGCTGTGGAACATATCCACACCAACTAGTGCCCTGATACATTTTTTTTGTACTCTAAATGCTCGGACACAATCTGCCGAGTTTCCCCATAGTACCAGACCATATCTTAGAATCGAGGATACATAACCATGATATGCCATCAGAGCAGCTTGAGAGGCACCCGGGTGCCCCGGGGATTTTGGCTACATTTCACCCACGCTACGCCTGCTGCCTGATATTATACTCGTAGTACAATCTGAAAATACGTGATCTCAAAAATCAATACAACTTTAAAAAGTCTTGGTAGAGAAAGAATGAATATTTAACAAGGACCGAAGTAACCCTCACAATGAGGAAATAATACTCGGATGGCGTGAGAGGTAACACCTGTAATGAGGGTACACCTCACGTGAAGAAGCTTCCGAAACAAGTAGGTCAATGCTGAAATCAATAAGCAAATTACATAAAGGAAATTTAATATTTATGATGTTCTTGAACAGGTACTAGAAATATTGCTTATTGATTTTGTATAGTCACAACAATATAATACCACGAGACCATGTTAGCGAAAGATCAAGTATCTACCCACTTCTGATACAATTAAGTAATTGGAGGGAAGGGAAATATTGGTTATTTAAAAAAAATGCAATGTTATGAACATAATAAGCATAGTTTCTACGGCTTTATCTTTAAACAAATTTAATTTAGATAAACAGTACAACAGAATATGAAGTAAAAAAATACAGAAAATATTGCCACGGTGACGTTGCTACGTTCAATGCAGTTAGTCGGATATTGAGTTCAATTTTCATTGCGCCGCGGACAAATGGAAGCCTTTCGTCGCTCTACGCAGACCGACTGACTGACGAGTATCACTCTAGACTGGTTTTATTCGAGATCCAATTAAAAAAAAACAAAAGTTAGTATACCGAACCTAATATACCCGTATCGGATGTTAGATTAGGGTTTTGTTAGCAGAATTTATCAAAACTTTATGTTTTGTAATAAATGCTGTAGTTTCTTTTTTTGGAAGTACTAAGTTTTTGTATTTTGATAAAAAAAACTTCTGTAGACACTGATACTTGGTTAGTTGACTACGTACTAATAGATTTTTAAAAATTTCTTAAAACAAAAAATATATAAATAAATATTTTCTTTCGTTTTAAACGATTATTTTTCTCTACTTCTTTAAGTTATTCAGTTTATATTTGAAGCTCTTGTCCGATATATCAGCAGAAGCAAAAAAATCATACGCACCAAAAACATTTTAATGTAAATTGTTCAAAGCGAATGCAGCATGCATTGACGGCCGTGTGGCGCAGTGGGTAGTGACCCTGCTTCTGCGTCCTAGGCTATGGGTTCGATTCCCACATCTGGAAAAATGTTTGTGTGATGAGCATGGATGTTTTCCAGTGTCTGGGTGTTTATCTGTATATTAAAAGTATTTATGTATAATATATATAAAAATATTCATCAGCTATCATAGCATCCATACATAACACAAGCTACTTACGAGTACGCTTACTTTGGGGCTATATATCTATTTGTGTAATTGTCTTATAATATTTATTTATTTGTTACGCACTGTAAAATAGTTATCAGATCTCATGGAGAACAAAGCTCTTAAATCTAAACCCCCTTAACAACACTCGACTTTTAACTCTATTACAGCGTATTAATTATTAAGTATACGTTGATCAACATTACTTACTTAGGCAAAAGTAGTATTTAGATATCATTAAAACTATATAACACTGGAAGATATAAGTGAAAATATATCACTGCCAATATTTTCCGTACGCTATCTATCCTAATAGGAGATGGCGTGTACGTGTATCCGAGGGTAGACTGCAATAACTAAATTTTCTTTGCAGTTGAGGAAAGTAATATGTGAGGTGGTGTAACAAAGGATGATAGCGGGCGGGAACGCTATTGTGCGGATCAGACTGTTGCGGGTACCACTGCAGCTAGGGTTGTGTAATTTAAAATAAGTTAAGAGGTACCCTTTTTATCGTACGTACAAAGGACGGGTACAGTAATCTCATCGGATTAGACGGTGAATTGATATCCGAGTTTCTGAGTTAAATAGCATTTGAATTGTTGGCAGAATCAGCTTTTACTTTTTTCTTAAATGTATAAGGAGTTGTATATTAGCAAAGACTTACCTCTACATTACTTATTTTTGGTTTTCGTTGCGATGCGATTGCGATGATTAGTTTTATTTTAAGATGAATCGTCAAACTGAATTTAAAACAATGCGAACTAATTCCCTGAGCCATTTTAAAATTAAAATCATAGAATAATCTGTTCTTTTTTAAACTGTCGTATTTATAATCTTTAATGTTTTCGCTCCAAAGCATCTAATGCGTCTGTCTATATCTATAAATGGGTGGGTAGTAATGTATGCAATATCCTTTTTTAATGAATTAATTTACCGCATATTAAAAAAACCTCAAGAATAGATAATGTTCGTCTTATTCATATAAACACATTTCCAGCTCAAATCAATTTACAGATTTCAATACAATACGTACTCGTATGCCTCATTGATTCGCTTTCGGATATATTTTTTTTTACGTTTCGATTTGCGTTTGATTTACAGGTATTATTAGATTGTTTGTTTATTAGTCTCTATTTATACTAAAAAAATATTCCTACTAAACGGTCATCACTACTGGTATTTTTCCGCGAGCTACAGAAGTGCAGAGCTCCGCGATCGCCCGCCTCGCTTTTCTTTGGCTACGAAATACATTTCCCTTACAATTTGTTTGTCTAGCGAAACATTCTTTACCGATGCAAAACTATTTATGTGCAAATATTACCGTAATGGTGATAGGGAAGCTTCAGCGAGATACAATTTATGTAATTGTATAAGTAGTATCCAAGTGTCACTCGTATTTATACATAAATGGGAGTGACACTTGGATACTTGGGTTTAGATATTGTTCCCTTTAGGGAGAAGGTTGTTAGGTATTTTGGTATTTACAACCTACTAAAATATAAGTTGGTTTTCTTCTTTATTTCTAAATACAATTGAAATCCAAATGCGATTTTTGGTACGCCCGCGCATGTTCCTAGCATTTAATTTTTCTTTGACTTATTAAAAAATGTTTGCGTAGTCCCATAGCTTACTTCTGACTAACTAACTGTGGGCAGAGGACATAGAGGATAACAGTACAGTGTACTATCCACTGGACCAGCAAGGCAGTTAAGTTTTACTTAATTTCTGGTTCTATCATTCTGTCAATTTCTTTATTTCAAGTACTCATAGGCTTAGTTTACAAACATTTTTAAAACGTCATGTTAGACTCTTTGTAATGACTCTACCACCGTTGATTTACCCGTTAGCATTCTATGACACAGAATATTTTCTTCTTCTATGAGTGCCTCTCCGACTAGCGAAGCGAAATAATTGTGCGGCATTCGCGATTCCGGTCCACTGTCTGATATTTCTCATGCTGTGTTTGCCTCCTGGGGATTCTTAGAATATTTTGCCAGAATCAAAATATGTACATCAAAAATTTTTAAATAAAACAACACATAAAAAGTAAAAAATAAATTTTGTTGTAAATTACTTAAGCATACATAAGTCGGTGCCAGCCAAGTTTAGGGAACCTTTATTTTACGTAGTAAAGCAGTTTGTGGGTTCTAGGTAACGTCCTTAAAGTAGAAACCTTGGCTGGCACCGACTCCTAGATATGCTTAAGTAATTTAAAGCAACTAAATGACACAGTTATTTTTTACTTTTTAGTGCGTTTTGAGTCGGTTCTATTTGTATTTAAAAATTTTTATTTCTTACTTTTTAGTGATTTATCGCCACGTATCGTACTCGTACTATACTGTCATAGTATATTATATGCCACTAGTAGCCAAAAAGCTACCGATACCGAGACAAAAACCGAAATCACTGTAAGCGTGCCTCCAAAATTTTAAGAGTTCCTTCAATTTCCCCAGGATATCCTCATCAGATCCTAACATGATGACAATGGGACCACCTTGGAAGTATGCCCTTTCTAATAAAAAAAGAATTATCAAAATCGGACAACTCTGTAAAAAGTTATGTCTGGTCATACATAAAAAAAAAAAAAAATATATATATATATACGTGTCGAATTGAGAACCTCCTCCGTTTTTTTTTCGTCGGTTTAAAAATAAAACACACATAGTGTTTAATAAATTCTGTCGTAATTACTAGTTACATAGCAGCTGCTCAACATAAATGCAGGAAATTCGTATGCGACGGAAATGTGCGGTGAACCAGCCATCTCGCACTATTTGCATTACCAGCGGTTTAGTGGACTAATAACGATGGGCTAGCACATACTACGTACGAGTACATACTCATGCCAGGTGTCCGGATAAAGCCGGACTTAGTTAAGCTTTTAGATTTCCTGTCCGGCCAAAATAAATGGTATCTGGCTTGTATGAATTTTGTGAGGCTTTTTTACATTTCATTAGAATTTAACAAGATTTATCAAAAAAGCTGGATTTAACATACAATGACGTATTACTACTGAGATATAAAATCCTCAATAATGGATGTCCGGCCTTTTTATTTAAACTTCCAGCCTAAGGACCCTGTTCCACCAGCGTTTTGCGAGCGTCAGCGTTCCTTTAACGTCTGCGCAACGTTGCGTTTATTGACAACAAGTACAATCACGTAAATTTTTTTTCAACCTGTATTACAAATAAAAATGTATTCTTTTTCTTACCTTAAAGTTATAACAAGCCTCTCTTCCGTATGTAGTTTCTGACGTTCGCACATATTTATACAATTCAGATTAGTTATTTTTAATACTATTTGAGTACAGTGCGAAATAATCACTTTCTTGTAATCGATTGGACCATATAGGATTTTCCCAAAAGTCACGATGATAATTTCTTATTTTTTTACCTTATTCTCGTCGAGTAGTGTTTCTTGTCGGAGTCAATTTTTTCTCTGATTGTACGCGAAAATGCAACGTTAACGTCGCGTTAACGCGACGTCGATGCTGCGTAGACGTTGAAGGAACGCTGACGCTCGCAAAACGCTAGTGGGATGGGGACGTAACTGGCATATCTGTCCGGTTATTAAGTTGGGCGACCTGGCAACCCTATACATACCTATATATTGTGAGTGCGACCTAGCACGTAAACACTACGTATCGCGGTTACAACCAACAGTGTACTATTACCGCTAATATTAAATTAAATCTCGTAATTGTTGTTTACTGCCAAATGTTACGAGTGCACAAATGCTTTGGCTAGTTTAGGTTTGTGATTCGGTATTTATTCATCTATACAAATAAATAAAATTGAAGTGTCTGTTTGTAATTTCAAATTAACAGCTTTTGACTAAATGTCAAAATATTTGTCTGTCTGTCGTTTTGTTCCGGCTAATGTCTGAAATACTGGTCTGATTGTAAAAAATCTTTTTGAATATATGATAGCCAGCCTGATGAGAAGTAGGCTAATTTGTATCCTGATATTCCCATGGGGACGAGAACCTCGCGGTTCAAACAGCGAGCGTTCGCTTGTGCATTATATATATCGCATCATTTTTAGTATATTAGGTAGTTGCAGTTGTGTCTGTGCTTAATAATGATCATCCGGGAATTTATACTGCTCAGCTTATGCTTATTTTATCTTGCTTTAAGATTATAAAGGTCACCTGCTAGTATTTCTACGAAAAAGTTCTGAACCTGATTCGGCTTCAGTGCAACTTCTTTCTAAATATGGTTTCTATAATATTTCCAAATATGGTATCTTAGAATATTTGAATCTCGCAAAGTAATATAACAATAAAATCTTTTGGATATTGATTCTTTATTTATTTTCAAACGGGCAAAAATAAAATATAATAAAATAGGTCGCTATGCAGATTGTAAAAAGTGTATTATCACTTATCATTTCAATAACTTCGGACTAAACTGTTTCTTTTATTTTTCGCGCATCGAGCTAAAAAGCTTGTTCATTGTAATCTACGTGTACATAAAATATTATGTTAAAAAGCACTATATATCATACTCCACCTTCGTGTTAATATAACAAACTATGAAAACTTTAATGATGTATGAATCCATTCCGTGATATAAATACATAATAAATTTTTGCCTTTATTCAAATAAACGCTTTTATGTTACATTATTAACGTTACAATACGCAGCGTGGTTAAGTATTTAGGCTTGAATAATTTCAAAAGTTTACTAAATAAATATACTACCCGCATGCGTGCGTGAGACACGCAACTTACACATTTATTATTTTCCACTTATTAATATCCTACCTTTCTAGTTGTAGTAGAGCTTTTCAAACTCGTCTGGGAAAGTGTCGTCATGGTTATCCCTGCCAATGAGCAGCATTGCTATGTCTATCTATGCTCATCAGTAACTATACAACTACAATGGATTTTCTAAGAGCATAGAGTACGGGAACCTTTTGATCCGCTGCGAATTAATAAGCCTCTAGATCTTCTATGAAATAATTTTACTACAACTAGAACTCCTAGTCTCAAGTCTGTACCTATACTGAAAAAATTACTAAACTTGAGAGGCTGAGTAGGCAATAGGTACACACAAAGAACTAGGTAGGTATATTTTTTTAATATTTTGTATGTATATTTTAAAGTAACTAAAGTATTTATGAAATTAGAGCGACGAATATCTTAGCATTCCATGGATTCACCGTGCAGGTGCCGGGTGCATCGCGTGGCTGAAAGAAAAGCTCCGAATAGAGCCCGAGACTTGTAACACGGGTGTAGGTTTAAAAGAGTAATCTAGTGACGCGCGTCAACAATCACGTCCTCAGTTCAAGTTATTCTCCCTGCCCAGCCAAATTCGGAAGGACCCTACTAGAGAAGCTTTGGACACTCATTCCAATACGGAGCTTACTGCACTTATAGTAAGGCCAAGGTCTTTTAGCAGGTTATAGAAAGACTTCGCTGGTATACCTCTCGCACCCACTTCTACCGCGTATAAACTAACTATATAGTATATAGCCATTTTTAGTTAGTTCATTTGTTAGGTCATAATATTTATTCACTTTGAATACGTGGAATATAAGATATTTATTTTCATGTAAATCGGTCATTTACCACAGTTGGAGCATATGCTTAGTAGAGACAATTTTGATACCAAATATTTTTTCTTCCTTTTCCCTCTGTGTTGTACATCTATTTAGTGTGTCTGTAGCAAATATATTGATTTTCTTCTTGTTCTTAAAATACAAATTCTCGTTTACATTAGGTAGGTACACACAGATGCACGATACCAGTAAGTGGATACCTAGTATAACAAGATCATGTTCACGTTTGGCTTAACAATTTTATAATAGGGATGTTTTTAAAAACAAACCAAGTCCACGCTGATTATTTTATATGAATTTCACCCATCGGAGAGTCCAATAAAGTATACAGATAATAAGCAGCTGGCACCAGCTCAACAGACCGTACTACGTCAAGCCGTCTACACATTGCGAGACTATCTGCTTCCTTTGCATTTTCCGCATTTACAAGTACTACGTTGCAATTTCATTTTTCCATAACACAAGTTAAAGCCATAGCCTATTTAAATTCTAATCAGTCCCCGCAAGAGATTTACTAAACAAGAAAACTTCTACCATGAGAATATTTTTGCATTTAAGGCTTCAAGAGATTTAGAAGGGTCGTGGGGAAAATCGTGTACCTAAGAGTACAAGAACGCAGGCTTTCGTTTTAAAATGAAAAAAAAAATCCGCGAATTATCTATTGCTTTGGATAAATAAACATCACAATGAGGTCAAATAAAATCTTGAGTTAGCGGTATGTTTGAGTTTTTAAAAATTTCGTGTGTTTCGTGGTAAAGGTACCTACCTATCCACGTCTTTACGAGTGATAAGCCTTTTTCAAAAAGCATGTTATTTTTAATTGTATTTTTTTTAAATCGTCTCGGGTTGACTAACCCCCGATTACAGGTAAATTGGTACTCGTACTCGTAGGAAACGACATGGAATTCAAAATAAATAAATAAAATATACATCACGAAAAGTCTAGCGATTTAGCCAGAGATGAAATAAGTAGGTACTTACTTCATTAGGCTAGATACCTAAATAGTTGTAAATTAAGCTTTTTCAATTCTAAAGACTCTAGTAGTTTTGTTTTTCAATCATCTTTTTGTTCGTACCGACAACTACGACGAGCACGAAACTAGCGCGAACAAAAGATCCGACGCCTGTTATTCGCAACCACTAAAAGTTAGACGGACTTTTACAAAGGGATTTCTTAACTCCTGTCAGGAGTTCAACGAAACTGCAGAAGAAGGAAGCCGGTCACAAAGTGAGTAATTGGCAAAGAGTAGTAGATCCCGCGTAGTTCAAGCGGAAATAAATCCACAGCCGCCCGTGAGCGGTAATTGAGTTCGGTCTGCACTCCAATTAATTTACGTTGCGAGCTCGTAAAATACATCTGGAAAACCTACGGCGTAGGTTCATAGTCACCTCGTTGGGCGTAGTGTTTTGACAGTGACAGATGAAGATCAACTATAGGCAATAGTAATAACAATTTACGAGCATACCTATTTATAAGAGTGACCACCAAAATATTCTGTCATAACACAGTTTGCGTCATTAGGTATCAGCCAAACCAACTCTAGGCTGAGAAATTTTCTAAGAATTTTCTGGAAGAAAAATATCTCAATATTTCATAGACCGACCCAGGATTCGAAACCTGGACCGCATGATCCAAAGCCACATAGACTAAAAACATGTATTCAGCTCCAAGCATAACCATCTTAAACAAAGAATACAATTTGATAATGTAGATATTTATGCGTATATAGCCTACAGATATTATCGATCTTGTAGACGATTATATTTCACGTCTGAAGACTCAATCTCGTGAGAGGATAATCTCTTAGGCAGACTTCCTCATCGATATTCCAAAGGATATTATGAAATGTGGTTCCCGTAACGTAATTCTTTCCGCGAAGGATTTCTCGAGGACTTATTAAATATGTTCGGAAAAGGATTGACGGAAATAGAGCGTGACTATTTTTATTTATACTTACTAAGGAGTACGTAATACTTGTGATACAGTAACGCCACATATCATAATGTTACATCTCAAATCGTCGATTCTTTTGTACTTTGTAAATATACAAATATATAACACATAAACAAAATGGAATGTGTTTTATGAATGTCTAAAATTCCACCTTTTGTCATCATAATTATCATCGGCTTATAACAGAGCCTGGGTTCCGTCGTTGTAGGATAGGGGACATAGAGTTTAGACCTACCACGCTACTCTATAACGAGGTTAGTGGTAATTCCACCCATTAGGGAGCATAAAAATGAATAAAACTATAAATTCTACGTGAAGTCGCTGGTAATCGTAAATTGTATTTGAACTAACATAAAATTCGGACAAACGTCATTCAAAGAAACCGTAAGTCGTCTGAAATAAGACACCGCTTTCCTAATCCTGTAAAATTTACCGAGTCTGAAGACCTTCCGATGTTTTGCGCGAATCCCGGCATTTGCAAGCTAAGTACGCATTCTTGCGACTTCACACTAACACAGATATTTTCATGCCCTCCAGTCGAAATCAATCGTTTGAAACTTTACTATATGAACATAATGTCATAGTAGACCCGTGTGTTAATAGTTCATCACATCAACGAATTCAGTCCATAGCTGGACAGTTTAATGTCATCATCCTAGTTTAATGTCATCAGTCCTGCTAGTGTGGGAGTCGATCGACAACATTCTATCCGGTGGGGGTCAATATTCCAGCACCATGGGATCCCAACATCCATCGGCTTTTCGAACCACGTGCCCATTGGCACTTCTGTTTTGCTACTTTATGTCGGTTACTTTGGTAATTCTGCGAATCTCCAAATTTCTAATTCGGTCTTGCAGAGAAACCCAAGCATTGCTCTCCTCATCACTCTCTAAATAACTATTAACTCTGTCCATACCATGAGGAGGTCCATCCGAAGGAGAACCAAAGTCGTAGACATAGCTCAAAGGATAAGCACGTTGAAGTGGCAATGAGCAGGCCATATAATTCGCAGAACAGATGGTCGCTGGCCGGCGTGTTCTGCAGCCCGATGGTCTGACGACCTCAAAGAGGTAGTGGGAAGTAGCTGGATGAGAAAGGCAGAGGATCGTGTGTGGTGGCGCACTCTCGGAAAGGCCTATGTCCAGCAGTGAACTAATACAACAAGCTGATGATGATGATGATGATACCATGAGGTCCAAAGTCAGGCAGAGAACTGTGCGGATCCTGTGAAATAGTTTTAAGCTTCGTAAAGAATGGACATACATACAAAAAATACATATGAAAATGTATTTCATCAACAATTTCATTAATTTATTTTCAGAAATCGATTAAAATATGCTATAATTTTATGCCTTAGATAAAATTATAGCATATAATGTTTTTTTGCGTTTACAGGTAGAGCAGCAGTTAGTAGGTAGGTTTACGGTTATTCATCCTTTGTTCTGGCGTGTAGCTCGCTGGATGCAGTGTTGAGCCGCGTCGCACAAATCAATGTAATGCTGCAATACGATCCGAATGAAAATGTTTGTCTAGACTGGAGCGACGCACATAAAATATAGCTGTTATATTTTCATACAAAAACGCTGAAGGTTCTATTATACTTATTGGAAGATTGGTTGGCTTTGGATGTAGATTGTCAAGTGGCTGTACCAACTATAATTTATTTACAGTGATGATTACAGTGGACATGTTTTGCTAAAATCGTTGCTTTTGCTGTAATTGATAATATAAGAAACATATTCCGAATTAAGAGATATTCCTCGGACGCTTTAGTGCCACAGAAAAAAGAAAAATTTAAAACACAACTAACTTAAACTTAAGACATAAGACACAACTCCTTTTTTAAGGTTAAAAAAATATAAATTTAATTTACCATTTTGTGGTGACGGGTATTTTAGATTTGATAAATTTATCATAGTGTATATTTTACTAGCAAAGCTCTTCTATTTCATACCTATATTGAGGAAATTGTGAAAAAACATGTAATCCATCATTTTGTGTCTTCAACCGATTTTCATAGAACTCACCCGACTAATCCTTCAACAACAAACACCTTTCAAACAAAAACACAATTAAAATCGGTTTTTTCGATCTGGAGCTACAATGCCACAAACATACTCATCTAACTTATAAAATAAAACTCCGTCATATTTACTTATAGCGGTTATAAATAAATTTAAAATATCAGCCATGTTTGTAACAAGTGCTATTTCATTTGACTTAGCACAGCTATTGCGAATGTGGTTCCAGCATTATACAGTTAGAGGCGGTTGGTCTTAATCGATGCAATAATGCAACGCAATTTGCAAGCCTCGTCTAGACTCAAATCAGCTTCTGACAGCCGTTTAATTAATATAATCCGCAGGATTGCAATTAGGTTGGTTCAGCTCTATGCCTTCATTAGATTTCGGTAAATCTAAAACCCTTATAATTACTTACGTGCTATATTTTTTTTTACCGAATAGGAATTACCAGTCAGAATTTATTATTAGATATTACTTGCTCACGAGACTGACTACATGAGTAGACTTTTGTGTAGGTACCTACTGACTTGCCAGTTCTTCTATTCACAATAAATACAATGTCAATATTGGTAGAAATTAAAATTCTAGATACCTACAAGTATATATTATACTAGTGGTTGCCAGCGACTTCGACCGCGTGGAATTAAATAAATAAGATTACGAAAACCAAAATAGCCCCAGATGTTCCTTATAACTTATTATATTATAGGTATTAACCGTCAAAGATTAACAATTTTCTCCATTTTTCCAATATTTTCCAGTGATTCTTCTCTACTATTGCAGTGTGATGTTATAAAGCCTAAAGCCTTTCTCTCGATAAATAGACTATTTAATACAAAAATATTTTTCAATTAGAACCAGTAGTTCCTGAGATAAGAGCGTTCAAAAAAAACAAACGAACTCTGCAGCTTTATTATATTAGTATAGATACTTAAAGTACATACCTATGTACTTTAAGTACCTATTTACATATGAGCATAGTAGGTGCAAAGGTATGTAAACGTGCATCAAGAGCCTGAGCAAATATAGGTACTCTGAAACGATACCCCGATTGGTAGGTATAACTAATATTACTAAAAGAGTGTGCCATAGATAGGTGTTAACGTTAGGTTTTATTAATTAAGGAAAACATAAAAATTATAATAATTTAATTCAGTGGATATCAAAAGTAAAGAACTTTACTTTCTTTAAAAATGGGAAACTCTTATGGGATACAAAAGTTTGAAAATATTCTTAAGAATGGTAACCTAAACTGCTATATACAGCAGTATAGTAATAAAATTTATATTTTTGCAGATGGTTAAATATCAGTGTGATATTTAATCATATTATAAACAAAAGTTAAAACAGTGACTGCGAATTTGATTTGATGTTTGCTTTACAGCGCCACCTAGCGAACTATGTTTACACTGACTCAGCGTTATAATTTCTTAATGTGCTGATAGATGGCGCTAATAAATGTTATTGTTATAAATATTATTTTTATGCATTTAAAGGAAAATCTCTAAAATAAATGCTTAACTTATGTATAAAAAAAAATCTAAAATATAAAATAACTCTACATTTAACTTCTAATATATTATGATTATGTCTCTGTATTTAATGAGTAATAGCAATGTTTTATGTATTTTCAAAAATTGCATTGAATAACAAATCACATAAAATAATAAAAAAAAACAAAAATTAATTATTATTAGTATAGTAAAGTATTTATTTAATTTTTAAAAACAAATAAAAAAAATGTTAAATGAATAAATAATAAAAAAGCAATTAATAATTTAAAAATACATCTCAAATTAGGTCTAAAAATAACATTTGTAAGCTTTTTTAATTTCAATAAAACCGTATATAATTAGATGCTTAAATTGGAACACTGACATATATGACGAGGTGGCCGAGTGGTTAAGGCGTTGGACTGCTAATCCAATGTGCTCTGCACGCGTGGGTTCGAATCCCATCCTCGTCGATCTTTTTGTTAACATTTTGATAAGTTTTATTTTGATCTTTACAACAGTGTGCTATAAGCAATTTCTGTAAACCTGTATATTCTAAGAGAATATGAATGAAAACCTGCTCTTTAAATTATTTACACTTACACTTTCCTCTACGAAACTTAGTAGAGAACTAGAGCCTGGTAAAATTTGAACTCGTTTTTTATACCTACTTAGATAAAAATAATTACCTAATTAAGGTAATTCATCATACATGCCATTTTCACGTAGCTTTACCTTTAAGACTCGAATTAGTCACAGATGAATGACTCCCCTTGGCAATTTAATTTTTTTTGCTTATGCGGTCATTTTTGGAATGGCCCTTCTAAACATCGGCTGGATACATTAAGATCGTCGTTCGTTGTGCTGCCGGTTTTTTACCAGATATTATAGAATACATTGAGAATTGTGCGAAGGAACTCTACCATCATGTTCTTTTTTCCCTTTCTACCAAAGAATAACTAGACGCCGCGGGCGGAGGCGTCTACTTGTATCAAAGCAACTCGCATAAAACTTGTTGCATCCACGTTTCTATCACAGCAAAAGTTTGGAATGCCCTTTCCCCGTCTGTTTTTCCCGCCACCTACAATTTAAACACCTTCAAGATTGAATAACCACCTTCAGAGTAAGGATATTTCAACAATATCATTGCTTCCTGCCAGTTACTAATCTACAATTTGAACACCTTCAAGACAAGAGAGAAATGCCATTTCCTTAGCAAGCGCAATTGTTCCCATCAAATGTACCCTTAGGTATGAGCCAACCTATTTTTTTTTTAAAAGATAAATGAGGAACGTGGACGTACTATACGCAGATACAAATAGATCTAATTAGGCCACCTTATTTTACATAATAGGCAGATATAATAATGTTGATAGTATAGATATCTGTTTTCCAATTCGGAAAACTAACGCACAGGGTAGCAGGTTGCGCCACAATCAATGTTATCGTCGTAATCGCCAGCGAAAAACAGATAAACTTACCTAGATAACAGGCAGTACGGCTATCGTTGTTCGTTACGAATTTATCTAGACCTGCTTTTATTATCTTATCGAGCATTACTGCCCTTTATTTTACAAGTCTTTGCGAGGTATGCATTGGGTGCGCCCGATGAATAAAGTGTCTTTTGTGCTCAATTTTTGATAACTTTTTGGTCATTTCGAACAGGGATCATGTGATATTTTTGGTAAATGAAAACAATGAATTGTGCAAAGTGACTAAATTGAAACTGTTTTTGTGTGTCCTACTTATTTGGATTGTTCAAGGACATCGTGGATTTAGATTATATTTTAAAGGTTTATGAGGTAGGTTCATCCTATACTGAAGTATTAATTTACCTTCAAATCGGCGTTACTATAACGCCAATATTTGTAGCTTACAGCACTTGAGCATGCTAAAATTTGTATCTTCTTGATAGACATAGGTTAGAGATGATTCATTAATCTTCAACGCAATATGTATTCTAAGTTTTTTATAAAACCATAACTTAGTTTGACTACAATCTCACTAACCTTAGCAAGCAGCGAGCGGAACAGACTAATCATGTTTAAGTTTAACCAACCAATGTCTAAACTATGTTAATAGTTTCATTTAGTGAACCCTGACCCCGGATTGAGGGTTTAATCAAGACATCATCGGTACATCTCTCTGTATGATACCTACCTACTACTATAGTCACAGCCGACACCTCCTGAGACAATTTAGATAATATAAATTAATCCGCTCTGGGATTGTTCCTTAATATCTAAAGAAAGACGCTCCATATGTTAAAAGTGGAGTATTGATATTGGTATAAAATTTGACTATTGCTAAGCTTAACAAACAGGCGCTACCTAGATCAATGTGGTTCAGTCATTGTGGGTCTTTTATGTCTGTTAATATTGTGGGTGGAAAAAATGGGTGCATCCCAGTAGGTAGTACCCATTAATTTTAGTTCTATAGAACTGTTGACACACCAAATTAGTGTTTAGTGTTACATTAGTTCTATATAGAACTAATGGGACAAAATTAAAGAAATGTCTATATCATTAACTATTAATATGTCAATGGTTTATGTGTATAAATTACCTAGTTTTTATATTTTTTTTCATTAAACCCATACGTGTGGGGTATTTATATATAGGTCTTTAAAAATTATATTGAGGTTTCTAATATCATTTTTTTCCAAACTAAATAGTTTGCGCGAAAGATACTTTCTAAGTGGTAAAATGTGTCCCTTCCTGTAACTCCTAAAAGAAGAGAATATTTTTTTAGACACGACTACTTGGTTTTAACATCTTAACTTTTGTCCCAAGGGACTTTTTTTTTGTTAAAAACAAAATGAAATATCAATTAAAATAATATAAAGTTTATAACTTATATGCTATAAGTAAAGTAAAGAGCAAAAACTACACTATAGTACTACATAGAACTATTGGGAAAATATCCCAACAGTTCTATAGAACTACAGTATGGGTGCAACCCATTCCCAGTAGTACACTGGGAATGGGATGCACCCTTAAAATAGTGTAAACAGAAAGCTGCAAGTCTCCCTAAGAACTTTATAATGAGTAATGGCTTACGACATGCCTACCTATTAATTATAATAAAGTACAAATATCATTATCATTATTGATCGATCTAAATAAATCCAGTGCCACAAATTTCTTACTACCACAGAATAATTAATAGTAATAGACTAAACGTAAATAAATTATAAACTTTAAATACAGGATATTAACGTACCGCTAATGCTAATGTAAGTACTTACAATTTCCAAGAACACTTTTCATTGATAATATAGATTATAGGCTAAAGAGGAAACGTACCTAGGTAGATACAACTGATAGTGGCTGACTGATGACTCAAAATACCATAACACCTCGTCATCGAATTGTGCATGAGTATCGATCAATCAGTATTTCAGTCTTTTAGCTATGTACATAGGTAGGTACTACCATTTTTAGACGTACGTGTTTCACGTAATTAGGTAACCTAGCTTTATGTTTTACATTCTGTTGTGATCATGTAAGTACAACTTAAAATAAAATGTAAAACGACAAATAAAATGTACTTCATCTTTATAATCGATTTGCAAATTTGTTTTAAGAAAATGAAAACCTCGAAATAAAACAATCAATTGGTTGTCTGTAAAGTCGGTTTACTGACGAAAATACTAATGGAATGGTAGCATTTAATTGGTTATTAAAATTTTTAATTTAGTAGATATTTTATAATAAATATATAATAAATATTAATTTATATTAAATATTAATTTATAAATATATTAATTTAAAATTAATATATTTAATAATTATATTTAATAGACGGATGTCGAACACTGCCGAACGCAAAGGCCGATTGTGCTTCTTTGTCGCTCGTTTCGCGCTCTCACTTGCACTTCAAGCCTTACATGGAACGCCTCAAAGCGAGGTAACGCGGCATGACGTCATGTTTTTTCGTGCGTGCAGCCGGTTCTATCGAATTATAAGACGTTTTCACGTCAAAAATTGAATTTTAGTTAAATGCCATTCAGTGCGGTTTTATTGGACTGTTCAAACTTATTTTTGTATGCCACGTATGTTGAATTGTGCTTGACTACAGTTATAATCGTTGGACAGCAATGATGATATTAATGTTGGAGAGAGCTGGCTTAGAAGATGCCTATTTCTTAAGGTCATCCCACACTTACTTACTTTTAAAAATAAATAGCAATGTCGTTGCAATACGTTTCATGCGACTAGATGTGAACCATAACATGAATGCAGTACAGTACGAGGCATATCTCATCTGTAATAGTACTTGTACTATACTATTCTGTGGCAGTAGATAGAATGGCAAGACTTGTAGACTATGTTCTAATTTTATTCAGTCAGCGCATTTATCACCTTTTTTTTATTTACAGAAATCGCCAACATGTTTTTGTTGGCAATAACAGTATTAGCTGCAGCCAGCTGCGTGCATGCTCAGTCGACCGCTCAGACTAACGTGGCTCCAGACCTTAGGGAATGTTATACAGATCCCAGACTTATCGACAGAAACAACCTGCCACCGACCACAATACAGGTCCTGATAGACATTATTCAACAAATCGAAGATAATCCTAACGTTCAAAATGATTTGCGTCAGCTAACCGTTTTGGTACTGCAAAGGTAAATCAGAACCATTCATATATTTCAATGCCACTTAGTCTCTTGTTAGTTTTTACGAATAGGTACCCTAGTAATTTGTTTGCATCGATTGCAAAATGTAACTGAAACTACTATCAATTCTAATAAACAAAGGTAGGTATTATATTCTACATAAGAGTCCGTTCATGTCATAATATGAAAGTTTAGCAGCTCATGCACCTAACATCAGTAGCGTGCACTTCATAAATGCAAAAACCCACTGCCTACCCTAAAGACACATTGCGAACCAGTATTAGAGGAGGAATGTTCCGTTTCATGTAGATAGTACCAATAAAGCCTACTCTAGTTAAAAACCTTGTGTACGCCACTGCCTAACATACACTAACTATGGAGTTTAGAAGGACCATGGTTTAGAAGGTGGCAATTATCTAACTAAAGTCGAAACAGTATTCTTTGGGATAGTAAGAGAAATGATGAGTTGCAGAAATATTAAGTTTTATCCCTTCTGAATTATTATACCTACCTGCGTTTTCCCCTTCAGTGTTTGTAGAAACCATTAAACACGCAGATGATAGTATTATTTTGGATTATTTTTCAGGTACAGACAAGATGGCATAGAGTACCACCAACCAGAGAGTGCTATCGCAGCAACGACTAATGTGCTGCCGTTTGCACCGACATTTCATTCCTTCTATCGTAACAAATTGCTGCTAAGTAGAATACTTCCCCGGAATTTGCAGTCTTTGGCCAACAACACTGTAAATTCTCCTTTAAAGGTAATGTTCGGATAATAAAAAAGTGTGTTGCTTCTTTTTTACTTAAAAATTTAAACTATGACCATTTTATTAAACTAGTTAGCGGCGCGAAGTAAAATAGAGTTGCTTTAGAAAATTTTCAAATTTAATTTGATAAACTTACCAACTTTCCTACTTCTTAAATAGTTTAAAAATATTTTTGAAACTAATGGTTGCAACACGCGTCAGAACACGACACATTTGATGTTGTCAAAAATGTTGCAGGTCAAAATTACTAGAAACGAAAAGTAGACACATTGCACTGTCTAGCACCCATGTCAACCTAAGGCATTTTCTTCTATTAGGCACAGTACATTACTCTCCGCGGATTAAAACCAATGTTTAATCAAAGTTTTTATGTTTCAGTGTGCACTTCACCGCATGCTGTCCATCACAGTGGACCCTCGCGTCCGCGGCGACGAGAACAACTGCAACCAACTGTCGCAGTACCGAGCTATACGGACAGCCCGCAGCTTGAGAGATCATCTGCTTAAAGACGATGTTGAAATGTTGGACGTCGCTACATTGTTAGTATTCTACAAATACAATAAAAATCTACTTATTTCAAATATATGCAAAAATTTAACAAGTAAATCAATTAAATACGGTACGGCAGTGCGTTCGCCAAGTTGTGCAATAGGGCACATATAAACCACAGTCTTTAATTTTCAGAAAGGTTTAACAGGATGAAAATATAATAGTGGTTAAATGCATTATTCCTTAAAACCTTTTTAAGTGCCTTTAGTTTGTACGTTAAATAAAATTGTCGTGTGTTGTTGTTTTTATAATATTTTTTTTTCATTTTCGGTTTATAGAAATGCGGCACAGAAAAGTGGTCAAATGCTGCAATATAATCCCAACGACGATATTGACGTTAGAAATTTTAACCATAATGATTTTTCCGAACGTCAAATATTGATACAAAGTCAATGCCCACTGTTGGACGGTGTGGTCAGCACACGGTGGGGTGCTGTCTCAGCAGGCAGCGTGCTGGCGGGCATAGCGGCGGGAGCTCAGCCCCAGACCATACCTATTGGAGAGCTGGCTAAGGGTTCTGTTATTAACCTTCCCAATGTGCAGTCATTTGTAACGGCATTGTACCCGGCTACTATATCAGGTCAGTGATTTTTATGTGAAATAAATTGTTTCTTTATGTCCTTTATAGACAACGAATGAAACTGTATTTGTTTGTATTGAAAATGTCTAAGAGTTTCTGAAGTAGAAAATTGTAAACTTAAATAAACTACTTATTTAATTTGAACCCTTTATTTTAAAGCAATAATATATTAATTAATTTGCCAACAACAAAAAAGAATAATATAGGATTATTATATTATTTTACGTGTATTAAAACAGTGTTATACTAACTGTTGCAGGTGACTTAGCTGAAGCAGTACTTATTCAAAACACGGAAAGAGGCAGCCAATCTATATCTGTTGGTGCCATCGGTGGTTGGAACTCGACACAAGCGCGCAGGTTCTTCATGCTACAAGCACCTAATGGACTAAATAATATTGAAATGACAGATCCTGAGATACGCGGAGGGATCGATGGCTTTGTTCTTGGCACTGCTATACCTGCACTCTTAACAAGTGTCAGTACAATAAGGCTATCCCAAGTACTTGATATGTACTATACTGCAAGGGTAAGACTTATTTGTAAGCCAATTTATTTAGATAACTATCTACTGCCAATATTCTATCACCTGCCTACTCTAGGTATTGTAATTAATTTATTGTTAATTAAAAAATTGGATGTCTCTTGCAAATTTAAAAAACGTTATATATCACGGAAATTATGGGGTAAGCGCAACACTTAGAAATTACGTTGAACTAGTAAAGTATGTTATTAATATCATATCATATAGTCATCAAATAGTAGCTTGAAATCTGTTTTATCTATATATTTTAAAAAGTAACCAAGGTATTGTACATTTTTTAACTTATCATTTAAATATTTATTAATATTCAGAATGGTGTACTGGATTCAACACGAAGAGCATGCAATCGTCAAACTCTTGCCCAACAAACTATACCAACTGCAAACTTGATAGCAGAAACTTTAGCATTCACCGCGGCACTAGATACAAATATGCCTCTGCGTGGTACAATTATAGGAGGATTGGAGCAACCCGTTAACAGTGCTGTTACTAATTTCCAAACCTATGCAAGTAAGTCAACTTAATCTTATTTTCTGTAAATAAGGCTACGGAAAATCATGCGGCACCACTTGAAGTTGCACCACAAACTTCGTGAAAATCTGTTAATTAGTAATAAAAAGATAAAAATGCCTTCACAGAAAAAAAACTAAATGGCATGATTTCTCCCCGAAGAAAATTGAAAAACAAATATACAAAGATCTGGAGATGTATGAACCTTTGAAACCTGCCTTTCCCCAAAATCACCACTTTCCAAATTCTATAGTAGCGTACGGTACTTAACTAAAGTTTTGCCGTCAATTCCGCTTACACTTGAGAAGATAATATGTATATATTTAGTAACTTCATATAAAAATTGTTTCTTGTGAAATTACAGATAATAATTTGAATGATATAAACTGTCCTGACACGGAAGTTAACTCCGATGATTTCCGAGTTAAAACTAACATCTACCTTGCCGTCGACGCATCGTGGACGTACACGACCATCTATCCGGCCATCTCGTATCTACTTGACAAAATAGAAGTTGGAAAATACGGATCAAGTGTAACGTTGCTGACAACATTCGATGGAAGTGTTGTAATCAATAAAACGTACTCTCTAGCAAACTTTCATACTGAGTACACAGTGGAACGGCATAGGACAAGTAAGTTACTTATCTACATATTATCAAAATTAATTGACTGAACGGTGTTCTATGTTAATAATAATTTCATCATCATTTTAATTTTTTGTCAAAGCAAGGTATTTAAGCAGATTAAAGAGAAATTTTACTAGTATACCTCCAACGCGCACTTCTACAGCATATAAACTAACCGCGAAGCCATTATTTGTTAGTTCATTTGTTTATACACTTTTAATGTATTGTCTTTAGGCTGTTTAAATTTACGGCGTTATGAGCTCAACAAGTACTTTAATTACGTTTAATTTATTTTAGCTAAATCGAGTTGTCGTGTAAATTCCATCCATTAACGTAGTCCAATCAGTGTACCTAGTGTAAGATTTTACCGCGTCGATATCGAGAACAGTAAACGCAAATTTTATATGGAATTGGAGTAGCACCATCTAGTTATAGTGAGAGTAAACGCTTCTTTTTCTATATAATTTGACGTTACGAGTGAGTACGTTTTTACGCAGTCGCTTAGTGAAAAACTCACACTTGTCCCACTGCAGTGCTTAAGATTGAGTAGGGCTTGTTAGCGGCTTGTTATTTTATACTTAAGCTGCTTTGACCTGCTGTTTCAAAGTTAATTTGTCTTAAAGTATGTTGTCGTGACAAAGTTGGTCAAATATAACGTTACAATAACGTACCTACGTTATTTAATTATTAATTGCTTCCTTGAATAGATAATTTTTAATTGTCATGATTATTCATTCTAGTGCTACAGGGAGTTAACCTGGATACGACTCTAGCAAATATCACCACATTGCTCCAGACAGAGCTGGATAACGAAAGAGCAGCCAACTACATCGGCGGGAACTCAACTGTTCTTCTGTTTCTACTCAACTCGGGCATTCAAACCAGTCCAGGAATTCAGGAACAAGCAAGGATTTTAAATGATACTGTACCAGGTAAAACGTTATATCAGTCGTTCGAAAATTGATAACATGTTATTAATGTGTTATGAGTAAATCTGATGCAGATCTTCCGACAAGGAATAATTACTTAGTTATTTGTTGTTTCTCAATATCTGACACATTTAGTTTCTTTTTATTCTATTCCATTGATCCGTGATCATAATTTTATCCTTTAATATAAACGCATCGATCTCCTGTCGGCTAGATCTAGGTTCTAGAAGCTTCTCTAAGCTCTTCTATCGGATCACTACACTTTATATGCAGAGCATCTTATAAGGTCGTAATTTAAACTAAATCTACCACGGAATTTAATTTACGTTATTAGCTTGCAACGTTTAATAACAAATTTAAAGCAACGGAAATTCCGCACGAAATTTTTGTCAAGTATAGCATAATCCTTAGAGTTATTAATAACTATATTGTATAATTTTGCAGATTTAAGAGTTCTGTATGCTACTACTATGAATCAATTCGATGTTCTGTGGCAATTAGTCCGCGATATGCACAATGATATCGTAACAATAAATCTAAGTACTGATGGTACTAATGTTGAACGCAATATGGATGGAGTGCTAAGAAGAATTACACAAGGTAAGTATTAGGATATAATATGTATACTTATTTATGTAGATCTTCATGTAGATTAGATACCAAATCTTGTGTTTTGTGTAAAAAAAAGATCTAAAACAACAAAATAAATATTGGCAATATTTTATTTGTACATAGCCTAACCAAAAAAAATAAATCCTGATATGGTGCGAATAAATGAACCATATTGTTTTAATAGTATATAAATGCTCAGACTGTTTAAAAGTACTAGTGACATCCAAAATCTAGGTTTTTTATTTAGCAGGTGCGCTAGATTTAAGTACCTATGTAATAAGAAAGCATTTAAACCTTTTACAGTTGGAAGAAGAATTATAAACCCCACTTGTGGATCAAATTTCCCTCCGGACTCATTATCTGGATCGCGAACTCTGGTTGATTACGTAGAGCCTGGCTATATCAACTACTACTCTATAAGCCCTAACTATTTCCACATAAATCATGACAACAGGAGAGTTCGTATCACACAAACAACTTCCAGTGTGGGTAATATTGTTGTTTGTCAATCAAGAATCTTCAATCAACCTAGGTGAGGCTAATATTATTATTCCCTAAATTTCAATATCAATATTACAGGACAACCTTTCTCATTTTTTTAAAGGGGTATGGACGTAAGAACCACGACTCTGTTCCATTGCAAATGGGTGGGCTTAGGGTGGTAATGATTTTATTATTGCAACGATCAGGTGTTAATGATAATGATCGTGACCGCGGTTTAACGGGTTCTCCAAGACATGAGGGTTTAACACTATTAACTTCGGGCTGATCATTTTTGGTAAGATTTTATTAAAAGAAAGAAAAATTCAGTAATATTTCACAGTGGACTCCAGGAAATGGTGTTCCAAAGCCACATTCCGCAGTTAATTCTCTTGTAACATGTATAATTCAAGCAAACCACAATATTGAGTTCTGCCATTGCGTAAGTTTAAGCAATGTATTAAAACTTACTTACCTACTGAGTCAAGGTTATTATACTATAGATGAATTTTTGAATGACAAAGAGGTTGAGAGGCAATTGGATCAGCTTTCAACTTCACACAAGTAGTAGAATAAATAATTTTACGTAACAATACAGTTAATATTGTAAAAATTAATGATTTTAAAAGAGCAACTGTTGAGTTTCTTGCCGGCTCTTCTCAACAGGACCTGCCTTCCGAGCCGGTGGTAGAGTCACTACAAATAGTCTAATTTGACGTTTCAAAAGTGCTTATATGTGGTACGTGAAATAAATGATTTTGAATTTCAATTTGAATTCGAATCTGTGGTGGATGGTGTGATGACAGAGTAAACAAATAATTATAGACACAACCAAATTAGTCAATTAATGATTAATCCACTCGTTCTTCCGTTACAATGTTCAGTCGGCATACTCGTATTGCGCAGAACTTAGCTATTAAGTAGTTCAGTATCAGTATTGTTTGTTATGCTAAATAAATTTTGAGTTATTAAAGAGTTAATAGTGCCTCTAAAAGTGGTTTGTGTAAAATTACACTATTATTTGTTCTGCACGTCCGCTTACATGAACTTGGCTTGATACGCTTTCGCGTGTCTTGATATTCGTAATAAACATAGTACATTTATTTTTTCAGACAAACAAATTCGAGCATAAACGTAGACACAAGTGACGTAGTTTGCCAGACGGTGCCCACTTCTGGCACCCGTGAAGTAGAAATCAGCTTACGTGGTGCTTGCGATGAGAATAGACCGATTAACAACTGTAATCCCTTCCACATTTCTGTGCAATCGGTTTTACCCACTACTGCAGTTACTTTAGGTTCTACTTGCACAGGTAAAATGTTTTGTTTACATACCTACATAAAGCGTTAAATAAAGCAAACCGCCAATACACCTACGCAACTAGCTGTTTCCAGCGGTTTCTGCTAAGAGGGTAGACCTCCCGTGAGAGTATAAAGAGATCCGTTGTTACTGAGTGTCTTGAAATCGTGGGAAAAGAGTTGAATGCTAAATTTCAAGTCATTCGAGTATATAGTTGTAAAGATCACGCGATGAGTCAATAGGTCCGTTGTATGTCACTTATAATATTATGTAAGTATATGTACAGATTGTCTGAATGTTATGTGCGTAATGGAGATATACCTAATATTTTTAAGAGGATACTTCAATCCTACTTAGCTAAAATTATTTTTGTGGTTTCCCCTCGCGAGAAATAGTGGGGCGCGTCTTAGTGAATTGAACTATCAGTACCTAATATTTTTAGGAGGATACTTCAATCCTACTTAGCTAAAATTATTTTTGTGATAGTTGAGGTATCTGTCGATGGATTCTTCTATTTAAGTTAAATTGTTTTTTTTTTCAGAACACGGTTGCAGATTTCCATACAACATCAAATACCAAGTGCAAATAGAGGAGTTCGGATGTTTTAGTGGTAGCGGCAGCGCGACTCTCAGTCTAACCCTGCTACTCCTAGCATTGATTTATAATTTTGTGTGAAATCCTTTTTACCTTCCTACTCTATTTATATCCACTTAAATAACGTAATTTTAGAAAAATACTGCATTTGTTAGCCGGTAGCTTAACTCATATGTACCTACAGGAATTATTAATAGATTAATAATATTTTGGTTACGATCACCGCTAAAATTCATGTTTTCAATGAAAGTCAAGAAAATTAGTGCACAAGCTGTTAAAAACAATGTTGAATATTGTGTTTGTAGGTTTTTTGATAATTCTATGTATAGACGTATAGATAGATAGAGCCTACCTAGAGAACGTAAATGAAAATAGCATTAGATACAAAAAATAAAAATGATCGATCGAATACATTCAGTTACTAATATAAGAAATATAAACATTTTAATAAGTAATATCTCTAAGCCGGAAGTTTCTTAAACTGTGTATTTCAAAACGGTTGCCGTGCTGCCTGTTTTTAACCCCCGACGAAAAAACGACGGGGTGTTATAAGTTTGACGTGTCTGTGTAAATGTATGTGTATGTGTCTGTCTGTGGCATCGTAACTCCCAAATGGATGATCCGATGTTAATGCAGTTTTTTTTGTTTCAAAGGTATATCAGTCGAGAGTGTTCTTAGCTATGTTTGGTGGAACGATTTCCTCCAAACATTTCAGGTCTTCAAGGTCATCAGGTCGTTTGTTAGGTGTGATAGAAATGTTACACGCCCAGTTTGCTTGAAAGCATGTGTGTGATCTGACATTTGAAACACGAATGTCTTCTGGAACCACTGAGCTGGTCTGATGATAACGCTCAAAGGTAGGAGACGTAACCCTGGTCTACCTTTTTGGTAAACCCATTGAATTTGGGCTCGTTGAATGTGTCTTGACTGGTTTTTTTCTTGTTTCTAATTGACGAGGACCTGATGCCGGAAATGGGATGTGTCATGAAACCCTGGAATGCCGGAATGAAACGGATAAACCGATTTATATTTTTGCTGAAGAATAACCAAAGTTTAATCTTTATAGCTAGATAGCACCTTGAACTATAATAATTCCTCTATTTTAACAGATGCCATTGACAGACTTTCTCTATTTATTATTTATATATTTATTTAGTTTTTCTTTTAATTTCTTTCTTTTTAAATTAATTCTTTTTCAAAACTAATTGATAACTTTGTTGCAAAATGTGTATCTTGTTTTATTAAAATAATTTTTCTAATTTGATTTTAGTTGGGTTGATATAATAGATAGATAGATGATAAAAAATATCTTTTTAATTTGATTTTCGTCGGGGGTTTTTAAATTTTGAATTTAATAGTTATGATTTTATTTAGAAGATTATCAAATCAGACAAATCACACATTTCACTTAAGAAAATAAATGACTTGGATACTGAATAACATGAAAGTCAGTGGTTGTGATAACCAATGATAACTTTAAACCACCAAATATAGTTTTAATATAAATATCTTATTAAATAACTAATAATATAGTAAATATTTTTTTAAAAAAATGTGCTGTTTTTTACCTACTAATTTTTAACTCGTCCGTACATTATATTGTTATTTCAAGTTTACATACAATTAAGTATGTAAAAGTTTTACCTAAAATTATATTACCTAGGTAAAAGTGTACCTATGGACAGCTTTAACATGCAGGGTAGAAGGAAATCTAACATTCGTTTTTGATTAGTTAGGTAACGTTTATTTATACCTATGCAACATCAACAAGAAAACAAAGAAGATCATGTCACGAATTTGTGTGGAAAATGTAAAAATAGATATTTTATTTGATTTCGAAGGCAAACGGAAACAGGAGTAGATTTAAATATTTTTTAAACGGTTATTATAATATAATTTTGTAATTAATTTTATAAATAAATAATTTACTTATAGATTAGAATAGAAACTTATAGGTATAATTATATTTATGTAAGTATATACATTTACTTGATATATATAAGATACATTACCATTTTTAAATTAATGTTTGTTTTAAATAAAAGTTTTATAAAATATGTTACTTTTTTCATTACATAGAACGCTTTTCTAGTCCAGACTTACATCCTGACCACGTAAATAAAATTTATTGTCTCGAATCGCCACAATTAGTTTTATTATTCAGTTTATAAATGTAAAGCGTAATAAATAAAATAATAACAGTAATATCAGGTTTTTGTTACATGCAGAACAAAGAGTTTAGTAATGATCCAATAAAAACAGTAGTTATACCAAAGCAAAAAGACTTAAACTCAAAGCTGAGAAATGATTTAAAAATTGTATTGTCAATGTCAATTGTCATTATCATGTCAACAGTCAATATGTCATTCTCATTTCTTTTAAATCTCTATATTGTCTTTGGCGGTATCATTGATCAAATTCGAAAACAGTAAATAAACATTTCACTTTTGAGATCTAAAGGTAGAAATAATTGTAAAGTGATGTCCGGCGAAGACTGCGAGTCCCTGGATAAGGGTGACAGTGATGGGCAAAAGCCTGACAAAATGTTTACGCTCAAAAAGTGGAATGCCGTGGCGATGTGGAGCTGGGATGTTGAATGCGATACTTGTGCTATTTGCCGCGTCCAAGTTATGGGTAAGTTGATTTATTACTAGGATATGTTAACAAGTAGAGTGAAAGAGCTGTGTGCTTCTCTCATTCATAGCAAGATTCGCTTCCTTTGCATCGTGGAAGAATTTTAGTCCAACTTCCTGTTTTGTCTCAATGTAGAGTTCTGACTCAACAATTGATAAGTTTAGCAAGATGTGTTGATGCTTATTCGCTCCAGGTTCAATAATTACACTAACAATATGACAACAAGAAACAAACAATATGACAACACATTTGTTATTCTACACTATTGACCAAAAAACCACCACATAACAACTTTTAGAATGAATTTTCATATATTTTCTATTTTATATAAGCTTCTCTAACCTGACCAAGATCTCATACTTCCTTAGTTTCTTCCAATCTCATTAATCCTCTCATACAAGTTTGTCATTTCACACATGCAGAAGATTGTATTTATAGAATATACAAATTATAAACTCTAAATTTGAGAAATAAATACAACAAAAACAAAAACACATTTATTCACTTTTAATATGCTTAAAAAATCAAAGCAAAATAATTGTTTAAGGGCGGTGTGCATAGACTTTACTTTAAACGTCGGTTAAATGAACGCCCGATAAACAAGGAGCGTTTATTTACTGTATATCACACACATTCCAACTTCGGTTTGTTAACCGGGCGTTAACGAATGGTGAATGAACAATTTGTGAAAAATATTATTTAACCAAATGTAAATGTTTACTTTTGAATAGGACGGACTCATATATCAAAAAAATCTCAATTTGGCATCGTAACAAATTTTGTAGACACAATTTGCTGTTTATGTCACTTTCTAGTCCATGTTAAATTGTTTTTAATGAATTTAACAGCCTGGAATCGAGTCCTTTATGGCCGCACGGTAATTTGTCAAAGAAGATAGGTATTCACATTGTTATCTACTTTGTTATTCTGTGGATGGTAATTTTTGTGGTAAATCAAAAAATAAAATAATAGGTACACTAAAATTTAAAGTTATATTGTTTATTGCAATGTTAGTTTTATTTTAATATTAATACTACCGGGATAACCGGGGAATGCAAGCTCTGTTAAAATAAATGCCCGGTTTATGTCCTTAACTGGCGTGCGGATTGTCGTGAACAGTAAATTTATAGTAACAGGTGGTTAGCTTATGATAACTGTTGGTTATGATAACCGAAATCTTGGTGCACACAGGCCTAAAAGTACTTTAATAATAATATTAGTCTACTATTAGATTCTACTATAAATACTTAAATATTTAATAGTAACATTGTTTCACTACACTAAAGGCCCGCAGTTTCACCAACATAGTTCCCTATTCTGTGGGAATATAACAATACAAAATAGCCAATATTACTCCTTATACATCAAGTTATCATATACAAAAATATTTCTACCTTCATCACACTGCACAACATATAATAAACTTTCAAATTAATTTAGTGAAAAGTTGTTTATTTAATATTACAATAGACACTTTCAACTTTATTTATTTGTATAGACGAGACAAATATCTTAGCAATCCATGGATGCAGGTGCCAGGTCCATCACGTGGCTGAGAGAAAAACTCCGACTGAACAGAGCCCAAGACTTGTGACACAAGTGTAGGTTTAAGGGTACCCTTAGTAACGGCCATCAACACTCACCACCCCTGTTCATATTATTCTCCCTGCCCAGCCAAATTTGGAAGGACCCTAGAGCAGCTTTGAATACTACTCTACTACTAATACTCGTTCTAATATGGCGCTTACTGCACTTCTAGTAAGACCAAGGTCTTTTACCAGATTATAGGTTCATTAGTAAGGTCACATTTATTCACTTTAAAACTTATGCTTTGTTACAATAACGGAAACACTATTACAATAAATTTTAATTTAACATATCCTGTCTGCCTGAAATTCTATAAATATAAAGCCAGTGGTAGAATCAAACAACAAAATAATAGTCTAACAACATAGTCTAAAATAATCAAATTTTAGTTTGTAAAATCAAACAAAAATATCACTAAAATTGATTTTGATAGTTTTAGTAGCTTCTACTACTCATGAAATGTATTTTAAATATGACTACTTGATGATAGCTCCCAAAACTATATGCCTTTTATTACAATTAAATATATATTTCTAACAACCACTTGGAAGAGGTTTTATATTTGCAATGGAACTCATTCTGCGGCTTCTCGGTTGTATTCTGCCTGTCATAGTATTTTCAATTTGTTCAAGACTTTTGCCTCGCGTCTCTGGGACAAATATTACTACAAAAAATAATCCTGTAAAACAAATGCAACCAAATAACCAAAATGTCCCTGCTGGTCCTATGCCATGCAAAATATTATTAAACGTTTTTGTTACTGTAAATGTGCATAACCAGTTAAAAGCAGTTATAATTGATGCCGCGCCTCCTCTGATTTTAGCGGGCAATATTTCGCCCATCATTAGCCATGGTATTGGACCAAATGCTAATGAAAACCCAAGCAAGTAAATCATAATACTTGTAAGTGGTAGCCACCCTAATTTCGAGACATCTGACTTCAAGTCATCACGTGCGTAGAAAAATGCACCTAAAACTACAAGTGTTACTGTCATGGTCACAGAAGAAATGTAAAGTAATACTTTACGTCCGGCCCTGTCGATGAGAGCCGTAGCAATAAATGTTGACATAAAATTAACAAGACCTACAATTATTGTAGATAGATTTTCATCGACCGAACTTCCGGTCATTTTGAATATTTTAACAGTGTAAAATATAACAGCGTTGATTCCAGACATCTGTTGAAAAGTCATAAGGCCCAAGCAAATTAACATAGATTTCATATATTTTATATCCAAGAGTTCTTTAAGGCTAGACGCGTTTTTCACTTCTGCATCTGAAAGGGCTATTTCGCGCAACTCATTGTCAATTTTGGTATTAGAGCCGCGTAGCCATTGCAGAGCTTTGCGAGCTTCTTCGTTTCTGCCGCGGGAAATGTACCAACGCGGTGTTTCAGGGATCATAAACATAAGCAGTAAGAATGGAACAGAAAGAGATGCGCCAAGATAGGCTAGTTGGGACCAATCCATATATTTACCTGCCACATAACAAATAAGGATGCCGATATTTCCAATAGCGGTCGGGAATAGCCCTAAAGTACCACGGACTTCGGGCTGGATCGTTTCGCCTAGATAGACAGGAAAGGCTAAGGACCCAATTCCTACACAAAGGCCGCATATTGCCCGACCCGCTAGTACCAAGTGGACAATTTTGGCAGTAGCTATTAACATCCATCCAATAAAAAACGGGACCGCTGTGAAGAGAATTGTTCGTCGTCTTCCAATGTAGTCCACTAAGGGTCCTCCTAGCACACCACCTGCTAGCGCAGCCAATGGCATCAGACCACCAACCCAGCTTGCCTGCAAATTTTAATTATGTTTGTTACCCGACTGCGTCAGAAGGAGGGTTATGTTTTTCGAGCGTATATATGTATGTATGTATGTATGTCCATTTCTTCGGCACGCGCTACAGCCTAAGCGGCTGAACGGATTTTGACATGTGAGGTGTCGTTGAATTTGTCAAAAATGTGGTAGTGACATAGGCTATTAAAAACGTGAGTTTTTCTTCTAGGACGGTAATCATTCTCAGTCCGGAGTTAGGAAATTAGTAGTGTAACAACTTCTTTTCTCGGAGAGTTAAGCAGTCAGTCATTAACATTTCAAAGTGATCTTCAAAAGACATTGTCACCCTAATCCCGCCAGCCTTTACTTTAACACTCAGACTCGGGTTTACGCTCTTCCATAGGGAGGTAGGCCGTTGAAACAGTCTGATAATGTTAGTGATGATAATGATTGATGTTATTTAGTTAATCTATTGTGGAATATCAATGAAACTTACTTCTTCTTCAGAAACGGATATGCTCGTACTATTTTGCATTGTGACCAGTGCCGGCGATGTATAGGCCGAAGAATATCCCACAATCATCGATCCCAATGATACGGCGACTGCTGCTAAAACCTGCCAAATAAATGAAACAATTCTTATAGAGTTCAGTAGAGATGCTTTTGCAGAAAGTGTATTTTATAGGGGTTGCTTCAGGGGAATCGCGAAAATAGTTTCATTGTGAAACATATTTTTCTGAACTAAATATTTTTAATTATATACCATAAAAAAACTTTAGCTACCAAATTTATATTTCTGTAAACAAATTATGAATTTTTAATCAGTAATTTAAAGTTAAAAAATAAAGAGGAATTTATGTTTTCACGACAAACTCAAACGTAAACATGAGTCAAACTTAAATTTGATTTGCGTTTGAGTATTCGGGTGTTTGTGGGCAGTCTCAGACTGCAGTTACAGTTTAATTATTATCATTAATATTTATGGACAAGTGTGCAATGAACTTTCAGCGCGATTTCATTAATTGTTATTAATGAACTGGATATGACGACATTGTTGGGAGGTGTGTACGGACAGTATACGAACAATTTAAGCAATCACGGACAATCATTGCTCCCACTTATATGCATTCCCAGTAAATCGATACCATCATCGCGTATTTGTTATATTTGTACCTATTGTATAAAAAGCTTACGTTACGATATTTTAAATATTCTTATCAGAATCTTGACCTTACGTGTGAAGAATACTGATGAGTAAGTACTACTGCTTACTAAGTAACAATTTGAAGTAAAAGCCTTTGCATCATTGAACCTGTAGACTACTTCTAAATACAATTTCTGTTTCTTATCATAATTAATAAGCTGTGAGATCAGAGATATTTGAAAAAATCTCATCTTGATCAATTGTTTCGTAATAAAGGCCTGGGTGACATTTTATACATTATACAAAACTTTTATATAATGGAATTCAAACCTCAAAAACCATCTGTAAGCTTTCTACTTTAATAAAATTTTTTTAACAAAAAATAAAAACGCCTTTGAAACGGACTAAAAAGTAAAAAATAACTACGTCATTTACTTTTTTTAATTTACATAACCACATCTATGATGGTGTAAGTTTAGGTAAAGACTATAGAAAACGCCTTCAAAACGCTTTTAATTTTTTTTTATTTCATACTTTTTAGTGATTCATCAACAACGAACATATTAATAAACCTACTCGAACTAAACCATAAGTACCAATATTCACTAGCTACTTATAACATTCCGACGTCCCTGCAAATGTGCCTATAAAGTTTAAAGAGTTTCCTTGAGTTTTCGTAGATCTCATCATTGGATCATGACTTAGTAAAACTAGTAGACTTAGTAAACTAACTGGAAACTATAACCTTTCAAACTTCTCATTGGGACATATTAATCAAGCCCAATCACAAAATAGCTACTGTAAACCGTTAAAAAGCTCCCTCAACTGTCCTTCTTGTTCATCGCCAGACCCTCTATGACAGTCACAGCCCATCTGAATGTAAAGTTCTCATTGAGACAAATTAATTGAGCCCAAATACAAGGTAGCTACTGTAAACCATTAAAGAGCTCCCTCAGATCTCCTTCGTCTTCATCGCCAGACCCTCAATAACAGTCACAGCCCATCTAAACATAATGTTCTCATTGAGACAAATTAATCGAGACCAAACACAAGGTAGCTACTGTAAACCGTTAAAGAGCTCCCTCAGCTGTCCCTCGTCTTCATCGCCAGACCCTTAATGACAGTCACAGCCCATCTAAATGTAAAGTTCTCATTGAGACAAATTAATCGAGCCCAAACACAAGGTAACTACTGTACACCGTTAAAGAGCTCCCTTAACTGTCCTTCGTCTTCATCTGCAGACCTTCAATGACAGTCACAGTTCATCTGAATGTTAAGGTCCCGTCGAGACAAATTAATCAAGCCCAAACACAAGGTAGCTACTGTAAGCCGTTACGGAGCTTCCTTAACTGTACTTCGTCTTCGTCACCAGACCCTCAATGACAGTCACAGCCCATCTAAATGTAAAGTTCTCATCAAGACAAATTAATCGAGCCCAAAAACAAGGTAACTGCAGTAAATCGTCAAGGAGTTCTCTTACATATAGATCGGCTCCATCATCATATCGACTCCAAACCTTTGTAGTGCTTTTAAATACATACCGGAAAAATTAACAAACGTACTTGTTGTCCCTACAATTTTTGAAAGTTCCCCTCGGTTTCTCCAGGATCCCACCATCAGATCCTGGTTTCATTGTCATGGTATCTATTCCACAAAAACAAAATCGGACTATCTACTTTCCAACAAAAAAAAATATATATATATATCAAACTCGGTTTAAAAACAATACCTAATTCACACAAACTACGAAGTTATGCGCTTATAGATATGGTTAAGTAAATTAAAGTAACTAAATGACGCATTTATTTTTTACTTTTCAGTGCGTTTTAAAGTTGGTATATTTTTTTACTAAAAATATTTTAAACTTTATTTTTTAGTAAACATATAAGAGTTTTATTTAAATAAACAAAAATGAAAATAATATGCCTATTAATTTCTCTAGGTACTTTCAAGGCAAGTCAAAGAATTCGTTAAGGAAATTTTGTTCGTCATACTTCACGCTTAAATGTGTCTCAAATTTAATGTTATATAAACAAGAATGGAAGTAAATTTGTAAAACAAACAATTCCTCTTAATTTCATTGTACGGTTTAATTTCGTCAAGTGACCAAACATTATACAATAATTTCTATCATAGTATATTTCAGTTTTACGATAGTATTTTATACCATCTTCTCTCACTTGAAAATTCAATAATAATGTTCGATATTATTTTAATTGATTGATAAGGTAACAAAGCATAAAAATATTCAAAGCACACACGCAAACGCATTCTTAGGTATGAGCGAGCCAGAATTTTCGAGAACATTTAAAATTGATTTCATGCTTTCAGAATTATTGTTTTATTTCAACTCAATTTTATTAGCTGGATAAAACATGTTTTGCTTAAAATTAATTGTAAGTGCGCATCGACAGTGGGTAGATACGATTTTGTTATTTATCACGAACCCTGAGAGACTATCCTGTCCTGGCTTATAATAAAGAATTACAGGATGTAACTCCTTATTTTTGAAAAGTGTATCTCAGTTTATTTTCAAGTTGGTGATTTACTACATAAAATAACATTCTAGTCCGGTCAATTTAGAGATTCGAAGTTACATAAAGTCCCAACAAGCTGAATTTCTGTGAAGTTGTTCAAAACGTAATTACAAACAATGTAGAAATTTAATTCAAGGTCAAAGGTTTAAAAAAATGAGTTTTTCGCGATTTTCAGCAAAACGGTAAGTTTTATCATAAAAGTACCTCAGACTATTCTACGTAAAATCTTTTTAATATATCTATTTTGCCATTATAAACGAAAGTGTGAATAATTCTCTGGACGTGGTTACCAATATAGTGTAACATATGTAAGCTGTTTTCTACATAAAATTATTCATTGCGAGCAGCGCATTCAAATATTTGGGTTTTTCGGACACAAGGTGTAAAAAATCAACCAGAAAAGTTACTTATTTTGCGTACGCTGCCTAAACTATAAAAGATAGAACCATAAAATGTTCTAATTAATTGGAGATCTTATAAATATCTACAAAAAAGTCCGCGACACACTATACCTATCTATGTCAAGTGAGGCACAACAACCATTTTTTTATTTAAAAATCTTAATTTTTTTGGACTACATTTAAACGCATTTATTTTACTCATGCTATTAATCCTTATCAAAATAAATTATTTCATCACTAAGTACAGTTTATGCAGATAATATTTGGTATTTGAAAGATTAAAATTGGACGTTTGGTTTTGAAGTTATGGCGAAATTAAAATATTACTATTTCTGCGTTGCGAAGTCAGCGTCATATTTTATAAAAATGTAAATCATGGGACGGATGATATTGCTTGACGGGTAAAATTTGGAAAACAGGACAAGACGCGTGAAAACCCCGGATTTTAGAGTCCGAAAGCCGGACATGTCACCAAGATCTTTTAAACATATTCAATGTAATAAAAAATAGTTAAAAATATTATAAATCACCTTTTTTATTTGGAACGGTGAATATACTTGGTTCATCGGTTGATCGTGGTGTGGTGCGCCGTGCGAGCATAGTGCGTGTCTCGCAGGCGGCCCAAATTTTTTTTATTTATTTATTTTTTAAAACTCGGTCTACAAATGAAACCTTCCCCGGACGCTCCCCGGATGCCCTCTAAACTAGGACAAATCCGGGGAAACCCGGACGGATGGCAACCCTACTTGACGGAAAACTATAAAAAAATTAAATTGAGGGGGAGCGGGGAATAAGCACACTTTATATGATAGTCTGTCTTTAAAATTAAAAGGGTACTGCTAGTGTACAAAATATAATGAACTATCTCGATCTATAACCGGCATTAACATTTTTAACCGACGAAAAAAAACGGAGGAGGTTCTCAATTCGACACGTATATTTGTTTTTTTTTTTTTTTTTTTTATGTATGACCACGCATAACTTTTTACAGTGTTGTCCTATTTTGATAATTCTTTTTTTATTAGAAAGGGCATACATCCAAGGTGGTCCCATTGTCCTCATGTTACGATCTGCTGATGATATCCTGGGGAAATTGAAGGAACTCTTCAAATTTTGGAGGCACGCTTACAGCGATTTCGGTTTTTGACTCGGTATCGGTAGCTTTTTGGCTACTAGTGCCATATAATATACTATGACAGTATAGTACGAGTACGGTACGTGGCGATAAATCACTAAAAAGTAAGAAATAAAATTTTTAACAAAAAATAGAACCGACTCAAAACGCACTAAAAAGTAAAAAATAACTGTGTCATTTAGTTGCTTTAATTTACTTAAGCATATCTAGGAGTCGGTGCCAGCCAAGATTTCTACGTTCAAGGACGTTACCTAGAACCCACAAACTGCTTTACTACGTAAAATAAATGTTCCTTAAACTTGGCTGGCACCGACTTCATAGATATGCTTAAGTAAATTAAAGCAACTAAATGACACAGTTATTTTTTACTTTTTAGTGCGTTTTGAGTCGGTTCTATTTTTTGTTAAAAATTTTATTTGTAATTCTTTTCCACTCTTTAAAGAAAAACTTATCGATTATTTATGGGTGAGTTCTTAATCTTAATAATTTTGTTAGTTTTTTTCGTTCCTCATTCATTTAATGTTTATGTGACTGTTTGCATGTTCTTTTTTGGTGAGTGTTGTGTACACTAGTTATTGATATGCGTATAAGTAAATGTGAGCATTATTATAATTGTATTAAAGTGTATATCTTTATATGCATATTGTTAGTGTACTTAAATAAATAAATAAATAAATAAACATGGTTTTCTTAAAAAAATCATAATCGAATAAAAATTCGTAATCTAAAAAATATTCTAAAATCCGACCGCAACGCAAGATCCAATTAGATCCTCATTTAAATATACACAACAACTTTCATCAATATCGGTGTAGCCGTAGTGATGTGCGTATATCAAACCCCTAGTCAATGAATTGCTCTTTATAGAGTTAGAGAAGATGATCGATTAATTATTATTTTTGATATTTTATGAATTTCACATTTCACCTACCTGAGAGAAGGTGTATTTCGGTTTTTCATATTCACTACCACTCACAACTATACTACAATGCGTATCAGCTCTCATTAAAATCTTCATTTTTGTTTATAAGTACTACACACTTATAGCAAATACTATTTCAATGTCTGTGAAAACTGAAGTAAGTACTGAAATTATGTTAAAATTATATCAATGTCTATGAAAACACTAAAGTGAACCAAGTACTGAAATCAGTGTGGAACGTGCATGAAGCATACTCGCAATGAATGCGTCCCTCCAGTCTCAGCGATTTATATGTGCACACAAATTGATTGGCAAAACTGATTGGACTCCGAGGTTGTTTCGAAATATTTTCACTTAGTTTAAACGTATTATTTACACCCTTGTTAATACAAATTTATTCTATTCATTTTTAACATTTAAAATAATAAAAAAAATCAATTAAATATAAATAATAAAAACATTAGAAAACTGGTCTTTCGATCGAAAGCTCAGTAGAGGTTTAGGGTTTCATGCAACTGGTGGTCAGAGCTTCAGTGTGAAGAACTTCTTACCTATTAACTTCAGTATCAGCTACCATAAAAAAAGAAAACTTTTTAAAATGTTTAAAAAAGTCAAAGTAGGTAAAAACGTGTGATTTTCACTTCCGTTATTCCTTCGCCGGATTTTAAAGCTATAAAAACTTTGAAGATGTTTGGCGTAAGGGTTGCTATTAAGCTTGTTGGTAACATCCCAAAAAAAAAATTTTAATTTAGGCTCTGGACTTTCGTAACCTGTTATCTCTGAAAGCCACCAGACACAGTACCTATCACAGCAGTATAGGTTATCAAAATTTTTAGCTTTAAAATGACAAAGTTCAGGCCAAAATTACGCATAAATTATATCTACCTATGCAGCAAATAATGAATACAAGAATTGCTCGTTTAAAAACGAATCTTTTCAAAAAGATTTGTTAAAAGATACTTTATAAAACGTCGCACATGTTGTTTATAAATCTCTAACTCCAGATGAACAGCATTTATGGTTGTAATCAATTATTGTGCCGTGAGCGTAAACAGTAATCGACACATCTGGTTACAAACAACATGAAAATGCGTTGCTTATTGTTACTGTGAATTAGGATTTAATTCAATTTATTTATCAACATTGTTAATAAACTTTATATCCGAGCTCCTTACACCTGAACCTTGAACCGTAGTTTTTTATATGTCGCCGCAGAGGCTGGTCGAGCCCAAAAATGGAAAATCTTAAACGTAATTAATTTTAGTTTTAATTGTTTAATTATTATGATTGAATTGTTAATTAGTGATCTTGTGATTTTCTAGTCAATTGTTTTGTCTTGATTTAGCCGATGACCCAGGTCATGTTAGCGAATCTGCCCTTATTTCTAATTATGAGGAAATGACCTCTGTGATTTATATAATAAACTAGCTTCCAATTCCAAAAATCCAAATCATTGAAGATCTCACTATATTCAATAGGAATTTCCCTACAAAATAGTGCATGTAATTATTGATCTTATTATAATTATTATAGGGAAAATACTACAAAGGAAGTTACCACCTACATATGAAAATGAGTAGTGAAAGCACACTACAGTGGCGCCACTGCTGCAACACTTCTTCATACCTCTATTTTGAAAATGCTCTATGTGTTTGTAACCTATAATGTATAATGTTATACAGCAAACCATTGTTCAGCATTATAATACCGAAATCTACGTTTAAGCATTTACCTAATTAAACAGAGAAACTACATAAGTTTATCTGGCAGTTTTGCTTTCGTGATTATTAGCATGAAAAGACATGTTATTACTAATATTATAAAGGGGAAAGTTTGTATGGATGTATGGATGTTTGTTACTTTTTCACGCAAAAACTACTGAATGGATTTTGATGAAACTTCACAATAATATAGGTTACATATCAGAATAACACATAGGCTACATTTTATACCGAAATTCCCACGGGAAAGAGAACTACGCGGGTGAAACCGCGGGCGTCCTCTAGTAATAAATAGTATCCAGTGTACTAATTCAAATTACAATTTATTGTCTATGTCTACTAAGATGTAAAATAACAACAAAGATTGATTTTGATTGAAAAAGAAGATTAACAAAAGAGATTTATGAGGCGAGAGTGAATGGAAGTGTTGGAAGGGGAAGACCTAGGCGAATATTTCTGGACCAAATTCAGGACATTTTAAAAAATGGCCAGGTCAAGAGTACCCTAAACCGACGATCTTGTATGAAAGGTTTAATGAGTGTGGAAGAAGCTAAGGAAGTATGCAAGGACCGTGGCAAATGGAAGGATGTAGTCTCTGCCTACCCCTATGGGAACGAGGCGTGATGCTATGTATGTATGTATGTAACAACAAATGTACAAATCTGTTCAGCCGTTTTTGCATAAAATTTTAGTAATAATAAACTTCCATACATTTATATATTACTTAGGTATCTAAGCGATTTTAAATGAAATCATATTCTTATTTAAGATTCTAACGCCATCTAACGAGTTAAGACTACAGGATGGCAACTCTATCAATATGCTTACAAACGTGTGACAAGTACTTCATATATGTAAGAGATGGCGTTCTAATATTGATTTATTTTTGGTCAGCGGCAAAATTGCAGAATTCTTTAGGGGATTTCTTTCCAAATCCTTAGGGTAACCTTACAAAATTTATCCGTCCACAAATATAAGTTTATTTTAAAGGCAAAACTATATGTCTGATACTGTTCTGTGCAAGTAGTTTTACTCGTTTCAGGCTTGCAGCCTTAAACGATATTTTTTTTCAAATTATTATAATGAGATTGACTTCCTATGTATTACAATTGGTGTCACGACTCCAGTAATCAATTGTCTTTCTCCGTCATAAGACAGGACCAAAATAACATTGTTTTTAAATTTTCTAATAATAAAACTAAAAAATTTCAATCTAAAGCTTATGCTTTCACATGGCCATTGGATCAAAGGGTCAATCAATTCAAAAGCTAGTAATTACAGAGGCGGTGAGTATTCGAAAAGGTCTCCAATCCTCCATCCCTGACTCTGAAGCCCTAAACACCAGTTGAATTGATGCGAAGAAAATATATTATACTTTGACGACCTCCGTGACGCAGTGGTATGCGCGGTGGATTTATAAGGCAGAGATCCTGGGTTCGATTCCCGGCGGGGCAGATTGAGATTCTTAATTTGTCTTGGTCTGGCTGGTGGGAGGCTTTCGCCGTGGCTAGTTACCACCCTACCGACAAAGACGTACCGCCAAGCGATTTAGCGGGATTTTGGGGTGTGGATTTTCATCCTACTCTTAACAAGTTAGCCCGTTTCCATCTTAGATTGCATTATCACTTAACATCAGGTGTGATAGCAGTCAAGGGTCAACTTGTAGGCATTAAAAATTATATGTAATGTGATGTAGTGAAAAAAAGGATGTTGAAATAAAAATTCGCATGTTACTTCGATATTTTTTTGTATTAAAATATAACAAATTAAATAAATATGACGTCCGTAATATACGGAGTCATTTTAATAGGTTCTTATGCTAAAGATTTTGCTACTATACTATCGACTAAATCACAAAATAGGGTTTGGTTATAAAATATTTGTCATGATCAATATTTATACATGAATATTTGTATATTTTAAAATTACGTTGTACAGATCACGTGCTTGGTATATTATTGTAAAATATATATACAAATAAACTATTTATCTAAATGATTTAGTTACTATGATTCATTTTCAATAATGTACCTAATATCTGTACCTCACTAAAGTACTGGGCCAATGATCTGAATGTCCTCTATCATAAAAATATTTAAAATAAAAGTATAGTACTAGTATTAACTATATGGAGGAACTATTTATCACTTAAGTATTATTTCTATTGACTTTCTATATTTACAAGTTTCATTCTATAAATTCAATCCAAATCAGTCTTCAACGCGTACGATAAATGTCGTACGCAATGCCGTACAAATCTTCACATGATTTTAAGCTAATTTCATATACCTTTCTTGTAAGGCAGGCACGCATTTTCTGCTTCTTGGAATGTATTACACAACGCTTAAAATACGCTATATTTTAACTAACAACCATTAACCGTTGGCTTGCTGCTGCTGTGGCTGCGTACTCGTCGAGATCCGCCCGTCAGTTTCTTCTCAATTTCCTCTAAACTCTTGCCCTTGGTCTCCGGCACGAAGAATATCACAAAGAGCAGTCCAATTATAGAAATTACCGAATATAACCACATTGCCCCAGACATATTAATCCATTGTACAATTTTGTGGAATGACGTTGTAATTATGAAAGTGCATGTAAAGTTCAAGCCTGTAGCTAGTGATGCAGCTGTTCCTCGGATCCTGGACGGTAAGATCTCACCCAACATCAGCCATGGAATGGGACCAAATCCAATAGAGAATCCCAACACATAAATCATCAGGCAAGCCAATGGCAACCAACCGTAGCTGCTGACGTCGACATTCATATCTCTAATATATAAATAAGATCCCAGAATAGTTAATGTTGTAATCATTGAAACAGATGAAATATAAAGCAGAATTTTTCTTCCTAAACGGTCAATAATGGCGGTCGCGATGAATGTCGACACGAAGTTTACCACGCCGATAATGATACTACACATGTCTTTGTCCAATGTGCTGCCAGCCATTAAAAATAATTCAGATGAGTAGAAAATGACGGCGTTAATTCCACTCAACTGCTGGAATAACATGAGGCCCAGAGAAATTAGTACTGCCGGAATGTATTTCTTCGAAAACAGCTGGGCAAATGTGTTGCTACCCTTGGTAAGATCTGCTTCAGCTTGCGAGCGCATCAGGTCCCTCATTTCCTTTTCAGTATCCACATTCTTTCCTCGTAACCATTGTAGAGATTTTCGGGCGTCATCAGCACGACCTTTCGACACGTACCATCTTGGCGTCTCTGGAGCTATTATCATTAGCAAAAAGACTGGAACAGGTAATGCTGCTCCAAAGAAGGCCAAGTTTGACCAGTTCAAAAAGTTTCCAACGAAGAATGCAAGCAGGATCCCGATGTTACCGAACGCTGTTGGCAATAAGCCCAATGCGCCTCGTACTTCAGGCTGTATGGTTTCTCCAACGTAAACTGGGAAAGCGAGACTTCCAATTCCAACGCAGATGCCACAAAGAGCTCTACCAGCAAACACCATTGTGACTTTCGCTGCATTAGCAATCAGCATCCAGCCGATGAAAAATGGAATCGATATGCACATGATGGTGAGCTTTCTTCCGGCGAACTCTATTAAAGGACCACCAGCGATGCCGCCCACCAACGCAGCCAAAGGCATCAATCCGCCAATCCAGCTGCCCTATAAAAGATAAAAAGGCTCAAATAAATACATTTTTCCATTACTAAACAAACTTACCATTAGGTACTTAAACAAAAATATAACAATATTGGCGTAAAAATTGCAAAATTAATTAAATACAATTGATAGTGCTGCTAGCTAGTATCCACACTAGTTGTTGTCGTAAAAAAAGAAAAATATTTAACTGTTATGGAATTGTTGCAAAAAGAATTAAATTTATATATCTACGTTGGCAAAGTAAATAATTTATATTCAAACTTATTCAATTATCTTATATTTTACATGGAATACCTATGTAATAAGAGCAACTTCTATTTACCTCATCTTTTGTGATTGACAATGTTTCGTTCATGCTAAGCAGAGCTGGAGACGTGTAGCCCGACGTGAATCCAACAATCATGGACCCCATCGATACAGCAAAGGCTGCGAAAATCTGCAACAATTACGAAATCAATATTATTTTCACAATATTTATCATGCATCATCAAACTTCAATATACGCCTCCTTGTTTTAATATAAAGAGCATGTAGAGCCCAGACCTCACAACAAATGTTTCCCAATGAAAAATCAAGTCATTTGAAAGTGTCATCTATCGGGCCTTGGCTCAATAGTACTAATCGACAAATTTAGCACAACACATCTATATTAAATGAAGAATACCTGATTTGTGTCTATCTTTGGCATGATTGATCAAAAATTTCTACATTTTTATTATAGGAAATCGCAACACGTTTTCATATCAGACGAATCCTGATATTTCTGAAGTTCAGTGCACGTTTCTTACTTTTATGTACTTCTACCCTGTATGTACTTAGCTTTTTATGTTTGTAGGTTTAACACTAAGTAAACGTACGAAGAACATTACCCTGTGGTTGCACACTAGTCACTACCTATGTTTACCACAAACTTCTTAATAATCAATATGTTTACAATACAGTTAATTTTTCTTTTCAATATTAATTAGTCTCATTATTGATTGAGGAAGTGGCATTGATTCATCTGTTTCGAACTATTTTTGTAGATCAAAACGGATAAATCAGTGTTGTGAGATTTATAATTATATGATTTTGTAATATTGTAAAAAAAATAAATAAATAATGAACTAACCTGTGTCCACAAAAACAGACGCTGAGTGGTAGGTCCGTAAGGTTGGGCATCGCCGTTGATTGAGAAATTAGCGTCACTTTTAGCTTTACTACTTTCCGTACTTAGTTGTTTCACGAAAGGCACAGAGTTTCGTAAATTCTCCTCCTTGGCGCTCTTTATTTCCATCTCCATTTTGTATTTGAATTCGTTCCCTAGACTGATTTGGCGTAGTTGTTGGAAGTGACGACGAGTTTTTTCAAAAGAGTCTTGTTCGTCCTCGCTGCTGCTTTCAGTGGACACAATCTCAGGGATGGTTTCGTAATTGGGGGCAAGAGTGCCTTGAGAGCCACAGGATTCTGCGAGGGATGTGCAGGTCGTGGACGTCGAAAGCGTTGGCTTTGATGGAACACGCGAGTATTTGGCACCGCGGGTTGTAGAGCGGTACAGACGTTCCTCGTCGGGTTGAACACGACGGCTTTGTTCGCTTCCACCCTGGAATGACAAAGGCTAATTTAGTTTTAAATATTACATCCCGGCTTTTAACACGCTCATTTACGCATTTACTTACAGAAATTTAAAATGAAATTCACGTAAAGTTATTAGCACTCATTATCTAGTCAACAAAAAGTGATCAAAGGAGTTCACTAAACATTCGATACTGGAGCAGACATCCGCAAACAAGGTCCATTTATTGTATCCATTATCTTATGTACGTAAGTCGATAACTTGGGGTCATATAATATAGAGAAAACATTGCTTATATGTATAACTTTAAGTGTGCATAAAGTATAGCATGTTCGTGATAGATAAAGCCACCCTGACCTTATTGGCACGATCGTTTTAGTCTTAGACATAACTCGGGATCAAAGGCAGTATTATCAACTTCTACTGCACACCAATTGATACTGGAATAAAACTTCATTGTTCACGACTCTACTGCAAATTGCAGAAAGACGTCTGCTCCAATCGATTGTTGATGTTATCAGTGGTTATTCGCGTGGGCATAATGGTGTTTGTCTAAAATATATAGCATAAACAACTTCTTTGAGTGTCGTAACATCGACAAATGAGACAGCCTTTTCATAACCTTGTTGATATTAATCATTGGAAACATTTTTGTTCATTATTCTTTTCCGTATTATATAAGAAGGTTAATTACATTCAATGGTTCATTATGTTTGTATAACTATGTTGTACAAATTTAGAAAAAATTTTATGCTAATTACCTTAAATTCATCCCAAAAAAAATGTGGGTCGAAGGCGCTAAAAGTATTGTAATCTTTCATCTGGACAGGCTTTTATTGAAGATAAAGAATACGATATTTTTTTATTTTGATTGACATAAAATTGACAAATATACGCTTCGTAAAATGAGGTCATATAATTATTATAATTTGTATGATTCTTTTTAAATTATATTGTTATTGTTTATCTATCAAATATAATTAATCTGTGAATTTACCTATTACAAAGAATCGATCATATTTACAGCCTGGAAAGATCTTATTTCCGATTAAGGACGAGATGAAATTGGGACATTTAAAATTCGATATATTTCTATTTGTAATCCATTTGGCTTCAATCGTATGTGCCTAAACTAATGATCTATGTATGTAATCATTTTATATAACAGGAATTATGTTGACGTATATTGTTTATGCGATGTTGTTGAACCAATGCGACGGGTCAAGAAAGTATCACGTGGCTTTAATGCATTTCTCGTTTTAACAATGTAGGTAGATAGTAAATATTAATTCGGGTAAATGTCGGAAAAATATTGTGGAATTTTCCGTGAAGCATTATACTCTTATACGTTTAAAATTTACAGTCTAATTTAAATATTTGGAGAATGATTATTAAATAAATGCTCGCTTGTATATAAATACACATCCCTTGATTTTGAGAGTATAATAAGCAATAAATCATCATCTTATTTAAAAAGTTTAACTCTCCTGACCACAAGAATTTATCGTATCACAGATTGTATTATTTTCAAAGTTTTACTAAATAATAAAAATTAATTTATTTGGCCACTGAGGAACACTTAATCAAATTTTAGTCAGCAATTTGTGTATACCTCTACTATAATACTTAATTGTAAACTTGTAAATATTTATTATTTCAAAACTAAGCTAAGCTAAAATTTTGCTAGGACTTTATTTATGACTTATGAACCAAATTAATTTTCAATATTATTTTGATTTTTTTACACATAAATAAAAGTTAATAATTATACTTGTAGTGCACCAAAACAGAAATTAAGAACACAATACAAAGATAACTTTTGTGACTCACTTATCTTATGAATGTGCGAATTCACATTTAACCAAATTATATTGTAACATTTATAACAAACATATTTATTTACATCCCATTAATGTTTCCTAATTTGCAAGTAGTTTTAGGATACCGTAAGAAAATAAATCCTGTCACTCTTTTTTACCCGACTACCAAGAAGAGTTATGTTTTTCGTCGCATCTTGTATTTATTTATATTATAAATATTTATACATAGTAATTTTTTGTATGTAGGTGTATTATTGGTCTCGACTGTTCCAGCATTACTTTCTACTCTTCTGGATTGAACTTTATTTCATTTTAATTATTGTCAACGGAGACTGGTTTTTATATTTTTATATCATTCTGAAAAAGACCGTTATTTTAAATTCAAATTCGTTTATTTTAAGTAGGCTTTATTTACAAGCACTTTTAAAAACGTTAACTTAGACCATTTGTAGTGACTACCACAAATCAAATATATATTTATTTAAGTGAAATGTGAACAGTTGTGGTTGTTTTCCATCTTAATTATGACAATTGTCAAATTAGAAAAAGATATGTCACAGACATACACACAGATTCACAGGAAAACTTATTACACCTTTTTTACGTTGAGTTAAGTAAAATTTAGATAAGTTAGACATGATCTGAAGGTAAAGTGAATTTTAAAATTTTAAATCTTTATACGGAACCATACCTAATGCGTGTATTGACATTCACTTTACCAGCTACTAAGTAACATAATTAAAGATAAGATAAATAATATTATTAATGAATATCAGTGACGTTATCTAGTAATGATTGTAGTAAATACATTTGTTTAATCTATTTCTACAATGGAAAATAGAAGGAGGGGTTATAACTTTGATGTGTCTGTCTGTTTGTCTGCTTGTGACGTCGCAACTTTCCAATCGGATGTAACATTTGCGTTTTTTTAAATTTGAAAACTGATGTGATAGAGATACTTTCGTTGTTAGCTACAAATATTACGAAGATCTATATAGATAGGCAAGTCCTAAGATGAATTGAAAGTATCAAAAGAATTCCTGCCCTAAATGACGTTATTTTAACTAAATTCAAGTCTGTGGATTTTCTAATTTAATTTCAGCTTTTATGAATTATCGCAACCAGTTACTCTTATTTAGTCAGAAACAATTATTTTCTATCATTAATCGCAAACCAGGAGATTGATTAAAATGATGATGAAAAGCTGTAGGCTGTTTACCCCTCGGTTCTTCGACCCCTTGAGTTCACCCTCTGTCAGAGATTCTGCGCCCAGTAACACCCCCGATAAAGCAGCAATAATCCCCTCAGCATTCTCCAACGTTTTTTGCTTGCCTCTCATTTAAAAATTATATTTTCATGTCCCTTAGCTTACAAAATATAGTATGTACTTTTTAAAATAGCAAATTTTTTTTATATATTTTTAATGCATATTTATAGGAACTAAAAAGGAAATACATAAACAAATAAATTAATAATATACAAGTGTACATAGGCGGTTTTATCGCTAATGCAATATTTTAGGTAGCCAACAAGAGTTCTTTTACCAGCTATCCTCGCCATCTTATTGCTTAACAAGCTTGCCGCACTAGTTGGTACTTAAGAAGTTCAGCAATTAATAGAAAGAAAAAAGTTTCAATGCCATCTAGCGGCACACTTGGGAAAGACGATGACGCCCAGTTTGCTGGAAAGCGTTGCTTGTAACTTAGCTGCATGGTTTCAAGAGAAATGTTACGTTTTCAGTACGATGGCGCTACTATCGCTTTTATAAAACTGAAACAGGAAATGCTGACACGTACTAGTCGATAATTTAACTTTTGCAAGCTGTCATACGTACGGCATACCTGACTTGAATATTATTATATAGATAAATTATTATTTTTCTTGAATTTATGCTACATCTTAACAATTTTTCCAATCATCCTAGTTAGTTGTTAATGAAATATATAAAAAAAATGTATAAAATTTTTATGTATTTCCTCTCTTATAAGGAGGGAGGCGTGGCCCTTTGGTGGGCCGTTAATAGGTTGATAATGGTGATGTATTACTTGTCCCCATTGTTGTACATTTGCATTGTTTTCAGTCAGTAAAATGACATTGCAACTAGAGTTGCCATCTCTAAAATTTGGAAAACAGGACAAGACGCATGAAAACCCTGGATTTTATAGTCGGAAAGCCGGACATGTCAACAAGATCTTTTATACATATTCAATGTAATAAATAATAGTTCAAAATGTCATAAATCACCTTTTTTTTATTTGGAACGGTAAATATACTTGATTCATCGGTTGATCGTGGTGTGGTGCGAGCATTTTTTATTGGCGGCCCAAATTTTTTTTATTTATTTATTTTTTAAAACCCGGTCTACAAATGAAACCTTCCCCGGATGCCATCTAAACTAGGACAATTCCGGGGAAATCCGGACGGATGGCAACCCTAATTGCAACTAAGACTGTTCGAAGTTATTATAAATATTATTTATTGCAAGGTAGTATTTTAAAATCAACTACTGTATTTTGGTGTAAGCCAGACAAGATAGAGCAACCTTGTAAGGCCATTCATTTCTTCGGATCGTTGTTCTCGATCGACTCTTAAATCTTAACTTGATTGATTGGTACAAACATAACCACATTTTCTATAAGGAAGGTCATTTTTAAAGGTTTTGCCTGTTATTACAGTCCTTTATAAACAAGTATCCGTACAAATAAATCGGAAAATTCCTTCAGTTTAATAAGTATGAAAAGCATTCAGTTTTACAATAAGTATGCATGCATATGAGCTGAAGTGATATCATTATCATTATCAGCCTATTTTAACGGCTCACTACATGGCCAGGCCTCCTTCCTTGTAGGAGAGGAGATATAGAGTGTAGACCCACCACGCTGCTCCAATGCGGATTAACGGGTTTAGGATTATAATGTTTTATTCATTTAAGATCACTATAAGATTTTGATGACAGTGACCGGGACCGACGGCTTAACGTGCTGTCCGAGGCACGGAGAAATAATATAGGAATCAACAAATTTTCTCAGGTTCTCATTAGGTTCTATGTGCGTTTTTAGTGTACCAAATATTTTCGATGTTATTTTTCAACATCTATGTGTAATTAATTCCGAAAGTGTTTCAAAAACACGAAATATTTTCACTACATCCGAAATGAGCTTTATTACAGTTACATAAAGTTTTTTATTATCATCTTGTGATCGAAAGTTGTAGCGATTGTATATACTATGGTTGCTAGGCAACCCCCTGAACACACCACCGCGTCGCACTTTTCCTTCCAGAACTTTCTGAGACGCATTTCCCAAAGCTTATAAGCTTTTAAAGAGAGTTATTACAATTTTGTCTTTTTACTAGTAGGTATTAATTTGAAGTGCTAATAACTTTACTAAAATTCGTATTAATGGCTATTATGAATAAACTTACCATTTCCGTGGAGAGCTGTTTAAGATATCCCATGATCTTCCCCATGGCGTTGGGGTTGTTCTTATTGAAACTCATCTTGAATGCTTCACTTATTTATTTATGGTATTTTAATAATTGTCCTCTTTAAGGCTGATTAAAAGTCAATACTATAAAACACCTCTATAATATTCTTTATTAATAATAGAGTTCAAATACACTTTTAAAAGTCACACATCACATAAAATAGTTTATTTCGCATTTGTTTGCGATTGCTTAGACAGCGACTCTACGAGCCTACTGAAGTCCGTTTTCACAGTACAGAGTCTTTATAATTTTTAATACACAATAAAATCGTCTAATTTTCATGCAGTGAACTGTAAAGATTCCTGTTTCGCGCGCCGCAGTAAGGGTGCACAACATTCAGTTTTTTAAATCGTTGAACGTACGAAAACGTTGGCAGCGCGTACCGTTTGCTTCAGAGCGCAAGTTATCTATTGAAACTTGCAGATGGCAGCGCAGTACTTTATATAGAAGGTTTGTTGCGCTCGCCGCTGTTGCACTCCGCTCCCTCCCCCCTCTCGTCGCGTACCGCTTTTCTATGTGTGCGAAAGTCTATCAGTGTGTGTGCACACGCACAAAGAGCCTTCGCCAAGTCTTCACCTGAATTACGGATGTGTGCGCGCGTTCATTTGAATTATTAGCTTTTGCTAAAACTGAAATTAATAAGTAGGTACATCGGCCTTAAAAGTAGGTAATTTTTATTGTATATTTAAACTAGAGTAATACGTCTCTATGTAATTATAATATGTATAATTATATAATTAAAAGAACATAACACTAGAAAATAAGGAAGATAATTTAGAAAATGTTATCTTGTTATTACTACCTTATTATTATGGGAATATTATCCAGTCTACACGTCTGTAATTAGTTGCAGGATTACAAAATATACGCTAATATAAAATTTTATAAAAAAAGAACGTAATATTAGAAAATAATGTCGCAGTTCAAAACACATCTATTTTGGAAGAATGATTCATTTATTGTGAAAATATTTTGACATAATGATGAAGGTACTCTAATTTATGACAAAATACCACAGTGTATAAAAAAAATACATTTCTCGAACCAAGGCACACTGTAAAACGATCCAAGAACAAAGATGACGTGACACACCCTCAGTCACACCTATCAAAATGTTCATCATGATGTAACGATTGTGAAAATACGGCAATAGTTACGACAGTTTTCCAAAATTAAACAAATTTCTTCGACTTTCATCGGCAAGGACCTTATGTGTATAAAATACTTGTATAGGTACTAATTTCTAAAATGGGCCTAACATTTCTCAAACGCAATAAAATTGAATTATACTCCAGTATTTTTTTTAATCTCTATTAGGTTGAGTCAATCTGTTTGTAGTGACTCTACCTTTTAACTCTATAATTGAATATATTCTGGCAGTCTTTTGTCTCTGTACTTTACTTTAATCGCAAAATTAAATTCTGACTAAAGACCAGTTCAGAAGTACTCTAAGCGCAAGAGATATGAAAGGATCGTGGCAAGTGGAAGTCGTGGTCTCTGCCTACCCCTATGGAAATGAGGCGTATGTATGTATGTAAATGTTAATCGCAAAAACGTAGCGCCAAGCGATTTAACATTTTGCAAGATGCCACATAAAATGTAGATGTCGTAGCCATTTGCTTAAATTAGCCAGCTAATTAGACACCTAGGCCCTTAATTAATCGCCAATGTATTCAAAACATTTTAGTGCCGCATTATATTAGAAACAGATAGCATTCTAGTGCCCTAATGTTGTCCTAAACCTACTGTTGCCTCGAAAAAAATCCGGTAAAGCCGTCTTTTGTACCAGCTCTACTTTTTTGCAGTTTTTGTCTCTGTTCTATTTTTTCCTTCGTTATGTTGTACAAATGAAGAATAAATAAATAAATTAAAATATACATTTAAATAAAATGGCTACTTCAAATACAATACATTTAAATACAAATTAAAAAGTAGCAGTCTATTATTCTCATGGTTCGTCGATCTGGCAACCTCGTACTACGTTTATTAACAATTTTTATTAATTATTATAAATTTAATTATCGCTATAGTTTCGTCGATACTTTTAATTGAAAAAGTTATTTTACGTTCTAAATTAAAATATAAAATTTTGATATAAAGTATTTATTTAATAAAAAACAAATAACATTTTGACTCGACTGCGTCAGAAAGGGGGTAATGTTTTTCGAGGGTATGTATGTCAATACCTTTAGCAAGGGCTACATGCTGCCTAAACGACTAGACTGATTTTAAAATATGCGGTATGGTTGAAATCGTCAGAATTGTGGTAGTGACGTAGCCTATGAAATTTTTCAAAATGGCGGCTCAAATCAAAACAATTGGTAGCTATCTTTCATTATCTTAAAAGTTTAATATTAAATAGTATTAAACTTCATCCCTGCCCAGAAACATCCGATAGGCGCAAAGGTTCGATCTTTGCCCATGTGCCTATATGAGTCCAAAGGGCTTTTTGAACAGTCAAAAAAATCATCTATTTCATTCGAATGCTAGTTACATAAAAGTTATTACTTGAACTTGATCCATAACATCTATATCGTTTCCATAAACGCATCTATCACATCAAGTCACGATTATCGTTAGTTGCCAAGTTAAAATGATTCATAATCTGTATTGAAAAATTCTTGTATCTAATGCCAATGATCCCATACACAAGCAAGGTCTAAGGTCCACATCGGCTTTTATAAGGAAGGAGGCCTCGTCCTGTATTGGGCCAGGCCTCCCTCTCACCAAAATATGCTAACCATGATGATGATTTAAAAGTTATCAAAATGGTGGGTGCAAGAGACTATACAAATGATGCAGTGTAAATGGTAGCGTATGTAAAATGTAGGCGGGTCGCGTACGTCACAGTGACGTGCGCGACGCCAGCTCGGCACACAATCTGCGCGCGCTCCTCAAGTGCCTCTACTGTAAGGGTTGCCTACGTCAAATACTTATATCTATACAAATAAATATAATCGACGATCTGTCTGAACGAAATTAACAGTTTTTCACTAAATACATGTGAAAGTAGGTATATACGGTATTACGTACTTAATTAAAAATCCATTTATAAATTTTTGTCTGCTTATCTGTCTGTATATTTGTTGTGGCTAATCTCTGAAATAGCGAGACCGATTTTGACAGAACTTGCACTCGCAGATAGCTAATGCTATCCGGAGTAACTAAATCTACTTTTATTTTTTAATTTTAATTCTATGCGGACAAAGTCGTGGGTGTACTATAACATCGTATATATCTTTGCAATTCACAAGTGATTTTAATATTATCAAGTGATAATGATATAATGATACACGAGTACGATAAAATAATTACTCAATAATTATCATACCCATTAATAATTTATTAGTTATTTTAAGAAACTTATAACCTCCGTTTAAAATGCCAAAACCCTATTACGTTTTTGTACAAAACGTAGTGTAAACGATAAATGCCATAAAGATGTCGTGACCTGTTTTAAAGACAATTAACAAACGACCTCCTTGCCGAAGAAATTTGGATATTTCATCATCATCATCATTAAAATCATCAAACATTGTGTCAATATTTACCAAACATAAACTTCATTTATCTTATTCCGGACCCTTAGTGAGTTTAAAATAATTGTCGATCAAATATTGTTGCAGTTTGTACAACAGAAATTATGCATCTTTTTGAATGAAACAATTCTGACCAGATAGGCAACCCTACTATGGACATTGTCTTGATTAAACGAATTGTTTCCCGCAATTCGTTTCGCTACTCGAGTAATGAGTGCTGTAAAAAATCTGTCTGTATCACAATCAGATAGGTGATCTCAGTTCATTCGACATCAATGGCTAGGAAGACAATTACTCGCAGGTAAATGTAGACCGGTGTCCACCAGGCAAGGCAATTAACTACATTTCCTAAATGTAAGACGTATGCGGCTGTATAGAGTTCTTACGTACGATTGTCATTACTTATATGACGTGTGATTTTATACGGAAATTGCAGACTTGCTCATTTCAAGGGTATTATTACTTATCTGCATAGAAAAACGAATAATCTCAGTTTTACAGCAGTTGCTTTTTTGGTAATTTTGTTTATTTCAAGAGATTCTGAGTAATGTGTTATGTGTATTTACGTTTAAAGCTTTTATCGGATAATAAATATCTGGTAAGATTAGGAACACGTCGTTAGAGTAAATAATACGAGGTATAATAGCTTAGTACGGAAGTAATAAAATTGTTCTAGTAAGTCATGAAGAATCATGAACCGTTCCTACTTTCGAAATGGTTATTTTTATTAAGCAAGTGCACCCTAATGATCCTTGGTTCATTTATTGTACGTCTTCATTCAACTGATCAATATATCAAGATTCAAAACCGTTTGAAAGATTAGGACAGAATATTTGTTGCCACCATTCTTGTTGTAATTGGTCAATCATATTTTTCTGGAAGAATTATCTTCTCATCAATTTCTACTTCCGATAGGGTTGTCTATGGAATATTTATTTAAGGAAATGCTTCCGTAATCATTAGTTTATTGACGGCCGAGTGGCGCAGTGGGTAGTGACCCTGCTTCTGCGTCCTAGGCTGTGGGTTCGATTCCCACATCTGGAAAATGTTTGTGTGATGAGCATGGATGTTTTCTAGTGTCTGGGTGTATATTATAAGTATTTATGTATAATATATATAAAAATATATATCAGTTATCATAGCACCCATAACACAAGCTACTTACGAGTACGCTTGCTTTGGGGCTGTATAGCGATGTGTGTAATTGTCCTATAATATTTTAATATTAATATATTTATTATTGCTTGAACATTTTCTGTTCGCCTGAGAATCCTATTAAGTTGCAAAACCATTAGAGAATTTAGGAACAACATCGTACTTATCATTATTTTAAAAATCTGAAATTACTTCCTTATCGCAAATTTCGGAATGTTGTCCTGCGTGTACAATCTCACGTGCCTATAAAACATTGGTTGAGTTCTTTATCCGCGTTGAAAGAGGCATGTTGTTTTGGCTTTCATTCTTGACAAATAACAATGACATCAATGACTTTTAATAATAGGGAACTACAACCAATGTCAAGGGCAATATGTTCGTAACCCTAAGATGTCGCCTTGAATTTTGTATCCATAGCTGGATTAAATCTTTGTATTGATCTAGAGACACTGCTAGGCAGTAGGAAAAACCATGGAGAATCTTGATTCTGTAAAAGAACACTACCAACTTTTATAACTATATCTAAATATGTATAATTTAGATATAGTTATAATAAATTATATCTACTATTATAGAGAATGAATCAAGAAATTCTGTTATTATCGACCATTCCAATTCAAGCATTACTTCAAACTTACAACGACTGAGACAGATCTGAATTTACATCAAGAGTCAGTTTTTAATGTGTTTTAGTTTTGGTAAGTGTACTGTTGAGTCGAATTTTAAACGTGCGTGCACAACGTCACGTGCCCATAATTATATTTGGATGGGTGCCCGGTACATGTCACAATTCCCGCTCAGAGCGCCGCGTCCCTCGTACGCAAACACGCACACTAAACGAGGAGCTTTCTTAGTGACGAATTTTATTATATTTTAAATCTGAAACAGGTGTCAATCGCGATTGTTGGATTGCAGCGTGTATAACTTTACTTGAATGAATGACCTGTGACATTTGGATGAGTGAGCTGTACGTGCCACCGTATCAAAAGCCGCCAAGCGCCGCGCCCCTCGTGCAGACACGCGTACACTATACAATAAGCTTTGTAGTGTCGATTTTCTTTATAACGGATGCCAATCGCGAATTTCCGAATGTTGCGTGCACAGCGTCACGTGCCCTTACATTTGGATGGGTGCCGGTACGTGCCCCCGTATCAGAAGCCGCCAAGCGCCGCGCCCCTCGTACGCACACGCACACTATACAAGGAGCTTTCGTAGTGTCATGCATACATGCATCGCTGCGTCATAGTTATACGCTGATGATCCCAGCGGCTTAAAATAAAATGAGCGCGTGACTACGTTCATCATTCTTGACCTAAATAAAACTACTTCTATACTCGTATTATATTAGTAGATATCCGCGACTTTGTCCGCGTAAAAACATGCAAAGAAATTATTTAAATGTTAATGAAAACAGCATTAAATTTCGTTAATATCTGTTCATCAGTTTAAAAATCTAAACGTATTGACTGTGAAGCGATTTTGTCTAGGACTGTGTTTAATATCTATATGCTCGTACATGTTTTAACGCTATATTGTCTGTAATCTAATAATAAAGAAATCATCAGCTTATTTCTTATTCTGTACATTAGACTTCAATAACAAAACATTTTTATTTATGGTCTAGTAGTTGTACTTTTCTATTTATTTTAAATCCTTAAGCTAGGTTTGAGGTTAAAAGATACATCATCATATATTTCATAAAGTTTATTTGATGACATTATATTGAAAAAACCGAGTATTTATTTGATAATATTTGTGTTCCGTATACTTATCAGTTCATTCTCACGTTTGTGTTCATTCATACAGTTCTGGTTCCTTTGTATTCAGCAAAAGGTTCGATTTCAATGCCTTACGTCATTGGCTGACCGACTGCTGCCGTCGTCGCCGGCACGCCATTGCAGCACACAACAACAAACTTACATTCACAAACGCACACACTCACACCGGTCCCAAAGCCAGTGGAATATTACTAGTGTCAAGCGGTGGCCCGTTCTCGAACGTTCGCCGGTGGAATGCACTGCTGAAGAAAGCTACGCCCCGCTTGATAAATGATCGCATTTCATGTCATTGAACAAGTCTCCTTGTGATCTGCAAATGACCTTTCTTTATATCAGTAAGTTACAGTGGAGACTTTATTAACGGATTAATACATATTGTTGTCATAAAACTAATTCTGATAATTTAATGTTCGGAGATGAAAAAAGAAAAGCTATTTTGAACTTTGTGTGTTGTTAAAACTGCTTATGCGAGAGTGAGAGTATCATAATATGTCTCCAAAAAGATGGGAACGAATACTAGAAGAAATAACCATCTTGGAGGTAGATAATCTGTAGCTACTTTGCATACATCAGTATTTGAGATCAGTAATATCAAGTCTTCAGTCTAGAAGATCTGAATTTGTTCGTATACGATTTTTTACCCATAAATATGTACGTTTCGGTGATCGATTACCAAGACTGATTGCTTGATTTTAGTCATTGTAGATTGCATTTGTATGCTATATTATACTGTAAAGTCTGGTAAACATTGTGTGATGTTCCCTTAACTGACAACAAGTATACTCCTAGAGAAAAATCATTACTAAAGTTAATTCGTTCATATTAAACAAGTTGGATTTTTCCTACTAAATTGTTACGTAAAAAATTGCTATTGATCATATCTATCATTACATTAAACTGATCGGACATTAAGTTTCACATCTTAGTTCTTTTCCATACAAATTTCAAAACTCTCCTATCGATATTGTTACATTTTTGGTTTATTTCCTAAAAGACGGCAATAGATAATTTATTATCACATAAATAATATGCAAATGCACAAGACACACGCATCTTGCTTGCACAGCAATGTCTTATCTTATCATTAAAGATAAATTGCCTCCATTAAAAGTTTCCACTGGATGGTCGAGGGGAAAAGTTACGACACGAGATTATGAACTCTACGTGCAGTGTGGTAGAGTTTACAACTGATGCCGAACCGATGCATTATTGGAAAAGTCACGGTTATATTGGGAAGTACTAGTTCGTGTGCTTTTTTTTTATCGATTACAAGATGGCCCTTGACTGCTATCACACCTGATGTTAAGTGATGATGCAATCTAAGATGGAAGCGAGCAAATTTCTACACGACATCGTACCGGGACGCTAAATCGCTTGGCGGTACGTTTTTGTCGGTAGGGTGGCCACGGCGAAAGCCTCCCACCAGCCAGACCAAGACAAAATAAGAAAAATCTCAATCTACCCCGCCGGGATTCGAACCCAAGACCTCCGTCTTATTAATCTGCCGCACACACCACTGCGCCACGGAGGTCATCTACTGAATTTTGAGACTGTGAATAAAATTCTTAATGTATCTCATTTGCTTGATAATTTTTAAATGTATGAATCGGTGGCTGAAAAGTGGTTTACAATTTGGCTTGTATTGACTAAAAATACTAAATGCTTTTGATAATTTAAGTGTTAAAAAAATTAAATAAAAAAGCAATTCAGATATAAAATAATTATTTTTTAGATCGATAGCATTTGATCAAAAAATACTTGTAATATTATTAATTAATAATACAGAAATAAATAATAAAAAAATACCGGGAACGATGAAGTTCTTATAAACAAATATATTTATGATAACATTTTTTTTTATTTATTTAAAGGCTCATTGAAGAGGCATTTCTGAACATTAACGTATTTATTATATGTAATATGAACAATATAATGCAATTGTACAAATAATAAACGAGTTAATGTTTGTATTATATCGCTATACTTACGAGTACAATAGAAACATTTGAATAATGATTTTCCTTCCTGGTATTGTTTCCACCGAAGCAATTTGTACAACATTATGTTACAGTTATAATTTAATGACAGTTTAACGATTTTAGCTTAAATTCAGCATTATCAGCCTATTAACAGCTTACTATAGAGCAGACAGCTCGTAAGAGGAGAGATATTGAGCTTAGAACCACCACGCTGTTCCAATACGGTTGACGTACTTAACTGATGAATTGGGTATTTGACACGAATCAAAATATTCGATTTTAAATTTATTTTTTAAAACTTTATTCTATAACAAGTAAAATATGATAAAACTAATTAAATTGATGTAAGAATTAAAAAGTTATAAGCATTTGAACATTTCTGATTCGGCGGAGACAGCCATACTGTGATGTGACGTCACACCACAGTATCGCCATAGTGGCTTAGTACAAATATTCGTTTTGCGAGAAAAGGATTTATCTGATTTTTATTTTTTTTTGCAGCGTATGTTATAATTTTTATCCTAGTTTATGATAAAGTAATAAACTAAATTGAGTCAAATACCCAATTAGGGATGTTGAATTCATTGATGACCGGCATTGATGACATAACGTGCTCTCCGAAGCACGTGGGTTTAATACCAACTTCCCGACTAATGGCTTAGACATTACTGAAATATATTTAGAAGAAAAAAACTCTTGCTAAAATTAAATGAAATATAATGATTGATGGTTCAAAATTATAATATTTTATTGAATTTAACCATTTTTACATAACTTGCATATCACTTTAAATTTAATTTACATTCAAATAAGCTGTCCGTCTGGCCTCATATTGTTTGTTGTATTATTTTGTCTGTGTCTCCCATGTTTGATTTTATCTCACAATTCGCTGTCAGGTACTACCAAGAAACCACATTTTTTTATTTTTCGGAAAGAACTTTTCGTAGAACGGAATAATTCGCATTTCTCATCGAATCATTACATGAACCACAGATATACTTAATTGAAGTTTGGGATGGATGTCTGCTGGAACATACTCCAGTAGATACACCTATCTATTACGTAAAATATTATCGTTGTACGATTGCTACGATACCTTGGCGAAAGCTCTGCTCCAGTACTTAAATTAAACAAGTTATTCTTAGAAGTGACTATTATTTTCATTGTTTTTGTTAAAACGACGTCAGAGTAAAACTGAACCAAAGTTCATACAACGCTGATAGATGATCACGTATCCAAGTATGTCAATGTTATTTTTTATTACAGTTAATTGCCGTAAAAATTGCAAGAAATATCTCTGTGATTACAATTGTCAAGGGCTGGCTCATACCTTGGATGTAAGATAAATACAGTAGCTAAGTGCATGCATATTTATTGCAGGTGAATTTTAAAAGTCAAAAACTTATTGTGTACAAATGAATAAAATCGATGTGTTTGGTTGTAATTTAAATAAACAGCTTTTCTCTAAATGCCTATGAAAGTGATGATGATGCCTCAAAGCCGATTTCGGCTACAGCGACGCTTCTGACTCCTCAAGTCCGGCTATTAGAATCTAGACTTTGATGGTTAGTCCTCTTGTGAGCTTTCCAGTGGCTAATGTACCCTATTTTAGCTTTAAAGGTGCGACCACATAGGGCACAAGTTAGCCTATAACACAAGTTAGCCTATGACACAAGTTAGCCTATGAAAGTATAAAGTAGTTATATCAAGAAATCTATTTTTAATTTATGCCTACTGTCTGTTCCGGCTTCTCTGAAACTATCAGTTTGATTGCGAAAAACTCATTTTCTATAATACTATTGGATTAATCCCCGTTCTTGTGGGAATATCAGAATGTAAATTAGCTCATGTTACTCGTCATGAGTCTATCACATACAGAAAGAATGTTTACAATCCGAAATTTCAGAAAAGCTGTTTATTTGAAATTGCAAACAGACACTTCAAGTTTGTTAAGCTATTGTATAGCTTTTATCGCAGGCCTTGAGCGTGGAGACCGAATACAGAAATTCCGTAACGAAAAAACCTAACACCCACTGTATAAAAAACATAATATCAAAAGCACAATTTCGGCAACGACGTCATCGGGGAACGTGGCTTAGCGGCAAGGCGCTCTAAGTGCCCGGATTGCCAGAGAGACACGGGTTCGAATCCCGTCGGTTCTGAAATCTTTTTTTTTTCATGCGTGATATTTCAAAGTCTTTTTTTTTAATTATTGACTTTGCAATATCACGCTAAAAAAAAACAAAAATTGCGGAACCGACAGGATTCGAACCCGCGTCTTTCTGGCAATCCGGGCACTTAGAGCGCCTTACGGTTGGCCACGGTCCCGATGACGTCGGTAGGTAAACATAAGTTGATAAAAAATGCTATGCAATAGCTTTACCGCGGCAGTCTCCGAGTGCCACACGTCTTTTTTTTTATTAGTATGGATGATAGCTAGAGTCTGAGGAGGAGAAGGAAGTTACAATAAAAGCAATGTTACTGACATAGCCCATATAATATTGTGATATTTCCACGGGGACGGAAACTATGCGAATGAAACCGAGGGCGTCCGCTAATATTTTAATAAGACTTAACAGAAAAGCAAATTGCAAAGGCCAATGCAACATAGTAGCGATACAAGTGGCAATGTCCGTCCTTGCAACAGGTACACGATTATGTAACACGAAGGTCAGGCAACAGAATTTTGCAATACTTGTAATTTTACATAGCGCGCTACCACCCAAATGTATGAAAATGTAATCAAGAGATTGGTGTGGAAACTGATTTGACAGTTCATTATTATAACTGACATCCACTTGACTTGGGCTGTATTTTGCAATGGAAGATGAAACCCACACCCCTTTCGGTTTCTACACGAATAGTACCGGTACGCTAACTAGCAACGGCGATAGACAAGAGACAAATTAAGAAAAATCTTAATCTGCCCCGCCGGGAATCGAACCCAGGATCTCCGTCTTATAAATGCACTGTGCCACGGAGGCCGTCAAAATTATGTTGTTAGGAAAATAATCGTGAAATTCTTGTAGGTCGATCATTTCTCAGGCACAGGCTTAATACCGACCTACTTACCTACCTCCAGTTGAATTATATAGGGCGGAACTTTGAAGAATTGTTCCTTACAAGCAAAGTGTGCTCTATTTGTAGGCAATACTTTTCTATTTACCAGATGTAAAGGCCTACTGCGTGATACAGAAAGTCACAGAGCCGCAGCATAACGAGCAAATAAATTGAAAAATATTTACGTATTAACCGACGAGTGTTGTTATTTTGTAATCATGAATTGTCTGCGAGGCGCTCGGTTGGCGGCGATAATAACAAAAACCTCGCCTCTGTAGCCGCTCGTGTGAATGTGTGTGATGGTCGTTCTTATAATCCGATATGTACGATAGATATAACTTTAAGCTTCTTTTTTTTATCGACTACAAGTTAGCCCTTGACTGCTATCACACCTGATGTTAAGTGATGATGCAGTCTAAGATGGAAGCGGCCCAACTTGTTAGGAGTAGGATGAAATCTACACCCCTTTCGGTCTCTACACGACGGAACGCTTAATCGCTTGGCGGTAAATCTTCGTCAGTAGGGTGGTAACTAGCCACGGCGAAAGCCTTCCACCAGCCAGACCAAGACAAATTAAGAAAAATCTCAATCTGCCCCGCCGGGAATCGAACCCAGGACCTTCGTCTTATAAATCCACCGCGCATACCACTGCGCCACAGAGGTCGTCGAACTTTTATGATGTCACATCGTTTTTGTTTGGTATAATAATAGCTTCTACTAATCAGGTTTTCTAGTATCATCTGTGTGGCTAGGTAAGATTTTACTGCGTCGATAACGAGAACGGTAAACGCAAATTTTATATGACACTGACACTCACCCATTTGAGTTTTCTCTCGATACTGCCAGGAGCGCTGCTTCAATTCCATATAAAATTTGCCTTTACGCGAATGTGAAGTTCTCAATTTGTTATGGTGAAAGCTCACACTAGGCACTCTGTCAAGTTTACTAAAACTACAACGAGAGTTCTGTAAGACTTATGTATTCTAGTATCAAATTCTGTCATAATCTACGGATATTGTAACTGCGAAAGTTTATGAGGATAGGTGTCTCTCTTTTACGCAAAAAATATAGGACGGATTTTGATCAAACTTTGTACATAATAGACGGCAACAAATAGGCAATGTTTTATCCTACAAAACTAAAAAGCTTCCGCGACATAGATTCCTAAATTCACGATGACCAATGCGTAAGCATCGAGCTAATTTTGACCCTTAAGGACTATTGTCCTTTACAGTCACGCAGATATTAGCTTATTAGCCAATCAGAATATTTGGCAAAAGTAACATTATGTACCAACAAACCATTTTAAATTCCTTAGGTATTTTAGCGGTTCATTTTACTTGTAGCTGGAACTGCAAATACCAAATTGTATTTACGCAAACACGCTATACGGTCGTAAACATGGTGCTGAACGGTGAATAATGTTATTTTCGTCCACCGCCGAATTTCCTGTATGATCGGGATTCTGAAAGACGCAAACGTTTTTGTACCTACTCACAACATACATACACTAAAGATTATATATCATACAAAGTTATTTATTAAGATAGATGAAAACATGAATTTTCAGGAGCATTTTCTGGTTTTTATAATAAAAGTTCCTAAGTAATTCTAGCCTGTGGATTTTTGCCGCCTTATCGGACAAATGCCACGCATTCCAGCACATGGTGGCATGTAAAAAGAGGTATATGGGTTTAATAACCTGCCATACACTAATCCGTACCACACTGATTTACCGCTTTAAGTTGCGGTTATATTGAAAGAGAGTTAAGAAAGCAGCGCAAGGGCAAATCGCAATGTGATGACACAGGTGTCATAATCATGCAGAAGTAACTTCTAATAGTTAAAAAAATATCATTGCTGTGACTGATATTATATTTAATGAGTTTTATTTACATGGTTTTTGTGAATCTTAACGACATCGGTTTTTTACAGTAATATGGTTAACAGTGGTATGTATACCATCCTTGTATGTTGTATTACTAGTTTAACACAAATAGGGGCTGTTATTTGCAGTGCATTCTCTATTTATTATTAGCTACCTCGCTCTGCTGTAAAAGGCTGACGGCTGAATAGAATTGAATAATACTATTTCTTACAGTAACAGGAATATAAAAATAAAAAATTAAAACGAGTTATCTTGACTTACTCGTGGCTAGAAGTTTAGTGTCAATGAAACTATTTGAAATTTGCTTCAGTCTCGTCATAAAATCTACAAAGAATGATCTTACATACTTTGAAGGTGATTTTACTCTTGAATTATTAGCCAAACATGACGCGTGAAAATGTTTTCCATACAGCTTCAACCAGAGGAAATATTTTTAAACTTGTTAAACTTCGGATGGCATTTTTCGTTTTGTTTAAGGGCAGGGTACTTTTATACAATGTCATTCGTCAAACAACTTAGGTACATGATTTTAGAAAATATATATAGCATTTTTTTTCCATTAGCTGCCAGGTCAACGCGGAACCGGCTACTGTCTTCGCTATTCTTGCTCTTCTTTCAACATGCGTTGAATTTTTTTCTTTCAACATGGGGTTTTGGGCATCAACATTTTCCTTTGATCCACCACTACACTTAAGTCAAGGATCAATGCCTATTACTGTTTCAGATAATCAATTAAGTACGGCTTAGTTCTCACAGAGGTCAGCAGAACATGCCAAGTCTTTAATAATTTAGATAGAAGCAAAATCAATAACTAATTAGTGTGCTACGGTCATATGTTATTGATTTACTAACATAGCCGTCCTAATCGAAATTCTAGAATACGAAAAGCATTAATAGTAGCCTTCATGTTGTGATAGAGATGTATAGAGGCGACGAATGCGCAAATCACACAGTCGAGTTATAAACACATTCTTACAGAATAGCTCTACAGGAGTCTTTATGAGCCAAAACTAGAATTCTGAAAAGTATTAAACCTTCATAGTTGTGGTTACTGTAAAGCTGATGACTTCCTTAATGTTTCCGATCTCATTTCCGGTAGTAGTATTTTCTTAAAAGAAGCAGTTAATTTCTCAGACAGAAAGTTCTTAAGTTCTAAAAAATATCAAAGTTCAGACTTTTGACGCAGACGAAATCGCGATCGTCCGCTAGTTGCTCACTAAACAGAAGTATCATGACTCGTAATTGATAAAAAATTTTAACAAAAAATAGAACCGATTCAAATCGCACTAAAAAGTAAAAATAACTGTGTCATTTAGTTGCTTTAATTTACTTAAGCATATCTAGGAGTCGGTGCCAGCCAAGGTTTCTACTTTAAGGACGTTACCTAGAGCCCACAAACTGCTTTACTACGTAAAATAAATGTTCCTTAAACTTGGCTGGCACTGACTTCATAGATATGCTTAAGTACATTAAAGCAACTAAATGACTGTTATTTTTTACTTTTTAGTGCGTTTTGAGTCGGTTCTATTTTTTGTAAAAAAAAATTATTTCTTACTTTTTAGTGTAATTTCGTAACATACTCGTACTATAGTGTCATAGTATATTATACGGCATTAGTAGCCAAAAAGCTACCGATACCGAGACAAAGACCGAAATCGCTGTAATCGAACCTTCGAAATTTGAAGAGTTCCTTCAATTTCCCCAGGATATCATCATCAGATCCTAACATGATGTCAATGGGACCACCTTGGATGTATGCCCTTTCTAATAAAAAAAGAATTATCAAAATCGGACAACTATGTAAAAAGTTATGCGTGGTCATACATGAAAAAAAAAATATACGTGTCGAATTGAGAACCTCCTCCGTTTTTTTTCGTCGGTTAATAAAATAAACATAATAAATGTAGCCTGAAGGTTTCTGTGCAACGCTTACCTTCGCCGAAATGCACGTGATGAAGCGAGCGATTAATAAAATTAAATTGACAGCGTTTGAACAAGCAAACTATTCGCGTGCAATCATGTAGCGCGTTGATCATGCGATATGGTCTCATGATGGCGCCGTTGGCAAGAATGCTTATTAAGAGTTTATGTTGCGCGCACTAACCGACCGTACGTGCTGTTTAATTATACGTACTACGAGCTGCATTTCGCATTTTATTATATGCAGTACTAGTATGTTCTTACGGGCGTAGCCATCTGGACGATACACTATAAATGTTATTAGCCACCTAATATAGATCACATCAAATCATTGACAACCGCATTTTTCGTGTTTCGTATCCCATTGTTGACGAAAACGATGTCATCACAATGTCAAATTAGTGAACACGACGCTGGCTTTTAATTAATAATAGTCAATTTCGCGTCAGGTTTTAGTTTCAGGGAAAAGCTTTTATTCAACTTCAACTGTCCACTGGGACACACTGGTCTTAAAAGAAACCATTGTCTGTAAAGAAATCTTGCAAGTTAAATTTACCCAACGTTCCGGTTTCCCGTTGAACTGAAATTTGCACTATGTAGAGATGTGTATTATTCGAATAAACACCTAATTCTTCGTTATTTGCGAAAACCACATATTTATCTATCTAAGACATTATTTGCTAACGTTTTTAAAAAATTATTTATTTATTTTCCTAAAAACATATCTATATATATAAAAGAAAGTCGTGTTAGTTACACCACTTATAACTCAAGAACGGCAGAACAGATTTGGCTGAAAATTGGTAGGGAGGTAGCTTAGAGCCAGGAGACGGACATAGGATACTTTTTATCCCGTTCGACAGCGTTCCCGTGAGACTTAACATGAAACGTCAGTCACTATAAAACGTGGTATAACAAAAAGAATCAGACTTGGAATAACAAAACGCAAATGACAGCTATGTAATTGACGTAAAATGACAGCTATGTAATGACGTATGGATGACAATTTGATATTTGTAAGAAATCAACATTAAAACTATTTCTATTAAATAAATAATTAACAAGTGGATTGAAGTGAAGTGAAGTTTAATTAATAATGCCGCGACCAAGACGATCGAATCTTTCCCGACAAAGCCGTAATGCAAGAAGAATACAAAATACTGCAAATGAAAGGACTGAAGAAGAACAAGAAATTGCACGTGAACAGCGCCGCGATAGTATGGCTCGACTTCGTGCTTCTCAATCACGAGAGCAAAGTGAAGCAGCCCGTGAAACAGCTCGGTTGGGAATGCAGAATCGTCGAGCGAACAACAGAAGTCAACAAATAGATAATTTGCGACGCAGAACAAGATATTTAGCTGATTTGAATCGAGCAGCGTTTCGATACGATTGCAGCAATGGTTACAGCTTGCATCCTAGCGTTTGCATTGGGCAAATGGACGTTGTTTGCGAGTATTGTGGTGCATTAAAGTTTTCCGGAGAAACGCCTGGATTATGCTGCCTTAATGGTAAAGTGAAATTGCCAGTGTTGACTCCGCCACATGAGCCATTGTATTCATTGCTTTTTGGCGAAACACAAGAATCACGCCACTTTCTTGCAAATACTCGAAAATACAATAGTTGTTTCCAAATGACGTCATTTGGGGCAGACATTATCGAAGAAGGAGGATTTAATCCGACATTTAAGGTATTTATTTTTGTACTTACATAGAATGTAGTTAAAGAATAACTTACTTTATCTGTTGGTATGTATTATATTTACTAATACTGAACTCTACTCTCCCACAGAAAAAGTGTTTATAACCCAGTTAATACTGTCTGGTTTTTATTTTGTAGATACAAGGACAGATTCACCATCGAATTGGATCATTACTACCTTTCGAAGATACACAGAATAAATTTTTACAAATATATTTCATGGGCAACATGGAAGAACAACTTGATCGACGCCTAGGGATCAATGCAGGAATGAAGCGAGCAATTCTTCAAGACTTGCAGTGTGTGCTTCATGAACATCATGCGTTGGTCAGGTTGTTTAAGAGTGCTTTAGAGCGCATGCCAAATGATGACTATAAAGTTGTCATCAAAGCAGATAAACGACCATCTGGAACACACGAACGCACATTTAATGCTCCAACAGTAGACGAAGTTGCCATCCTGATTGTTGATGAACAATTGGAAAAACGCGATATTGTGTTTACACGTCGCGATACTGGGCAACTGCAACAAATATCTGAAACTCATCGATCATTTGACGCATTGCAATACCCACTGATGTTTTGGCAAGGAGAAGATTTATATTATTTTAATATTAAAATGATAAATCCATTGAATGGTAAAGTATCAGTATCTTAATAATGGTTAATGTCTGTATTATTTGCCTTTGAAATGGTTAATTATCAAATTTTCAATTTCAGGTGAAGAAACTACAAAGAAAGTTAGCTCAATGAATTATTATGCATATCGTTTGATGATTCGTCAAAATGCTGACAACTATTTGCTGCTGTTTCGTCGATTGTTTCAGCAGTATTGCGTTGACATGTATGTAAAAATAGAAACGGAACGTTTAACATTTATTAGGTTGAACCAAGCCAAACTGCGTTCTGAGGAGTACATCCAGTTAGTACTGAAGGAAATACAGCTAATATTGGTCGATTAACTATACTGCCGGCGACGTACATTGGTAGCCCACGTCATATGCATGAATATGCACAAGATGCAATGACATATGTGCGTCATTACGGCCGGCCAGATCTCTTTATTACTTTTACCTGTAATCCAAAATGGATAGAAATTACTCAATTGCTGCTTCCCGGACAAACATCAAATGATAGACACGACATCACAGCACGTATATTCAGGCAAAAAATTCGGTCCGTGATGAACTTTATTGTTAAACAACGCGTCTTTGGAGATACTCGATGCTGGATGTATTCAATCGAATGGCAAAAGCGAGGCCTGCCGCACGCACACATTCTTATTTGGTTAGTGGAAAGAATTCAGCCTGACCAAATAGATGATATCATATGTGCCGAGATTCCTGATCATGAAGTCGATCCAGACCTACATGATGTTGTTACTACTAATATGATTCATGGACCGTGTGGTGCCATCAACCCCCAATCACCTTGCATGGTCGATGGAAAGTGCTCTAAACGATATCCACGGAAATTAACGGCGGAGACTGTCACTGGCAACGATGGGTATCCGCTGTATCGGCGTCGATCACCAGATGACAACGGTCGAACTGTCACAACGAAAGTGAAAAGAATGGATTTCGTTGTCGACAACAGTTGGATTGTTCCATATTCACCACTTATTTCTAAAACGTTCATGACACATTGCAACGTTGAATACTGCAATTCAGTTAAGTCCATAAAATATATTTGCAAATATGTCACGAAAGGCAGTGATATGGCGGTTTTTGGATTGCAATCCTCGAATACCAACGATGAAATTTCACGCTATCAAGTTGGTCGTTATGTGAACTGTAATGAAGCGATTTGGCGTATATTCGCATTTCCCATTCACGAACGTCATCCTACTGTTATACATTTGGCGGTGCATCTGGAGAATGGTCAACGAGTATATTTCACGGCTTCAAATGCTATGCAACGTGCTGAAACACCTCCAGCAACTACATTGACCAGTTTTTTTGCAATCTGCCAAAGCGATCAGTTTGCAAGAACTTTGCTTTACTCGGAGATGCCACGTTATTATACTTGGAATGCTTCATCCAAGAATTTTCAAAGACGGAAGCAAGGTGATGCTGTTCCTGGGTATCCAGATGTGCGTTCTACTGATGCTCTTGGTCGTATGTATACAGTTCATCCAAAGAATGATGAATGTTTCTATTTGCGGTTGTTGCTGGTAAATGTGCGTGGGCCAACTTCATTTGAGACACTACGAACTGTTAATGGTGTTATATTCCCAACATATCGTGCTGCATGTGAAGAATTGAACTTATTAGAAAACGATACCCATTGGGATACGACAATCGCTGAAGCCATTATCTCTGCATCTCCAAGTCAGATACGCACATTATTCGCTATCATAATTTCGACATGTTTTCCATCAAACCCATGTAACCTGTGGCACAAATACAAGGATAGTATGTCAGAAGATATTTTACATCAAAGTCGTGTCAGTTCCAGAAATCACGATATTGAGATGAATGAGGAGATACATAATCGTGCTTTACTTTTGATCGAAGATATGTGTTACCTCATGTGCGGTAATTTATTAATCAGGTTAGGAATGCCAGCGCCAAATCGTGAAATGAATGACGCATTTAATCGAGAATTGGAACGGGAACGTGAATATGATCACCAGGAATTAGATTTAGTAGTTCAAAGGAATGTACCCCTGTTGAATTACCAACAAAAGGAAGTTTATGATACTTTAATGAAGGCAATCGCTGATGAAAATGGTGGTTTATATTTCCTAGATGCCCCTGGTGGAACTGGCAAGACATTCCTTATGTCATTAGTTTTAGCAACTGTTCGGGCGAGATCCAACATAGCGGTTGCAGTTGCTTCTTCTGGAATAGCAGCCACATTGTTAGAAGGATGCCGTACAGCTCATTCAGCATTCAAATTACCGTTAAATCTTCAAACTATTGAAGAACCAACGTGTAATATTGCAAAACACTCAGCAATGGCCAAAGTTTTAGCGGCATCGAAAATCATCATCTGGGACGAATGCACAATGGCGCATAAACGTGCATTAGAAGCACTTAACCGAACATTAAAAGATTTACGCAATGACTCGAGATGTTTTGGAGGAGCAATGATTTTACTGTCTGGCGATTTCCGCCAAATACTGCCAGTAATTCCAAGATCTACGGCTGCCGACGAAATAAACGCTTGCCTCAAATCGTCAAATCTATGGCGCTATGTGAAGAAACTGCAGCTGACAACAAACATGAGAGTTACATTGCTTAATGATACATCTGCTGAAGATTTCTCGGAGCAATTGCTGACTATCGGTAATGGTCAAGTACCTGTCGATGAATCGAGCGGATTAATTTCATTTCCAAATAATTTCTGTAATTTTGTCTCATCAAAAGACGAACTTATCAACAATGTATTTCCAAATATTATTTCTAACTACAAAAATAATGAATGGTTGAGTGAGCGAGCAATTTTAGCGGCTAAGAATAAAGATGTAGATGACCTGAACTACATAATTCAAAATAAGATCATTGGAACAATGCATTCATTCAAATCTATTGACTGCGTCACAAATGAAGATGAAGCCACCAACTATCCAATTGAATTTTTAAACTCTTTGGACGTGCCTGGCTTACCACCGCACAATTTACGCCTAAAGGTTGGCTCCGTAGTAATCATGCTTCGAAACATAAACCAACCAAAACTGTGCAACGGTACGCGTTTGGTGGTTAGTAAATTGATGAACAATGTAATTTACGCTACGATAATGATAGGAAAATTCAAAGGTGAGGAAGTTCTCATTCCGAGGATCCCGATGATCCCAACCGATATGCCGTTTGAATTTAAAAGACTTCAATTTCCGATACGTCTTGCATTTGCCATGACCATCAACAAATCACAAGGCCAATCCTTAAAAGTTTGTGGTTTAAATCTAGAACATTCATGTTTTTCCCATGGTCAATTATACGTGGCATGTTCACGGGTCGGAAGACCATCTGCGTTGGTTGTTTTTGCGCCTGATAATAAAACAAAAAATGTCGTGTATCACAAGGTGTTTAAGTGAAGAGCAACCTATGTACCTACTAAACAGAATACAGAAATAATAATGAATGATTAATGTAGTTATTAAATTTTTTTTTTGGATTTTCTTTCCAATAAAAAAAAATCTGCTTATTTATTGCCATTAAGGCGGAACAAAGTTCGCCGGGTCAGCTAGTTAGGTATAAAAAGGAAAAAAGTAAGCGCCAAAAATAAAATATATAATTAAGTAAAGTTAAAAATAATTAATTAATGAAATCTTTTAAAATTTTAATAATTTAAAAAAATTTAATTTTTGTTCTTCAATAAAATAATTCTTATTTCGTAAATGATACGAATTGAAAAATATCTACCTAACATAGAGGATGTTTGTTGTTTTGCATTTTGCAACAATATTTGACTTTAAAATAGTACACACAACAGAAGGTGCCGCCAACCTTTGAAATTTTACCTGTGTTTGATATCAAGTTGATATATGTACGTACCGCCTTGCGATTGCGTAATGCAATGTATTTACATAGGACATGTATGAGTGCTAGGTAGCGAATATACATACTAGTTTCAAATTATGGATGCATCAAAGTTTATATGGAAAAGTACTGGATGAAAAGCGCGCGTATCTACACCTAATCCATTCCCCGTGCACCAGCGGTGACAAACATTTTTACAACGTAATATATTTTAAAAATGTTTAAAATTTCTTGCTGGTTTACTTTTGGTCCCATTTACGTAATCAATTTGTAGATTAAAACTCAATATCTACTGCAGACCTATTAAACATGTTAGACCCTTGACTTAATGTAAATTACCCGTAGAGAAATTTCATGTATTTCCAATGTGAAGTTGTGTACAAATATATTGTGCAAGACGAACGTTGTCTTATACATAATATTTTCAGGCGTTTTTTTCATTTCCCATCAATTTTTCTATCCACTTTGATGTGATAAAATTAGGTTTTCAGTAAGGTTTACCACCTCTGCTCAACCTGAATATGACGGCATACACGAACAAACGCAGTCGCCACACTCGGACGCTATTTACAATATCTACACAACACACACACCAACAAAAAGTGTATGCATTTAGGTTCCTGTTTATAAGTGTGAAGAAGTAGAGGCGCCTTCGATATAAAATTTACTCACACACACTTGAAATTGCAAGAGTGGGTGCCATTGGAATACTTATAAAGAATACTGAACATTATTTACACGATTGTAGACATGTTATAAATACAGCCACTAATTAACAGAGTTCTATTTAGAATTTTTTTCTATTAGGAATCATTTAAATAGCAACTCGCAAATCTATGAAAGTGGTCAAAACTCTTAAGTAAAAAAAAAATACATAGATAAGTCAAAACACATTTTTTTTAGTGCAAGAAGTGGACCTTCCTAATGGATTTGTTTGAAATTCGGCTTAGTTAGCTAACTTGGAATGATATGCGTATTGTTTGTAGCAATGACATCAATCATCATCGATTATATACGTGAGTTATCTAAAAACTAAAAATAACTGAGTTAGATCGAACGCCTCGTGCACTAACGCAGCATCTCAATCAGTCGTGCATTCAGATCGACGTCATAGACTAAAGAAATGTCACATTTTTTTTTTATCGACTACAAGTTGGCCCTTGACTACTATCACACCTGATGTTAAGTGATGATGCAGTCTAAGATGGAAGCGGGCTAACTTGATAGGAGTGGGACGAAAATCCACACTCCTTTCGGTTTCTACACGACATCGTACCGGAACGCTAAAATCGCTTGGCGATACGTCTTTGTCGGTAGGGTGGTAATTAGCCGCGGCGAAAGCCTCCCACCAGCCAGACCAAGACAAATTAAGAAAAATCTCAATCTACCCCGCCGGGAATCGAACCCAGGACATCCGTCTTATAAATCCACCGCGATACCATTGCGCCACGGAGGTCGTCATACATGTAAAGTAGTAATATGTGATGACCAGACCTTAGTCATTAGTTGTTTTTGGCTTAACAGAGACGCAGGTATTAAGGAACCTGGCCCTCAGTGGGCCGCGGTGTATTTCGTCGATATTTTTTTACACAGATTCAAATTATGTCTTTTGTCAGAATCATTGCTTTGTGACAAGCCTTCGCTAGATGACCTTAAAATCTTTAACTGCGCGTGGCGAAATTTAATAAATAAAGTTTTTTATTTCTTACTTTTTAGTGATTTATCGCCACGTAACGTACTCGTACTATACTGTCATAGTATATTATACGGCACTAGTAGTCAAAAAGCTACCGATACCGAGATAAAAACCGAAATCGCTGTAAGCATGCCTCCAAAATTTGAAGAGTTCCTTCAATATCCCCAGGATATCATCATCCGATCCTAACATGACAATGGAACTACCTTGGAAGTATGTCCTTTCTAATAAAAAAATAATTATCAAAATCGGACAACTCTGTAAAAAGTTATGCGTGGTCATACATAAAAAAAAATACGTGTCGAATTGAGAACCTCCTCCGTTTTTTTTCGTCGGTTAAAAATAGATTCTTATTTTAATTTCAGAATCTGCTTTGATTATTTAAACCACGCGTAACTACCAGTCATATTTCATGTTTTGCTATGGAAATGTTCTAATATTTGCACTTAGTTTATAATGAACTTATAGTTAGCCCCATTCTGTAAATTAGAAACTTATACAAAAACATCATGGACATTTATACGAAAATATTGAGCTTAAACCTAACTCTTGCATTCTTAACATTCACGTTTACGTTCATTGAAAGTGCCTTTTAGGTCCTCTAAACCGAGCACACTAAAAGCTACCTAAAAACCCTTAAAATGTAAAGAATATATAATAAAATTTTTTTTTCATTCTCCAACTCTCAATATATTTGATTATGCAAGTCGTATCTCGTACCTATAAGTAGTAATCAAATATTTCACCAACAATTTACAAAACGAATTCACGAGTCAGAAACCCCGTACATTTCAGCTAACAAGGTGAGCTCTTGCTATTCAAATTAGCGCTTTTTGAAATGTTGATAAATTATATCTGCATCGAATTGGTATGACATAGCATAAAAAAAAATCAACCACGGCACGTTCTTTACCGTCTATATTCATCTAGCAATGATAATCTACAAGCCACATTACTATTCGCGAAAGTGAAAGAAACGATATAAAATATAGGATACCATATAAAATATACCTTCATAAATAAAACAAATAATACCTACCAATAATATAACAAATAATGTTCTAAATAGGTACTTGTAATCAGATATTATCGGGTAAAGCATGTTAAATTAATGTTTTTCGACAAGAAGAAATATTCTCATAACAAGAATGTTATATAAAAGATAAAAAAATATCTATAGAAACTATATGAATAAATAATAATCTATTGTTTCTATTATCTATATTTATTTATATTGCATAACAGATATTGTTTGATGAATATTGTATGTATTGAAGTAATTATAATTCTTAAGCAAATTATACGTGCATTCTTGCATCTGCAATTTGTTTGCGTTTGAGACTCTTTTGCGTCTTCAAATCTCTTGATGCAGTTTATCTCCGCTATGAATAAAATATTAGTTGATGAATAAAATATAATATGTAACCTTGTGTTTTATAGCTTTTTAAATGAATTTAATAGTTTCATAATATTAATTAACACATAATACTTATAATTGAACATTGTTTTACTCTATTAATTTTTAATTGTCATTAATAATCCTTGCATTACTGTTGCCACATTCTTGCATCTGCAATTGTTTACCGATGTTATTGCGCCTCTGAATTACAAAATTACTTGTAATATTAGAGATATCTTAGAAAACCTTTTTGAGTCGAATACTTGAGATTAAATATTTTACTAATTAGTTTCTTTTGAGCTTCAAACTTAAAAACATGGTCGGTACTGTTGAATTATTTATTTACACAAGTTTTTGGTTGCACCAATCTACATGCCTACTCATAAACTTTTTCTTACAAGCGAATTCCGAGTTGTTCATTAACAGAAGTAGAAGTGGCCTTCTAAAGTCTAAATTAAGGGATAATAAATTTTTATTATTTCTAAGTACAATTTTTTTTCGGCAAAATAGCGATTGGCTGACATTACAGCGTTAATTAAGTGATGCAGTCTCAGCGCATTTAATCACCATACTTCTAGATCAGATTTTCGCTGAATGGTGCCAAAGCGCTAAAGCGAGACATTCGCATTTAATTCAGACTTGCTTGTAGATTCTGTAACTAAACTTGACAGTTTCTACTTCGTCTCTACACCTCTCTTTTTTTTTGTATCGATATAGATAGAGAGAGATCTTGGTCGATATAAACTATAAATTTCCTTATTGACCAAACTATGGAGCCTCCGCAGGAGTCCCAGAACCTCCCTGATTGAAAGTAACTTACACATAGGTCAAAGACCACAAATCTTATATAATTCAAATTGAAATATTTAGTTTCCTTTCACTAGAAATATTTTACAGTTATCTTAAAATGCACCTTACACAAAAGTACTCGTGTAAACCTCAATAGAAGCACATATCTGTAGATATCTATTAGGTAAGTGGAATTCTGAATGGTTTAACTAGAAATATCAATGCCTTTCATACGATCAGACGTGTACATTTCCAAGTTACATAATAACCGAGTACATATTTCAATATAATACGTAATTTTTACCGTGGAAGTGGAAACTTTACCGGCGGAAACGGTGTTTTTAATCGGCAACACTTTTATCTCTTTCGTTATTGATATCATGCACTTGGGTATTGATTAGTGTAATCGTGTTTCACTGCAAGCTATCTAATTATAGAACAACAATCATTATTATTTAAATAAAACATTAATTAGATTGGTTATTTTAATTATGATGAAACGTAATGTTAAATTTCAGTCTAAAATATTTCAGGGAGGCACCCTTTCATGTTGATTTAAAAGAAATGCTTATTTTAAAATCTGCGATTTATTGTGTGAGTTGCCACTTTCCTTGTTATGTACTTCTTACTACAGAACTTCCTTCTGAAAAGGTCCTTACAAAAACTGTTTTCCTATATTGTATTTTCTCTGTAAATAATTAATTCGCTGAAGAAAGCAATAACTTACTCTTACCATATACTCATACATAACAAACATTACTTGGATTATCTTTAAAATAAGATTTAATTTGAAGAAAGTTCTTAAATTACAGCATAAACAGCATTATGAAGAGCTAGAAAAGGGGACTTCGATCCTGACCTATCACGCAGCATGCGGGTTGATAATGTTTGACGTTGTAAAAATCACCAATGATGTTTGACGGCGTTACTTTTAACTTTTAAAAAGTTCAATATTTCATAGCCTGACCCAGGACCAAAACTGAATTTGACCATTGACCCATTGAGGCAGTTCCAAGCACAGCTCTTTAAAATAATGAATTAAACCATTGTTCACAGATGCCTGCCTGAGATGCCAGGGTGAAAGCAAGAAGGACTCATACGGCAAGCAAGACTGCGTCGTGGTATGGGGCGAGTGCAACCACAGCTTCCACTTCTGCTGCATGTCGCTCTGGGTAAAGCAGAACAACCGCTGTCCACTCTGCCAGCAGGAGTGGTCGATACAACGGATGGGCAAGTAAAGGCCTCGCCGGCGTACTAGACGTTACTTCTTCGTTATTCTGTCGTGCTGTGAATATGTTATTGTATGTAAGAATGCATTAATAAAAGGCTGTATTATTTGGAGGTGTTTGTTTGTAATCTTGAGACCTGTAGAATAAATGTTTCTGTGGAGTACAAAGTTAGGAATCGGTTAGAAAAAGGTAACAGAAATGACAAGGAATTTTTTAAAAGCAATGTCAAGGGACATTAGAGAAGGGGCATAAATCACGAATCAATACACAAATCCTTACATTACTTAAATGTTACTTTTGTTGATGTTGTAAATTATTATTTTATTTAAAATTAGGGTGATAATATTTTATTTGTTAACGATCACTGTAAGATGTTGATGACAGTGACCGGTACCGACGGCTTAACGTGCTTTCCGAGGCACGAGGGTGTATCACCACCAAGTTCGCGACTCCGGGCTGGAAATGTACTGAGAATTTCATAGAAGAATAAAAAACTCAGAATTATTCCGCGACCCGACCCAGGATTCGAACCCAGGACCTCGTGATCGAAGCCAGATAGGCTAACCACTAGACCAACGAGGCAGTCGTTAAAGGCTTAAGGTATAAACACATGAAATTCATAATTATTTGGATATTGTGATCCACATAACTATGACAGGTTTCTCTTATTTAATTCTAGAGATAGAGATTTTCATTTTCCCGTGTTTAAGGACAGTCAGTTTAAAATTGCTACTGTAGAAGCACGTTGCTTTTATCTTAACAACTGGCTACTTCTTTCATATGAAGTAGGTAGGTACACTTAAACATTAAGTAGACAGTTATAGATGCTCACCAGACTAGATGGGAAATTGAGGTTATTCACACGAACTATAATTAGCGAGGGTTTATACAAAACACGTGTGACGCGGACTAACAGCTATCTAAAGTGCTCTTTAGAAATTATCAATCGACTTTTCTTTGCTTGTATATACTTACATTATACAGTAATTTAGGTTGGAAACAATCATAAAAGCCTTTGCAATTTCTACTTTTTTTTAATCGTTACTAAATAACAAACCTAAGAAATAATAAATCAAACAGTTGGCCCGCCTGATGTTATGTCGAAAATAATGCCAATAACGGAACAACGATTTGCAGGACGTGCTAGGCTAGGAAGACCTAGTTACAAAGCTCTGCCTTAAGCAAGTCTACCTGAAGGTGAGACAAGGTAAAGGTAAGTAAGGGTTTATGTGCGAATAATTACATCGGCAAATATATCATTTAGACCAAAAGCATTTAATCTAGCGGTGAGTTAGAGAGGTTGGAAATCAAAATAAATTGTAGTGTCTGTTGGTCATTTCAATTTATCTGCTTTTTTTCTAAATGACCATTTCATCGTATACAAGTTTATAAGTACGTACGTTTTTTTTGTGTATGTACCATACACAAAAAAATCAAAATTTCAAATTTTTCTGTTCTGTCTGTTCTAGCTAATCTCTAAAACTACCAGTTGAATTGTAAAAACTCTTATTGTATATGATATATATCCTGATATTCCTACAAGAACAGGAACTACACGGATGAAACCGCGGGCTTTCGTCAGTAATTAACTGTTAGAACCTGAAATTTGGTTTTTAACTTACACGGGACACGCCTTATGTCCTAATAGTAAGTATTACCTACCTACATAACATTCCACTGGTTATACGAGTTACCTAACCGAAATCGACTAAAGAATAGCGCTTACAACACTGCTTGTTCTCAATAGACCAAGACTTCATTGGGATTGGACACTAACAATCCAACGTACCTACACAATTAAGATAATAAAACAATCTCGCCCAGACTGTTACGAAACAGATCTATACTGAACCCAATTTTCTATTGGTAAATTCCTATATGTATTTACGACTTTGAAAAGAAATTTAGAAGGAACTTTTGAGTTCAGAATGTACCTAATCATAGTTTCTGTGCTCTCCTTTTTATACTACATAGTTAAAGATATAACATGATTATCTATTAAACCAGTTAATAAGAGTGATACCTATAAATTCTACATGTCTATTATAAAATAGAACTAGAGTATTTACACCTTTAAATAATATTTCCAAAAATCCAATTCAAATTCCAAAAATAATAAATGAATAATGATAAAAGAAGAGCGACAGATACAATAAACTAACTTTTGAAATTATTTTCTTTCTGTCCCACCAATCATCGATAGGTATTTCCCATCAAAGTTTCATCCGGTATAAATATTAAATCTTAGTTGTTAATAAATTTCAGTTAAGTCAAGAACAACATTACATTTTCATTAAAATCGTAAGTAAAGAAAAAATGTTTCGGAAAAACGCAGAATTGGACAGCTACACCACAAAGCCTACCTACGCACATCTTCTTGTGACAGACAGACATTTTGTTTTTTATATATTGTGATAATTCATCAATCACGAATGTTCAAATACTCATAAATCATATTCTGCTAAACGCATCTCCATGTCTCCCGTGTTTGCTGCCATATAATTGAATGCATAGCAAACTTGTTGACTATTTTCACTGAACCAACAATGCTATCAATGGAAAGTCGTGCACTCTCGTCATTGCTTCAGAAACTCTCCGTTACGTCTTACAATACAAAATGAAGCGGTTATAAGGGTGATGATTTAGATGCGCCAGCGCAGAAGACAGGCACTGCTGCTTATTGACTGAAGATCAGAATTTGTCGTTACTTTCAACTTTACTGAACATTTGATAAAAATTATATTAGACGTTAATGGTAATAACCGAATTAGGTCCCCATAATCTGTAACTGTGTTTTTATTACTTGATATGTGACTATCGATTTTGTATCTGTGTTAGACGAAGACGTTTAACGCGATACTATTGATAAAGAGAGACAGAAAATAATAACAATTATTAATCTCTCTCAACTAATAAAAACATAGTTACAGAGTTTCTTCACGAGGCAGGCCTTCTTTCTACTCACCAACTCACTAATTGACATTTATTGGCCATGTCCATTGAAGTTATGCTACGAAATATTCCAATGTGTTTCTCAATGGAATTGTTGAAGAAATATACTATTGTCAAATAGTCTCGATTGGCTTTATCCTCCGATACTAAGTTAGAAAGTTATCCAGTTTATGTAAACTTTATATATTTCTTTGCTGTATTAGCTTATGTCTTTTCTGAGAAAGCCTACACAAATTGATTTTTACGCTCTTTCCATAATATGTACCTACTCGTATTTATTATGATCTCTATTCTCGGTCTATAGAATAGATCTATAAATCGATATATTGGATATTTCCAAACTTGAAATTCTCGATTAAGAATCAATGAATGACGTTGACAAAAAGGTAAAAGTTTAATTTTACAGTTAGTCGAGCTGTGGAATGTGGATACATTAGTCTGGTCCCTAATGTGCAGTCACCCGTGATTATAATAGAAACCCATAAGGTAACCTTCAGGTCACCCGTCGGCTGTCGACTTTATAAACAATCATATGAATGATCAATGATTACTTAACGTGACATCAATCTTGAAAAACAACAACCCTATTACCCTCTACAAAATCCCAATTATTGATGAGAAGTTTATTTTGGTGTAGATCGATAGTAGCGGTATTGTTTACATAGGTAATCGTAACTCGTTTTATAGAACAAAAGATTTGATTGTTGTACCTAATTATGTTCCTATTAATGTTATTGGCTGAATCGAATAAGGTGACGAAGCTTTTGAAGTCTTTTGCATCTTTGCGTCGCAATTGAGTTACTTTGTTAATCTAATAAGGATTGAGACGCATATGCAGAAGCGGTATCTTGCATACACAATCACAAGCAATGCATAAAATCATGATAAATATTGTCATAACCATATAAGTTTACGCCATGCTCATTTGCATTATGTAAAAACAAACATACATAAAACTTAAACTGAGTACTAATGTACTCGGTTTTATTATTAAGTAAAATAGGATAATTAAGTTCTGTTTTACCTAATCCTTCCTATAATAAAAGGTATTATTTAGGTTTACCGTATCAGTTATTCTACATTATAATAATATGATAAATAGCAGTCGCCCGCGACTTCGTCCGCGTGAAAACCTCTTAGGTACTCTTTTAATTTTAAAGACAGATTTTCATATAAAGTGTACTCTTTCCCCTCTACCCCTCTCAATTTAATTTTTTTATAGTTCCCGTCAACCAATATCCTCCGTCCCGTCCCGTGTACTAAAGATCTACATTTTTGTTAAACATTGTACGACATAAACAATATACATATATTTATTGATATATTTATGGCAAGCTAATGTGTATAGCTTGTATTAAATAGTCTATTTCACTTTTGAGTCTCGCTTTCATAATAAACAAAATAATATACAATCCGACATGCAGATCTAGAGATTAGCCCGTTTAAACAAACGAACAAACTTTTTCGTATATTATATAAATATGCTGGCCATGCCAAATAAATTGAAAGAAAAGATCAAAGATCGAATTCTCAAAGAATGTTGACCCCTATCCAGTACGCATAACATAACAAGGAGGAGGTCAACTTAACTTGGACGATATAGCGGCAGTGATATATTTTTTCGAATGTTTGTAATATCTCCGTTCACTGTATAACTAATTAACATACTGTAAAAGATAAATCTTATCACTATAATAAAAGTAAACTTAAGCATATGAATTAAATTATTTATTAGAGTCGCGCTTTTTAGAAATTTTGTAATATCTCCGAAACTATATAACTAATTAATATATCTACTGTAAAAGGCAAATCTTATTTCTGTAATATCCTTGTGATTATTAAATAATTTATTTTGATAAGGATTTAAGTTTAGTTGTATAAATAATGACGTAAACGTAAGTATGTTAAATTATTTTCTAAAACACAAAAAGTAGATATATGCTATCGCGGACTTTTTTGTAGAACTTTTTAAGATGCATAAAGTTTTCATACAATGTTTTCAATTATATCCAATAGCTACGGCAGCGCACGCGATTTACGCCGATTCACGGTCCGACTCCCGCGACAAAAACTGTGATAACTCGGGTAATATATACAATACAAATATAAAATAGAGACCTCACTCGCACACTCACCAATAACGTAGCATTCGACTGGTTAAAGAATTTTTAAAATCGGATCAGTACAAACTTACAAACTTCAAACATTACCTCTTTATAATATTAGTATAGATTACGTACTTCGCCGTTTCCATAGGTGCATATCCGTCGTGAATATCTATAACATAATCTCTTATAGAGGTTACTGTTGCCTTAAGCAGCATGCTTCTGCCAGCTTCTAAAGTTCTTATGACTCGTCTCATCTGTTTATCTACTAAGGGCAACTCTTATACAACGAAATACAATTCCAGCATCTAGAACCTCGATCATTGAATCTACATAGGAAAGACAAAATAATTTATAAAAGTTAGCCTATGCAAAACTTTTTAGTCTGAAAATCTTTTGGAAATTTTCACTTGTGTTCGTTTTCTACCTCCTGTATTAAAAACGATATTATTATAATATTTACATAGATACAATCATTAGAGTTACTTGTTTACTATGTAGGTATGATAGTCGATATAATATTTGTCTTAATTTTGTTATATTAATATGAACAAACAATACATCTCATTGTTTAATATGAATCATTAGTAGCTACATATTGTACTAATAACATAGTATCCCAAATGTATCCATCTAATAAAGTAATACATGAAGGTCTCAGATGAAGCTATGGTGTCAAATATTTTCGTAACTTTTGTCCCCGTTTTATGATATTGAGTTTAAATGCCACATGATATTGTCAATATCTTCAATGTCGAAACAATTTCAATATTTGTACGCAGCGAGTGTAATATCTATTTACTCGTAACGTAAGACCATGTGAGTTGTGACTCAACTCATTTCTAGTTTCAAAATTTTTGTAGGTTACATTCCTTCATTCATTATATATCAGGGGTTAAAATATAAAATTGCCGATTTGTACTGAAAAATAAAAAAATCGTTTTTTTTTAAGTCAACATATTTATTTAATCAAAATAATTACCATTATTATCTATACATTGCTGCCATCTAATAGGAAGCTCATTTATGCCTTTGCGATAGAACTCTGGTGATCCAGATTCGAAAAACTGTGTGAACGCATTCTGCACTGCCTCCTGAGAAGAGAACTTTTTATCACGTAGAAAATTGTCCAAATCACGAAAAAAATGGTAGTCCGTTGGAGCAAGGTCTGGCGAATATGGAGGGTGACGAATGGTTTCTAATTGCAGTTCCTGTAGAGTTAAAACGGTTTCTCGTGCTGTATGAGGTCTCGCGTTATCATGGAGCAAGCTTTTCAACCAAAATCGCACAGTGCGTTCATTAGCAGTCCCCTCTCCAAACGCAACATTAATATTGCCAGCTGTTTGTGCCGCGTTAGTTCCGCGTCGGAACTCGTATTCAAAAATCACACGAATTTTCGAAGTATCATCTTTCTTGACCAGATAAAAAAAACAACTGAAAGTTGATAATCGAATGTTGCACATTTTTTAAAAGAAGAACTACACAGGTACCGTATGAAAAAAGTTTCACTTTAAAATCTTAAACCATGAAGGTTCTATGTCAATTCGAAGTACCTATTACAATTATTTCATTCTTTAACCCCAATGATTAAATTTCAAATAAATTAAATAATAATTTATTTATAAAATAATAAATATCATTTTATTTTTACTCGCTGACGCTCTTTTTACCCGACTGCGTCAGAAGGAGGGTTATGTTTTTCACTCTGTATGTATGTCTTTCTTCCACGCGCTACAGTCTAAATGGCTGAAGTTTCCATGTGAATGTCGTTTAATGTCAAAATTGTGGTGTGTCATAGGCTACATAAATTTTCAAAATGGCGGCAATAATAATATTGTGTATTTTTTTCTCTTATCTTAGCAATATGGGTTCCAATTAAAAGGTCGTAAAACGATATTCAAAAATATAAATATTTTTCATGTTTATCTTTCTTGTTTAACAGAAAAAAAAAACATCTGAAACATAAATAAAATAAAATGTTGCAAATAAAATTTTTATAAAAGAAGAACTACATAGAAGTTAGAACTGAAAAGAGAAAAAAAGTTTCACTTTAAAATCTTAAACCATGAAGGTTCTATGTCAATTCGAAGAACCTAAAACAATAATTTCATTCTTTAACCCCAATGATTAAATTTCAAATAAAAGAATTATTATTTTATTTTTACTCGCTGACCTCTTTTTACAGTTTTTGTAACTTCTAGCAGTCGGGTTATTTCATTATTAAAAAAATAAATATATAGATTTTGTTTTTAACTGAATAATTTTAATAAAATTTAAAAGCGTCAATAGCTCTAAGGTTTACAGGACAGACTCAAATCAGGAAGGTCTAGATTTCAAACTCATCGTTGAATTTTTTTTATATCTTTTTCTTGCTCTTTTGCCTTCCATAGGTAAGTACGATAGGAAACTATGGAATTTTTGAATGGACCAAGTGCAAAGCGCTGTGGGTGGCGTTCGTGTCGTTACTTTTGTATCATTACAATGTATACCTATCGAAAACAAGTAACAGTAAGAAGAAGATACATATTTCTAAAATAGTATAAATAAATAGTAGCTGTTAGACGGAGTCACGAAGTTAGGCTCTAACACTGCTAATTGAAATCACGCGGCCGATGTGAACGCGGTTTACCTACAGCGTATCTAATGAAACTGTTCTGCAACAGACCTATTGTTGTATAGAGCAGATCACCTAATACTTTCATTTAGACAAGACGTTACCTAAATAAGCTCTACTTTAAATAAATAAAGGTAAATCATACGTAATCCAATCGTATCTGATTGAATCGGGTCATGGTTCTAATGTAAAGGCTCAGAAGACATAAGCTATATTATGCACATTCGGGTGTTACATCAAATTAAAATGAACCAATTGCGGTAATCACATAATTTATTTAACGAGCATTTACATTTTATTACACTTTAACTTTTAACAAAATTAACTGGCAGCATAACTGCCTGGCTGAAGTGGCGTCCTTTTATATAAGCCAAAAACTGCAGTACATTATTTTTTTTATGACATAAGCTAACAACACCTACTCAAGGAAACAGTCACTGCGAGGCCTAACAGTCACATGACTGTCTGCCATAGTTTAGAAAGGTGAAGAAGAAACGAGATCAAAAAGTTTCTCAATACACTATCTGAATTTAATTTTGTATAGATAATAGTTTTTACTAAAAATAATTAACCTGAAAATTTTCTAAAATAACGATAAAAATATTGTAACTGCAAGCTCGCAGGGTAAAAATGAATTTCATTTTTTGATAACAAAAGTTCAAAATTGTTAGAAATATTTCACAATCAACAGCCAGTTTTGTACAATGTATGCGCAAATCGCGATACATTCAAGCACTTTATCTGAGAGCTTGTTATTCATTTTTACAGTGCTATCATAACCATCTTATCTCCAAAGCAGTCATATGTTCATGACATATAACTGCTTTCATCATATTTAGTAGATGCATATTTTTATCCTTCATCACATAGATCTATAGGACGCCAGACAATCGCGACCTATAAGAAAGAGCTATCGCGAACAGCATGTTGACAATTCAATGCGGGGGTTTGCCCTCTCAAGGTCAAGGCTGTGCCTCCCTCCGACCTACCAATGTTGAGGATTTCGAGATTCTTGTTAAAGAAAATTATACTTTTAACCTGACCTGGGACTCGAACTCATTATTCGAAGCCGAAGTAGCCTTGGAACAAATTTGACAGTTAGGTACCAATATATTTTCAGAAAAAAAAACTAGTAAGCCTTCTACATAATAATCGAGTGATCATAACCACGTGTTCCCATTTCTCAGGTCAACATAATTTGATATCTAGCCATTGTTATATGATTGTTGATTATTAGCCATGTATACCTGTGGTCCTATTTATAGTTTTCAAGTTCTACTTTTCTTAATTAGGGTTATAGTACAGTAGGTGACCTAGATCAAAACTAGATCTATCTAAATAGACAATGCACCTAAGGGATCTAGGCCAATCGGTGCAAACTACACTGGCGCCAGATCTATTAATGCTAAAATACTTATAAAGCTAGTCATATAGGTACTTACGGTCGGTAGTATCATGCGTTGTTATACCTTTCATATTTATTTTATTTTATTTATTTATTTATTTCAGACCACAACGTCCATTTAGGGTTAGTAACAATGAAAACTTATAAACTATATTAGTACTTAAGAACTAAAAGAGATTTAGTCCTCTGCGTGAGTTTCCACACCAGAGGACTATTCATGCAATCTCCCACCATCCTTAAGATACTTTTGCTGCTGCCACGGATCTTAGCTAGCAGCGACGCGGATTTTTTTCTCCAAACAGAGTCAAAGGAATCTGTTCGTGCCGCCACAAACAGAAGAACAAAGAAACATATACTTAAGTATGAATTGTATATACTTATAGCATTATCTAATTATCAGAATGTAATTAAATAATTTATGAACGTAGTTATAACATCATTTTAAGTTAGGAAATGCATTTACGTATCCCCTCCGGGGGTATAAGGTGGGATACCTTACTGTACTTATCGCATGATAATATGGAATCTTAGATACGTAATAATTTAAATACTAATGTGGTGACCACATAAATCTTATTTTATCTATCTTGTAAGGTTAATTCAAATTAAAAAAAAAGACATTGTCGTAAGTAATCAGTACCCAAAATATTTTCTTTACAAACCATATCCGCGTCTGTGCTTCAAAGGTTCAAAACACAGCTCGCTTTAACGTTAATTTTCTGAAAGGTAAGAGCCAGAATGCAACATTTTAAACTTGTTTTCCTGGTAGTTTGTTTTTTGCATCCTCAATATCTACCTTGAAGCACGAGTGGTATTTTGAGCGATACGGCATGTTTCGCCACACCCGGCCAGGCCTCCTGCGCCGACCAATCGCAAGCCTCCAACGCGAACTGTAATCTGACTTTCAATGTATAGCTGTAGACTTCGCTCAGCCTTGGACGGATACAATCATTGCTTTATGCAAGGTACGCTTATCTTGATGACGAATGCAAATTAAAAATGCAACAATTATACCTATTTTCTTAACCTGAAAAAGGTAAATAGTTTTTCATTTATTAAAGTCATCAACAGGTTACAATTAACATAAATATTATATAACAAGATCTTAAAAACTGATATTTAATTGTATACCTACTTATTGGTAAACAATACAACATGCGTTATAAACTGTTAGAAACAATAGTGAAAAAGAAAACAAAAGCAAATCAAATTAACGAATTTATAAAAATTTTTAACAAAAAATAGAACCGACTCAAAACGCACTAAAAAGTAAAAAATAATTGTGTCATTCAGTGCGTCGGTGCCAGCCAAGTTTAAGGAACATTTATTTTACGTAGTAAAGCAGTTTGTGGGTTCTAGGTAACGTCTATGCTTAAGTAAATTGAAGCAACTAAATGACACAGTTATTTTTTACTTTTTAGTGCGTTTTGAGTCGGTTCTATTTTTTGTTAAAAATTTTTATTTCTTACTTTTTAGTGATTTATCGCCACGTAACGTACTCGTACTATACTGTCATTGTATATTATATGGCACTAGTAGCCAAAAAGCTACCGAAAGAACAAAAACTGAAATCGCTGTAAGCGTGCCTCCAAAATTCGAAGATTGGAAGTATGCCCTTTCTAATAAAAAAAGAATTATCAAAATCGGACAACTCTGTAAAAAGTTATGCGTGGTCATACATATAAAAAAAAAAATATACGTGTCGAATTGAGAACCTCCTCCGTTTTTTTTTCGTCGGTTAAAAATAAAACTATTTTTAATGACTAACATAAAGCGAGGTTATCTAGAAAAGTATCTATTTTATCTATAGAGTTTAAATATGTTGTTTAATGTTTATCCCCTCTCCTATAAGGAGGGAGGCCTGGCCCTGTAGTGGGCCGTTAATGGTGATGATGATAGTTTAATTTTCTTTTTAAAATTGATAAAATTGTTACCCGAAATATCAATATTAATACCTGCGAATGCAATACTACCTTGTGTACTGTGGGTAGTTGATTGGAAATTACTAATGTTGATATAACTTGGACAATTAATGAAGTTTTAAATTCGTTTATTTTAAGTAGGCAGACCAAGCCAGACGTTTGATACGTCATGTTAGACTTTTTGTAGTGGCTGTACTGACGACGACTTTACGGTATTTACATTATAAAACAATAGAAAAATATAATTATAATCACTTTATCTTTGTTCGGTATACCTTCATTTTTACTCTTAAACAAAGGTATTTGCAATTCAATTTGTATATACAAGGCTAAATTTTCTTAATCTTCATTTCATTATTTATTTTTCCTATCCTATTTTTTCTCAAGTGGAGTTTTTTCAAAAGTGATACAAAAACTTGAGTTGTTGTTCCGGAATTTTAAATGCCAATGTTTTATGACATGAGTAAATGGCAGGATTATTATTAATTATTATTTTTAGAGAGTCTGTATTTTGCGTTATTTTTGCTAATACTTTAGTATTAGCAGTACTTGCACAATTTCTTTTAAATAATCTATAATGAATAGAAATTTTCTGACATAATGATAGTAACTGACGGCCTCTATAGCGCAGCGGTTAGTGTGATGAATTTATTTTGTTAAATGGAGGTCCCAGATTTAATTCCCGGGTGGGCCAACAGAGATATTTTTCTGACTGGTGTGGATTTCATCCTTCTAACAAGTTAGCCCGCTTCCCCCATCTTAGATTACAACATCACTTACCGTCAGTTTTGATAGCAGTCAAGAACTAACTTGTAGTGAATAAAATAAATAAACATCTTTGTAATAATAACATCTAATTACGTTGGCTATACTTTCTTTCCAATGGCTAAAAGTATTTTTAAATTAGACACGATCTGATTGAGAAATTACATTAAAAACTCGTTTATTACGTTATTTAAATACACAATAATCTCAATACTTCAATAGACACGTACTGGCACAGGATGGTATTTTTTTACCAGTGGCTAAGCCTGGTAAAATAAATGAGAGCAATATTCTCATTGTAGAAATTTTGGACTCATTATTTCAATATGTTTAGCTTTTTATGTAAAGAAATTGCAATAGAATAAGACGTGGGTTCATTTAGGTATCATTACAAATATTGTCTAGAAATTTTCCACCACACTGCAATACAATCGTTTGTTTATGAAAACTGCTTGGAATTCTCATGCCATGAATGCTTGCAATATGAATCCAGTGCTCGAATATTCGCTGTAGAAATACACGACGTTCACTAGAAACGAACATTTTCCTACAATTAATTAATTAACTAACATTCTTATACCAGCATTGGTGTAATGTATCCACATTGGTAGCCTGTAGGTATAACTATTCAGGTCATTTCCAGTTCTATGGCCTATACTAATAAATAAATCCCAACTTATTTTGGTTCCGATTGGTAAAACAACCTGGCCAAGGTTTTGATATTTTGAATCTACACTAATTATGTGACTGTGCTGTTCTGTATTCGACTGATCCACTAAAGATACTGACCACCCAAATTCAAATCCGTTTATTTTAAGTAGGCTGTTGTACAAGCACTTTTGAAAAGTCAAGTCTGTCTGTGACTCTACAAGCAAGAATAAAATGACGTTATTTCGGTTTGATGAATTAAGTATGATCGAACATCTATTTCAGTTCGCTCTTTTTAATACGTCAAGAATTTCTTTAAAATAGGATCAATATTTTCCTGAAACAGTCGTAGATTATTAGATTATGTAACAATTAAACATCGATTTATACAATTATAAATCAATGCAATTAAAGTCTCAACAATGTTACTATTGAAGCTTACATTGTTATTGTCATTTAACATTGCATATTATTGCATTTATTAACACTTTACTAGCCATCATTAAAGGTAAAATTATACAAAACTATTTTATACGTCCTCCAAGCATATAATTATTGTGTAGTAACATTGTTATCTTTTAAACATTGTTCATTGCTCATATTTAATTAACTTAACAAGATACCTGTAGGTACCTACGGATCATTACCTATTAGAGATACTTATTAAGACTTATTATTAGTATATTTATGCCCTTGGCATTAACTTCTGGCTGGCGCTAATTCCCAATAAATTATTAAACCAGTCTGTCAGGGTATCTTCACATCTGACGGAAGGTCGAGCGCATACGATCACGTTAATTCGTACGTTCGACGCACTAACGCATCATCGGTTTAGCTTGAGTGTGATCGAATATTTTATTTATATTTGCTTGTTCTGACATTGCGCAAAAAATACGCGACAGATGTGCAAGGACCCTCAATCAAAAATGAAACCTTCACATTGGTTTGTTAGTATTTCAAATTTCTAAGGAATGTTAATTACTTATCTGGGATCATTCTTCTGTTTAAAGTATCAATCTACTTCTCCAGTTACGTTGTTTAATATGCACCTACCTAATTTGTTTCGGTGTCAAAATAAGTTTACTCAAACTACGTTAATTTTTACACTGATGGATACAGATTTATTTAGGGTTCCTTGCATGTACGGTGTACTTTAGACTTTTTTAAGGTTGCTTGCATGTACTACGGTGTACCCACATTAGACTTTTCTATAGACATAAGTTAGGTATTGCGACTGCGTTTGTCCGTCTGAAAAATATGATGGCCATTACAAAATGAAGTAGAAATAATGTAATAAAATGTATTAAAATCCTTTTTTCAGTTGAGAGAGGAGGCCAATACCTGTAGGGCCATTTACGACGGCGGAATTAATTAGTTCAACTAATTGTAATGGTATGGTAAATAAACAGTTACATGTAATTATACTTACTATACCATTGTTCAAAACTAACAATCATTTAAAATACGCAATAACTCTACGTTTACCTACGTGACGTGTTTAGGCTTGGGTGTAGATTTACATAGACGACCTCATAATCGTCCAATGGCATGGACGGCATCTATTTAACATTTGATATAAACAATAAGAACATTAACATAACATTATTCTACCTATAGCACAGTTCATTATAAAGCATAACATTAAAGCCCGGTGCATATTAGAATACTATACAACAAGGAAGTAAGGAGAGAGATTTCAATATTATTCGTCACAATCACAGGTTATTATAATTAGGTATGACTGTAATTGAGTTGTTAATTAAGAAAAATAAAAATATATCTTATAAGAGTTAAGAGGAGGAGAATGAACTCGTACCTATGCGGTGAAACCGTATAGCAAATCAGTTTTATAATAAAAGGGAAATCATAAACTGGTTTAACTCAAAGAGTTCCAAAGATCTTGAATAGTTAACTTCAATTTCAATAAGATTTAAATACCTAACTTAGCTATGAGGTTTAAGGTTTTAATGGCAGTGTACAGGTAAAGAAACTTTCAAATTTCAAAGGCTATAATGTAATAAATAAGGGTAATAAATTAAGTTAAGTAAGTACAACTGGATGTAAATTAAAACAATAAAAAAAGTCTCGATCTTAGTACTGAGTCTACTCCTTACTCTGTCGTTACTCTCTCGTTACTCGTTACTACTCGTCGAGTACTAACTCTTAAGATTTTACTTGGGGTAATGTTGTATCTACCTAATGAACTTAAATCTCTATTTTACTAATCCACAACTTTTAATACTCACCTAGAAACACGTTTTTGATCTAAGGGGCTTGTGGAGCCCACACTTCACTTGGCTCTTTAGATTTAAATTTAAAATTTAGACGTTTTTGATTCGTCTCTGATTAGCTCTTGACTGCAATCACCCCTGATGGTAAGTGATGATGCACCCCCTTCGGTTTCTACACAACATCGAACGGGAACGTTAAATCGCTTGGCGGTACGTCTTTGATGCGCAGCAAAACATTGCTTTGTCTTGTTGTGCAAAGTCAGCTGGTATTTTACACTGAAAGAACTCTTGATACGTATATTAAAAAAAATATTATTGAGATGACACATTTTTAAACTCCTAATATGCGTTCACTCTAATTCGCTCCACTTTAAAAACAATCGGAAAATTCCGCTTGGAATCGAACACAATTAGATCAATCTAGCTGCGGGCCGACTCTTGATTTATCATCTCCATTTGGCACGCATAATACTTGGACACAGCTGCTGTTTAACTGATTTTTACTGTCTTACCATCTTCATAAATATTACAGAATAACTATGGGCTTGCAGGATTAATTAAACGGAAGTTATTTCACAGCCCAACCTTAAATCTGCATAGGCCATCTACTTTGCAGATTTAAGGTTAGGCTGTGAAATATTGAGTTTTCATTCTAAGAAATTTTAATACTACGAGTATACCCGGAGTTGAGAATTTGGAGGTGTTAGGTATACTCCCTTGCATCGTAGAGCTCGTCAAGAGGTTAGTTCCGGTCGTTAACATTAAAATGTGAAAGTAATCGTTACAAAATTTATTTAGTTTATTACCACCCTAATTCCGCTGAGCATTATCAGCGTATAATGTCTATGCATCAACTTTTAGAAATGAGAAGAAGACCTTCTCCTCGTTTGTCTACAGGTTCGTCTGTGTGGCTTTAGATCATTCGGTTCTTTGTTCACTTTTAAACAATTATTTTTATTTCCTATTCGTGTTATTAACTAGGTTTCGCATTATTTCTATATGACGTGTTAAGCTTATTTTTCCCCAAATTGCCCGATTTAGCGGAAACATTCAAGGAAAATAAATAAGTATGTGTACAAGTCGAAGAAATGACACATCTATTTTGATAACATGAAATTAACGTACTTATACATTGACGAACATATAAATTAGGTGTTTGTAATCATTGTGAGTTGAAAATATAATAAAAATTAAATTAGGTAGGTAATAAAAAGGTTACCCAACCATTTTAAATTCGAGTGTCTGTCGCTTTGATGTACAAAACTTGTCAGACAAAATCCTGTTAACCTTTAAAAAAGATAACGAGGAAATACAATTAACAAATTTAATATCCATAAAAATTTGCAGTGCAATTTAGATTTAGAATAAGTGCCTAAATATTAGACTAAAATTGAACTGGCCTCGACGCCTCTACTTTTTTGTATCCATTATAAATGTAGCTCACGTTTTTGAATTAATTAACTATAGATCTACATATAATAAACAAATTATTACAACGGGGTTAGTAATAATAAATAAAATGACTATAATTTATACTGAGTCAAGCTCGGAGAGAGTAATAAATTCCGTCATGCCAATATTAAGAAGTTTTATGTGGATTCCGACGTTACCGACCGTATTTTGGACCATTATCTATTAGAGGCACAGTTTTATCGTGGTGAGGAGAACCTATCTACTTATAAAAAAATACCCCGGGAAAAACTAATTCCACCAGAAAGAAATCCGATCGCTTAGAGTAGACACAATTTCTTCCAAGTTCTGCCTCAAAATTCTTGCGTTACGTACTTTGACAGATTTGATGTTTGCTTGGCAAATAAGCCTAGTTAAAATAAATGAATTTAATTGACTGACTGATTATAATAATTGATATCATATTTCGCGAATTTGTCGTATTCACGTGGCAGTTGCCAGACACGGCAAAATGTGGCCGGCAGATGTGTCGAGGTCAATGACGTCAATGTTTAGAAAGTGTTTCGCCGAGCGCCAGGCGCGGAGGTGTGGCCGCGCACGTACATTCGATAACAACCGCTGGCAACGGGCCGATACCCCGACACGCGTACGTTCAACAGCCTTCATAGTCATCAGTGGAAAACATTGCATCAGAAATGTTTGTTGCACCGACTCACTATCTTAATTTAGCTAATCAATTGATAAAACAATGAGTAATTTTCAAATGTTTAATTATACCCATTCGCTGCAACTGATTAATATTTCGCATGTTTCAAATTTGATTATCATTGTGAAACCGATGTCTTTTTTTACCAAAGCCTTGATGAATGCTACGGATTATTTGCAGATGGTGGAGCCAACAGAGCAACGTGCAAAAATTGTAGGCAAACTGATGCGTGGGTTCAAACATAATATTTTTGAGCGCATAGATGACTCAATTTAGGGCAACAGTTTTTTTTGTTATTCCTTATAACGGGTACAAATCGTACATAATAGTGCACTTGTTTACTATTTGTAAATTTATTTCAGTAAGTAGACCTTTTTTCAGTTTTTACGAGGTTTTGCTATCGCAATCAAAACCGGTAAGGGATGTCTGAGAAATATGTCTGTATCATTAGCATATTGTAGGTAGGTGCCGTATTTTAAATATTAATTTATTTAAATAAAAACTAACTTCGTTTTACTAGACTTTGTTATGTTCTTGTAAATCAAGTCTCGAGTATTTTGCGTAAGAAGTGCGTTAGTCTATTTATCCCGGTATTATCTAACCGCAATTTCCCATGCAAATCCTCTCTGGCATTCCCTATAGTCACGTTGTATGTCTGTTATTTGGCACGTTGTTGTAAAGTACATTGTTTTCCGTTTATGACGCACGTCGCTCTGGCGGCCGCTGATTGGTCCGTCACACCAAGCCCCCGTACGTCACCTGAGTATTGCTACAGTACCATGTATTCATCACACCTAGTCACGTTTCTTTTGAAATACCAACCCATATTGTGACAATGTGCACAATTTACAGGATCCCATATTACGTACTATAAGCCCTTTCCCTTTAAGCGGAGTGTAGGGCGTCCCCCAACTAGATGGAGCGACGATATCCGAAGGGTGGCTGGCACCGACTAGATGCAGAAAGCCTATAATAGACTGGGTTGGCGCTGCTTGAAGGAGGCTTGATGATGATGATGATGATAAAGCCCTTTGTCTGCCATTTCACTGGGTTGTAAGGGATGATGCAATCTAAGATGGAATAGATGAAAAATAATTTGTTAGAATGAAGACACTCGCTCTACACCCCCTTTCGGTTTCTACACGACATTGTACCGGAACGGTAAATACTTAGCTTGGCGGCACGTCTTTGCCGGTACGATTATATCTAGCCACACAATCGAATCGCAACCGGGACCTCCATCTTTTAAATCCACTGCGCATAACACTCTACTTTGGTAGGTATTTTAATTAGCAGACACACACACTTGCAGGTACATTTTGTTGAAAAAGAAAACCAGTTTTTATACTCTTTGACATCAGAAAGCCTTGAAACTTTATAAAGAATTTAAATCCTACTTTCAATTCCTGCGGTTGGTTTTTTAATATTCTTTGTACCTAGTTCGTAGATAGATGTATGTGTATGTATACAAATGTCTCAGAGCAATTTTGTGAGAGAAATGACAAGATAGAGTTACAAACATCGAAGTCCTAAGAAAGTCCGGCATGGACGACATGGAAGCGTTAATTTTAAAAGGCCAACTTCGATGGTGTGGACACTTGGTGCACATTGATGATTCCAGGCTTCCAAAATCAGTTTTTTATTCAGAACTTAGTACTGGTAAGCGGAGGTGATGATTGAAGTATATAATTTGTTGAAGTTTTGTGAAAATAGGCTGAAATATGAGGACTATTGTTGGATAAGTAGGATTCATCGAAAACGCTGCTTTATATATTAGATAAATATAAAAACAATGTATGGAAGTATTCTACATCTTTATTAGGATTAGATAATAATCCGCGATAACATAATATATCTATATTTCAAGGATAGCTCTCTGTAAGTACCATGTTTCTATAAAACAAGAACACGAACAACTATTTTGGTGTTCTTAGAATGTTGCAATATACCTATTTCTTCTTAAATTTTTCTTCGCGGTATGTAGTATCTATTATAAAACAAAAACATACATTTAAAATATTAGAACTAGTTATGTAATTATGTACTTAAGTTATTATGTACTAATTGTGTTTATGGTAACACCATATAATTAAATTATTACGTATAATTGAACCAATTTCTAAACCATTTAATTAACAACAGTTTATACTTAATACCACTGTCATTTATATTTTCCAGGCTAAACTAAGAATAGTTTAGCCTGGAAAATATTCTGGGAGTTATAATAGGTAGTCGAAAAAGTCTTTTCGTATTTTGTCCATAGATGTCGTTGGAGTCGTATATCTCCAGTGCTGTCAATCACATAATGTCATACCATATAGTGTTGGAAAGGTGAAATATCAAGCTTCATTTAACTTTAAAGAAAATTAAATTTGGTGAAGTTGAACAAAAGTAACAGCTTTTCAAAAATGAGTGAAAATAATGAAGAAATTCGCTATATTTTGAAATTTTTGTATAAGAAAGGGAAGAATGCCACGCAAGCCGCCAATGAAATTTGTGAAGTTCACGGAGACGATGCTGTATCAGTTCGTGTAGCCGTTCTGGAAATTTCGATGTGAAAGATGCACCTCGTTCTGGTCGACCTATCGTTGAAAAAGTCGATCAAATTATGGAAAAGATTGACAAGGACCGTCACATAAGCAGCCATGACATTGCCAACGAATTAAACATTCATCATCAAACGGTTTTGAACCATTTAAAAAAGGCTGGCTACAAAAAGAAGCTTGATGTATGGGTACCACATGAATTGTCTCTGAAAAATTTAATGGACCGAATTAACATCTGCGATTCTTTGCTGAAACGAAATGAAATCGAACCATTTCTGAAGCAAATTGTAACAGGAGACGAAAAGTGGATCAAATACGACAATAATGTGCGAAAAAGATCATGGTCCAAGCGTGGTGAAGCTCAACAAACGGTCTCAAAGCCAGGATTGACGCCTCGAAAGGTTATGTTGAGTGTTTGGTGGGATTGGAAAGGAATCATCCACTATGAGCTGCTCCAGCCTGGTCAAACGATTGATTCTACACTTTACTGTCAACAACTGATGAGATTGAAGGAAGCAATCGAAAAAAAACGACCAGAACTGATCAACAGAAAGGGGTTAGTCTTCCATCAGGACAACGCTAGACCACACACATCTTTAATGACTCGGCAAAAACTTAGAGAGCTTGGCTGGGAAATTTTAATGCATCCACCATATAGTCCTGACCTTGCACCATCTGACTACCATTTGTTTCGGTCAATGCAGAACTCCCTTAATGGAGTAAAGTTGACTTCAAGAGATGCCTGTGAAAATTTCTTATCGAAGTTTTTCGCCGAGAAACCAGAAAAGTTTTACACTGATGGGATAATGTCTCTAGCAGAAAAATGGCAAAAGGTGGTCGACCAAAATGGTACATATTTAGTTAAATAAAGTTAATTATCAATATAAAAAAAAATACTTGAAGTTTGATTAGAAATACGAAAAGACTTTTTCGACTACCCAATATATAAGTTAATTATAAAGATTATAACATGCTCTTTCTAAATTTCAACGCGAGCCGCAATTTGGAAGAATAGCGTAAAATAGAAGGTTTTGGACGATATTTCCTCTCCTACGAATTTAACGAATTTTGCTTTCATATATACAAAATGGAAGGATTGGATACTACCAGCTTAATATTACAAACATTTTTAGCAAAAAATAGAACCGACTCAAAACGCACTAAAAAGTAAAAAACAACTGTCATTTAGTTGCTTTATCTTACTTAAACATATCTATGAAGTCGGTGCCAGCAAGTTTAAGCAACATTTATTTAGCGTAGTAAAGCAGTTTGTGCGTTCTAGGTAATGTCGTTAAAGTAGAAACTTTGGCTGGCACCGACTCCTAGATATGCTTAAGTCAGTTAAAGCACAGAACCTCCGTTTCATATCATAAATCCACCACAGCGCCACAGAATGCATGAAAGATGCAATAAAATACAGCAATTGAGTAACAATCCTTGATTAATTGTAACAATTGAAATAAGCGCCATGTTATGTTACTGACTTCGTCTACACGTGAGCGCTTGACCTTCAACAGATATCAGGAAAGTCACCCACAACGGAACGTGGGTGTGTCCCACACAAACCACAAAAAAGATAATAATAACTTCTTATCTTGAAATATATCTTTTAATATGTAATTACATATGGGTAAGATAAAATAAGTACCTGTGTCGTTTTCCGGTTTCATTTTCTCCAAAGCGTTCTTATGCCTATCAGTACAACAGTAGGTACTAGCCAGTGGTTCTGCGAGACGTGCAACCGGATTTTCAAAACTAAGTTTGGATTCGCCAGTCCAGGTGCACTCCAAACATTAGAGCCAAACAGTCACCGTTGACGGACACGTCAAGGAGGACATCATCGTCATTATAATATCAGTCATTATTATAATATGAAATCAATCAAAACAAAGTCTCTCACCGCGTTTGTCTGTCTGTCTGTTCGCGATTATTTTAAAGACTACTTACTGAACAGACTTCCATGTGCTTAGGTTAGATACAGTGATTCCTGACGATGGTTTTAGTATATAATTTGTTGAGGTTTTGAGAAAATAGGCTGAAATATGAGGACTATTGTTGGATAAGTAGAGTTTATCGAAAACGCTATATGCTTTATATATTAGATAAATATAAAAACAATGTATAAAAATTCTTCATCTTTATTAGGATTAGATAATAATCCGCGATAACATGTATCTATATTTCAAGGATAGCTCTCTGTAAGTACCATGTTTCTATAAAACAAGAACACGAACAACTATTTTGGTGTTCTTAGAATGTTGCAATATACCTATTTCTTCTTTAATTTTTCTTCGCGGTATGTAGTATCTATTATATAACAAAAACATACATTTAAAATATTAGAACTAGTTATGTAATTATGTACTTAAGTTATTATGTACTAATTGTGTTTATGGTAACACCATATAATTAAATTATTACGTATAATTGAACCAATTTCTAAACCATTTAATTAACAACAGTTTATACTTAATACCACTGTCATTTATAGATATTTTCCAAGCTAAACTAAGAATAGTTTAGCCTAGAAAATATTCTGGGAGTTATATATAAGTTAATTATAAAGATTATAACATGCTCTTTCTGAATTTCAACGCATATAAACAAAATGGAAGGATTGGATACTACCAGCTTAATATTACAAACATTTTTAGCAAAAAATAGAACCGACTCAAAACGCACTAAAAAGTAAAAAACAACTGTCATTTAGTTGCTTTATCTTACTTAAACATATCTATGAAGTCGGTGCCAGCAAGTTTAAGGAACATTTATTTAGCGTAGTAAAGCAGTTTGTGGGTTCTAGGTAATGTCCTTAAAGTAGAAACCTTGGCTGGCACCGACTCCTAGATATGCTTAAGTAAGTTAAAGCACAGAACCTCCGTTTCATATTATAAATCCACCACCGCGCCACAGAGGTCGTCAATGCACGAAAGATGCAATAAAATACAGCAATTGAGTAACAGTCCTTGATTAATTGTAACAATTGAAATAAGCGCCATGTTATGTTACTGACTTCGTCTACACGTGAGCGCTTGACCTTCAACAGATATCAGGAAAGTCACCCACAACGGAACGTGGGTGTGTCCCACGCAAACCACAAAAAAGATAATAATAACTTCTTATCTTGAAATATATCTTTTAATATGTAATTACATATAGGTAAGATAAAAAATAAGTACCTGTGTCATTTTCCGGTTTTATTTTCTTCAGCTGTGGTCTACTTACGGCATTGTTTTCCTTTTTTTGTCATAATTTGCCCCAGGCTGTACGTATACTCAAATTTAACTATTTTATTTAAATACACAATGAATATTAAACAACTACCCATGTTTGATAGCAATCACTTGAAAATATATCAAAAATATAAGAATTTCCGTCGATTTTTTGTGTTCTGAATCACGTGACCGTCGTCGTAGTATGAAAATTCAACTTTTATCAACCTTCATAACTTTTATCAGCGACTGCTTAACCCATCTTTACCCAACGTTGCGTAAACGCAACATTTTATATTGGATTTATTTTTGTTTTAACAACAAAGATATACATGTACGAAATGTAAGCCAGTTTCAAGAACAAAAACTAAGAGATGAATTAATTTTTTTTAAATGGTTTTTCAAACAAATATACATTTAATTTTTATTTTTCAAAAACTGCTAATTCAGTCACCTACAGATCGATATAATCATCTAATTATAAAAAATATTAATTGAATGAAAACTAAACTTTTTACACTGTATAAAGCTTAAGTGATATATTATTTATAATATAAATCACTTAGTTGGAGCAAACTACTTACACACGTTGTTTATCTTAGAGTTCCAGGAAGCGTTGCGTATACGCAACGTTGGGACGAACCGTAGTAAGTGGTTCTTATTACACACTTAGCGATTGATGATAAAAATTTGTTATAAACAATCTGTTCTCGCTATTCAAAGAGTAGAAGCTCTTTTGTTAGTTTAGTTAGTCGATCATAAAACGTCAAGCTAACAGTGTCTCATAGTATTTACTAAAAAAACGATATGTAAGTGTACAAAAATTAGTAAATAAAAAGTGAAAAGTTAGAACATTATGTCTTGGAAACAAGCACTATCTTCTCAAGAAATTTCGAGTATATTAGAAGAGAAAGTGGATTTAGAAGATGCCAATCAAATCGATGCCGTGTATATTTCCCCCGACGGTTGACAATGTTACAGACGAGGAAGGCCTAGATGATGACGCGCTAGGTGATTACGACAGCACCGGTATAGCAGTTCACTAGAGAGCCCGGTGCTTCGCAAATGCACTGAGGATGGCCACCGAGGGGGTTTTAGTGGAGAAGTCCCACATAACCCGATTTCTCCCCTGCGAAATCGAGTATCTCTGGAGGAGATTTCCCCCTCGAAAAAAAAAAAAGGTGATTACGACAATATTGTTTCTACTGATATCGCTGGAACGTATGAAATTCACACCGATATACCCGCAGAACCTGAAAATACGCAAGATGAGCCCGGACCTTCAACTTCGACGAAGCCAAGACTGTCAAAGAAGTCACCAAAATGTGTTCCAGTTTTTTCAACAAGTGACGAAATAGCAATGACACAAAATATTGAAGAACGTGTAAGTGGAAAAACACCTTTTGAAGTATTTTCCCTATTTTTTAGCGATGAAGTTTGGAAACAGATTGTAAGTTTTTCGGAAAAGTATGCTCGTGACCATAACCGTCATTTATTTACTCTCACGGTGGCAGAACTAAAAAGATTTATTGGTACATTATTAATGTCTGGATATCATTATTTACCTGCTACGAAATTGTACTGGTAATACAAATCTAGGGAGACCATCCAAAACCGCGTTACCATCCAATATTCGCTTCGATAATATTGCTCATGTCATAGAGGAGCACGAAAATAAACGTCGAAGAAGATGTCGACAATATAGAAGTACAACAATTTATGTGTAAAAAATGTCAAGTGCATCTTCATGCTGATTGTTTTAAAATGTTTCACTCACGCTACTACTCTAGTGTCATTAGACTGTTGGTAAAATTGAAGTTCAGTAATCCCAACGTTGCGTAGACGCAACATTTCACGGAATGTAAACTAATTCATCAATATTTTTTTTGTTTTTATTTTATTCTTTTTTGATGTACTTATAAACGTAATACACAATAAAACCATTAAATATGCATTTATTTCTCACCTTGGGAAGTAATGGGTTAAATACAAGTAACTTTTTTACTATTTGAATAGAAGATTTGTACTATTTAATGACATATATATCATCTCTGGCCATCTCTGGGGCAGACTTCCATACATTTTTTACCTATGTCCTTTTATCTTTAATATATAAAACTCTTCCGTTACTGAGTGATGTACTGACTGACAGACAACGCACAGCCGAAACTACTGGCCGTAGAGAGCTGAAATTTGGCACGTATGTTTGTTAGGGGGAGTAGGCACCCACTAAGAGAGGATTTTTCGAAATTCCCCCCCCTAGGGGGAGAAAAAGGGGGTAAATTGAAAATTTTAATTTCTTAATGGATTCACTTGAAACTTTGTATGTAGGTTCCACCAGTGACGCAAGTGACCACTGAGAGAGGATTTTTGGAAATTTTTTCCCCCTAAGGGTAGAAAAGGGGGTGAAAATTTGAATTTCTTAATGGATTTACTTGAAACTTTGTATGTAGGTTCCACCAATGAAGCAAGTGAGCATTGAGAGAGGATTTTTGGAAATTTTCTCCCTAGGGGGAGAAAAGGGGGGTAAATTGAAAATTTTAATTTCTTATTGGATTTACTTGAAACTTTGTATATGGATTCCACCAGTAAAGCAAGCGACCTCTGAGAGAGGATTTTTGAAATTTTTCCCCCTAGGGGGAGAAAAGGGGGGTAAATTTTAAATTTTAATTTCTTAATGGATTTACTTGAAACTTTGCATATAGGTTCCATCAGTGAAGCAAGTGAGCACTGAGAGAGGAATTTCGGAAATGTCCCCCCTAGGGACAGAAAAGGGGGGTAAATCGAATGTTTTTATTTCTTAATAGATTCATTTGAAACTTTGTATCTAGGTTCCACCAGTAAAGCAAGTGATCACTGAGAGAGAATTTTTGAGAATCCCCCCCTCTAGGAGGAGAAAGGGGGTAAATTGAAAGTTTTAATTTCTTAATGGATTCACTTAAAACTTTGTAGGTAGGTTTCACCAGTGAGGCAAGTAAGCACGAAGAGGGGATTTTTGGAAATTTTTCCCCCCTAAGGGGAGAAAAACGGGGTAAAAATTTTAATTTCTTGATGGATTTACTTGAAACTTTTTATCTCGGTTTCATCAGCAAAGCAAGTGAGCATTAGGAGAGGATGTTTGAAAATTTTCCTCCTAGGGGGAGAAAAGGGGGGTAAATTGAAAATTTTAATTTCTTAATGCACTTGTTGGCGGAGTAGTATCATGACAGCCACTCGGCGGAGTTCGGTAGTGGCGGGGATGACCGATCAATGCCGATATAAAGCAGCGGTTTGGAGAGTCCATGCTGATTCTCTTCGTGGCGTTCACTGCGACCACATCTCCAGTCGTAGGATGTTGTGATGATGTGAAGTTGATAAGGATTTAAATTTTGTTGTATAAATAATGACGTAAACATAAGCATATGAATTAAATGATTTTTTAAAACACAAAAAGTTATATATCTGCCAAATTATAAAAGATAGATATTTGCTATCACGAACTTTTTTGTAGAACTTTTTAATATGCATGATGTTTTCATATAATAAAATAATAAATTTCACGGTTCGACTCGCGCTACAAAAACTGTGTTAACTCGGGTAATATATACAATACAAATATTAAATATAGCCTATGACACTCAATGATAACATAGCATTTTACTGGTGAAATATTTTTTTCAAATCGGATTAGTAATTCCGAAGATTAGCTCCGACAGATTTTTATCAAAAAACTTACAAACTTTACCTGTTTATAATTTTCAGATATAGACGGTCCCGATGACGTCGGTGCCGAAATTGTACTTTTGATATTATGTTTTTGATATCCAGGTATACGGCCTGTAATGCCATCTACAGTATGAACTGAACATGTTACAATACTATTGAAGGCTCATATTACGAACGAAGGTCTTCAATTCTAAAGATGATATAATCCTATTTTATTCTTTTTTAGTTTTTATTGAAAAGTGTTACACTTAAGGGCATTGACATATTAATAATATGGACTTCGGGTCAGAGCTAAAAAGTGTCCGAATCAAAAGTAAGCCAAAACGCGAAATGAGTTCCAATCGCAATTCAGTCTCATATTAGCTGACTGACAGAATACACGTCAATAATGCCGTAATGTGTTATAAAAAACTTGTAAGAACTACCCGAGTAAGGTGAGAAAAGAAGACGGTGTACCATATTTTCAGTAAGTAAATATTTACTGATGATTTTAAAGTATTATCTTGCTTAGAAACAAGCTATTTTAATAAAATTTTAATAAACTATAGAAACGAATTGCATAACCAACCAAAATGAACAAAAGTATCTATCTGTCCTTTTCCCATACGCTACCCGCGTATAGGATAGAAGGAGTGCAATATGTTTATCTAATTAACCACATTTAGTTCGGATCTGCCGTGAGCAATAGAATGTTTTAGAACAACGACTGCATAGAGTTATTTTGTTGTTTAACATTTGAATTATTTAATTACTTAATTTTTGAATGAAAATAATTTGATTATTTTCAATTCAAAAATTTTTATTTTTTATGTCAACTTTTATTTTTTATGTCATGAATATTAATCAAATGACTTTTACCATAATGGTATATTAATTTGATAACTATAAGAATTATCTACATGAAATTAGGAACAGTTATTTAAAAAAGTGATCTAACGTCATTGAAGTAAAAAAATATATTTTCAGTTTAATTAAACCGCGCCTAATTGCCTCAACTGGTGACCGAAGGGCTGGCTCATTTTTTGCGCAAAGGATTAGCCTGGCTATCCAACGCGGAAATGCAGCCAGTATTCTTGCCACCATTCCACGTGGGCATGATTTGTATAGTTATTAGGATAAGTTAGCTTAAGTTCCTTATTGTATTCTTTCTCCGTTTAATTAAAAAGAGGAAAATATCGAGAACTTAAAATTTCAAAGTAAAGAACTATGTCGAGTGGCATATCATTTTGTACATTAGTGGATTTGGTTTGTAATTAATTATTATTATAACTAATTATTATTTTATACAAGATAATTACAACAATTATTATTTGGTACAAGATTTATCCCAGCATATAGAGGTCAGGGATATGTAAATATAAATTAAAATTTGCTGTAAATATAATATATAAATATAAGATGCCAAAAAAATTTGAAAGCTACCGACTCCACACCATTTATGTTGTCCTATTTTCACGGGAAGCTGTCATGTCAAAAAAAGGCTGCCATGGTAACCGTCAATCGAAGCTGATTACTTATTGCATGCAATTAGACCGTTGCAAATTAGACTGTATAACAATACGATAAGACATACATTACAATGTTATTTTGTGTATAAAAACATAAATACATCCTAGTATGTATAAAATATCTTTGGACACTTTTGACGTAAATTTTGCATTAGACCCGAAGTCCATAGTATTAATATGTCAATGCTTAAGGGATTATTTATATTTGAGAATAAACATAATATCAAAAATTGCGGAACCGATAGGATTTGAACTCGCGTTTCTCTGGCTATCCGGGCACTTAGAGCGCCTTACCGCTAGGCCACGGTCCCGATGACGTCGGTGCCGAAATTGTGCTTTTGATATTTTGTTTTTGATATCCAGGTATACAGCGTGTAATGCCATCTACAGCATGAACTGAATATGTTACAATACTCCCGCAATTTTTGATATTATGTTTATTTTTAAATATTTATAATTTGAAGTTCAGGTTTCCTTACAAAGCTTTCCTTCACCGCCTGTCAGTGGTGTCCAAATACTATAAGAAAGTACATTTATTTTGGAAAAACTAAAATTGGTACTTGCCAAGTTTCGAACATGCTCGAAAGGTAGGCCTCCGGGCCTCCACGAAGCGTACAAGAACAAATAACGGAACCTTTCGTTCAAACACTCTGCCCTCTGATCGCAAATTCACAAACTGCGCCTAGCAGTGAATATGAAGGCACAAATTGGTGGAAATTCACAAGCCCAAAAATTCTATGTTAATATTCTTTTGAAAGTGGGAGAAGGTACTTTACCCAACGATAATGGGTTATCAGACGTGACACGAAAACTTGGTAGGATAGAAGATTTGATTCGTCTGTTGTGTGGAGATGCTAATCAGATACTACACCAACCGAATCATTAGATTTGCGAGAGGGTGTTTTCACCAAAAAATGATCAAAACGCAGCTATTAACGAAAACATTTTCTCGGAGTTTGAAAGGGACGAAAAGTTGTATGCATCTAGAATACCCCTTAGAATTTTTAAATTCTTATTCCGCAAGTGGGGTTCCAGCGCATTTCATAAAACTCAAAGCCAGCGTTCCGATTATGCTTCTTCGGAACACCTCCGAAACTTTGTAACGGAACTAGACTCAAAGTTGTCTCTTTGCAAAGAAATATTGTGAAAGCAGAATTTTTATCGGGTTGCGGCGCCAGCAAAACAGTGTTCATACCTCGCATACTCCCCATAACTACTCCTTCCAGTTCAAGTGACTTCAATTTCGTTTCAGCTTATATTATGCTTTGCCATAACTATTAATAAGTCACAAGGCCAGACACTAAAGACTGCTGGAATCAAGCGCGGATCCAGAGGAGGGTCGTGGGGGTCATGACAACCCTCCGGGCTGGTCCTATGTCTGTATGATTAATAAATTACTATTTTCAATAAATTATTATAACCGTCATTGTTCTAATGTCACTTTTATATTTTTCTTTACTTCATTATTTCTTTTTATTAATAAAATATTTTGTTTCGCTAAAAGACAACAGAAACTTTATATATCATGTTTACTAAAACATATTTAATTCTTGCTCCTCTCATTTTATTTATCTTTTGAGTTTCGCGATCGACCTTAGGTCGTGCCAAAATCACCGGCGTATGACCGCGGGCTGCCCTCAAAACCCATACTGAGGCTTATCCCTGCAATGTACCCAGTCTTATATTTTATATGAAATTCGTTAATTCTCCGATATGCGCGCGCGAGTTGCCTGAAAGTCTTCACCCTGCTGTCAGGAGTTTGCTTTGCTCTACTTTCTTTTGGATTACTTCTTGTACCAGAAAACTGTGATGCCTCCATGCCTCTCACAAGTTTAATATAGATCAAGCCAGTGTTTTTTTTTTAAATTGGGGTCAACAAACAGTACACGAACAATATTTCTTACAAATATTGATATACGCATTACTTATACGTAAATCAGCACCGTTAACCATATTATATTACTTAAAACTTATATTGAGAGCGTGACACAAAATTATTATAAAAACTAAAACTAAAACCTCGCAGTCCTGCGCCAGCGCTCTGCGATGTGCCCACGTGCCTGTCTTATTTTTTGTGTGGAATCCGTTGTGCTTACAGTTATACTAACAAAGGTCGCGTGCTGCTTTTGGCCGCATCACCCAGTGAGAGCTTTCTTTTGGACCCTGCCTTGCACCAGAGCTCTACGATGCCTCGTGACTAACTCATTGTTTATGTGAAATCCATTCGTAATCCACCGATTTTAGCACAAGACCTACGGTCGCGTTAAAACCGATCTGCCATCAAGGAGTTGTTCTGGATAACGTCCTGCGCTAGACAACTCTGATGCCCCCATACCTCTTTCAATTTAGAATAAGAACAATTGTAGAATAAGCAAATCCCCAAATTTTTGCGCGCGCCAGCTTCCTGTCTCGAGCCACTGGTTTGCTCTCGCTCTCTTTCTTACAATGCTTTGTACCAGAACTCCGTACCTAACTCATTTTTTATTTGAAATCCGTTAATCCACCGATTTTGGCGCGCGACCCACGGTCGCGTTAAAGCCGCCCTGCTGTCAGGAAATTTATCTGGATTACGTCTGCCGCCTGACAACTATGATGCCCCCGTAACTCTTTCAATTTTAATATAGAATATGTAAATCCCCTAATTGTGGCAGGCGTGAGTTTCGGTCGCGCCAAAGACTCCTGCCTCCAGCCGCGGGATTTTGGCCGGTTGGTTAATCCCTCGGTTTTGGCGCAGGCTTATGTGAAAAGCTCCACCCAGCAGTCGGGGGTTTGCTCTTCGTTCTTCCAAACCCAGTCCCGCGCCAGCGTTCTGCAACATGCCCACGTGCCTGTCTTATTTTTGGGGTGGAATCTGTTGTGGTTACAATTATACTACTAAAATTACGTATGGTCTTTGTAACTGTCACTTCTAATAAAGCCAAAAAACCCGTGAAAAATTTGGAGCATGAAATGACTATACCAGGACTGAAACTTCTTTAAATTGAAAGCTGGATCCACCACAGGCTGGAGTCGACCTTAGGACAAGCATTTTCTCACATGGACAACTTTACGTTGCGTGCTCTCGCGTCACCAGTCCAGATTCACTCTACATTCTGGCCTCCGAAAGCACTACATCAAACGGTGTTAAGTATATATAGAAGCTTTGTAAATAGTTTATAGCAATACTAATTTTATTTATTTAAGTCAATACTAAGTGTATATACTGGTTACTGAATCGAAGTCCACGCGGACGAAGTCGCGGGCAACAGCTAGTAGTTTTATATGATTAGTTTTCATTTCATTTTTGACAGCTCGAGTTAGTGATGCCCTAAAGCGTTATCGACAAATACTACAAGTATGTACCTACATATAAAATATTATGTAAAATTTTTTAAAAATTCCAGAGTTTGTTATATAAAATAAAATATTTTATTATTTCAATACATATTTTTTGTCTGTAAAAATTAACTTTTATACCATATCACAGCAGTCTTTTTTAAATCAAACAAATACAAAGTCGAAAGATTGCGTGTGTGTTTAGTTGGAACGGAGATAGATAATGACTTTGGATTAAAAGAGGATTTTAAATTGAAAAATTAGGGCGATAATTACGATATTCCAACGATATCCAAAAATTTGTGATCAGTGACAATATTATATTTTGCGAAGCATGACAACTAAAGTTACACCTTTTGATGACACGTCAAGATAACACGGACTGTTGAGTTACAAATACTAATATTAGATATGCTAAGTGTGCACTTAATTTTTGTATTGACGCACATCAATAAGTACTTAGTACCCAATCTATATTGCCATAGTTATTATCTAAATACTTTAATCGCTCTAATGACTTGCATTAGAGGGTGGAATTGTTTAGAAAGAACCTAGTTGCAAATAGTTGATCAGTTTCAGAGTGAAAAGTTTTGTAGTCGTAACGTAGAGTAATAGACATGAGATCAGGGTGACGCTTCGATTAGTCGGTTTTGATACACTAAATTCGTTCATCCGATAGTTAGTCTGATTAAATCATCATCATCTATTTTTTTATTACACTGCAGGGGCTAGGCAGTCCTCTTTCTGTTCATACAGAAAGAAGAAAGCCTGCGCCCTTTAGTAGGAAGTGATTTTAGAGATAATAACGCTTTTGTGCGCAACGATATCGCTCATTAATTATACTGTCTTTTAATTACTGTATGCATGTTACTTAGGGTCAAGTGGGCACAGTAATTACTCGCGAATCAAATGATAACCAAATTGAATTGCTTTGTTTGCTATTGCAATGTCTGGGTTGGGCGTGCGTCTGCTCACGCGCGCCTCCCGGAATGGAGGTCAATTGGTCCGAAAAGTTCACGAATTCTTAATTGACAATAATAAAGAATTATTGTCCGACATTAGACAACAGTCATCTGCGTCAACAGTTCTGACGTCATTGATTTAGCATTGATTGATGCAGTATAAGTTGTCAAGGTTAGAGATGATTGAATGTGTGCTCCCATGGGCTTCTGTTCGCCAATTTGTTATTTGGACAACTATCTAAGTGTAATTTTATCAGATTGTTTGGGTGTCTGCCTATTTAATTGTTTATACCTATCGATTCCTTAACCTAGATTGTGAATTCTTTTCTTTTACGTTAATTTCCTTACTACATACCTACAAGTACGTCTATGCTTGCCTACTGCCTAGATATTTTCGATATGTACAAAGCTGTTTATGCAATTTTCAATTAATCGTTTCGTAATTTTACGTGTAGTATAAAATGTTTAGACAGAAAAGTATAGGACAAGCAATATTGTCATAACTGATATGATAGGCATAATGTATTATACCTAAATATTTTGTGGAAAGGTAACCTTACAACTTGTGACATAAAACAAAAAGATAAGGTAACCTTAAAGCTTTTTTAGTGTAATACTATTTTTGAAATCTATAACATAGCTGTAAATTAGTATAACTATAAACTGAACTGAACTAGGTAAGTGATACCAATATAAAGAAATAGACTTATTCATTTCAATATTATCAATAAAAAAGTCCATTGAGATTATCAAGGGAGAAAATTGCAACGAATTTTAGACTGAAATAAGTCATCGTTGAAAACAAGCGATAAACAATCGCGCCTCTATTTAAAATATACTCAATTTAATAACACAGCGTTAAACCAAAAACACTCTTCTGTGTAACCGATACGGTTGAAATCGTTTTATTCCCGTAGTTTCAGTACGATGACTGACGACCTCCAATACAACCACAAGCAGAGCTTGCCACTCACACATCCACAAATAGAAGGCGTGTTCGTGTACGGATAGACGATGGATTGTAGTTACAGTCCAACAACACAGCAACGTTTGCGCATGTAAGCGTTTCGAAGAATGCGTATGCGATTCGTTTGCAAAGGCGCCAGCGGCCACGTACGCCGGTCACCTGACTGTCTCGGTTAAAGCACCTCTAGAACTGAAACGTAACTACTGAAAAGCAATGCAACCGAAAATGCACTTTATGATAGACATACAACAGTGATAATCGAGCTGAGGTATTATTACTAATAGCAGTCCATCTTGGTTAGGAATGACGATTTTCCAGTTAAGATTTGTAACGCTGTATCACTCTCATGACATTATTCTGTATAATTCATCAGTGGTTCTATAAAAAGCCCGTCTGCTTGTCGCTGGTTTAAATACATATAAATAAAAATAAACTCCGTCGCTCGGTCGAGATACTATTTATAACTTTGTAGCACCTACCTACGTAAAAGTTTAACGAAACTGTTCTTTTTAGTTTTCTGTCAATGTAGGATTATTACTTAAAGATTAAAAGCTAAAACTCGATTTTTTTTTATTTACATTGGTTCATTCATTTATAGATATAGAAAACAATAAAAGGCTAAACATGCATATACTCCCTCTCTTACAATAGACTTTTAACATGGCCTTTATTATAATATACTAATATTAAAGTACCATAATTACAGTTTTTGTGGTCTGAAAAATTATATAAATATACAATAAATAATACAATTTTATAAATATCATAATCTTATAAAAGACGTCTAATTGGTCTCTACTGCTTTTGTAGTTTGATTTGACAGCTTAAAATTTTACTTGCTTATCTGTCTATTATCATTAGGTGCGAGATAACAAATAACATATTAAAATTCACAATCTTCTCTACATAATCTAAGGCTATCCATATGACTGCCATGTTGTATCACATTTCCGGCTATATGCGGAAAGAATTAGTAAGTTGTGCTTACCAGTTTCAATAAACTCTTGTTTATACATTGTTTAGTACGATTGCGATCAATTTGAATTGTATATTAGGTAGATATGGCGTAAGGAAGTTGGAATTTCTATTTCATACTAACGGGGATAGAGTCTGTTATTCAGTATACGATTATAATTGAACCGTCATAACTTTTGCATTAACGTGCAAGTAAAGGGTAGAAGGTTAATGAAGTAAGTAACTGTCTAAGTTTTAAAACCTCTGCTAAGCTTATAGAGTTAGATTTTACTATAAAGACGGATCCTGTGCGCCATTCTACAATGGCATAGTTCACAAGTAGGTCTACAGATAAATTACAGTAAATTATTGTTAGTGATCATCTTCTTGCACGCGAGTTAAAAACGCAACTGTCTCATAATTTACTATTATTTTCTTAACATAATTATGGCAGTAATTATTATTAATAATAAAATATTATAGCTAATTAATAAAAGTAAGATGTTGTAAAATAATAAATACAAACAGGTACATTTACAATAATAGATAATAAATCAAGATCAATAGATCCTATTAATTCAGGACATAAAAGATTCAGGTAACTTTTTTAATATATCATAAAATGTACTTAATTATATAAACGCCTGGATATTTAAAAAAAAACCATAGTACTTAATTCATTAAAACATTTTACAAATGAATTGATTGTTCGTAACAATCAACTTTGTAGCTAGGTATATCGAATCGATAGATAACGCACAGCACTAACTCAAGCTGTCAAAAGTAAAATAACTCACTTGGATCAAATATTATTTTGAATGGCGATGAGTTTTGAGTGTTAGATACAAAAATTCATCACTAGCATGACATGAAAAAAGCTTTAAGAAAAACTAATACAAAATTGTAACTCGAAACTACTCAGAAAAAGTCATGGCCATCTACTGTTAAAAGGCAATAATAATTGTTTAGTGCCGCAGCAAGTTAATAAAAGTTACCTACATTATAATCGGTATGCAAACAAGTTTCTGCCAGATATGCTAATAAAGCACATAAAAGTACGATTGTCAGACCTACCTTCCTGGTATGAAGACGGGAGTTTGATATATGATACGACGAAATATCGGTTTCGTGAAATTGTATTAAAGGAGTTAGGTTTTACTTATGTTAGTTAGGTATGTATAAACTGTGAAATTAACTACGTTTATAGGTATAGTAATAACAAAATTCATAAATACCCATTGTTTTTATTTAACTAACATCGATTTTGTTGTAGACAATTTCTGTTATTTTAAATTTTGTTATATATTTTTAACAATAATAACAAAAAACATTTTTAACAAAAAATAGAAGTGAGTTTTAGTGATTTATCGCCACGTAACGTACGCACTTGTAGCCAAAAAGCTACTGATACTTACACAACAACCGAAATGGCTGCAAGTGTGCCTATAAAATTTGAAGAGTTCATTCAATTTTCCCAGGATATCATTATCAGATCCTAACATGATGACAACGACTCCACCTTGAAAGTATGCCCTTTCTAATAAAAAAGAGAATTATCAAAATCGGACAACTCTGCAAACTTTGTTCGGCACCAAAATATGATGATGATGATGACGATGATGATGAATATAAAGTAATATAGGTAAGTACCTAATCGCAACCTTAAATCTGTGAGGGTTGCTAACTCGTATGAGAAAAGCTAACAATTTTTTTTTTATCACCATTTCACAAAGTTCAGCTTCAGGGGCTGAACATGGTTAAAATACTTATTTGTTTTCTTAGATGGTCAATAAAGATAAGTTTAAAAGATAAGTTAGAGAATGTTTTTGGTAATAAAAAATCAACTGAAATTTGACCCCGACGTGATTTGAACACGCAACCTTCTGATCTGGAGTCAGACGCGCTACCGTTGCGCCACGGAGTCGTTACATGATGTTACGAAATAATACTACGTATATGAAATTATGTAAATTTACACATTATTAAAATCATAATTTTATTTCATCAGAAACACTGACAAAACTAATAGATAATCTTAATACCCAACATATTACTTTTCCAACTTATAATACAATTCTAATAAAAGCAAAATACTACAGCGCCCTCTGTTGTTAGACTATGGAACCTCATATACAAATGCAAAACTCACACATTTGAAGTTTAAACCAAGATGGCAAATGATACATTCTTTAATTAAAAATAATACCTTTCCGCTCTGTGCACGATTACAGCGCCAGCTAGCGTCCTCAACATTGTGGGCTCTGTTGCTTTGACAATTAAATCTAAACATTGTAAAAAATATTAAAATAAAGAAAAAACAATTCATTTACATTATACAATTATTTGAATCGACAAAGATACTTTGAAATCATTTTGGTCATTCAAATCAAATGAGATAAGTAAAATTTGTTCAAAAAGTGAGTTTTATTTTGATTATGACATGGTTTGTTTACCTTATTTTTAGTTGTAGTTTTACAGTAAAACAAGAAGATAAAACTACTTTTACGGTTTAATATATACAATTGTTCCTGTATCGTAAGTAATAAATTAAATATCGTTTTACGATCGAAAGGAGTACCTACTGTTTTCAAGACCGGGTTAGTGTCATTCACAATGTAAACTTTCAACCACAAACCGTCTCTAAAGGAAAGCTGTTGGTATTGGCTGGACATGTCCGGGATGTAGAAGAATTAAGAGCAAAACAAGGACAGAGTTAAGTAATTCAAGCTCACATCATTAGACAAACATCTACGAGTATTTGCCACCTTACAACGGTTTTGAACGTAGGTAAATAGTTCAGCTCAGTTTGATTGAGTTTTAATAGATGTAATATTCAAATATTCATTTGATTGCAGGTGAATACAGTACGAGTAATCACAAGTGTGAATAATGCGATTATTAAAATTATGTAGTAGAAATGTTTTGCCATTGACAGATATAACAGATGACAGAACTTACATTATTTCTACTTTTGACCACCATGAGCGCTGCGATAGATTGTTACTCCCACCTAGTACTTTGCAGCGAATATAATATGACTAACATCTATTTTATGCTAAAAAATAATCAATTTTAAGCTTGTAAGTAATAAATAACGCCACCAAAATATTTAATTTCTAATTATGGTTTGTATTGTGTATATATATATCATATTTTTGACTTTTGCTTAGTGTGATCTTTTTATATGATTCAAAACGTAGAGGGAGAATTCTAAGGTTCTGTATTCTCTGTTTACGGATTCAAAATAAATGTTTTTATTCATATTTTTTCATCAATTTATGTTAAAATAGGGCTAATCGATATAGTATATAAAGTTAGACACATGTTGCAACAGCCCCTGTGGCCTAATGGATAAGGCATCGGCCTCCTAAGCCGGGGATTGTGGGTTCGAGTCCCACCAGGGGTACAAGAAAACCTTTTTGGTTTTTTTGAACATAAATTCTTTTTAAATGCATGTATTGTGTATATAAAATAGCGCAAACGAATATTAAAGTTCGTCATACCTTTTTCTACTTTTCATCATTCAGTTGATTATAAAATAAATTTATAATAAATATATTAATTTATAAATATATTAATTTTTAATTTAAAATAAATAAATTTAATAATTATATTTAATAGACGGATGTCGAACGCTGCCGAACGCAAAGGCCGATTGTGCTTCTTTGTCGCTCGTTCCGCGCTCTCGCTTGCACTTCAAGCCTTACATGGAACGCCTCAAAGCGAGGTAACAACGCATGACGTCATGTTTTTTCGTGCGTGCAGCCGGTTCTATCGAATTATAAGACGTTGTCACGTCCTAAAATTGAGGTAAAAAAATGAAACGTATAAAATAATGCAAAACTATAATAGGTTTTTTTTACAAAATAAATAACTTGACATAATATAATGAGACCATAAGAGAAAGTGCGATGTGCGCTTTCCAAAGAGGCGTAAAAGCGGCTGCGGAACCCAACAGCGGTAGACAGCGCAAGCCGGCGTGGTCGATGTAGTAGCCCACTTGATGGGGGAAACGGCACTCGTCATCTGCAGGATAAACAGAAATAATCAGCCCTCAGCGACAAGAACTAATAGAAAATTGAGAACTGCCCCTTTATGGGGTTCTATGAGACTCGAATTTTTGAAAATAGAAAAAACATTGGTCAAGTTTTAATCAAACGGTGACGCACCGCGTTGCTCTAAAACAACTTGGCGGGCAATTTAACCAAATTGTTATATTGAATCTATTTGAATTTTAACTATGATCATACATTTAAATATTTTATGAAAATAATATATCATTACTCGATATACCACAGTATACTGACACCAATTACCTCATAGCAATTTTTTTCTATTTATATACATAGTTACATACATATGAAATTGAATGTAAATTTCATCGTATCACACATCGGCGCCGTGGCTTAGTTGGTTAAAGCGCCTGTCTAGTAAACAGGAGATCGGGGGTTCGAATCCCCCCGGGGCCTCAGTGGTAAATTATCTTTTTTTAATTTTTTTTAACTTACGAGCGCATAAATTTGATGTTGTTATTGTTGTAGCAACAAAATGAGCAGGCGGGCAGAAGTCAGGTGAAGGACATGGATCTGTTATGTTGAAGATGTAGCTTTCTCGTTCAACAATAGTTTGACAACTGCGGGATACATCCGCGCCGCGCCACATGCATACGAGTAACTGCCCTTGACCATCGTTACGGAACTGAAAAAATGATTTTCTTTTTACTGCCTACATATCCTTCACATTGGTACTTACTACCTGTTTCCACGTTTACGTATTGCATATTACTTTAGTACTAAAAATAATGTGTAACAAACATAAGATAATAATTATAGGTATACAAATTTTATTTCTACAAATTGAGTCAAACAAAATCGAAAGTCGGAAGCATCGAGTTCTATCTGGGATAATGTACAACGTATAATGAACGCCATCTCTATAAATAACATTACATCACTATATTTTCATTAGCTAACACTAGATGGCGTGCTTAACCAAATGTGTAGAAAATTATTGTAAATATTGCTTGACCTTCATTGAATAATAAATATCTTAATTTATACTATAAATTGAGTTCAAAATTGTAAAATTCAAATTCGAGAGTCCGAAGCATCGAGTGCAATCAAAAGTCAGAAGCATATGGTGGATAATGTCGTATGTGCAATGAGCGCCATCTATATTGATAACATTACATCATTTTATTAACAATAGCTAACACTAGATGGTGTGCTTAGCGAAAAAGTGCAGACTATAATTTAAACTTAAATTAGATGATTTAAATATTCCTTAACATTCATCGAATAATAAATATCTGATAAGATGACGTGTTAAATTTGTGACTTTTAATAATATTTACCTGGACGGCAATGATAGATTGTTGCTTCAAATAAAACGGGTGTATACGATAAGTTTGTTTGCGGCCCGGCAGTACGTAATCCTCGTACTGTACTTGAAGGAATTCCGTGTTATTCACCTCGCATTGCGGGCCGAATAATCTTGACGGAATGTCTGTTTTCACCAAGTTCGTATAAATTGCATCTATTACGTCTGTCATGACGTTAGAATTCACCTGCACAAAACAAAATATTATCAAATGTTTTACTATGACGTGATGTTTTAGCTGGTTCGGTTGTGGCTAGTTACCACACTACAGACAAAGACGTACCGCCAAGCGATTTAGCGTACCGGTCCGATGTCGTGTAGAAACCGATATTGGATTTCATCCTACTCCTAACAAGTAAGTCCGCTTCTATCTTAGACTGCATCATCTTTTTACAACATGTGGTAGCAGTCAAGGTCCAACTTACAGTGGTTAAAAAAAATTAGAACATTCAACTTGCATCAGGTGTACAGAAATCCAAAAAATCATTTGTTTTCTGTATTTTCGATAGCTCAAACATTAAGTATTATAATATAATTTGGCTTGGTCTAGCAGCTGGGAGGCTTTTCATCGTGGCTAGTTACCACCCTACCGATGTCTTAACAAGTTAGCCCGCTTCCATCTTAGATTGCATCATCACTTAACATCAAGTGTGATGGCAGTCAAGGACTAACTTGTAATCAATAAAAAAAAATCTATCAATTGCACCTAAGCTACTGAACCAATTTACTTGAAATTTGGTAGAGGGATAGTTTAAAGCCTGAGAAAGGACATAAGCTACTTTCTTTCGGAGACTTTCTTACGGAGTTGCTTTAATTTACTTAAGCATATCTAGATGCTTAAGTAAATTAACGCAACTAAATGACCCAGTTATTTTTTACTTTTTAGTGCGTTTTGAGTCGGTTCTATTTTTTGTTAAAAATTTTCATTTCTTACTTTTTAGTGGTTTATCGCCATGTATCGTACTCGTACTATACTGTCATAGTATATTATACGGCACTTGTAGAAAAAAAGCTACCGATACTTACACAAAAACCGAAATCGCTGCAAGTGTGCCTATAAAATTTGAAGAGTTCCTTCAATTTTCCCAGGATATCATGATGACTATGGAGCCACCTTGGAAGTGTGCCCTTTCTATTAAAAAAAGAATTATCAAAATCGGACAACTCTGTAAAAAGTTATGCATGGTCATACATAAATAATATCAAATGTTCTACTATGATGTGATGTTTTAGCTGGTGGGAGGCTTCGGTCGTGGCTAGTTACCACACTACAGACAAAGGCGTATCGCCAAGCGATTTAGCGTACCGGTCCGAGGTCGTGTAGTAATCGATAGGGTATTTCATCCTACTCTAAAAAAAATATATACGTGTCGAATTGAGAACCTCCCACGTTTTTTTTCGTCTGTTAAAAATATAACAATAAATTAATTTTGCTATAGGTAAGCAAAAAAAACAAATGATTAGCCTGGATCTCGAGATAACTACATACTGATTCATTAGTACATAGTATGTTTGTATGTAGTTAGTAGTATGTCATATGTATTTAATTAGTGAAGTAAATACGATCAGTAAAGTAGGTACTTGCAGATATAAACATCTCCGAGTAGTCCATATATTCGTTGTTGATGTTTTGAAACTCTGTTGTATCTGCAGCAACGTAAGCGAAGTATACGTCGAAGAAACTCCTGCGCAGCGACTGCATCAGCACCCTGGACCGCTCCAGCTCATCAGTTGAGGGTCGGTCGGTGGGGCTGATGATGAGGACGACAGTGCTGTGGCTTGCGCTTGCCATTGCAGTCATCTCTTCCAATGTTCTGTTCCGGCTGTGTTGAATGATCCGGGATATCACGTTGGGAAGGTTAAGGCGGTTTGGCCCTGAAAATATTCTGAAAGTAGAGACTGAAATTGCCCGGCAAATTTAAAGATTCGGAGGGCATTCCCTAAATTATAGATCGACGAGTATTACCTCTATCGCCTCCTCCTCCTCCTCGCCTTTCTAGGTGCCAGCTTTTCACGAATAATTCAACTGTTTTATGACTATTGTAGTGTGGAATTAAGTTCGTATTCGATAGTTAGTGTCGACATGTTAAATTCGGTTTAGATATAGATTAGTCTCATGTAGGTATATTTAATATGTAATAGGTATGTTTGGACTTGGACAACTCCGTTTAAAAACAGGTCGCATTAATAGAATTGTTAAATTAATTAAAATAATCACATATTTAAATTAAAATATTTGAGTAAAATTATACGAGTTAAAAACTAGTTGTTAAAATATAAAAGAAACACTTTAGTTTATGACAATTTTTTGAAGCACGGCAGTGCGGCATCGCAATTACGAGTACATGCGAGTCGTGAGGCCGCTCGTAAGTCGTAGCGTAAAAAGAGAAGAGGCGCGCGGATTCTAAAATATAAAAACCCAGGTCGCTGCTTAAAAACTATTCAGGACGTCCCAGGACACTACAAAAACTAGGACATGTCCTGGGAAAACAGGACGGTTGGCAACCCTAGTCTAATGTAGGATACTGATACTTCATAATATAGAAATAATAGACTTCCTGCAGGATTTAAAAACGCAGACGAAGTAGCGAAGTAAGAAGAAACCTATCGCTATATGATCCACAGATTCACCTCCTCCTCTCCTCTCGTCGAATTCCTCATTGATGAGGGTCGTGACCACCTCCATCTTTAATGTTCGAAATGTGGCGCCACTTTGCTCTATCCTCCGCTATTCGGAGAGCATCGTAGACCGTGGATCGAGTGTGGCGCGGATCTATTCAGACCAACGCATGGGGCTGCGGCCCCGCGGTCTTTTTCCTTCCACTTTGCCAGTAACTATTAGTTTTTCGAGATTATCTCTGTGTTTCCTGGCAATGTGTCTGAAGTACCTACTACGATTCACCACTACCTACTAAAAAAAAGTATGCAAGAAACAATATTAACTCAGAATACGTACATTCAATGGTGGAATTGCTTATGGTGGTATAGAAGCTGGTGAGATTGCTGGTAGGCGGCACGATCCACTGGCCATTGTTGCCGTGCAGTAGCGCGATGGTGCTGCCGTGAGATTCCACTTCCAAAGCGTTGCCAATCCATCTAAGAGATAATAAAGTTAGCTTTAACCATAAACGAGCTATCAAAACGACTAAATAAACGTAAACAAAGGACCGGTGTGTGAATGTGGGCAAGTGTTATCTCTCTCCTTATCTCTCGTAAGCAAAAGTCACCTCACCGTCACTGTCAGTTTTACTATTTAGAGTTAAACTTGCTGCTTGGAGGCACGAAGTTTCTCTTCGAAGCAAGATCTACTAAATTAATATAAAAAAATTTAACAAAATTTTAACAATAATAAAAAAATTTAACAAAAAATAGAACCGACTCAAAACGCACAAAAAAGTAAAAAATAAAAGTGTCATTTAGTTGCTTTAAATTACTTAAGCATATCTATGAAGTCGGTGCCAGTCAAGGTTTCTACTTTAAGGACGTTATCTAGAATCCACAAATTGCATTACTACGTAAAATAAATGTTCCTTAAACTTGCTGGCACCGATATGCTTAAGTAAATTAAAGCAACTAAATGACACAGAATACGTACATTAATTTTATTACTTATGGTGGTTTAACGTGAGTTTCTGTAGTCGAGTTCTATTTTTTGCCGTGCAGTAGCGCGATGGTGCTGCCGTGAGATTCCACTTCCAAAGCGTTGCCAATCCATCTAAGAGTTAAAAAATTTTACGACCTGCACTAATCAAACAGATATTCTTGAGTTAAACGAGCGAAGGTCCGCGACTTTACCCGCGTAGTCCCTGTTCCCGTAGTACCAATCAGGATACAAATTATCCTATACTCCTCATGAGTTTAGCTATCATGTACAAAAAGAATTTTTACAATCGGATTAGTAGTTGCAGAGATTAGCCGGAACAGACAGACAGACTGACAAACAAACGGACTAAATTGTAAAAAATGTTATTTTGCATGCATGTACTAAAATACGGTTATTTGACGACCTCCGTGGCGTAGTGGTATGCGCGGTGGATTTTTAAGACGCAGGTCCTGGGTTCAATTCCCGGCGGGCCAGTTTGAGGTTTTTCTTAATTTGTCTTGGTCTGGCTGGTGAGAGGCTTTCGCCGTGGCTAGTTACCACCCTACCGACGAAGTCGTATAGCCAAGCGATTCAGCGTTCCGGTACGATGTCGTGTAGAAACCGAAACGGGTGTGGATTTTCGTCCCACTCCTAACAAGTTAGCCCGCTTCCATCTTAAACTGCATCATCACTTAACATCAGGTGTGATAGCAGTCAAGGGCCAACTTGTAGTCAATAAAAAAAAAATTCAATGTTTGAAACAGACACTCCAATTTTATTTTTGTGTACAGATGTTGCTACTTACGACATAAACTGCTCAATCTCATATCCCTTCCACGAGCCATCGGTAGCCACTATGAGGTCCACAGAGGGGACATCTGAGAACATCTTACGACACTCCTGGTGATTCTCTCTTAGGACCGTCGCTGCAACATTTTAGATAGATAGGTAGATAGATAAATTCTTTTAATATATATACTAAGTAATAAAGTACCTGAACAATTATTTCGATATGTTTTATTGAGAGTTTTACAAATTAATTGTTAACTACCTAACAAGATCTAAAATCGTGTCTAACGCAAGAGGTTTGGTAGCTACAGAGATTTGTTTCAAAATTGTTAGGATCAGCCCCTAATCACCTACCTATAGCATGCCATTTATCGTGTCGTTTATTTAACAAAATCTCTATCAAAATTGGACCACATAATAAACAATCAATACTCTCTAATAACTCAATGGCCTTTATATACTTGCTAGTCCAGTAATTTCGTCCGAAAAAAAGACAAGTAAAAGAAAATGAATTTGCGCTTCTAATTTTTTAATATGTTGTAGGGGATACCTAGAAAAGCTTGACTTGAGATTGTCGACCAAGCTTTCCTAGGAGCTTTCGCCGCCATCTTGGAAAACGCTTAAAAGAGAATGCCATACAATGTATAGGACTTTAACCCACTAATAAAAACATATTGTACAACAATGTATTATGCATCATTTTATTGCATTTTTTTTACTATTTAATATAAATTATATAATAGCTTTTATATATAAATTATATATAAAAGCTCTAGAACTCGGAGTATTCGACTCGAGCCTAATGTTGGTTATCGTTCATTTCTGTACAGGTAGTTGTCACGTTGACATGACAGTCGCAAAGCTTCATTAAATACATTTTTAAACAGGCCTAACGACTCAGGGTACTAGCCTTTTAGAGCCCACTTTTGATGCAAATACAATAAAAACGATTTAAAAAGCTAGAACCCAGTGCAACAATAAAGATTTTAAAATGCGTAAAGAGTGTAAATTAAAAGGAAATAGTTTAATTTATGTTTTTAACAGAATTTTATTCCGATGTCCAGCAGTAAAAATGGCTTATTGTAAAACATTTATATAATAATGGGACATTTTTAGTTTATTTACGATTTGTGTTCTTTCTGGGTTAGGATCTGGCATTCTCCTTTGTTTTTCGGCAATAACTCGGCTCTCCGATGAGATTCGAAAATTTTTGTAGGACACTTTTAGTAGCTTTCTTTGTGCTCTACAATAACGCCCGAACCATTTTTAGCGTATCATGCATCGTTATCGAGATATCGATCGATAAAGTCAAAAATTTAGGACACAATTTTTGTTTTTTGCTTTTTTTTTCTTTGGGTCTTAATAAATATGAAAAATTGTGGAATTCAAACTTGTAGAGCATATTCAGACCTACAATTTCCTTCTTGGATTTTTTTATGTTGGGCAAAAATTACGATCTCCAGCGCGCCGCAAAGTCGGTGAATCCATGCTCAGCGTCGAGCGCGAGGTCACATTAAAGTTAAACGAAGATATCACTTACGAACATAATTAATGAACGCAGTAGCGGCCGCATCGCTCATCCTCTCCATCGCCTCCCTCGGTATGTACACAGTGATCTGCTGTAACGACAACATGTGAGCGAATCGAGAAGTTTCCATCAGCAGCTGCGAGCCATTGACGATGCTCGCATACAAGGCGTGTCTGTTACAGGCTCGCACCGTCGTGTCGAACGACACGCCCTCGTTGGAGTAGTACATGTCCAGCACTTGAGATAAGCGTAACGACCGTCTTTGTGCCACCCATGTTGGCAAGTAGTTGGCTAATATTAGACCTGGAATATACAGGCCATGTTAATTATTTATTTATTTATTCTTTATTAGTATATTACAAAGAATGCCTCGATGGTCTAGTGGTTAGACTATACGTCTATTAAATATAATTATTAAATATATTAATTTTAAATTAAAAATTAATATATTTATTATAAATTTATGAAATCAAAATCAATTATTTTATTAATTTAAATTAATATTTATAAAAATATACTTAAATTAAAAATTTTAATAACCAATTAAATGCTGCCTTCGATCAGGATTTGGTCACGTTGTCACGTTCAAATATCGTCAGTAAACCGATTTACAGACAACCAATTTTTTTATTTATTCTTTATTAGTATAATTCCGATGCCTTGGAGAGCTATCTGGCTCGATACGAGTCTGGATCAATCCTGCGGTCACGATCATCAACATCTGATAGTAATCGTTTATAAATGTACATTATCACCCTAAGCCCGCCAACCGGCATGCAGCGTGGTGGGTCTACGCTCCATATCCCCTCTCCTATAAGGAGGGAGGCCTGACCCTGTAGTGGGCCGTTAATAGGCTGATAATGATGATGATGATACGACAAAGAAGAATAATTACTTAAATTGGACTTGTAGTTCCGGAGATATGCCTCTACAAATACAAATACATACATACATACACTTTTGAAATTTGGCACATTTATTCAGACGCTGATATAGACTAACCTAACATTATGCGAAAACTGGGCAGTTCTGGAAATATTACATATGTCGAAAGAGGGTCAGACATAACTAGAAATAGGTAACTGAAAGAATAATTAACAGCAACTTAATTAACAGTGAATTACTACTGGCAAATTATGGTATTGCAATGATACGTAACGTCTCGTGTTAATTAATGTAACCTCAAGACACTGCGTCTCAAGCTGAGAATAATAATTAATTCGTTTGCACAAATTAATTATCAGAGTTGTCTAGGTTAAGCGATAGCAAAGTACAAGGTCTGCACCGCGCAACGCCAGAGCCTAGACTGCCAACCAGTTGCAGACCCGCTCCTTTTATACAGCGTAGAATGACTCAAGTAGTGGGGTGAGTGGGGGTATCGAACGATGCGCAGCCGCAACAGAGCGTAGCTGGTGCACGTGCAGTTCAAAGACTTCTTTCTAGTCGTGTACGATGACGCAGGCGCCGTCACGGCCATACTGACCAGCACACGTCCTCGTGGGCGTCTTTGTTGTTTATCTGAGATAAAAAATGACAGTTCGATCATCCTGACACATTTTACCATATTTACAAATCTCACAAACATAAAGATCTGTTCCTTCAGATTATGCTGGACCGGTCAGTAGACCCTACAGCGATCTCTTCACTTTATTAACTGGCCCGGATATAATGCTAGACCGGATATTGATCCCTTTAGCAGATAATGCTAGACCAGATCAATTCCCTATAGCTGGTGGTGCTAGACCGGACATTGATCCCTTTAGCAAAGTCATTGGACCGGCTAAGCCCGAACGACTATTTTTTTTTCCTTTTTTTTTTATTATTATTTTATTTTTCGTTTTTTTTTTCTCTTTTTTTTTTAACCTTTGCTAGACCGGAATTCATAATTCCCTATAGCCCTATCATTGGTCCGCTTGCGCCTTCAATGATAGTTACTCTTTTTTTTCTCTTTTTCTTTTGTTTCATTTTTTTTATTATTATTTTTTTTCTTGTTTCTTTTATTATTTTTTATTAGTTATGTGAACATCAGCCTGCATCACAATGTTGTGAGGTTTACATTGTACAGAGTCAGTATCAAAGTTATCAGACATAGTGTCAGAGTGGGCAGACATAGTTACGTTATCGACTGATATGGTATCTGAATTGTTTTGGCATGGACTAATAATTTCAATATCATTAATTTGACTATCAATTTCTAGATTAATTAGATGACTGTCGGTTTTTAAATCATCCGCCGTCACGTCATCGTTACTAAGATAATTGCTTTACTTTGTGAGTGAGGAAGAGCAATGATAAGGTTTTGTAGTGGGGATGGATCCGATCCCACTTCTGATGTCGAAAGAGGGTCAGACATAACTAGAAATAGGTAACTGAAAGAATAATTAACAGCAACTTAATTAACAGTGAATTACTACTGGCAAATTATGGTATTGCAATGATACGTAACGTCTCGTGTTAATTAATGTAACCTCAAGACACTGCGTCTCAAGCTGAGAATAATAATTAATTCGTTTGCACAAATTAATTATCAGAGTTGTCTAGGTTAAGCGATAGCAAAGTACAAGGTCTGCACCGCGCAACGCCAGAGCCTAGACTGCCAACCAGTTGCAGACCCGCTCCTTTTATACAGCGTAGAATGACTCAAGTAGTGGGGTGAGTGGGGGTATCGAACGATGCGCAGCCGCAACAGAGCGTAGCTGGTGCACGTGCAGTTCACAGACTTCTTTCTAGTCGTGTACGATGACGCAGGCGCCGTCACATACATGCGGGTCGAATTGAAAACCTCCTTTTTTGATGTCGGTTAAAAACATAGAACTGAGACATAGAATATAATAAATAAAACAGTTATAAAAGGCGGCTTTATCGCTTAAAAGCGATTTCTGGCAGGCCATTGTTGCTGAGATGTGGATTTCATCCTACACCTTACAAGTTAGCACGCTGCCATCTTAGATTGCATTATCATTTACCATCACGTGTGATAGCAGTCAAAGAGCTAACTTGTGAGTTGTAGTGAATCAAAACACCTAGACATTTGTGCTAGATATAATATAAATATGTATGTCTGTATTTCAAACTTTTTAGCTGAAGTCCAACCACTGCTTACTTATAAAACAGCATAAGTTTGATTAAAATCAGTTACATGTTTACTTACCATCAATACCGGCTAAAATCTCTGCATCAGTGAAGTGCCAGTTGGGTAAAGTACCATTAGGCGGGAAGAGGTAGTAGTCTCTGGGCAGCAGCGTGTCGTTCCACCGGTTGCTGCTGCCCACTAGCATGCGATGCTCCGAGGCGCCCACTCGTGGGCCCTGGTTCACTACTACTTCCGCTAAATCGCCTTAAATTTCATATGATTTAAATAAAATCTTATCGTCATAATTTTAATAATAATTTAAATATAGGTAAGCGTTAGGTGGGTAGAGTAGTCTCTAGGTAGCAGCGTGTTCTTCATTTATTAAAAATTGTACGACTTAAAAGACGGCGAATAAGACTACAATCCACATTACAGTTATTCTAAGTACTTCAGAAATACAACATACATACTTAAAGTTTTGTCAAAGTAATCATCAGCATCGGTGGTTCAGTGGTAGAATGCTCGCCTGCCACGCGGGCGGCCCGGGTTCGATTCCCGGCCGATGCAATTAAATTTTTTGTATTTTTATTAATAATTTCTTTCTTTTGTTTTTTTTTTATACAAATTTTTATTTGTGTAAAATATTATTGTTATCAAATTAATAAAAAAATGAAATATATTTAATTTCTGTTACGATATTTTTCGTAAGTTTCAGTATTGATAACATAACGAAGTATTGATAAAATAACCCAACACCAGACAGAGCTACACTAATTTAGTAAATATAAATTAGGTAAAGCTAGCAATCGAATTTAGGACCAATATAGTAGTAAACTAAGTATAATACTACGTCTATTGATAAAATTGTTACCTGCCAACGTAGCCACCCACAAATTGCTAATATTGTTACTATTAGTGTCACTACTTTGTTCCTCCATGTCGAATTCCTCCAGCTCCGTATACCAATCCTCCATAGCCGAGTCCACCAGAGCCTGAGAGATCTCCTCTTTGAATATATTGGCATTCAATATATCGCTGATTGTCACTCTCTGAGGTTCTAAAGCCGAGGCAAGCGCTGCTACAAGGGTGCCGGGCGATATTGTGCCCCATTCTGTCTTTATAACCCCTCTTTCAATGGGGCATCTACTTATGATCCTGTAATATTTGATTAAAACTATTATTTTAAAAATCAAAAAAGTATCTCAAGTTGGTAGGTTACCAGCACTTTTTAAACGTCAAATTCATCTGTTTGTTGCGTCTGTTTCTACCACCTACTCAAAAGGCAGACCTATTTTTTTTTAAATGAAATAAGCTCGCGCTTGACCACCACGTCGCCTGATCGTACTTTAAGTGTTGGTGTGATCTAGGGTGGAACGCACTTGCTTACAAAATGCCTATACATTTTTTTTAAAAGATACCCAAGAAACAGAAAAACAGACCTTCAGGAGGGCATTTCACAACTTAGGTATGCGTATAATAAAAGGTGACGCAAAACGCTTTATAAGTGTTTTGAGAGCATTAACAACATGGGAGCATCAACCCCATATCTTGCAGTATTGAGATAAAAAAGCGAAGGAGGTACGAGATCAGATAATGTTATTAGGCACTGAATGCACTAAACTCCAACTTGGTTTAAAGGCCCAATTCAGCTAGGTATTTAGGTAACATACGTCATGAAATACACAAATTGAAACTATAGGTATGTATAAATAGATACATACCTGCTTACATTGAAGTATCTGCTAACATACATATCAATCGACGAGTACTTAACAGCTGATCAAATAAGTACGTATAATTGAATCGTGGGCTCTCATGTCTGTAAAAGCTAGCCTTGCGCGACTCATGATGTCATTAACATCGGTTCTAGAACGTGATTATAAGATGATGCATACCTGTTAGCACTTTGACGCGTCATAGTCTGTCGGCGTTGTGCCGACAACGGGCAGACGACGTTTTCATCTCCACGCTCCCACGGTTGCACCGTCGAGCTCAGCAATTTATGTAGTAAGCATTTCTCGACCAGACTTAGACTTTCGTCTACGTTCAACAGATTGGGCTGGCTCGGCAGGAATAAATCCATCAGCAGTTTATATTTATGGAATTGGAAAGCTGAAGCTCGGAACGGCAAGACATAGTCCGATTCTATTGTGTTGGGAGATTCTTCTATGCCGTCTAGTCTTAGACTGTGGAATTGTACACATTTTAAATGAAATAAAATTCAATTATAAAAGCGCCTGACAAAATATTAATGGTTGAATTTACGACTACACTGACAAATATCTTACAGTATTATAAAATGCAGACATGAGATGAGTATCTAGGAGAAATAACATTTTATTAAGGCAATATCATCTGCTCGTTCTCGTTGGTACAGTGGTTAGTCCATGCGTCTCGTGGTCCTGGGTTGGGCTTTTAACTATTAAAACCTTCTTTCTTTCAAGAAATTATGTCCAGAGTTAACAACTGGGTGTGTATCTCTGTATCTCATTGAGCACTATAAGCCAATCTGATATTACTATAGTAAAACCATTACAACCCTAAGATCACCATTGGAGTAGAGTGACGAGTCATACTTCATATCCTCCTCTTAAATAACCATGTAGACCTGGCCCTGTATGCCCATAAGCATTTAAGGGTTCGATTCCCACATCTGGTGGTTCAAATATTTGTGTGATGAGCATGGATGTTTTCCAGTGTTTGGGTGTTTATCTATATATTATAAGTATTTATGTATAATATATATAAAAATATTCATCAGTTATCATAGTACCCATAACACAAGCTACCTAAGCTTACTTTGTGGCTATATAGCGATGTGTGTAATTGTTCTATAATATTTATTTATTATTTATTTAAGAGTAATATTAGGCAGTACCTTCTGAGCAAAGCCGAGCTAAACAGCCTCATGTCCAGTCGAGAGCTCAGCTCCAAGCGTCGTAACAACGATAGGAAGACATCGAGCCTATTAGGAGCCGATAGCTCCGGCCCTCCCCTGCGGTAACAATCCAAAAGATGCGCCGGCACACTTGATAATACTGCTTGTTCAGAAGCTATACAAAAACAAAACATGCTTAAAATCTTGTCTACAACTAACTACTGACACCATAAAAACTACTATAAGGACCTTTATAACTTGCAAATACTTTTTAAAACTCCAGTATAAAATTCATTGTAACCTTTTAAGTATTTACATACTTATCACAGTAAACAAGATTGAAATAGTAACAGTTTAATATAATTAAAATTGAATGGTAACTTCCTGATTGTAAAGCTAATTAGCCTAGCCCAGAAAATTTAAATGTTTATAGTTATATATAGTTTTAGGAATTCTTCTACATTTCCCTTGAACACAAACAGGTTAGGTATACTATACAAAACGACCGACCTACATACCTATGCTCTGATAAAAAGCGAGACAGTAGTATGGGTACTTACGACTGGCTAAAGCACAAAATAACACAAAAACTAACAGTTCCTTCATAGTTCAACAGAATCACGGCCACATAGTGTGTCATAGGCAAAGGTAGGCAGGTACACTACTTGTTTCACGACAAAAAGCGCGTGCGATATTAAACACGAAGAGATAAGATAGTGTTCATTGTGTAAGTGGGGCGTAGTCATTGAGCTATTATTGATTAAAATAACAAGACAGTGATTATAAAAAAATAACTTCAATAAACTCATGAAGCAGAAGATAATCTTTATTGCACTCAAAATACAAACTAACTTTAAAAAGAAAAAATAAATAACAAACATGAATGCATGCAAAGGTGGCCTTATTACTTGGAGCAATCTCTTACAGGCAACCCTTGATGACAGGAACTGTGAATTTAAAGCTCATGATATAAAAGCCATCATCATCATCATTAGCCGCCGGTGGGCGTCGACTGTTGGACATAGGCCTTTTTAGGGACCAAACCCTACGATCTTGAGCCGCCTGTTGCCAGCGGCTCCCTGCCAACAACATCAGTTAAATTAAATGCACATGGACAAGCTCAAACTGGAAAACATTCAAATTCACAAAAATATTTTTCAGTTTTAGGCATCGAACCCAAATGTTACTCAACCAAAGTGTTAGTGTCACAACTCACTGCACCAATTGGTCATCAGTTCAAAACCTTCGGAAAAGTCTAAAAGAACCATAGTTCTCAATAAATTTTATGTCGATAGATGTGAGTTGCATCTTATAGATTCTATTCAAGGTTCAAAATCAAGGCCATGGCCGAGAAGTTTCGGTTCGATTCCCGCCCGCTGAATTATTGTCGTGGCTACTGCTAGTACAAATATCTCTAGAATAAGTAGGAGCGGAAATCGAATTTGATTGTTTATTATTCGACAGCGTCAGAAGGAGGTTAATGTTTTTTTTTTATGTAAGGAAATTGTTGAAAACATTGTATAAAAGTATCTAAAAAATATACAAAGTTAAAAATAAAAGATTTTATTGACATCAATAAATCAGCAAACTCATTTCACTTCTTTTAATATTAGACCATAGACGCACCATCAAGCATTCTTTAATAAACAACCTTTAGTGACTTATTACATAACGACTAATTAATGTAAAATTTGGTATTTCATCATGTAACTAAATATAATAATAAACATAGATTTATATGGTTATTTGCAATGGCATCGTGATACTCTAATGGTTCACCTTACAGCGGCCGGGGCGCGACAGCGACGTGATGCTGGCGTGACGTGTTGTTTCATTTTTGAAATCGCAAATCTCAATATGAATTATTTGGTGCAAAAACTTATCGTTAAAAGCATTTGCTAAGTAAAATATTTGCGAATTAAATATTAGATGATTTTGAAATATCTGCCAGCGTTGAATCTGGAGTACGTGTAATGCATACTGAATACAACAGCGGAATAAAAATATTTCTAGAACTAGTAACAAAAATTTAAAAATTACCTACAAAATATTCACTCACTTAGGACATTTTGCTTAACATCCTCCATTGTATTCATAAATAAACCGCAGAGTCACCCTAGGTAACTAACGAAGGTTATCTTACACATTCTATTGTTACCAAATAAAAAACGTAAAGAAAAGCCAAACGACCAAAACTAGACCAGACGTGAACTAATAAAAAATAATAACAATCGGCTGTCAGAAATCGAACACGGAACTTTCGAAGGACTAAGTAGGTAGATATGTCCCCACCTGCACACTTAAGAAATGGTAAAAAATAAATAAATGAAGAACGAAATAAACTTTTAAAGTTCAATAAACTTTTCTTTTAAATTAACTACTGTAAAACGCGGGCGGCTAGTGCTTAAATGTGCGTGTTGGCGTCACTTATTGCGGTAGCGAATAGCGACCAGAAAAAGCTGTGCCGTTGTCGGTCTTTTAAAAGGCTGACAATCGCGCCGGCATTTCAAACTAAGTTTCAACCTATTAATGGAAAGTTCACTGTCCTTGGTAGTCGATCAGCTGTTACATTTGTTATTTTGGTCAATTCTAGTGTTTACGTAGGTCCCTGTCTCACCTAGCTGCCTTGGGGTTAATGGCTGACTAGCTTTGGTTTTAATTTATGAATAAATTTGATGGTGTTATGCGTACTATCGTAAGTGAATAGATATTTTGTAATGTTTTTTGTTTCTTTTTTTATTGGTTCTGGGAACAATTTTTTTTCTATTGTAATCTATATGCATAAGACTTGCTCCAGTTTCGACGCTGGCAGATAATTCAAATTACTCACCTTATATTTGTCAAATGATCATTTTTGTATTTCTTGTGAAATATTAGTGAACCATTTTAAGTATAATGCCATATATAATCCCTGATACACAAAATAGTCAAATATTACATAGGTGACATATTATTTTTTGTGAAAGTAAATTAGAATATTAGACCCAACTATAATTTACAAAAGACAAATAAACATCACGCTCACACTCCTGTTCTTTTTCTTTACACTTTCTTATAATCTGCATCCTTTTTAGTTTATAGACTCATAAATAAACATATAACGACGCATGCCAGGAGCATAGACGTAAAGCATAGTACATTGTCAGCATATCTAGACACAACATTTATATTTATATTAGATTTAAAACTTGTGATTTCATAAAAGTTACTAATTTCATTGAATTAAAAATAGACTATGCTATATTTGTAAGTTTTCAAAATACATTAATTAATAATAACTATTCCTAATCGAAACAGTACTACAATACTGGATTGATATAATTTCATTAAAATCCATTATTTTATTACATTTAATGAAGAAAATAGCTTAAGTATTTTTGATTATAACTAAACTTGATAGCTCTTGGTAACATCAATACAACTAAAAAATCAAATCAGTATTAAACTAAATTTCAATATACATTGTAATTGTTTATTGTACTTTAACCATTTCAATTAAAAAATGTATTTAATGTAAATATAGGGTATTTTTGACAAGGTACATTTTTTACTCTGGTGACCATCTGAGTTATTTGTTAACTACTATCTTGGTTTTATTCTCGGAAGATAAAAGCCATAACTGTTTATTATTTAATATATTTCCATAGAAGATATGCTATTACTACATATTATAAAACACCATGTCTGTCTGTGTGTTTGCAATAAACTCAACAATAGATAGAGCAGTTACTGAGGAAGGTTTTAGTATGTAATTTGTTATGGATTATTGTGAATTTTCTCAAATATGACGATAATTGTTGAAAGTATTGTGCGCCTTAAAGCTTTAATTGAAAATGCTGCTTAAACCCTTTTATATAGAACAAAACAATGTACAGAAGGATTGTTTGCCGTTATTAGGACTACAAAAAAGTCCGCGATGGCATATATCCATCTTTTAAGAATATCTTCCTATGCCCATTTTTGCGTTAAATATTCACATGTTTTTTAATTTTTGATGTTTTTGTAAGGTATTATACGCTTATTGTATATAAAAAAATATGTCTTTCGCGAGCGAAGTCGTGGCGTCTGCTAGTTAGATAATATTTATTTTGTCTAACTGAATAAGTTGGAATCAGTGCCGTAACTAGGGCAGCCCAGGCACAGGGGGGACCCTGAGAGACCCTGGAGGGGCGTAATACCTTATTTAGAGTCAATTACAAGTCACTATGGCGCAGTTATCATGCTGGCACAGGTTGCATAAATTACTGGTTATGGCGATTGTTGGAATGTAAAACTTATTATTAATGTTGACAGTTGATTTTATATTAACAGTTGGTAAGGAATAACCTTCCAGATAAACAGAGGTTTTCTGTTTACATAGGTAAGAGTCCACTCAGTGCATTAGTGTTTGAGAAGTTTATCAGTTCATTGAAATATAACTTGTGTTTATATATTAAACTATTGTCAGTGAAGACTTTATTATCAAAAATGTAAAAAATTGTAATTGTTAATTTTGAACAAATCATAACCGCCCTGTTTCCTTTATACAAGTGCAATAAACTGTACTAGAAAAAAAAAGAGCAAAGCATGTACATGTATATTAAAGATTTAACCGAAGAATCATGAAGAATTGTTACATTATCGTTATAGTCATGAGATAATTATTTTTTAGGGTTTTATTCAGCTGCAAATTATCTTCTCTGGTAATCAATCCAGTAATACCCCGCGTTACGCGAAAGATACATTCCGGAAATAATCACTTTAACTGAAATTCGCATATATCGAGGTTTATGATTAAACATAGTCAATTTTAAGTGCAGGAACATTTCTGTCACCGTAGGACTGATGGGTAAAAACTATTAGAACACCATTATTGAAAATTTTACAGTGTTACCCGCGCCTTTCTGTTTGATCGCTACACAACTGGTACACTTGCCTTGTTTGTGCCTCGCATTGCATGGGGGTTTTCTGAAGCAAGGATTCCCGCGACCATAGAGAAGTTGATGACTACTTATAATTAGTATTCAGATAATACAGTCTCCACTGCAGTTAAAATTCTATAATCACTATGGAATTATTATATACTTTGATCAATAAAATTATTAAATGCTATTTAAATACAATAATATTTGTGATACCTTTTATAACACACAATTAAATTATCGTAAAACAAGTTTAGCTGGTTTCCCATCAACCTGCCGAGATGACCCATTTTTTAGGGTGAATTCTCTCTTGATATGTGCAAATAATAAATCGGTGATCAGGAAAATTTGTGCCGTTGCAAAGGACAGGGTCACTCCAAAGAAGAAGTTAGCATTTGCCGATCCAGAGTAAATCCAGAGGTGCCAAACAGTTGGTCCAAGGGCTGACGTGATTATGAAAGCACAGCCCACAATGAATTTTTGCTGCATAACTGAAATGAAACATTGGAATACTTAATTTTGGTAATATCATCACAATAACCCAGAAAGAAAGTACAGATCTTTTATTTTTAACTGATTTTTGTAGTAGTACCTAAATATTTTGACAGAATTATGGTTACTTCTGTGGTTTGCTTTGACTTTGACATTGTTACCTGTATAATTATAGGCACACAAGGTCTAACAGTGCTGGGCTAGCTTATTTGTTCCGAGGCTAAGGAGGCTAAACACCACAAGCTTCTCAACTCAGGACTTGTACTAAAATTTTCTTAGAAGAAAACTCAGTTGAGTATTACTATCAATTATTACTAGTATCTGATTGAGATTTAGTGGTTTCTTTTTTTGTAATTATATGTTTTCTAAAAGTTTTTTTTTTTTTTTATCGACTACAAGTTGGCCCTTGACTGCTATCACACCTGATGTTAAGTGACGATGCAGTCTAAGATGGAAGCAGGCTAACTTGTTAGGAGTGGGACAAAATCCACACCCTTTTTGGTTTCTACACGACATCATACCAGAACGCTAAATCGCTTGGCGGTACGTCTTTGTCAATAGGGTGGTAACAAGCCACGGCGAAAGCCTCCCACCAGCCAAAGTGAAACCTAGCTAGATCCATTGAACGCTTTTAAACCTCCTGCATACAGAATTTTATGAAAATCCTTGGAGCCATTTCTGAGATTCAGATTATATATGATCATAAATATGAAAATTGCTTATTTAAAGGTATTAGATCAAAAAATTATGATAGAGGATGTGAAGAGTGAGTATATTCATTAAAAGACTTTCCGTAAGTTGTCATACCTTGAGCCACATAGGTAAGGACCAAATCACTTGCCTTAATGTATTATACTAATTAACAAGTAAATATACTTACATGAGAACAAATGTTTCCACAAAGGTAATAGAGCCAAGTAGAATCCCACATCGCCAACACATGGATAGGATCTGAATATAGTAGAGAGTGCAATAAGCACTGTAGCAAGCAGTACCGGCTCTTTGTGGAACCTAAGAGTTAGTGGTACCACATATAGAGCCAAGGCATTGATTTGAAATGCACACACAAAGAGCAATCTGAAGTGCTCAAACATCTCCGTGAAGAAATACCAGAACAGGCCTATATTCGGTTTTAGATCGGGAACTGTCAATCTGTAAATATAGAACAGGATCATTAGTGACTATAGCAATTCTGGGAAAATGTGTTTTAAAACTTGTACTCAAGCAATGAATGTGAGTGTTGACCAGTCACTACAGGATCTCTTAAACGTACATCCCTGTCACTTTTTTTTTATGTTTTGCTGTGACTCTGCAATCTGTCTTGGGACATTGGGCCGTTCATCTGTGGGTTATTTTCGTTTGATTTATAGCAGGAGTATGTCCACTAACGAAATCTCCTTTTTTGCTGAGTCAAGCTTCAAGCTTCTAGGTTTACTATACTATTTCGCTTTAATCTGCAAAATAGCAGGCTGCCATCTCCTGCCATTCGATTTGCCAAGCAAAAGCAAAGCATGCAAAATCCCTGTCACTTAGGCAGTTTTCACAATTCTCCTCTCTGCCACACAGTAGACCCAGCATAAGCATGGTGAATCCATGGAATGTTTAGGTATTTATCTTAATAAAATACTTTACTAAACAATATTTTAAAATAGATGTACTATATTTAATTAATGTTATGGTGTGACTACAATAGCATGGCTTTTTGTGAAAGAGCTTCTCCATCCATAATACTAGCTATTTAAGTAATTCCCAGCAGCAGTCACAATAATATACCAATTTGTACAAGTATTATCAATGCAAAAGAAATTCTATCTGTTTGTTGTTCACGCCTAAATTACCAAACTGATTTAGATGAAATTTGGTTCAGATATGGTCTAGGGCCTGAGAAAGGATAAAGACTACCTTTCGTTGAATAATCACAAAACAGAAAATCACATGGATGGCGTCATGGGTGTCTGCTAGTTCATTAAAATTTAATTGTAACTTCAAGTGTCACAAAAATTCATACAGAATTCAAAATAGTACTTACATAAATCCATATGTATTGTAGATATAGTCATATGATCCATCCATTATAAAGGCAGATATAAATATGCAGAATCCCCAACACAATACAAATCCTAAAAGTGTTCGAATGTATGAACACTTGTTGCATCCTTGGTTGACATTTGCTAGTAAAATTGATATTGGCACAACAAGTAGAATAGGGTAAAGTGCCTGGTGTGTGGCCAGAGCTATGAACACACAGGACAAAACTCTTTGACCGCTTGAGGCACCCCATAGAGACACAGCGAGCAACAAATTCTGTATAACAGTAGTCGTCATGCCTACACAGTTCAAAACTGAGTATGGATTGTATAGATATATAGACAGAACATAAGTAGGAACTTCATCCAACTGTGTATCAGTCAACAGCATCGTCTTTGAATCCTCTGCAACGGATCCTTTCCCACTCTCTTGGGATTCTTTGAAAATTCGTATGAAAGACTTCGATGCTTTGTATAGAAAATGTGCAGTCAATAAATCCAGGAAAACAAATATAATGGGTAACAAATATGGTACCCTTTTTAACAGAAAGTGAAATAGGATAAGCATTATTGGGGACTCATGGAAGGAGTCCCCTTCGTAAGGGTTTATTCCATGGTCGTATAAGTAAACACCTTCAATTAACCTCTTCCAAGAGTTTAGCGGCGTTGCTACTTCAACTCTATTTGATATCGTTTGCCAATAATCATAGTGAATGATCCAGTATCTTCCTATACCCGCAATCAAATATACCATAATAAAATCCATTAGGGCTGAATATTATTTATCACATAAAGAATAAGATAGAGCTTATCACATTATTAAATAATTCAGTGTTCCAGATCAACAAATCAACCCGCAACCGCCCGCAACCAACAACTTTGCAAGTCAAAAATTGTGTTAGTGACTTAGTGAAGTGTCAAATCAATGACATGAATTTAAT